>JAEIGQ010000094.1:0-640756 GCA_018904275.1 Lordiphosa clarofinis
GGCCACATAAATGGCTGTGTCGCTAAGGTAATATTAAGGACAAAGTGAAAGGGAACGACTCACACTTACATAAATTAGGTATGTGTCTTGGACCTCTGCGACAGATGATAGCTGCTATAAGAGACATATGTTAGAACGAAAGCGAAATGGAGAGCTGTGTAAAAAAGATGAAAAAAAAATAGAGAGGAGAGAGCAAGAAGAGGGAGGGGAAAGAGTCTAAAGCCATTTCGAATTAAATTATAATTAAAGTGTGGCTGCCATGAGGTTAATTTGTTTTTATATTTAATTTGTAATTATTGGTTCATCAAAACGGGTCTTCTTAGTTTTGTCCAAAAATATTGTGTCTTCAATTTTTGGGAAACACTTAGGATTCTATACGTTTACGTTCCACAATCTTTATAAATTTACCTGAAATGGGTTCGGACGAAATTCACTGTGTGATCCACTTGACGGAAGGGATAGTTAAATAATTCTGGAACTTTCGAGCACCTAAAAAAATTTGTTTGGATCCTTTAGGACAAACCCAAAACTGTCTACAAGATATAGCAACACAATTTCTTGCAAAATTGGACGCGGACAAAGTCGCGAAGGGTTTAGCTAGTTTATAATATAAAGAAGATACAAGCTATTTAAATTTTTTTGTTTTATTCGATCTTATTTAATTTTAACAGCCCTTGGATGTTTTTAAAGGGTTTACTGCACTGAGAAAAAAAATTGATCGTTTTTGATGATCCTCTGGATGATTTCGGTATCCATTTGGACTGGTTTGGGATCCATTCGATATTTTCGCTTAAAAAGCATATATCAAAAAAAAATATTTTATTGATCTTTATTCTCACCACTAAAATAGGATATTTCAATAAAATGGATCTTAAAGTGGATTTTCGAATATCCTTTCTACGGGGATCTGTTTTTTCTTTGTGTGAAGCTTGAAAACATTTCTCTTTAACTCAAAAATAGGCTACACCAACACCTAGCTGCCCCACCGCACACTTCAGCCTTACCGAATCGCATCAAAAATTAAACAGTTTATGTCGCTTTCACCCAGTTTAAGGTAAACAAGACATCATGAAGGTTTTGCCCTCAATTGTGCCTCAAGTGTCTGTCGCTCACCTTTTTTGGCATGCAAATGACTCGAAAGTGGCCCAAGAACAAGAATAACAACAACAGCCGCTCCAAGAATGGGGGAATAGTGGCATAGTTGTAACCATTTGGACGACGATTTGCATGCATGTTTTGTCTTTTCGAAATGAAGATACATACTAAACAACACCTCCTACATTAACTCCACCTTTTCTCTGACTCTTCAAATTTCATAGGCATGAAGCCGCGCATTAAGAATCACTTTCGGGCCCATCAACTGTCAATTTGGTTGCGTTTGATACCGGAGCTACATCGTGCCGGCATGGAGGATGTGATAGCCAGGCACAATCTGTTTCGCAATCACGATGATATGGACCTGTACGAGGGACCCGTTAAACCAGATCCATTTGGCATATCAACAGCCACAGCGGCAGGCGGCTCCTCGTCGTCATCATCATCGTCCTCGTCGCGTTTGCTGCTCATCGATGAGCAATTGATGATGAAGAAGGGACGCGTCCTGAATGCGTCGGCCTATTTAAATGGCATATTGGGTGGTAAGTCTAAACATGACCTTTCTGGCTGCTGGCTTCAGGGTTATCTTTTGTGTGCGATTTTCGGTTTGAACTTTGCTTTTGTCAATGTACTTAAATACCTAAAAACAAACAACAAAATGTAAAGGCAAACTCTTTCTGCTATGGTATTCTGCACTTGTCGCTTAATACACTTTGAGAAAGGCCAAACCAAGCAAAGAAAAAAAAAAAAAGGAAGAAAAAGTCTGACACTTGATGGCCTAAGGGATTAGTGACCAGTTGAGTTCAACTAATTGCTACAAAATGCGACAAATTAAAGGTTTTTTTTTAAATATTTTTAAACATTTTTGCTTCAAAAGCAGACGAAACTAAAATCGCAGCAGTAACTGCAATTCAGGCAAAAGTAGAAGATGATGATAAAATGCCTGAAATGCGACAAACAGCTGTCAGTTTGACAGTCGACGACGCAGCCTAGCCACAGAAACATCCAAGAGTCCTGGCGCTTTGCCTGTGGAGAGACAGCGACAGAGTCTCACAGTGTCATATGGACTCGACATACTTTGACATGCTTTTCATTCGGCGTTGACTTTGCCCAACTGTGCCGTCACCTCAACCCGTGACTTTGGCCCAACAGGCAAAATGGAGGAGTGCGAGTTGAAATATGCAACTAAAAGCCAAAAAGAGAAGAAAAAAAACACCCCCAGAAATCCACAAGCCAAAGTCTTCAACGTAAACAAAGCGACCACACAAAAACTACTACAAATCAAAAAACGTGCAAAAGGAAAGCAGGAAAAATGTAAAGGAAGGACCGAAATGTGATGATCAAGTTTAAGTCGGTCATAAAAACATGGTAAAAGTGTTGAAGTGCTTGGGATTCAGGTTTGCTTTTCTTTTTCCATTTTGGTCGTTCTTTTTTTTTTGGAATTGAAGTTGAAGTATTGTTGTTGTTGTTGGCTAGGGTTTTGTGTACAAAGCTCAAGAGGCATACAGAATTTAAATGAAATTCGCAAAAATTTCTAAACTGTTTCTTAACTTTGTCAGAAACTTGACTGAAAATCTTTTTCCATAAGGCCATTTCTTTAAGTTTGCATTAAAATAGTTGCACCATGTTTCAAAATCAAACTTTTTTCCGATTCTTTCTAAAGCTTTGATGGTTCGACCTAATAACAAAAATTGTTAAAAAATTTGGTGTGATGTTTTTTTTTTTTTACGGAAAAAGTCATAATATTGTAAGCAAATTTTTCATGTAAAATATCTTTCATTTCGGTACGGAAGATTTTAGTAGGAGCAATAGAGTGACTATAAAGTGACTAAACAGTGACAGAACAGTGACTTCACAGTGACTAAGCACTGATCAAACAGTGGCTTAGCAGTGACTTAAAAGTGATTAAAATTGTGACTGAACAATCACATCAAACTGTAATCTAAAAGTGACTACCCAGTGATTTCACTGTGATTAAACAGTGACTGAAAGTAAGTTAAAAAGAGACTTAGCAGTGACTTAACAGTGACCAAGCTGTGATTTAAAAGTGACTTAACATTGACATAGCGGTGACTAAACAGTGACTAGATAGTGACTTCACAGTGACTAAGCACTGGCTTAGTAGTGACATAAAAGTGACTTCAAAGTGACTTACAGTGAATTAACAATGACTTTAGACTTAAGAGAGACGGACAGTAATTAAACAATGACAAAACTGTGATCTAAAAGTGACTACACAGTGACTTCGCTGTGATTAAACAGTTACAGAAAGTAAGTTTAAGAGTGACTTAGCAGTGACTTAACAGTGACCAAACTGTACTTTAAACGTGACTACACAGTGACTAAACAGTGGCTTAGCAGTGACTTAATAGTGACCAAAACTGTGACTGAACAGTGACTTCAAAGTGATTTACCGTGAATGAACAGTAACTTGAGACTTGAGAGACTTTACAGTAACTAATCAGTGACTAAACAGTGACAAAACTGTAATCTAAAAGTGAATATAAGTAAGTTAAAGAGTGACTTAGGTGTGACCTAACAGTGACTACACAGTGATTTACTGTAAAAGTCGCTAGACAGTGACTTAATAGTGAGTTGAAGGTAGGTTACCGAAGAGGGAAACAGTAGAAAAAAATAGAGGCAGGCTAACTTCGGCTCGACCAAAGTTTATATACCCTTGGAGCTTGATATATGCCTGACAGTTTGTATGGCAGCTATACTATATAGTGGTCCGATTTCGACAAATTTTGATGAAATTATGTAAAATCATTGGAAACTTACAAATACAAGCGTTGGGAGCGATAACAATGAAAACAAAAAAGTTTTTCTCACTAAGACTTTTTTTCAGACCTAACTTTTGTATGGCAGCTATACTATATAGTGGTCCGATTTCGACAAGCCTTGGTAAAATTATGTGAAATCATTTAAAACTTATAAATACGAGCGTTGGGAGTGATAGCATTGAAAACAAAAAAGTTTTTCTCACTAAAACTAGTTTTTCGGCCGATCATTCCTATGACAGCTATATGCTATAGTCATCCGATCCGGCCGGTTCCGACAAATGTGCAGCGTATTTATACCAAAAGACTTTGTGCAAAGTTTGGTTAAGATAGCTTTAAAACTGACGGAGGAGATAGCATCGAAACAGACGGAAAGACGGACGGACAGACGGACATGGCTATATCACTCAGCTCGTCATGCTGATCAAGAATATATATACTTTATGTGGTCGGAAATGCTTCCTTCTATGCGTTACAAACATCCGGACAATTTTAATATACCCTCTCCAGGGTATAAAAAGAGGGTCTTAAATTATTATTTTTTTTTTGTTATTTCAAGATTAAGATTCAACAGTGCAACTTATTTAAGGTCATTTCTGGTTACGCCTTCGGATCCCGATATTTTTTAAGAGCATACCGTAAAAAAAATCCCCAACGGACTTGGCCCTATCACATCGTAAAGGTACTTTTTTGATACCCAACCTATTTTCACCCCAAACTGAAATTTTGAAAAAAGGTCAATTTTTATGAAGTCCATATATAGTTCCACCGTTTGGAATTTTGTTTTTATATCTTTGGCAAAGTTACAGATATAAACTAGAGGAAAAAAAGTCATGAACAGACTGACCCAAAAAAATGGCATCTAGTGCTTCAAAAGTGCAAAAACTTCGAAAAAAGTTCAATTTTTTCATTTTTTTTTTTCAGAAACGGCTAAACTACTGGGAATTTGAGAAACCTTTCTTTTGCGAAATTATCCCAAACAATAATATAATCAAATTTCTAGTACACGTCAGCTTCAAAACAAAAAGAAAGAGCGACTGGCTCTAGAGCGCGCTCTCTCTCTGGCTTTTAAACAAAATTTCAAGAGAGCCAAAAGCCAGCTGAAAAGCCAGCACCAAAACATTGTGTGCTAAAAAATCGTATGGCGTTACTCATCTTCATATTCTAATGTCTTTGCTTTAACAGTGGGATTCCGTACTTACTTCAATCTCGAGAAAGGAACATTTGATTTTTAGTTAGGTTCCGTACTTAAAATCAGCTGTAATACAAGACTTTTAGGCTCTTTCCAATCTTTTCATACTTGATTCAAGTAGAATGTAGTACGACTAGTACTTGAGTTTTCAATACGAATGATTGAGCTTTATTTTAACTCGTCCTTTTTTCTTGCATATATATAGATAATCGCTTTATCTGTTATACTTGAGGCCCATCCATTTTACAGATGTGATATGTTTTCTATACTTTTGTTTACATTTCGACTCGAGCATTTTCTGTAAGACTGGCCAGCTAGTAGAGTATATTATAGAGGCCATCTTTTGCCAGAATGCTAGAGAATTTTCCTTACTTATACAGAAAGGTCGATATGGGGCCCACACATACTCAACTTGGGTTTTGCTGAAAAGCTATCTTTGGAATTATAGGATTGCTGGCATGAGATGGCCTCTGCCGACTTACAGAAAATAGGCAAAGACTGCTAATAATAGAACCGGAAGGTTCTTAAAACAGCTGTACAGTCGACCACTAGTTATTGACCTGAAGCCGCCTACTAAAACTTCAAAGAGGTCACTAAAACAGTCACATAGCCCTTAAAAATTTATATTGGCCTAGACACGATTATCCCGCTGATTTCTTGCATTGGAATAATTTTTTATTTTATCTCTATATATATAAAACAGAGTGTCCTGATTCACTGACTGATTCACTGATTCACTGATTGGCAATCATCGCACAGCCCAAACGGTAAGAGATAGAGGGCTGTAGTTTTCACAGGAGTTTCTGTTGGTGGTGAAAGTGCGTACTAAGACGGGGTTTTGGAAAATTCCACCCGGAAAAGTCGGAAAAGCGTCGGAAAAGTTTGTATGGGAAAAATGCCATTTTTCATCCGATTGACTTGAAACTTGATTTGTAAGCTTAGTACGCGAAATAATTCGACACGTGTTTTCCCGATTTTGGAAAATCCGCCCACGAGGAAAATTCCCGGAAAATTCTGCATGAAAACAACTATTTTTCATCCTATTGGCTTGAAATTCGGTTTGAAAGGAAAGTAGGAGAAATGAATTGAAATGTGATTTTCCGAAGTTGGAAAATTTGACCCAACGGTCGGAAAATTCCCGGAAAATTTTGCATGAAAAACACTATTTTTCATCCGATTGGCTTGAAACTCGGTTTGTAAGGACAAAATACGAAATTATTTGAAATGTGATTTTTCAATGTCGGAAAATCCGCCCACGAGGAAAATGGCTGGAAAACTCTGCATGAAAAAATCTATTTTTCATCCGATTGGCTTGAAACTCGGTTTGAAAGGACAGAACACGAAATAGTTTGAAATGTTATATTCCGAAGTTGGAAAATTTTACCAAACGGTCGGAAAATTCCCGGAAAATTTTGCATGAAAAACACTATTTTTCATCCGATTGGCTTGAAATTCGGTTTGTAAGGACAAAATACGAAATAATTTGAAATGTGATTTTTCAATGTCGGAAAATTCGCCCACGAGGAAAATGGCCGGAAAATTCTGCATGCAAAACACTATTTTTCATCCGATTGGCTTGAAATTCGGTTTGAAAGGACAAAATACGAAATAGTTTGAAATGTGATATTCCGAAGTTGGAAAATTTGACCCAACGGTCGGAAAATTCCCGGAAAATTCTGCATGAAAAAACTATTTTTCATCCGATTGGCTTGAAACTCGGTTTTGTAAGGACAAAATACGAAATAATTTTAATGTGATTTTCAATATCGGAAAATCCGCCCGTGAGGAAAATGGCCGGGAAATTCTGCATGCAAAAAACTATTTTTCATCCGATTGGCTTGAAATTTGGTTTGTAAAGTCAAAATCGGATTTAATTTTTGTTTTTATTTTCCGATGTTGGAAATACCGCCGGGATGCCCACTGGGAAGTGGTTGGGGAGTGAATGGGTTGTGGGTGGTAAGTTGTTTTGGAAGTGGGTGGAAAGTGGGTGGTAAGTGAATGTAAAGTGTGTGGAATGTGGCGGGAAGTTGGAGGGAAGTGGGTGGGATGTGGGCGGGAAGTGGGGGGTAAGTGGGTGGGATGTTGGACGGATGTGGGTGGAAAATTGGTGGGATTACGCTGTGCATTGGTTCTATACTGTTGAAGGCGCAGCGAAGCGCGACGGGATATTTGCTAGTTATTAATATATATAAACGATTTTATCTGCTTATACCTGCAATTGTAGGCGCCACATTGACTTATGTCAATCAATCGCCAGTCAAAAATGCAGTAGGAGAATAAAAATACCTCGTAATGAGCAAATTTTGATTTTTATAGTCCGCTTGTGGGCTGAATTGTTGAATTAAATCAAAGCGCTTTAAAAAATTATTCAAAGAGATTTAATAAGATTTATAAACTACAGTTAAGGTTTCCCTTTTCCAACCATCTTGTGGCCACCCCTTTACAAGCTAAAACCAACATTTTAATAATTTTTAATTTACACAACTTCCTTTGCCAGCCAGACAAACCCAACAGCTAATGCATTTTGCATTGCCCAACTTAGCAAACAGATAGAGAGAACGCGATGTGCAGATGGGGATGGGAAAGTTTTCCGCTTGAAATTGACTTGGCGATAAGCAAAGTCAAAGAAGCAGAAGCCAAGAGTGTGCCACGCCCATATTTGAGTTGTCTCTAAGCAAAGCAGCTGCAACAGCAGCAGCACTTGCCACAGCAACGGGGACAGTTTATTAAAAAGCCAAAAAGAAAGTTTGCTGTTAATTTAGGGTAAGTGTTGGAAAAAGTTTTAGCAACGCCAACGAGTTTTATATAAACTGGTTTAATGAGTTTCCATTTCGAAAGTGCATAAAAATTATGCGGCATCTTAGACAGAAAAAGGTCACATACGTATACAGCTTACAGTTGAGTGCATTTGCCAAAAAGTCAGCACTCGACACAATATAAATTCAAAAAAAAAAGCCAAAGCCGGCTTTGGATTGGGACACAATTTCAATAAGCAAGAAAGGAAAAGGGCACTTCCGTTGGAGTTTGGGGTCAAATGGAAATGTCAAATTGGAGAAAGAGTAAGAGATAGAGAAAGAGAGAATCAGAAAACTGCCAACTTGGCAATTTAACTTGGTCTCTGGTGGTCACAAAATGAAGTAAACAGGTCCTTCGAGGAAACAAAAAGTGTTGATATTTAAGCCAAGCAAAAAAAAAATACATTTGGCATTTTTCATTCATTTCATTTGAGCAGGACCTCACATGGCGTATACATAATATTTTGATTTGTGACCCTGGAAAACTAGTTGTGCACATGTGCTTAGCAGCTTAAGTGTATGACATTTGATTAAAATATCATTGCACAACATGTGACTTGTGGGGCATACCAGGCGTATGTGTAATATTTTGAATTTATAAATTATACATTTAGAAAAAAAATTGATTAAATTTGTGTTAGTACAGGAATTTATTTAAGTAAAACAAATACAGGAAAGCATGATATATGCCAGCCAGTTTGTTATTCGATTAAATTCATCCGATTTTAATCAAAAACTCACAAATTGTGTTGAAACAGATAATATTTATAAAAGATGAGTAGAAAGACACTTCCATTGAATAAACTCTGGTGAATGAGTTTGCTTTTATTACAATATTATTCTTACCTCTATCCTAAACTAAGGATGTGTATGCAAAGGCACATCTTTGTATATAAATGTTCTGCGTTTGTCACTAGGGTTGTTTTCCACACCATGTCTCTCGAGTATTCTGAATAGCCAGAGTTCCAGAAAATTCACCTTACATTAGTATCTGCGTAGTCCATACTTTTAAAATAATATTGAACAATAAAGAACATTTGATAAAAGTTATCAACCATACCGGTTTGAGCCCGGCATTCGGACTTATTTAACTAATATAAAGAAAATGGTAAACCTGCCATTTTACAAATCAATTTTTTGGGCTTAGTAGAACAAAATTAAAGACATCTTGCAAAATTATTGTTATCCAAGACATAGACTCGAAATCGAAATAAGGCTATTCGACGAAACAATAAAAACGCCACCAACAAAAAATTGTTATTGTTAGATCCTTTATTCCATGCTCTTCAATATTGGAAAAAAAACGTTCTCCGTTTAATAAAATTTAGAACCCAAAAGAATTTGTCAGAACGTCAAACGAACTTCCATCAACCGAGCACAGAGAAACACACAAATCTCAATTATTCTGTTTGTTAATTGCCATACGAATAATGGGCTTAAACAATTCATCAATGCATCTGGAACCAGCAGTTTTCTTTTTCTCTTCAAGTCGACATGAGATCGCGCAGTGTGGATTTTTTTTTAAATTTGTTAGAAAAGTCTCGTAAATTCCAGCTGTGTATTAGATTGAGCACTAGAGCGGTCCCCATGCATATGAAATTTTTAAGGTCATGTTCCCAACCACCTATCTCATACTTTTTTAAGTATAATTAACGTAAATAAAAATAAAAGATAAAAAAGTCGAGTTTTAATGGGCGCGAATGGCGTCTAAAGTTTTTGTTAATAACTCATACGCAGTGTTCCCTGTAATCATATATTTTTTCATTTATAAACTATTAAAATTTGAAAAATATTTTAATTCTACAAATGTTGATCCCTTTTTGAATTTCAAACAATGACAGCTATTGAAATGAACAAATAACTTCGTTTGTAAAAATTTGTATTTGATGAACGTGTCGTATGATTAATATTACTTAAAACTTTGAGACCCTGTCGCGCCCATTAAAAATTAAAATAAAATATTTTGATTTTCACAATTATTAATTATACAACGAATATTAGCTTTGGGAATGCTGAGACCTCCTTTTTTCCATTTTGCCGGCTTGGAGACCGCTCTACTGAGCATCATTAAAGTCACTTTCATAAGAGCTTTAAAACAGATTTCCAATATTTGGTCAAAATCGGATGTGTATAATTTAATTTTAACTTTAATTTAATTTTATTGTTAAACAAACTTTGTTGGAAAAATTGAAAAAATGTTTTATTGAATTGTCAAATAACTTTTACTCTCAAAGTACTTTAATTCTCTAATAAAATGTTCAATTTCTCCCAAATCTCTGGTCTCAGTAGCTACATCATTTTTAAGACTCTCTACAAACAATAAAAGAATATACTTAAGTAAAAATTGAATTTATTTTAAATTCCTTAGAGCAGAAACTGTGGAAACCACTAAACTATTCCTTTTATTATCTACACATAAAGCCAAAGCTTCTTACCCACTTTTTTCATACAAAAGAAAAATAAAAAAAAATCCGACCGAGCACCTACATGCCAACCAGAAAGTTGAGCATATGCCGCATAACTCTGTGCTACTTTGCTTGACCTGAATTCCAGTAAAAATACAAAAAAAAATTAAAATGAAAATAAAAATACAAAAAGAAAAAACCCAGGTAAATGTCGGCTTTGACTCAGTTATTTACAGTACAAGATAATGCAACATGTGTCTCCGTTGCGGCTTTAACATTCTGACATACTCAGATGCTTTTTCTCTTATCTTTAACAAAGCAGCAAATCATTTAACTAGAATTCCACCATCAGCTGCTCAAGCTACTAATTTGTAATTTATGCAAGGTCAGTTAACAAGGCAGGGCCCAATCCCTTTGGTGGGGTTTTCTGCTTCTTGTTTTTTGTCATTCCCACTAATTAAAGGCACATTAAGCATTCTCCTCCATCTCTCCCCATCTCTCTCTCTCTCTCTCTTTCGAGCTCAAGTATCACTGGCCAGGCCTTGTATCCTTGTAACACAATTATCTAGGAATCCTTGAACGCATGCGGGCCGTAAAATGAAAACGAAATTTTAAAAAAGGAATTAAACGTGGAAAAATTCCCAAAGCTACAAGGAAAATAAATTCAGAATGAAGCGAAATGATAAAAAGCTTAGGCATTTAAAGCTAAGGCTTCATTTGTGCAAAGGGTCACGCCAACCATTTCTCTGGCTATGCAATTCAGCTAAATACTTAAAAAACAGTAAAGGGTTGCCAAGTTACCCTAACAAAAATATAAAAAAAAGGGGAAGCTTACCGTGTTTTGCCACTTAAGTGAGTCAAGTGACAGGTTAAGAGTTTTTGAATTGTGACTACAGAATTGTGGTGGGGCAAGTGTTTAAGAGGTGGACCACACATGGTTTTTAAGCTTAGATCGTGAGAATTAAGAAAAGACTTTTTCTTGATTGAGATTTTTTGCACCTTAGCGAAAGCTGAGTTTACAAATAAAAGTATTAGCTTCGTACCTTCCCCATGCAAAAATTGTTCGTTTTCGTTAAACTCCAATGCATAATTCAATTTAAACAGAGTACTAAGAATTGAGTATTAAGTACTTAGTATTAATTACTGAACATTAATTACTGAACATTAATTAATGAGTATTGATAAGTAAGTACCAACTACTGCGTATCATGTACTGAGAAACTATTACTGTGTATTGAGCACTGATTATCAAATACCAATTACTGAGTTTTGAGAATTGGGTACTGAGTAGGGACTTTTGAATATATCGTACCGATTACTGAGTATTGAGTTCTAAGTATCGAGCACTGAGTTTTGAGTACTGAATATCGTGCTCTGCGAAACGAGCATTGTGTACTGTGCGCTGAGAATCAAGTACTGAATATTGACTAGTGATCATAAAGTACCGATCACTGAGTATTAAGAGCAGAGTATCGAGTACTAAATATCAAGTACTGTATATCGAGAACTGAGTATGTATTGATGAGTGTTGAGTATAAAGTACTGGGAATCCAGTCCTGTTGTAGTAGGCATTTATTTGGTCTTATTATAAACATGACAATTTGCCGTTAGCTTAAAGCAGTTGTGCCCAAAATCCCAATTGCCTATCCCATGTGATAGGAAGCGGGGAATCAAACCGAAACGATTTTCGGTTCTGGTTCCGGTTCCGGTACGTACCGAAACTAACGTTTCGGTAAACGGTTCTGTTTTGGTTCTGCTACTGTTTCGGTATTCGGTTCCGGTTCCGGTACCCTTTTATTTCGGTATCGTACCGGTACGTACCGGTATGGACCGGTAAAACTAACAGAAATTTTAAAACTTAAGTTTAATCAAAGTGGGTAAAGCTAAGGTCCCACTGGCAAACAATTTGCCCAAATTTGAATGAAAATTGGACTAAATAACCATGTTCGCAGATTTTTCGGGACTTAAAACTAAAACTATGGTTACATATGCTAATAATTTGACCAAATATGGCCGAAAAGTTTACTAGCTTGGCCTATTTAGCCACATTTTGATCAAAATTTGGGCAAATTATTTGCCTGTGGGACCTTAGCTTAAGCAACAGTACACATGTATACATAAATTATCAATTTACTTTAAACTTCTTTAAAATTAGTTGCAAAGAAGGTAAATTAATGATTATTTCAATGTATTTCCGTCCATCTGATTTCTAGCGGAGTTATAATAAACCGGAAAATAAATGTTCTACGCAGCAAGAATAACTTTTGATAGTTAATACAGTTCCGGAAACATTGTCGAATTTTCTGACCACCATTTAAGTACATTATCATTATTTTGTAAACGTTTTAAGCTCAGGAAAACCTTGATCAGGCATCATACGTTAAACTGTCTTGTGAAAATACTAAACTATTTGTATTGTCCTGATTCTTTTCTTAGAAATTCATATATAAACCGACTTCATCTCCACTTTCAGACAAATTAGTTGGGTCAGAGCTGCTTTCCTCATTTAGTTTCAATTAAACAGAAGTGGTTTAAATTCTTGAAAATATACATATCAGTCGAATCAGTTACACATGCACTTTTTTCTGTTCAGAGGTTAGCCTAACATTATAACAAGGGTCTAAGAAAATACCACATAGGAATGCATTATTTTCAAAGGGACTGGTCTCGCGATTTTGTATTTCACTGACCAAAAGTTTTGCCAAGCTAGAATCTTTTTTATTTGAAAATAACAATTCAGCCAAATTGAGTAAAAATCCGCAAACTCTAACTGCTCGTTTCGCTGTCTAGTGGTTGCACTCAGAACCGAAACCGTACCGGTACAACGTTTAGGTTCTTTTCGGTCTTTTCGGTTCTAAAAATATCGGTTCTCGGATACCGGTATACAAAAAATTAAGAATATCGGTTCCGGTTCCGGTACCGGTTCCGAGTTTCAATCGGTTCTTTTCAATATACGGTTCCGGTTCCGGTTCCGGTTCCGGTTTGATTCCCTGCCGGTGTCGCAGCCGACACACGCATAGAGATAGAGAGAGAATACGTATACTCTATAAATAGCACGCACACACATTTGATTGTTTGCTTGTTGCCCATGATTGACATAATAACGTTTACTTCGTATTTCGTAGAGCTTGATAGTGTGCGTTTGGGCACCACTGGTCTAAAGCCATTTTGCTTTGATCACCGTGTTTTTATACCTGTATCCATTGAAAATGGGTAAAAGGAGATGATGTAGTTGTGCAAATGTATGTAACAGGGAAAAAAAAACATTTCCGACCCTATAAAGTACATGTACATATTCTTGATCAGATCAACAGCCGAGTCGACTTAGCCATGTCCATCCATCCGTCTGTCCGCCTGTCTGTATGAACGCGTCGATCTCAGAGACTATAAGAGATAGAGTCACAAATTTTTTTTTTTGTATATAACTGTCAGTGCCATAATTTTCAAGCTACAGCCTTATTGCTTAATAGTAGTAGTAGTTGGTATTTTATTTTTTCTCTTTTTGTAAATAGATTAACTTAAATTTTAGTTAATAGGAGAAAGACAAAGCTAACTTCGTCTGTGCCGAAGTTTTGATGCACTTGAAAACGCTTGTCTCAACGGACTCAGCTCGTCATTCTGATCAAGAATATATATACTTTATGTGGTCGAAGATGATTCCTTCTATGCGTTGCTTTCTTTTGAAGTGTATAACAACTTATTTATAATTTTTTTGCATTCCATTCCTTATTATTTATTATTATTATTAATAAGGAATGGTATACAAAAATTTAAGACGTTACGTCTGTCGCTCACCGCCTCGCACCCTCTACGCGTAGCTTAATACACCTGGCTTCCCGGGTCTTCCCCAGATACCAGATCGTTCAGTCATGCGCTTCATATATATTATCTAAGACCCTTAATCTATCTATTCTGAAAAAGACAATCAGATCAGAGCAAAATCACCAAAGTTTTACACGAAACAATTTTGCTTGTGGGAGCAGGGGTTTTGGCCACAAAAAGGAGGATTTCCTAAGGGCATTCTCTGGGACATTAGTAATATCAGTAGTACTGTGGTCGAAACTAACAAAAATATCCTCCAAAAAAGATTGAAATAACCTTCAATATCGAAATTCCGACATCCATAATTTAGAGTCGTGTATTTTAAGTATGTACTGAGTTTCTAATACCCTACTGAGAATCCATTACTGTATATTATTATCAGAGCATTGATTATTGAGCACAGAGTATCGAGTACTGAGTATTAAGAACGGTATATCGAGCACTCAGTATCAAATACCGAGTATTTAGTACGGAGAAACGAGTGGTGTATATCTAGTACTGAGTCTTGCGTATCAACTGTGACACACAATCAAATGGCTGCTAAGACACATCAGAAACTTTCTTCATACATTATTTGTATAATTCAACTTCTATTAAGCAACTACTTTCACTCCTCGATTCGAAGTTATTTTTTTAGCCAATTCCAATTCTATTATTCGACTATATATAAAGGGTAAAAAGGCAAAATTTGTTACCTGTGCTGTACCGTACAGCCTGTACGCTGCTATCCTTTGTGCTTAGAAGAAAGAAAATTGTATTGTGCATTATTTCTATAATTTTTTTTGTATTGAAAAAAAAACAGTTTCATATTTCATCTCACATGCTCGTATATCCCTCCCGCATGCGAAATCGCCGTTTATCTAAGTCACGCTAATCAAATTCGACATATTGCATCTCGCTTAAATGACCGTGATAGTTTAGTAGTGGTTGGGGACTTTAACATTCCTCACTTAACCTGGTCACTTTACGATAATTTCGACGAACTTTATCCAGCTTTCCATCACGAATTCTCCGATATAATGTCTGAACTGTCTCTTGGACAGATGAACTCTATTTTAAACAGTAAGAGCAGGATCCTAGATCTTGTATATGTTAGTGACATCTCCAACTCTGCGTTATCTAGGGTTCCTCCTTTTTCTCTTCCGGAGGATGTTCATCACCCTGCTATAGAACTAAGTTTTGAACTCGATATGCCGAACTGCGCTGTAATCTCTGCCCATCAAAGCCAATCTTATTGTTTTCGTAAAGTGAATTTCATATCCCTGAATGAGGCTCTGTCTACGCGCGATTGGTCCTTCCTGGACACATGTCGTAATATGGATGAAGCCTCAAAGTCATTCTATGAGGCTATTTATGCTGCTTTAAAAAATCACGTACCAATTTCGTACACTTCCTCCCGCCCGCGGTCTTCCACATGGTTTACTAAAAGTTTGTCTAATTTGAAAAATATAAAAACTCGCCTTTACAAGAAGTAAAAGAACTCGGGTTCTCTGTTGGACTACGCTAGATATTCTGTGGCTCGTTCAAAGTTTATGATACATAATACCGAATGCTATAACAAGTATTTGCTCAGCTGCAAGATAAGCTTTCAGCATGACCCCAAAAGGTTCTATAACTTCGTCAACTCCAAAGGCAAATCTTCTCAGTTTCCCCCTTCGCTTTCCCTCGATAATATGACTGCTAATAATGATGCTGACATCGCAAATCTATTTGCAAAATTTTTTCAGCGTTGCTACTCTGCATCATCGACTAGTTTTGGTACCTACAACCCGTATCCTTATTCTGTTTCCCCCTCTAATAGCATTCATCCACCTGTTTTGGATTTAGAGTGTCTGCTCTCGGGTATTCGTTCCATTAAAACGTCATATACTCCCGGGCCTGACAATGTACCAAGCTGTGTGCTTAAAAATTGTGCTACTTCTTTATGCTTTCCGCTTTTAAAGCTGTTTAACTTATCCCTTGAATTAGGAGAGTTTCCCAACGAATGGAAGGAATCTTTTGTCATTCCTATTTATAAAAAGGGATCTAAATCGTCAGTATCAAATTACAGGTGTATCTCTAAACTTTCCGGCATTCCTAAACTATTTAAAATGCTTATTACTTCTCAAATACAGCACTCCTGTCGCTCAATTATTTCACAGTCTCAGCACGGCTTTATGAAAAAACGTTCAGTTTCTACAAACTTGCTAGAGTTTACTTCCATTGTGAATTCGGGTTTCATTAATAAACTGCACACGGATGTAATTTATACAGATTTCAGCAAGGCTTTCGACTCTGTCAATCATGATCTCCTTCTTCACAAATTGTATTTACTTGGATTTCCTCCAAGTCTTCTTAACTGGATAAAGGCTTATTTGACAGACCGTTCCCAACATGTCCGTTTCAATTCGGCGCTTTCTGAGTCCATCAGTGTACTCTCTGGAGTTCCTCAGGGAAGTCATCTTGGACCTTTACTGTTTAATCTTTTCATTAACGACATCCCTAATGTCTTGCTTCATTCACATTCCTTGATGTATGCCGATGACCTAAAACTCTGCTTGTCTTATAACGAACCGATGTCTCATCTCCTTCTTCAGTTGGACTTAAAGTGTAAATGTATGACTTTTCATCGCACACTGCCGTATTTTTTCGACTATACGATTGATGACAAACCCCTCGAACGCATTTACGTGGTTGACGATTTGGGCATACGCTTTGTCCCTAAACTAAGCTTCAATAATCATATTTCTGTCATCTCTAACAAAGCTATGGGAGTTCTTGGGTTTATCAAAAGATGGGCCAAGGAATTTAACGATCCGTATCTGACTAAACATTTATTCGTGTCACTGGTACGACCAATACTAGAATATGGGTCGTGTGTTTGGTCACCGCATTACCAAAAATATCAAGACCAGCTTGAATCAGTTCAAAAACAGTTTTTAATTTTTGCCCTCCGCGGCCTCAACTGGGATCCCACCATCCATCTTCCACCATACGAGCATAGATTACTCTTAATTGATCTTCCATCTCTTAAGAACCGTCGGACGTGCCATTGCGTGCTTTTTATTCACAAACTTTTATCAGGTGATATTGACTCTTGCGCTCTGTTATGCCAAATAAATCTTGCGGTTCCTTCGCGCCTAACTAGAAATTTCTCTCCGATCTACCTACAGCCTTGCCTAACAAATTTTGCTCACTATGAACCTTTCCGAAATTTGTGTATTAATTATAATTTGTATTACCATCTTTTCTCTGCTCACTCTTCTGTGTTAGATGTAAGAAACAATATACTGTCTTTTTTGAATTGTACCCAGTAATGTTGACAGAACTTTGTCAAACCTAAATAAATAAATATTTCACGTCGTGAGGTTCTCACTTTAGAATTGTGATTCTGTCAGTTTTTAGACGTTTGTGGGGAAAATCTTTTTGTGTCGCTCTGTTTTTTATTCTCTGAGATACCCGCCGCATTAACATTGACAGATGGAAATAAAAAGGGACATATCTATATGGACTCGTTTGTTGACGCTGATCAATATCTTATGCCATATCTTATATTCAAATTCTACATTTAGATAATTAATTCAGTCAAGTGCCGAGTTTACTCTTTACATTTGGAATCATCATTTACAACTTTAAACGAATTAAAACTGTTTTCTTGGGGAATCATTAGTTGCTTTCAAAAAACTTTATTTCCATATTACTACAAGACCCACTAACCTACTTAGGAAATCTTTTCAAAATCACCTGCTTTATAATCAGTGGCGGATCTAGGAATTGGCTAAGGGGGGGGCTAAGGGCACTCAAAATCACTCAACATTGTTCTGTTCTTATTGTGCTTCTCAGAATAGATACATCTTCTCATACAAAAAGTCGATATGTTTTGAAGGTAATAAGTTTCCCAAGGTAAAAATAAACAACTTGTTTTTTGGTCATTTTTTTGAAGAATTTTTGTCTTACCTCTAGAGTGCAACTGCATTATCATTTACTCTCTGTACCATTGGCACAGAGTATAAAAAGTTTTTGGCCAATATATGTATATGCCTTGAGCGAAACCGAAATATGTTTCGGTCTTAATCCCTAGTTTAAAGGTAAAGCTAGATAAATAAATAGCGCCGCAGGCGATTTTTTTTTTGAAGTCGCGGGTGAAGAAGGATTTTTAAGTAAGTATCCACAAACTGCTCGAAAAATAAACATTAAAAAACTTCGCAGGATATGTAGAGCATATTTTAAAATTTAACCTTCAAGTAAAACATATTATAAATCAAAAAACGTCGTACACGTCACTAAGACTATATTAGTACATACATTATTTTGGTTAGTTTTATAAGTTTGGAAATGCTATTGCATTTAAGCTACGTGGTTAAGTTTTAACGTTTTCTGATTTTTTTTACAATTGCCGAATAAAATTCACATAGTCTTAGTACAAACCTGCAAATTTAAAAACTTCATTAAAAAGGAACCCGTGAATGACCTCCTCGACTTTGTTGTATAATAATTCTTTATAGTTCGCGGCCGATCGATGAGATTTTTTACAAAATTGTTGTTTAGAACGGTGGTATACTAAATATTTACTAATTTCTTTTTAGATGCTTCATTCTTAGAATAGTATTTTGCATAAAAATATTTAACATGGGGGGTAAAAAAGCGTCGTATACTCGTGCGTAAGCTGTTGGGTTTTTGACGACCATATAATCGAGGAATTTTCAACTCAAGTGACATTTCGTCTGCAATTTTGTTGATTTTTTTAAAAGTTACATCAAAAGATGATTAATTATTTCTTGTTTCAAGAAACAATTCAATCACATGGGCGACGTGAGCACAGGAGTCCTACTGAGTGTCAATTTGCTATTTCATGGCAAGTTACATCACAGCTGGCGCCAATAGGTGGTGAAGGTGACCGGATGTGTAAAAGCTTTTTCTAAAGAAAGTAAAAACTTTTATTATTAGATCTTCCGACGAACACACGACCTCCCACCCAGCAGTCCAGCACGCTAACCGCTGGGCCACCTAACTATCCAAGAGAATGCCTTCAGAAAAACTCCCTTTTTTTGGCCGAAACTAACAAAAATACACACCAAAAATATATTCTACAAGTATTAGATATCGATATTTCGAGATCTCTACTGCTCATGCCTTTTTAAAACAATCTAAGTATTTGCATCTTTTTCTGACATTCTTAATTTCTTATTTTGCTCTTTGCATATTTTGGATGAATTAAGATATTTGGGCTCTAAGGGGGGGGCTTCAGCCCCTATAGCCCCCCCCCTGGATCCGCTACTGTTTATAATCAATTCTGTTGTTGTTGTTCCCAACTCAAAGCGATCCCTTTTTCGTCGAAACAAAACTTGAGGAAATTAAATGCCACACTTGAATGCAAATTGAAAAACCACTCACAGACACATCAAACTCGTTGGGCATGCCACTTGGCAGCTGGAAATATTCACACGATTATTGTGATATTGAGATATTGAGAAAGTATATGCCTTTTGTCTAAATATTTATGCAAAATACGTGCGCAAGTCTTTAATCTTGAGAGTCGAAGAACTTTTGCTGTTGCCAAAAATTGTTTGATATGCAGAAAATTGAAAAGCAAAACTTTGGCAGACTTTTGCTACACACAAAATACATAAACAAGGGGGGGGGGGTTTGGCAAGGGAAGGGCAGGGTAGAACAATAAAACAATGCCAAGACACTTGAAGGCACAATGACAAATACGCATTTTCCAGGGAGTAAGCAACAAAAGCGAACAGACAGCAGATTTGTGTGCTTACACTGATAAAAACGAAAGAACAGAAGCTCAGTCAAAAGTTAGTAAATAAAAATATTGAAATCATGATTTTTTTCAGTGTTCAAGTGTTTAACTAACAGAAGGTAATCAAGTAAACAGCTGCACACACACACACAGCGTATGCTTAATCTAGGCTTCAAGTAAATTACTCATACGCCACATGGCCCTCTCTTTTCTCATTTCAGTTACCACAGTGGAACCCAACAATATGTTTACCACCTGCATACCCATTGGCAGTGGCAACTATACAAATGGCGGTGTCTTTGCCCCCACCACATTGGCCAACGCTTCCACGGATACCTTGGCCTCCGGCTTTGAGGCAGCTGGCTATGCCGCCTATTCTACTGCCTTGAGTGTCACCATTGCCATTGGCTGTAGCCTGCTCATACTCAATGTCCTAATATTTGCCGGTGTCTATTATCAAAGGGATAAGACGCGGCTGGAAGTGAAGACACTGCAGAAGCAATATCAACAAAGGAGTATGCATCAACCGGTGCCGTATCCCCCCGAGCCCATCAAGCATGCCCATTATCATATGGGACACTCGCAGAGTACGGCCAATGTGATTGTCGATGTGGAGAGCCATCAGGATCAGGCGGGTCAGCAGGCGGCCATGCTGATGCAGGCAGCGGCCGCTGTGGCCGCAGCTGCCAATGAGGTGAAGCCGCCGCCCAACCATATATGCTCCAATGCTGGGGGCAATAATGGTGTAATTGAAGGCTCCAAGGTGACCACAGATGGTATGGGTAATGTCACCTACAGCACCAGCACCAAGCAACAACAGCAGCAGCAGGCGCAACAGCAACAGCAACAACAGCGTGAACATATGCAAATCAAGGGCGGAGGCGGTTCAGGAAGTGGAGGAAACAGCACGCAAACCTTTGGCCGCGGCCCCACCGGCAGTAGTGCAGGAGGAGCTGGCGGAAGCGCCTCTGTTGTTGTTTCCGGCAATAGCGTTAGCTACAATACCGGCCTGATGACTCTGCCCAAGTCGGGTACACTTCATCATGCGGCCACTTTGAATTATGCACGAAATACGGCCGCCTTGAATTTGGCCGGTGGAGGCACCGCCCTGGTGGACAGTCGCGGCAATGTTTTGCTAACCAGCACACCCGTGGGGGGCGGTGGTGGTGGAGCCGGGAACGGTGATTGCATGACGCTGCCACGCAATCTAAGTCTAGCCGGACGACACAATCCAACGGCAGGTGAGTGCAGCACAAAAGAAGAAAGTAAAATTGAAAGAAATTGCAATTGAATTTTCCTGCTCTGCTGCGGGTTTGTGTGCAAGGAAGGAAACAATCAAGCTGAAATATGATAAGATTTCATTTCATTATGAGGTGTTTTGTTGCTTTGTTTGCTGTGTCTTTTTCCCCTAAAGAGTTGAGCCAAATTTATTTTCACCGAAATATAGATAAAGTTGCACGAAAATTAAAACTTTTGCGCTTTGCTGCAGCAGCTACAATTGATTTTGCTCACCACTTCGAGATGGGTTTCCCGTCTTCCCTTCCTCAGAAACATGCAATGCAATTTGTTAACTTGCAGCTGCATTTTGTTATCCTAGTACAATATTTAAGCAAGTATTTATTATACTTTCAGTTGATGTTGCCATGTTCGTCTGTCTTGCTGTCTGTCTGTGGTTATCCTCAGAACTGTTTTTGCTGTTTTTTGTTTTTCCTTATTTTCTATTTACACGGTTTTTAGTTGCACCTTCACGTTGGCTTCCATTTTGTACAGTGTGACCATCATTTTTCCACTCCCTTATACTCTGCTCTGGGAGAACGCATGGAATTTGCTGATAAATTTACACTGGCCACATCTTCCATCTGTCAGTCAAATTGAATCAAAAATATAATTTATGTTAAAGGAGTATTGAGCATTGATAGTTGCATGATACAACTATATAAGGTATGGCATTAAGAGTTTATTGAGTACTGACAGCTTTTGCTAATATCGGGAGAGAGAGAGAGAAAGAGAATAAAACAAAAAGCATAGCACCCTCAGAATTACAAACACATAGTATATACATGACTAAATTTGATTGGTATTCGCTTCTTGGGGAACCCCGTTTTACTTCATTACCGGCCATGAGAGCTCTCTTCAGACCAGAGGCGGCGATCCACAGCTCACACGAGCCGGTGTTAGTTGTGTTTTTAAGCACAAGTTGCAAGTTAAACCACTGCAGTCCGGAGGGAGTTCTCTTGTTCACCAACACAAGCGCACTTTTCTGTCCTCTCCATTTGGCCATCTTACTTGCAATTCAGTGTTCACCGATTCACACAATCAAGAGTTCTTCTCGCGTTTGCATAAATCCAGGACTGACTTCAATTCCTGGTAGCTATGGGCCAGCACTGCTTTACATCGACAAACGCAACAGTATTGGCTCGACATTTTTACAAACTCCAAATAAAATAGAAATCCCGTCGGCAAAACAAAAAAAAAAATTCCTGCGCACACAACCTTTTCAATCAAATGACAGCAACAAAATGAAAATTTGGAGTTTCGAAAAGAGAGCACACTCAGAGAGCACCTTACCTTATATAGTTGTATCATGGATAGTTGTTAGTGAAGTGTGAACCAGTTAGATGAACTGGTTCTGAGATTGGAGCTAGATGAACTGGGACTGGAACCATTGGACTGACCAGCTTGTAATATGGCAGCTATACAATATATTCACATGATTTGGATCAAACTCGCCGATATTGTGTTGAAACAGATTACATCTTCATCTCCATATCCTTTTCTTCTATGGCAGCTATACTATTTAGCTGGCCGATTTTTATTAATCATGTTAGAATATATATATATGAATAGTAATCAAGAATATCAGATAAAGTTGAAATATATAGATTGTTCCAAAAAGTCATAACGACCGATCGTTGAAAATCGGGTTGAATATTTGAATTAATTTTGATTAGCCGCCATTCTAGACTTTGCAACAGATTTAGCGAAATTTGAGAAGCAACGTGTATGGGTGTACACTAGGAGGGATATTTTATATATGGGAAAAATGTAAGACCATACTGATACCCCCTTAAACGATGGATATTTGTCTAAAAGAGGCTAAGCAAAAAAAAATGTTTGAGAAAAAATTTCATATAGGGTCTGCGACTTGGACTCAAAGTTTATCACTCATACGTATTATTACCCTTGCACTGAACTGAAGTGCTGCGCATCACGGTTGCAGCCGTTCCTGCGTATAGTCTATTTTTACTGTGCTGCTTATAAATAGACTTCTTTAGGATCGAAAAGTAATGCGGATTACTATACTACTATGGGCAAAACATACAGGGAAAAAGTTTTAAAATGATGCGGAGAATTCGTCGACAAAATTTCGATTCGGTGGATGTGTCGAATACATAATATTTGTGGAAACTTTGAAGGCTTTTCGCAGAGGTTAAAACATGATCTAAATTTTTTTTTTGTTTTAATTTAAAGTAATCGTTTAAGATGGTATCAGTTAACTTTTTATCGGCGTCTAACCTAGTGTACACATTCGTTGAGTTGCTGCAAGAGAAGAGAGCGCTAAAATGTGAATTTCTAACACACAGTGAAAAGTGACTTCGGTGTAAATTGCTAAGTGTGTTCGGTCCCAAGGGGCTATAGCTGGGGAACTCTGCTTTACATTAAAACATTAAGACAGCTTAGGAAATATAGAGGCAGCGAGACCTCATCAAAGACTGCAAAACTCATGAGTGCGATTAAAAAAATATTTGTGGATTTCATTAATTATTTTTTGTGTTTGAGATTTTAACGAAAATTTCTTGACATTCTGGCTCTAAAGGGTTTGATTCCAGTTCAAAAAATTTTTGAAAATGTATGTTGCACCGAAACCGAGCTGATACATGAACTTTTTATGAGGCAGAAGAGTTGTGAGAGCTCAGAGTTAAAAAAGTCCACACATTGCACTCTAGGCACTACAGCTCATTAAATCAAAGAAATTCAATCATTTTTTCACGAATGTTGCAATATTGTGGCAATTGTTCTCGACGATCCCTGTCACCTCATCAACAGCTAAACCGACTTTTTCAGTGCTGAAAAGATTAAGAGCGTACTTTCTTATCAACATGTTGGAGGACAGTCTCAACGGGTTAGCGCTGGGAAACGTTCACAAAGATATTCTAACTTTAACTGACGAAATAGTTGTCATGTTTAATTTAGTCATGCAAGGAATTAGCCAGCTTTCCGCTATTGTAATGTAAAATTGGCTAAAGGCCAAAAGGGCCAAGCCAAGCTTCTCTTAACAGTTGGTCCATTGTCTATTCTTTTTTAACGTACTTTCCGTTTCTATATCATATCGCATTTAAAAGTTACAGACCAAAAATTATAAAATAATTTTTATTTTGCACAATATTTACCATCATAATTTCTTTTAGTTTTAAAAAGACTGACTTTTTTTTAGTTTTTGGGCTATAACAATTAAAAGCGCAATGATACTACCAACTATTTTTTTCTGAGACTTTTAATATCAGCTGGAAAAAACTTTTATTATTAAAAATAACTACATTTTTCATATTATAATCCAAAAAGTCTATATTATGAGCAAAATAACGTCATTTAATATAGCTTACATTAAAAGACATTTGGCTGGAATCTTCTTCTTCTTCTTCTTCTTTATTACCCTTTTTTTGCATCACAACCGTTTGACGGTCTCGGCCGCTGCAACCAATGTCCGCCAGTCGCCTCTGCTCCGTGCGAGCTGGCACCAGTTTTTCACGCCAAGCTTGGAAATGTCTTTCCGCACTTGGTCGTCCCACCTTAAAGGTGGTCGTCCCACCTTGCCTTGTCCCAGTTCTTTCGCATTCCTCTTGTAGACCGGGTAACATGTCCCAGCCAGCGCAGCCTCACTAGTATCCCCATAGAGCTCATCCAGTTCGTCATTTCTGCGGATGCAAAAATCCTCGCCAACTTTCAAAGGTCCATAAATCCTGCGAAGAATCTTTCGCTCGAAAACGCCAATCGCCGCCTCATCTGCTGATGATATTGCCCATGCTTCTGCGCCGTATTGCAGGACTGGGATGATAAGCGACTTATATAGCGCTATTTTTGTTCTTCGCTTGAGGTTTTTGCTCTTGAGCTCCCTACTTAGCCTGTAATAGCATCGGTTTGCGAGCGTGATTCTTCTTCGAATTTCCAGGCTGATGTTGTTGTCTCCGGTTATCATCGTTCCGAGGTAGACAAAGTCCTCTACAACTTTAAAGTTGTACTCTCCCCATTGCAACAGATTGCCCAATTTGCGTGTACTTCTGTTTCGAGGACACTAGGTACTTCGTCTTGTCCTCGTTTACCGCTAAACCCATTAGTTCAGACTGCTTCTCAATCTCTGAAAACGCCCTGCTTACTGCCTGTTCGGTATTGCCGATAATGTCAATATCATCGGCATATGCGAGTAGCATTACATCTTTATTAAAGATGGTGCCCGATCAGTTGGCATTTGGGCACTGGCGCAGTATATACTTCATCAGCAGATTAAAGAAGTCACACGTTAAGGTGTCACCCTGCCTAAAACCTCTTTTGGTATCAAAAGGCTCAGAGAAGTTCGTTCCTATTTTGACGGAGTGTTTCTCAACGTCATCATGCAAAGTCGAACGTACTTGGCTGGAATACCTAAAGTAGACAGGGCTTCGAAATACCTTGACCTTATGGGTGTGTCGAAAGCGGCTTTGTAATCATTAAAAAGATAATGATTTTCGATGCTTCTTTCATAGTCCTTAAAACGTACCCTGTAGGGAAGGGCTCACGTTAGTCAGCAGCAAATGCGTCACCACGAGAAGGTGTGAGTCGTCTTGAGACGTATTAAGCCAGGATCACGCTGGGTTCGCCAAGTTGAACCGATCAGCAGCTTTACCTGATAACATACGCCCCCATCAACAAATGTAAAAAATCCTCGTTAAACAATTTTTTATGCAAATATCTTGTAAACCTGACGTGCTGGGGAAAAACGGGCAATGTATTATAAGTCAGTGACCTCAAATATATATGGAAACCTTAAATCTTTTCTTTTGCAAAAGTTGGCTTTTTTTTGTGAGCCTGAGTAATTAGATCAAGATTCATTTAATATGAAATTAGAATCCAGCTTTAAAATAATGGCGGAAAACTTAACTTATAAATGAAAAAGTGCATATTTCGGGGCAAAATATCGCAAATAAATTTACAGATCCGTTGTACAATAATTTTCTTGAGTGCATTCTAGATCCGCCACTGTTTCGGCAGGGAGTTTCAATGATTTGGATTCATATAAATTTCCGATATAATTTTGTATGGGTTTTTTCCAGTTTTCTCTTTACACGGTTTTTAGATTAACCTTCACGTCGGTTTTGGCTTGAAAGTTCAATCATAAAATAATCTGAGGCTGAGAAAGGTGAAATACTGAAATGAAACTTTAAAGAAAACGAATTAAGTGAATGGCGTTACGGTAGTGTTTAAGCTTACTGGGTGTTCTGATGACACCTTTAGCCCACTCTACCAATATCAGCATGCTTAAACTTGACGTAATATCACTCCTTTTTACAATCTTGGGAGATTTTTTCTCTCTAGCAGAATAAGACGGACGAAACAAGATGAAGAACAACTGAGCAATTAAAAATTTGAATCTTTTGCATTGTTAAGAACAAAAAATGGTTGCTTACCAGGCGACTCGAGCCAACCATCTTTGCGTTTTAATGTAATGATCTTACCATCTGCACCACCGAGCCTTTTGCTTGCTGTGTACTTAAGTGGTTAGTGCTCTAGATGTGCTCTAAGACAAGGTCAAGTAAAAAAAAAACTAAAATTTAATCTAGCCACAGCTTCGACTCGATCTGCTCGGCCTTCAAAATTCATTTTATGCAAATTTGACACTACTTTTCGTTATTTTAGAACTTCGTATAGAATTCTTTTTGACTATTTCACTGCTTAGTACTTTCACAAAAAACTCAACTTTAGCTAAAGTTAAAGCTTTTCAATGGAAACCCAGCTGGCTGTCTGCAGGCTTGTTTGGTAACCAAGCACAAAAAAAAAATACAAAATGTCAGCCAGAACAGAGACAGAAATGAAATGACAAAGCAACAATGTCAAAGGGCGTCTTGTCACGGAGTATACACATAAATTTTCAGCAAAATCATCCCAAACAAACAAAATATTGTTCACTCAATTCGAATGACCTTAGCGCCCAGAAATGCCAAAAGAAAAAAAAAAGAACCTTCAAATGTTCGCGTGAAAATTGAAATGGTACTAGTCAGCGAGCGTAAAGAACACGTGTACAACGGAAAAGAAAACAGAAACATTTACGCCTCGCTTAGATTCAACGGACTTTTAACTTTTGACCAAAAGCTTTTTATCTTGCACCTTCTGCCTAATCCCTGAAGCTCAGATTTTTTTTCGTTTTTTCTTGATGAGCTGTTAAATGGGGAATGTGAACTAAGTAGTTTATTGCCATCAAGCAACGAAGTGCCCACAAAACTTCAGCATCATAAATTCCCAATATCAATATAGCATTTCATTTTCCATTTCAAGTCACGACATGATTTTTATGATAAGATTTTGCAATTTCAATCGAGATACAAATTTAACGATAAGGAAACTAAAATATGGCAAGGTAAAAGAACTGTGCTTCGGTTATTACTTTCGTCGCATAAAAACAATAAAAATGGCATAAAACCGTTGTTAGTTTAATGCGGCCAGGCACTTGCATAATAAAATGAAAACATTAACTAAAGCCACCCTCCCAAAACAAAGCACAGGGAGAGAAAGAGGGATTATTTTGCGGAGCAGCCTGGTCTGGGTTGTTGACATTTCTGCAATCGATAGCCAAACAGGTAAATGAGAAAAAAAAGAGGAATAATGGCAAAATGTTCGAGGAGAATGTGTTTTCATAATCAAATCAGAATTGGAAAGACTTCATTATTTACATTTGTGATTGACAGAAATGATTGGAAAAAGGTGAATGAACAAGAACATAATTCGATTTTTTGTTCTCTTACGCAAAAAATAATTATTTTTGTGGACTTTTTTATTTGCAAGTTATCGTTAAATTATCGATTTGGCCAAGTTTTTTTACCTTGATGAGTATTTTACACACAAAACGATGAAGTGAAGCTTACCATCTATCAAATCATCATGATAATCTAAACTTAATTTAAAATTGATTAAATTTCTCTATTTGGTGGACCGTTCAATGCTTATTGCCGAATCTGAATGGTAAAGTTTGAGAAACTTCTTTATGGCTATTTACTTCACAGCTGGTGAAGGTGACCGAATATGTTTGCTATAAAGATTTTCAGAAATTGTGTTGTTTTATCTGGTAAACAGGCTCGATTTCCAAGTCATCCCGTCCTAAAGCACGAAAATTCCGGAATTATATGTTAACATACTTATAGCGATATTATATGAAGACTGTGTATTTCACAGCAGCATCAACACTCTTCAATTATAATTCAATTCTATTTAAGAAGCTAGAAGCTATCATCAGTCTCAGAGAGCCAAAACACATGTGCATGTGTGTTAGTTGGTTTCTCTCATGCTTACTCTCTTTCGCGCTCTTAGCAAAATAGTTAAGTCCAAAATTATCTGATCGCCAAAATTCCGTTACTTTTATTTAGCTACATAAGTATGTACATTATTGAGTGGAATCAATTAAAATTATCAATTAATCAGTTCTTAAAACGCCACTTTATAAAAACAATTTGGCAAATTGCTAAATCGATTGTTAAAAATCAGCAAAGACTCGCAAATCAGTTAAAGAGACAACTAATTTTTAGCAGGCTGCTCACGTCGTGTGCACTATCACTTTTCCGATAATATCGTTGAGATCACGTACCACCACCTCTAAAAAAAGACGGACCACAGATTAAAGCAATTACATATACATACATTTTTTGGCTTCTTTAAACTAATTAATGTAATTTTAACTTCTTTATTTTGAAATACGGTCAACATATTGTTAAAGCTATCGATGTGTTTGGTATGTGCCATAAGATTCAGATCATTTGGATGAGGCTATTTGCTATTTGACACACACACATACAAGCACACAGCGCCCTTTCAATCTCTCTCGCTCGCTCTTAGCAGAACAGCCTATTCCACAACAACTATTTTGAGCGTTTTCTCCTAATTAGCGTTAAAATTTTTCAAACTTTCTTTCTTAGTGCGCGCCTGCATAACTAAACGAAGGTCTATGCCAAATCTCAAACCTGTAGTAAAAGCCGTTTAGCCTGTGGGTTGATAATATGTCAGTCAGAATGCCAATCAGACGGGCCTACAGATTTATAAGTGTAGTATTCCGTTCAGCACCCCGAAATATACTGATTTATTTATACACAGTCGTACATAATAGGATACACATATAACACATAGCCTACTATACAATACTACATTACTCCCTTTCTTTTTATACCCTTGGAGAGGGTATATTAAAATTGTCCGGATGTTTGTAAGGCATAGAAGGAAGCATCTCCGACCACATAAAGTATATATATTCTTGATCAGCATGACGAGCTGAGTTGATATAGCCATGTCCGTCTGTCCGTCCGTCTGTCCGTCTGTCCGTCCGTCTGTCCGTCTGTTTCTATGCTATCTCCTCCGTCAGTTTTAAAGCTATATAGCATACTAGCAAAAAGCCCGTCGCGCTTCACCGCGCCTTGAACAGTACAGAACCCATATCAGAATCAGTTTGAAGTCAATCGTGAGAGTCAAATATTTACCAATTTTGAAAACATTCTATAAATTTGTTTCCGTAGAGCCCAGAAATCGAACAACATACATAGGCTTGAAATCAACGTTTTACTACTTTGCTTTTTCACCGTTACGACTTTGCTGCTGCGTTCTTACCACCCCCCCATCCCACATACACTCCACTTCTCACTTCTTACACAGCACCACCCGTTTCCCACCTACTTTCCACCCCTACCCGCCTACATCCCACCCACTTATCACCCAATTCCCGCCCAGATCCAACCCACTTTCCACCCACACACCACCACCCACTTCCCGCCCAAATCCCACCCAAATCCCACCCACATCCCTCCCACTTACTGCCCAAATCCCACCCACATCCCCTCCCACTTCCCATCCAGTTCCCACCCATCTCCCCACCCACATCCCACACACCTCCCACCCACCACCACCCAAATCCCACCCACTTCCTTATTGAATTATTGCATGTTGCTGTTATTTGAGTTGTGGCTGGAGTTTTGTATTTGCGTTTGTTTTTGTTTTAATTGCAACTGTAGTTTTTTAATCTCTGTCTTGTTGTTGTGCCGAGGCAACGGAACAAAACGTATTCTCGCCTTGATTCATTGTGTTACAATTTTCGTAACTCAATTCAATTGCGCCCACGCACACATTGAAATCGTTTCTCTTCGATTTATGCTCTTTGGGCTTTGGTTTTGCGTGCGCTCTTTGTTCTCTAATGCAACTGTAAAGCAAGCGTGCCTTTCGAAATGAACTGGGAGCAAATGGCTGGCAACCTTTACCACCATCTTTCCACCCAAAAGTGGTTGATTTTCGGAAGATTGGTATGCAGTTAATGTTGAATTATTTTTTTGATTTTTGTAGTTTGAACTTGATCGGATGAAAAACAAAAAGTTTCATACAAAAGTTTTCCCCGAATTTTCCACATTTCCCGACTATTTTTAACAATTTTTGCTCACTTTCAGCATAAGATAAAACTACTGTAAAAATCCCATTTTCTATGCTCGCAGTGAGTATAATATCGGGTATTTATAAGTTTTTAATGATTTCACATAATTTCACCAAGCCGTGTCAAAATCGGACAACTATATAGTATAGCTGCCATACAAAAGTTAGGTCTGAAAAAAAAGTCTTAGCGGGAAAAATTTTTTTGTTTTCAATGTTATCGCTCCCAACGCTCGTATTTATAAGTTTTTAAAAATTTTACATAATTTCATTAAGCCTTGTCGAAATCGGACCACTATATAGTATAGCTGCCATACAAACTGTCAGGCATATATCAAGCTCCAAGGGTATATAAACTTCGGTCGAGCCGAAGTTAGCTGGCCTCTATTTTTTTTTTATAAATTCGATTAGAGACTATTATGCATTGTTGTGGGTTTGGATTTACATGTTTGTATTCCAATACTTTTTATAGCCTCGTAGCGGTCTGGCAATTTTCGGATTCTTCGGTTTGGCGAGCGACCAATTTTACGCTCATCTGCTTCGTCAACTTCGTTCGTTTCACCTGTTCGTGCCTCTTTATTGGTAGCCAATTTGTTGGACATAATTTGTCTCTTTGCCACTACTTACCACGATTCCCTATCTATAATATTATACCTTGATCCCGAATCCACAACTGCTTTGATTTCGACTCCTCCGACAGTGCACCAGATTTGATTTCCCACGTCATAATTGTTCATAAGGAAAACGTCCTCGTACTCATCACATATGTTTTGGCACCCCTTTGACTCATCGAGCATCCTCACCTCTTCTCGTCTTATTTTAGCTTCGTCGCGCCGAAAGTCTGACTTACATTTGAAATTTCCTTCTTAATTTGAAAAACATCTGTTAGCGAAGTGACCGTTCCGGCCGCAATGATTGCAGCTTTTATCCCTTGCCTGACATTTCCAGCTACCAACCGCGTGACCAAAAATACCACATCGTGGACATATCCCAGACCCTCCAAATGGGTTAGTTCGTTGTGTTTTCCAATTTGTGATTTTACAAACTTCTTCTGCTTGACAAACTGTTCTTCCTGCTTCGCCACTACTTCCAATGTCTGGGCCATCGAGATAATATCCTTCATATTCATGCTTCTCCTCTCAAGAATTTTCCGGCAAAGAGAAGCATCCAGAAGTGATTTGTTTGCATAAATTATCTTCCAATTGCTGACCAAACCTACAGTCGTATTACAAAGTTATTAATTGTTTCATTTTTTTCTTGACGCATCTGCCTATAGAAATGTCGTTCATATGACGTGTTTTGTTTTGGTCCGAAATGTGCATTTATCTTGAACACCACTCTTTCAAATACATATCCACTTGCAAATGGACCAGCTGGAACATCATCATCATCCTCGTCATGAGAAATAGTATAGTATATGTCTTGTATTCTAGGCCCGGCATAATGAAGCATCCATCTTATCTTATCTTATCTTATATGAACCGATACTGTATCGGTACAATGTTTAGGTTCTTTTCGGTTTTTTCGGTTCTCGGATGCCGACATTTTCGTCACGGTCCATTGACTTGCTAATTTAAACTAAAATTAAACCAACTTTAACTAAATAGGCATTTAACTAACCTTAAACAACGTCCCTCAGTCAACTCACATAATCCTGTGAACCTTTCCGCTTGAGTGCCACCCTCGAAAATCTCAGAATAAACATTAATTACGCAAGGATTTTTGCCTCCGACACCAACTAAAGTTGACTTTAATATTTATAGTCCTGCGCTGTCAGTAAGAAAATGTTGCTGCTTAAATAAATAACTGGCAAAATAAAAACCGAGAATGGAAGAGGGGAAGAGGCGAGGCGAAAAAAGCGCTGAGCGAGTCAACGTGGAAAATATGCGCCCACGCATAATTATATGAAAATTCGCAATAATTATAAATAATGCAGAGAGCGCTCGAAACTGTCAACAGAGAAAACACTCGCCACTTCCGACAACGCAGCCACCTGACGACAGTCAGCCGCCAGTCATAATGGGCCCCGCGGACCCTCGCTTCGCCTACTTAACCGCTGCAGATAATTTCCGGCTTCCGCTTTAAGGCGTGCGGCTGGAATTAAATCATAAAGCATCATCATTAATGCAAATGGTTGAATTTTATTGAACAGCAATTAGAGCTGACAAATAGCAGAGCAAAAGTGCATGAACCTGCTCAAGGAGCTGCAGAAAACAACTTGACATCGAATGACACTTGAATAAGATGGAATAAGCAAACTTTGTAAAAGGGAAATTTGAAGAAATTATTAAAAATTATAACTAATATTTTTTTTTTTTAAATTTTAAATGAGAACAAAAAATCCAAAAAGTATTGCCTACATTTAAGGGCTTCCTGAGTCAGTAACTTTTTATACAAAAATGCGAATACCTTTGGCATCAGCGCAACCCCCTTAAATCATCTTACAAAAGCTTAACTCAGACTTTGCACACACACACACATGCAAAAGTTCAATTTACAGGAATGCGTATGCAAAGCTAAAAAAAAAAAAACCTTTGCCTACTTTTTGGGGCATTATGCTAAAAACTTTCCCTTTTGGCAAAAATTTGATTAGAGACTTAAAACTAAGCCTGGCAATCGATGAAAAAGAAGAAAAACCCCTGCATCAGCTTTTTGCCTTAATCATTTTGTATTCCTATTTTATTTTGAGAGTAAGTAAGCTCATGTTAAGCACTCATATTTGGTTGCCACTTTTCAATTTGTGTATGCACAGAAGAAAAATCAACCAAATTGAGTAAAAACAATGAAGCGTAAACGTTTTTTGCTGACATGTTGGGTAGGAAAAAAAGTAAGCAAAAATAATATGTATAAAAGAGGCAGCCAAACAAAAGGCAAACGCGACCAACATGAGTAAGTACCAGCGCCAGAGACGGACCCCAAAAACATCAGCACCATGACGTGACGTGATTGTCATCCACACATTGTCAACGTCAGGAGGCAACCGCAACCGAACACACTCACACACACACGCACACAACATAAACAGCTTCATACAAATGTTATTATTGAAATTTCAACAGACACAGAGAGAGGGACAGACACCGAAATGACAAAAAATGATGAAAAATCTATTTGTAAGCCAGCATCCCCATTCTCTGGTCACCCTCAACATATGTTTAAGGCGAACCCCTCCAGAGAAAATGGGCCTCCATCAAACCTTCAATCCCATTGTCTGTGTGTTCGTTTCGGTTTCTTTAGTTTTATTATGCTTTTCCGTCGCCAAAACTGCGGGCAAACAAATGTCAAAAGAAACGAAAATAGTTGGCGCACTGTTCTTTTCCCTGTTCTCTGGTTGCCTTTGTTTGTAGCGCATTGCACACATAGTTAGATAAGACATTATTATTTTATTGACTGTGCGGTGTGGAAAGGGAGCGGGTGTGGTCTATTGAGTGGGGTCAGCCTAAGTGGAGGCGAAACGGGCTGTTTTACGGCGAATGCTGACAAGCCCGAATATGCATTTATTTCCCAACTAATGAAAGAAACCAAAAATGTTATTAGAAACTTATTTTTTAAGGCCTGTACTAAGATGAGATAAAAGTTGTGAAATCTGATGGCTTTCGAATTGTGGCAAACTAAATGTTTATCTCTTTTGTTAAACTTGTCTTGGCTTTGACTTTTGGCCAAATAAAAAGCAAGTAGGAGAGAAACATATGACTTTTCGAACTATAAATAAATAAATTTAACTTAAATTTAAAATAAATAAATTTTTTTTAATACCAAATTAAGTTGCGGGACAAGAAGATGGAAACGCTACAAAACGGACTATCTACTTCGAGAGCTTAAGTCTTTACGAGCAAAAATACGATATTCTCTGCCAAATCTGAATATATCAAAACTGAATTTAGTAATGCAAGAACTCCAAATCAGACATGGAAAAAAGCGTAGGTGTAGGGAAAGCAAAGCCCCATTTAAAATCAGTCTTGGATGTGGAGGAACTCAATACAAAGCAACCCAAAACTTGTACCTGAATGCTTTACCCCTATGTGATAGTTTTAGTTTCGAGTGTGTTAATTCATGTGATGTTCTAGAAAGTGTTCGAAAAGTGAAATCAAAGGCGGAAGGCTTAGACAAAGTTAACCCAAAATTCTTGAAAATATTACGTATTATATTATATATTTAATACGATATTCACAACCTCTGTATTTCCTAACTGTTGGAAAGTTGCTAAAATTTTTCCCATTCCAAAATATAAAAGCGAGTTCAGACAAATCTCAATTCTCCTTTTTTTGTCATCTCTCATCCAATTCTTTGTTAAGCCAACTACAATCTTATTAATTCAGAAGCTGCACGACGCCAAAATCCCAAAAAAACGGCCAAAAGTCGAAAAACGTATTTGATTTGGCTGAAAGTCTGTACTCGGGGGTTTTCGGGGTTGCAGATCTCGAATCCGAAGTCACAACTTTGAAAAACAAAATGGCGGATCCAATAGGGCGGACAATTTCTTCGGAAACGTACTTGATTTGGCTGAAACATCGAAAACCCCGTTTATCGATAATATCTCGATAACTGTTTGACAGATTTTTTTTCATGTCGATTTTCGTGCTCAGCGGGCCAAAATACTTAAGAAAAAGTTTGTTTGGTGAATTGGGGGAGAGCGTTGTCGAGCAGTGTATATATGTAATGTCGCGACAATTGTCGCTCAAAAATAATCACCTAAGACTAAACCAGCAGCTATGGGCAGCTAATTTTTGACTATGTTTTGAAGAATTGTCGAAATAACAATTTCTTATTCGTTTGAGAGTGGCATCTGCTGGGAGTTTTGACTTATTGCTTTTTTAACACGATTTTTCAGAATGTGACCGAAAACAGAAACTTTTATTAATGATTCACTATTTCATGCATTGTTAATAATACTTTCTAGAGTAGAATCCATTTTTCAGAATCAAAACCAGTTAATTTTTCGCGAATCTATACGCTTCTAAAAGTTGTGTTATTTTCGACGCATGACGAATAAACGATGAGGCACGCTCGACGCTCATGAATGGAGTTCAAACCTGAGCCAGGTGGAGACACTTTCTCCTTATTAACGGTCAGAATAAAAACTATTCCAATCATTGAAAGTCTATAAAAAATATATTTTTTGGACTTTTGTCCACCTTTTTGGGATTTGGGACCACTGTGCGACGAAGGCAGACGGACAATAACAATGTTACATTACACTAGTTTACAGCATTTCCGATCCCGACCATCTGACAGTTATTTCGTATGTAAATTCATTTGCTGAGTTCAAAAAATCCAATCCGCAAATTTCTTTATGGGGCCGTTTTCAAGAAATCGCGGAAAAGCTAGTTTTTTGATTTGTAAAAAAAGTACCTTCAGAAAAATGGGTATATCTTCAGTATGTAAAATTATGTAAAATTTTTTTTATTGCTAGTCACTAAAGATTTATCTACTAAAAATACAACGACACATAACTCATTAAAATCCGATCAAGAATAATGAAGTTATTGGCATTTTAGTAAAAAATGGAAGGTTTCAAATTTAACCAAATTGACTTAGTTTGACTGTTTTATGTTCGTCACAGGAGGCATAGTTAAAGTTCAAACAATTCTATTTAAGAGCTACTATGACCTAACAAATTTATTTTGTACTTGGTTACGTTTTTTTGTGCTTGACTTAGGTTGAAAAATGAGTGCAAGACGTCAAGTTCAATGCAATTTTTTAGCAAGGCATTCAATACAGTTGACCACAATATCTTAAGTACGAAGTTTAAAAAACGGTATAATATGGTAAAAATACCACTAACCTGGGAATTCAATTTAATAATACCCTAACGTGGAGCGACCACATTACAAAAGTGTCAGGGAAAACATTCGGGTTGGTTAGGCAGTTGTAGCTTACCCAAAAACTCATTCCTCTTCATCTCAGACAAACAGTGTGCAAAGGCTTAAGGTGGCATTTAACTCCATCGTAAGATATGTCTCAATATTGGTCACAGAGACCATATCTTGCAATTTGCAAAACAAATTCTTGGCCTTAACTTAGAGTCGTGAATCAGACTACACACATTATTATAAGTCCATAAGATTCTTACGAAATAAGTGCCTCACAATATACTTCAAAATATACAACTTGGTCAGTCTGTCTGTCTGTCTGTTTGTACGCAAACTAGTCTCTGAGTTTTTAAGCTATCGGGCTGAAACTTTGCACAGAGTCTTCTTTTACTGCACACTGCTAATATGTCGCAACCGACCGAATCAGATGATTATGGGTCATTCTTTTATAAACCGAACAGCTAAAAAATTTTTTATTTTTAATTTTAATAATTATAATTTGAGTAGATAAATTAAAATTCTTTCCATCGATATCAACTTGAGACCTGTCCGATAAACCAAACCTGAGATATCACGTTTTGAAAACTCTTTTTTCCAAATTTTCGTTTTTGACGATTTTTGAAATTGTTTATAAAATGAACAAAAAATTTTTGTGCAAATCCGCAAATTACGTTTTGGTGGGCATGTCGAGATCTAATTTCGGATTTTTTTTTATTAAAATGAAAAATAAAAAATTTTTTAGCTGTTCGGTTTATAAAAGAATGACCCTTATAGCTGCCATAGGAACTATCGGTCGAAAAGTGGCTTTTTGTGAGAAAACCTTTTTATTTTTTATGTAAACGCCTCCCGCTTCAGCAATTATTAGTTTTATACGCTTTTATACAGATTTGAAAGTTTTGGTCAAAATCGGATGACTATATCTTATAGCTGTCATAGAAACTATCGGTCGAAAAGTGGTTTTTATTTAGAAAAATGGTTTGTTTTAATGCTGACGTTCGTAAACTATGATGTATTAAAACATTTGCAAGGGTATTAAAACTTTGGCAAAGACGATGTTTTTCCAAACGGAAATTCAGATTGCAATTTGGTTTTTCTTTTTTTAAAGATGCTTCAATTCTAAAGAAAAATGAATAAGAAAATATATATTTTTTTTAAATTAGTTGAGTTTTTGTCTTATTACTGAAATACTACTTTTGTACCTTGTTTTCCCATTTTGATGGACTGCGAAAAGTGCATCCACGCTAGTCTACGCTTCTTGAATGAAAATTTTAATAAATCGTTTTAAGCGAAGTCACCAATCCTTGATAGTCAACAAGTCTGCTGATAAGTGAATCGGGGACAATGCCGAAACTGTCTGTCCAGACATACCAATAAATGTTGTGAGCTATCTCTGTTGAATTGAGTTGATTGTATTGAACTATAAACTTATTATTGAATCAAAAACTGTTACTAAAATTAATAACAGGTCACTAAAACACTTTTACGTACTTCTTACAATGTTAAAGCTTAATGGATTTGGTTAGTTTTGGATACAAAATAAGAATAATATCTGGAGAGTAGATTTTATTAGCAAATTAGGTCAAAAATGCGAAATTATTTCCTGTGTCAAAACACTTTATTGACGTATTGTTTATTTACCACTGCTTCGCTTGCAACTTTCTTACCTTGCACTTTTGACATTCAAATGGACTTAATATTATTGAAGTGTTTGTTTGAAATTGTTTGAAGTAATTTAATTTAATTTGCTTTGAGTTATTCCTCCTCCAAACCGATCAGATACCAATACACCTAACCTCATCGAGTACAGTCACCTTGCCCACTGTATTATAAAGTTAGAAAGTCTGTCATAAAACCAACTTCGCTTCACGGCCTTATTAATTATTGATTTTCAGTTTTCTTGATGCTTGCAGGATAAACTTTTATTTTATGGCAATCTCTTTTCGTATTCCTCAATTTGTTTCAATTTTTTCTTTTTTTTTTGAGTCACTTGTCTGTCATCAATCAATTAGAGACTTTCTGCGTCTTGTCATAATGCACACACTCGTAACATGTCGAACTCTGGAGTATAGCTAAAGTTTAATCCCGGGCACACAATCCAGCCAATAAATTTTTGAACACACACTCAAGCCGGCGCTCATAAATCTACATGGTGGAACTCATAAATATTTCATTGATGCGCTCCGTTGCTCATTTCGTTTCTTTCTACTTTTGCTGGGCGTTTTGCTGCTTATAACTGAAATATGTTCAAGTTGGTCATGCCAACTTCCATTTCCATTTCCTTGGCACTTCCTTAAAGTACCTACCGGCAGACTCCACACACACACGAATCCTATCTATATATATAGATTACTTTCCCCTTTTAATATGCTCATTCAATTTTGTTCGCTCGCTCCCTGACGCTCGCCGTTTATTGATGACATGACAAACAAGAAACGAAAAAGGCAAAAAAAAACACAAACTTCGACAGCCATTTCAATTCACTTTTGCCTGCGATTGTATTTGTATGCACATTAACTTCATTTTGCAATCATGCGCGCCATAAATCCAATTTAATTGTACTCGCAGAGATTTGCTCCGGTTCACCTGGCGTATACTTAATTTTTGCTCGTTCGTGCGCTCCGAGCGGATACTTGTGCAACTTCTCCACTCGAATGCTAAATAGACGCACATAAATTTCCAAGCCATTCCCATCCCTTGGATGGATATATTGAAAAATAGATTTTTTATACGCTGCTTGCCCCAGTCCTTCCGCTGGCTCTGATTTAGTACGCACAATTTTGTGCTTCGTCCAGTTGTTTAGTGTGTTTCGAGTGTTTCGGGCTTAGCTGTGATTTATGTTTGATTGAAATGCTTTAAATTGTATGCTAATCTGCTGGGCCCCGGCAACACAATTGTGTGTATTTAAATGTTGTTTTGGCATTTGGCAGTTTTGGCTAAGCGTTTGCTAATTTGAAACCCATTAAAAGGGGTTGAAGGCTGGACAGAGAGAAAGCAGGGTTTTTACTACCATCAGGATGGGATCATTTGTCAAGCTGCTGGTGAGTGAGTGCGTTTATTGCGGGTGATTTTATTTTGTATTTTAATCAATTAAGGTGGTGGAAATGGAACAAACATTTAGGTGATTGGAAATTGCCAATAGGGAAATTAGGCTCCAGTTCTTGCTTATGGTGGATAGTCATGTGACCCAAGGCGCCGTCTTCTGTGTCTTTTCGAGGTCCCGAGTTTAAGTCCCAGTGTCACATAGTGAATTCTGGGTCTAGCGTTATTTATATGAAATATATATGAAAATAGTGGACTTCACTCCTCCTGCGCTCTTCACTACTTTTCGTCCCCCCTCATTCCTCTCCATCCACCACCCTCTCATATCGTTCTTAATTCTTTATGCTTCCTCTCCTCCTCTCTCTTGTTAATTGCAATTGCTTACTAACACATCTCTCTCTTAGCAGCTATAATCTGTATTACCTTATTTGTGTAAGTGTGAATCGTTCCCTCCCTCATTCTCCCTCGCGGTCTTCATGACTAAACGAAAGTCTATGCCAAATCTTAGACCTTTACGATAAGCAGTTTTGGCCGTGGGTTGATAATATGTCAGTCAGTCGGGCCTACAGATTTATAGATATTGGAGACTTATATATATTTTTTATACACTTGAAAAGTGTATTATAATTTTGCCCAGAAGTTTGCAACGCATAGAAGGAATCATCTCCGACCACATATAGTATATATATTCTTGATCTGCGTGACGAGCTGAGTCGATTAAGCTTTGTCCGTCCGTCTGTCCGTCTGTCTGTTTCTACGCGAACTAGTCCCTCAGTTTTGAAGCTGCTAATATGTCGGAACCGACCGGATCGGATAACTACTTCTTGTAGCTGCCATACAAATAATCGGTCAAAAAATGGATTTTAATGAGAAAAACTGTTTTTTTCTCAATATTACCGCTCACAATCATGGTCATGGGTAATATTAAATGTTTTTAAGCTGATCTGCGATGTTTGGTCGAAGTCGCTAACCGTTGAGACAAGCGATTTCAAGTGTATAAAAACTTCGGCACGGAGTTTTTTTTAATTGGCTATACAGCTCATCCAATGGGGCCAAGCCAAGCTTCTCTCAAGAAGATTTATATATGACAGTCAAAAAGCCAACCGCACCAGTAGTAGCCCAGACAGTTACTAATGTATAAATTGCACAATATTGGAGTACGGTCAAAACTAGTCAAAGTTCTAAAAGGGACATACCGGCAAAAATAAAGCTATGTAATACAGGACAGGAGCAACAACATCTGAGCCATGAAGCCGGATTGTCATATATCGCCACTGCTATTCACGCTTTTTTTAAACGACTTTCACAACTATTAAGGAGATCGACTTTTTATTGACGGCATCAATATGTGTAAGAGTGCTACTTAGCGCTGACGAAAAAATGATTTTTAAAGACGGCATTAGAAAGTTGCAGTTAATAATTTGTAAATTTAGCACACAGTGATATTTGGAATATAAAGCTTAACTTTGAAAAGTCTATCATAATGTTCTTTAGGAGAGATAGAAATAGATATAGTCTCAGTGTATAATTATCTTGGAGTCTTGCTTACACCAAAATCTATTTTCAAAAATACCTGGAATCAAGTAGGATAGTTGCGGTCGGGTGCCCTGACAGCAAAATACCCTGTACCAAGTACTGTGAATCCTAGGAATTCTAGGCGAGTTTTTGTTATATCAAGCAAATATGAATTTGGATGAAATTGTTTGAGTCTAAATTTATTGCCTGAATGTTATTGTGCATTTGCTTAACACACACATATTGTGTATCAATATAGATAGTTGTCATGCCATAAATATAATTTAAAAAATTCAATTAAATTAAGCTGATGAAAATGCAACAAAACTTTTATCAAAGAGGCAGGAACAAAATGGTTGTTCCTCGTTTAATCTGTGATCAGTATACAGCGGATTTTATGCAACCTTTTAAATGAAGGCAGGTTGAGGTGAAAATTTGGATTTATACTAATTAATTAATTACTAACCCACTTTACATTAAAAGAAAAATATCCAAAATATGAACAAAATATGCAAAAAATATGCAAAATATGTAAAATATGTGAAAAATAAAAATTACAATAGAATTAAAAAATTACTATATAGGTTAAATAGAAGTTGAAGACCGAACGATCAAAAAATCGAGAAAGTTGAACATTTTTCATATAAGCAAATTAAAGGTGTACATTGAACGTTCTAAAATATTGCGATATTTTTACGTTTTTTATAAGACCTAAGATTATCATGAAGATTTAATAGACAGCAGCAGTACACGAGTAGATACAGTACAGGAACAAATCAAAAAAATCACGAGTTTAGATTATCATAAAGAAGCGTAAACCAGCAAGTAAAAAGGAGGATTAGATCAAATGGTCAAGAAAATCTAAGAACCTAAAATAATCATGAAGATTGTATAGATAGCAATTGAAGACGAGCATATAAGAGGCGTAGACCAAAAGCAGCGAAATTTGTCAAATTTTGCATTTGAGAGTTAAAGAAATAGCAGTCATTAACAAATAAGAGGCGTAGACTGAATAGTCCTTAATTTGCCAATTTTTCGTATGACCTAAGATTATTTTGAAGATTCAATGGATGGCAATGTAGACGGGTAAATAGGAGGTGTAGATGAAACGGCTCAAAGAATCGCGAAATTTGCAAATTTTTCATATGCCCAAAGATATTTTTAAAGACTTTATAGACGGCAATAGTAGACGAGTAAATATAAGTATACGAGTTAGTGTAAGCCGACCTGTCAAAAATGAATATTTGAGCTTAGATTTTTTGCAAAATTTGCTAAATTTTATGATTTTTGAGACACATTAAGATTTGATAGATGCCTAAAAAAATCGATACAACGGTCCAAAAAGTCGCAAAATTTAAAAAAAATCAAGATCGTTCCAAAAAATCCGGAAAATGAAAAATTATATGTTTAGTTTAGACTTTCACAAAGATTTAATGGTTGGCAACTAAAGACGAGTAAATAGGAGGTGACGGTCAATCGTTTTAAGGAAATTTAACAATCTGTTTAATTTTTTATATGAGCTTAGATTGACAGGAAATGTAAACCGACGGTTAAATAGAAGATGGATCATACAGACCAAAAAATCGCGAATTAGCGGAAAAAAATTTATAAGCTGAGATTATGATAATTATCAATGCAATTTCATAGATGACAGTTGTCCATTAATCTTCACTTCCTCGTTTTGTGTTAAAAATTCTTAAGGGTGTGTAGCAACGAAAGCCAGGTACTTCATATGGAAATATGTATTTCAGAACAGTTTGATGGCAAATCTTTTAGCCGTTTTTAAGTCAAACGTGATTTTTTTCACTAGCCTACTAGGATAATAATTCATCTGAAATATGTCATTTCAAATAAAAAAGAGTTTTTGCATATTTTTCGTAGCGGACATTTAGTCTCAACTCTCACTGAATTTGCATTAAATATTTGTAAAACTTAGCAATAGATGGCGCCACTACTTTGGCCCTGTGGCAAGTCCCTACTCGGGGTACAACACCCAGTACTACAGACTCAGTTACCTCAACCAAAGGCACAACGAAGCCCTCAACCAGAGGCAAAACGAACCCCTCGAGGAGAGGCTACATCATTTTAGCTCGAACGAACTTGCTTATCGACGCCAACTCGAAGCAGCCACCTCAATCAGAGGAAAAACTAAAGGCTTGACAAGAAGCAAAAGTCAGACCTCTTCGTTTTTGAAATATTTATTAAACAATACTAAATCAACTTAGTGTTTTTACTAATGGAAACAGTGTGTAAACAGATTGAATATTCTAAACTTCGGCAATTAAAGAAGATGAAAGAAAAGTGCCATATCGTAATTTTAAAGTACAAGTAGGCAACTGCTTTATTTTTTTTTTTTGGGAAATTATTTTTTTTAATTTTATAGGGTTTTTTTTTTTTTATATTAGAGTATAATCTTTCCATTATCTTCAATTAGCCCTTTAACCATATTTCCTAGTCTTTTTGTTGATCCATCATCAGCATAAAATTTAAATGGTTTTTCCCCCCTGTTTTTTGTCCTTTCATCTCATAAATCACATAATTCCTATTCGCTTCCCTATGCATGTAGCGACAACGTAGGGAGGGAGTCACGCTTGCACCATTATAATCTGCCATCATAACTTGACCGCCTTCGCCTGATTGCAATCATTAAGTGCAGCTGCTGTTCGGTTGAGTCACTTCACTATCAGTTGGCCATAAATTGCACACACACACACAGCCAAATTGGGAGTATCCTTTATGGTGGCCACTGCCAGCCGCTAAGCAGGCTATTCTTTTTTTTTTCATAAATCCCACAACTGTCAACTGAGGAACAACAAAAGTGGCAGGAAAAATTCAGCAATAAATTCGCTTGCAATTGGGCGTGCCTCATTAAGGCAGCAACAGCACAATTGGCTGCACTTGGCCACAGAGCGGTTGCTGGTCCATGTGGTTAAGTGAGTTTCGTGCGATGGCGTTTCCGGCCTTGTCATTTCATACTAATCAACATCCGGTGGACGTAATATTTTCCATTTTCTATTTTGTATTTGGCATTGTAATTGCCAAAGTGCGTGTAAGTGAGGTGCATATAAATTAGGTTGAAAATAAAAATTGAAATTTATGCTTACCCAGCGGAGCACGTAGCGAATTACGCATACGCCATGTTGTTAATTTCATATTCATAAATGATGGGCGCGCACTTGAACCTGCTGTCCGGTTTGCTATTTTATTATGCATTTCCACTTTGGTTTGAATGTGTGTGTACAGGTAAGCCCCGGGCGCTCTTTGAACTTTGCTCTATGCTCTGTGGTCAGCTCTTAAGTTGTTTCCCCGCACTTTAGCCCCCCTAAGCCCAGACATTGACTTTGAATACTCTCTGGCGTGTACTTGAAGTACTCACAGCCTTCTAGACATGAAATTATGATGCTTAGTGAGGCGTGGGGAGGGGGTGCGGCGGGCAGGTGCACAGGTCGTAAAATAAAAACATAAGAAAGGCAAATGCTGATGGGGGCCATCAACATTTCACTGCTTGGCCCAATTTGGGGATAAGATTTGTGAGCGGCATTTGACTTAAAACTCTAATTAGTTCAAAGACTTTGTGAGGCTTTTGAAATTAGAGAAGGAAATGCAAGGATGGTTTTGCTTAACTGGCTCATTTGGATAAAAGTGGGACGAATTCTTGAGAATATTTTTAACTTGAAGGTGGACTAAAGCCGTTTGTAATTTTATTTTCTGTGGGAAAGGGTAAAAAAATAATTCTTCGTCGGACTTCTAGGCTGATGTTGAATCTAAACTTTAAATTTTACATATTTTGCGTATTCATGGTACGTATGATCAGCGCAAGTTGAAACGGAATGGTCCAGGCATAGTTGTGCTTCGGATTGTTCAGCAATTTCGATCTTCCCATCAACGCGATCCCAGTTACAAAACTAGGGAGTCGGACACTTGTGTGGGATATGTGGAGGCGATTGGATTCAAATAATGTTTCACTTCTCATGTAGTCATGGCCTCCGAGATACTTTGCTTTGTTTCCTTGTCAGTCAGATGCTCTTTCACATCAAAAGCTGTTCACGAGTCTCCATCAATGTTTAGATTTGCTTGAAGTTTAAACCATAAGCGAAATCTAATTCAAATCTAAATCGATTTTATAAATGCCACTAATAAGCAGCAGAGTGCAAACGCGCTGCCATCCTACTATTAGTGCGTTTCCTTATGTCCGTGGGCCCCTTATGGTTAGGAATCTGGCAGGAATCAAAATTTTGAAATAAAGGATTGAATAAAGGATGAATTCATCAACCTTATGATCTCAAGTAGAGCAGTGAATTCAAGCCTTGGTGGTGCAGCCGCTTGCAGATTCGTACACCGAGGCACCCCGCAAGGGGGTGTTCTTTCCCCGCTTCTCTGGGTCGTAACAGTCAACCAACTGCTGCGCCTCATGGAGGCGGACAGACATGTGGTGGTGGCTTATGCAGACGAAATTGCTATATTCAAATGCGGAAGTTTTCCACAAACCTTATGTGACCTCAGGCAGACCGCGCTGGCGACACTTCTGAGTGGTCGTCCTCTTGCGGTCTGGGTGTAAATCCGAAAAAAACAGAACTAGTTCTCTTTACACGGAGATACAAAGTTCCAGATCTTATCGTCGATCTAACGTCCCATACTACTCTATGGGGCAAAGGGCACTCAATGTTACTCAAAATTGCTCGGATCTTATTGTGCTTTTCAGAATAGATAGATATTAGGCCTAGGATATTATATAAAAAGATTTTGTGCGGTGAACAACAAGTGCGTCACCAGATCATCTGATACAAAAAAGTCAATATGCAACAAAAAACTTTTCATTTTTTTTTTTTTAATTTTTGGCTTACCTCTAGAATTAAACTGTATTATCATTTCCAGGATCATGAAGCAGACCAGTAGCAAAATTCAAATTGCTGTATGTGGTCAAAGTGACTTTGATAAGTTTTATGATTTGAAATTATTTCATAATTACAGCCAAAATATTCAATTTCGTCCTTAATTTTCTGCATAATTTTTAAACAATTTTTTGTTGAAAATAAAATCGAAACATTAAAATCTTAGATTGAGCACAACTGCTTTTACTACTTTTACCGCCTACAAAATGTTTAAAATGCTGAAGCAGACAGTGATTTTTGATTTATTAAATAATTTTCGAAGACTGTCTTTTGTGGTGAAAAAATCAACAAGAAATAGCAACAACCGACACAACACAAAACATAAGAAGGGTCTGTCGCAATAAGAAGGTCGAATTTCTACACTAAGACCCCAAAAAAGAGCAATATTTCGAATAATAATTAAAATACAGATTTCACAAGCGGTTTCTCTAAACACAGACTGTTTTCATAACACTGGTGTTTTTTTCTCATTACTTGAGAACCGCTCATCCGATCCCTTTTATTTCTTCGGCAAATCGATACATAATACTAATTTGCATCGTATTCGTATTTTGTTTGTATTTCTGTCTTTATCCCTAGTCTGGAGGTAAAATTAGAAAATGAATTATTTTTAAATCGCGCGTGAAAAAGAATGAATAAGTGAGTACCACAAACTGCTTAACCAATAAGCATTGAAAAACTTTGCAGGATGTGTTGCTTATATTTGAAAATTTTACCTTTAAGTATAACATCTTTCAAATAAAAAAAAACTCGTAGGTACACTTTACTTTGACCATATTTGTACATTAATTTGTTTAGCTTTTGGAAATGCTACTGCATTAAAGCATTGTGGTTTAGTTGTATTTTTTCTTATTCTTTTGAAATATGACGAAAAGATATAAAAAATTTTCAGTAAAAAAAGTGCAATTTTAAAAGCTCATTAAAAACAAACCCATGACCGCCTTGATGTTGTATAATAATTCTGTATAAGTCGCGGTCCATCGAGGACATTTTTTGCAAAATTGTTGTTCAGAACGGTTGTATACTAAATATTAACTTATTTCTTCTTAAATGCTTTATTCTTTGTATAGTATTTTAAACTCAAGTGGCATTTCGCCTGCAACTTTTTTGATTTTTTTCAAAAATTACATCTAAAGATGATAATTTTTTTTTCTTCTTTCAAGTAACAATTCAATCACGGCGTGAGCACAGGCTGATGATATCTGAAGTTCTGGAGTCTGAAGAGTCCTCCTGAGTGTCAGAATTACAGCATTGACGGCAGTAAAAACATGCAAAGAGATCAGAAACTCCGTTTTTATAAATCGCACTCATGAGATGGGCCGCCTTTGATGATCTCTTGCTGTCTCTATAATCTTAAACTTTTCTAATGCTCCAATAATGTAAAGCTGCAACTCAGCGAATGTGTACACACATTAATGCTTTTCGTGCATACAACCATTTTCATCAAGCGTCAACTGTTCGCTTAGTGACGCAAGGTGAAGAGAAGATTGGAATCGATTAGAATGAATCTTCGCGCAAACTGTTGCCACTTATAGAATACCGGTTAATCAAATTTAATTCAAATATTTCAGCGGATTTTCAACGATCGGTTATAATCAGAGGTGTCCTGGAAATTCCTAGAGATTTTCGTATAAACGATTGCAATTCGAACTAAACTGGGACTACTTTATTTGCGAAGTGTCAGACCGCCTTCTAGATTATGAGGAAGGAAAACCGTACGCATCAAACCTACTTGGCTTTGAGCAGGCGGTTTCAAATCGCTTCGTTTTTGTTATCTAGTCTAGTAGTAGGGCATATTTGAGCCCCTTAACATATAAATTCCAACAGCTTTAATATAAAATGCTAAGGTTTTTTGAGAACCTCTAGAGATTTCTGTGTCACACCCGAATGTTTTTTCAACCTATATTCCAGCGTACTTTTTCTGCTGATGCCTTTTTGAAACAATCCAAATACTTTCATTTTTTTCTAAAATTCTTCATTACTAGAAAGATTTTTCCCTTTGCATATATTGGTTGAATTAAGATATTTGGGCTCTAAGGGGGGGGGCTTCAGCCCCTATAGCCCCCCCCCCTGGATCCGCTACTGGTTCCCGCTATTACAGACAACTGTATACCCACAACGTCATTCCACAAACTTTATGACGTCAATATCCCTAGTAGACTCGACTGGGATAACTTGCCCCACAGCAGAGCAAATTCCATCAATATTTACACAGATGGATCAAAGCTCGATAACAAAGTAAGAGGGGGAGTTTCCTCCACAGACCTAAGTATGGAAATCTCTTTCCGACTCCCTGATCATTGCAGTGTGTACCAAGCAGAATTGGTTGCCATCCAGGAGGCCGCCAAATACCTTAGCACACTCATGATCGATGAAGGGAACATATACATTTACTCAGATAGTCAAGCAGCTCTAAGAGCTCTTGACTTGCTCACCAATAACGCCAAAACCCCCACGGAATGCCGTGCGATCGCTCAGCATGTCTGTATCCACCTCATCTGGGTACCTGGCCACCGCAACATTGAGGGAAACGAGTCAGCCGACAAACTGGCAAGACAGGGCACTACTACTCAGCTCCTCCCAGATAAGAGCATGATGGGAATGCCCTTAGCTTCATTTAAACCACTTACAAGGAATGAAACGTGGCGCCTGGCTACAGAACGATGGAACAACCTTCAGGTTGCGGCGTAGCTAGACTCACGTGGCCAACGTTTAACCTAAAACAAACTAAGAGTCTTCTGCACCAAAGTAGAGAAAACATATCAATTCTGGTTGGGGCCCTAACGGGTCACTGCCTAGTCGGCAGACATGCAGCATGCTTGGGCGTAGCTCACAACGACCTCTGCAGAAGCTGCCAATGTGAAGAAGAGGAGGAGACATTACTACATCTTCTTTGCCATTGCCCAGCTCTTAGTAGAAGGAGACTCAAAACTCTTGGTCACCCATTTCTACTCAACCTCTCGGAAGTATCCGCTATTGAGATTCCATCTCTAATAAAATTCTTAAAGTCGTCACAATGGTTCAGTCGGGAGGACCCCCCCGGGCTTAAATAGGAAATAATATGGTATCGCAATGGCCCTATCTTGGCCTAAGTGTGGTACAGTATATACTTCATCAGCAAACTAAAGAAGTTACACGATAAGGTATCATCCTGCATAGTTCCTCCTTTGGTATCACAAGGCTCGAAGACGGCGTTTTGTGTGTTTTTCAACGTCATCATGCAAAGTCGCACGTACTTTGCTGGTATACCAAAGAAAGACAGGGCTTCAAGAAAACTTGACTTTATTTGTGTGTTGAATGCACTTTATAATCGACAAGAAGATAATAAGTTTAGATGTGTCTCTCTAATGTAGGTCTGCTCCACTGCACCGCACCGAGCCGCGAGCATACCTTGGCTGCAACAATCGAGCTCAGATGTTGAACTATCCTGACAGAGATTGAGAATGTCAGTGGATGCCAATTTATATATTAAAGCTATAAGATATATAACCTTTATATTTGTCTTATTATAAAGCTAAACTCTCTAAAAAGCAATGAAAAAGGTTAATGAATAATGTTTAAAATTTAGTTGTTGTTTTAAAATTCTCTAAACAATTCTTGAACAAAAGACAATTTAATGTTTAAATTTTTTAGTTCCTACCTTTTGGTGTCTGCTTTGCCATAGGCAGGGTATACTTTAACTTAATCCGCTCGCTAAACAAATCGCGGCACAGCCTATCGATATTGTTTACTATTTATTTTTCTTCTTACTGGTTTTTTTTTTTTGCCAACTCACCAATAAATGCCGTTCCACTTGCAGCACAATAAAGCAAAGGCAAACAAATTAGTTCTCCGCAGCAGACATGGAAGACTTCATCAAAATATTAGACGCGTCAATAACTGTGCACATTTGGCACTTTTGCCCGAAGCAGGCAATATGTCAATTGAGAAGTGCAGTCAACTTGTGTGTGTGTGCTTAATAGTTGACATTTGTTGTTTACCAATTGACTTTTGTTGCCCTCCTTTCATTTGCATGCTTGCAGAACTCCAGCAATATCAACAGCAAACGAACAAACATCAGGCCAACGGCTCCGTTCACACTGGTATGCCAACGCATCATATACGCGGACCACGCCCACCACTACGCACTGCCTCCTCAACGACTACCAATAGTAGCACTAATTCCACAATAGGCGTGGGCGTGCCTGGCGGCCAAATGCTGCTCGATCAGACCCCATCGGGTGGCAGCAGCAGCAGCGGAGTTAGCTCAGCGCCAAGCTCCTCTAAGGGTCATCATACGCATTCACATAACCATGGGCATGCCCATGGTGAGAGTTTAAGCATGTCGATGAGCACGGGATTAGGAATGACTCAACAACAACAGCAACAGCAGCAGCAGCAACAGCAGCAACATCAACAACAGCAACAGCAGCAACAACAACAGCAAGTGCCACAGGCGGCCATCGATGAGATGCGCGTCTGATAGGTATCGGTCTTTGAGTTGGACTTATAGTCATCAACGGGGTAAGTGTAAAGTGGAGAAATTTTAACATTGTAGATACCCAATGATGGTCACACCGCAGACTGTCATCTTAAAATTTTAATCATTCGGCTTCGGCATGGGTTCGGCTCGTATATGTGTAAATAGTGAAATGTCCTTGGTCTCTGAAGGCAACCGGTGACTATAGCAGGTGTTTACACTAATGTTGGTTCATTACTTTTTAAACAAAACCAACACACACCACACTGTACAGCTGTTTCAAAAACCTTGCGGTTTCATCATCAGCAGTCTTTGTCTGTCGTCTGCAAGCTGGCAAAGGCCATAGATTTGACTTTTTGAAATTCCAAAGGCAGCACAAGTGCTTTAACTGACAACAACAGTCAACGTCACACTTTGTGTATGTGTGTGCATCCAATTCGGACCTTTGGTATTAGTGGGGGGAGAATCTATTCCCTCAGTTATCACCCTTGGTGTAAGCTAATCTTTATTGTGTCTTCCAGCAATCCTCTTTATTACTGACTCTATCGCTGGATAAAACAAATAAGTAGTTATATGAGTAGAAAAAGTGTAATAATATTTCCTATAGATTTCCTTGATAAAAACAAAACGAAAACCCTTTGGCTAAAGGTTCTCTCCCATGTTTTTGGTAATTGATAACCTGCAGCACATATTTCACTACATCAGTCCAACCAGTGGGTGGATCCAGCTGTTTTATTGCCTCTCTTAGGTAACATGCATTGGAGGACATTTTTTCAAATTTATTTTTTTATCAAATTGCTTTAAAAAAGACATTAAATACGTATGCTGCTGATTTCACAGGTCACACACATTCTCACATAGTTTTGTGCCAAACAAAAATGACAAAAATGTTGAACCCTTTCACAAAGGTCGCTCGGGCACCAAAAAAAAAAGGTAAAAATAAAATATATGGCCACAGGTCTGATCAAAAATAACAAACGGCATGTCAAACATGCGGCAGCAAAAAATGTTTGCTCTTTATTTGCTAACAGCAAAAAAAACAAAAAAGGAAAGGGAAAGGGAAAATAAAATAAAAATACGCCCTGGGTGGAGCTCAAATGTCGCAGCCACTGACATGGAAAAATGCGAGAGTAACCAGGTCCAATGTACCTGCTCACATAATGGAGGCGTGCCCAAGCAGATGCCACAAATTATTTCTAGAAAACAAATTAGGAAGGAAAATGTATGTCCATCCGAAGTTTGGACACGCTTTAAAGGGACAGAAAATTAAATATTAAATATTATTATTAAAAGTTGTAAAATTTGAATCTATTCGAGCAACAAATAATTGTGGAGCAGGAATTGAATGGACTTCTGACAATTTGACAGGACAATTTGAAGACCAAATTTTGTCAAGATGAGCTCGTTTCAATTGCTAAAAACCACACCAAAATGCATCCAATTTTAATTTCAAGCAATCACTTTCTTGCAAAGAAAAATTTTTTTGACTTTCGCCCACAATATTTTGAAACTCTTGACCAAAGTTACAAAGAGTATAAAGAGCTTGTGCAAATGTAACAAAACGTTCAGAAGGAAGCATCTTTGATATGATATAGCTCAAATCTCAATCAAGATATGAATCGAAAGGTTATTTCATTTCCAATAATCGCGTGAAGCATTGCTTTCAAATCGGCTTAGTAGTTTAAATACAATGACAAAGAATATTTCAAATAAATTACTATTATAATATCATTCATTTAAATTGATATTTAATTGTTTCAGAATGATACTGAAAAGGTTATAATGATACTATCTGATCCGGCAAACGTTGTTCTGCCATATAAATTGTTTCTAGTAAACATTTCGGTAAATATTTCGGCAAATATTTCGGTTATTAAATCAAATTTAACGATTCGCCTAACGCCTAACGAGTAATAGATCTACGTAAATGCTTTCCGGCTGGTGTTTTATCAGCATTGATAACAATACAGAGCTTGTAACTTTGCATGTGTGACTTAAAAAATTTCAATAATTCATTTTGCTCATTCAAAAGGGAGTCCAGCTCGCCCTCGATGCGCCTGGCGTTGGGCGAATTGAGGTTATTGTAGCAGCAACGTGCATCCACACGATTGACGTCCTCACAACCCATAAAGTAGATTTATAAAAATTTATGTACTTCGTTTGGCATGAGCAGAAATGAGATCACTTTATGGTACACCTGGCCTTTGATTTTGAAGATTGAATTAAATTGATGACCCTGCCGCTGTAATGTGCATTAGTTCTCACGCTTACTACATGCATTAAATCTACGAATGGACTTAAGGGTACTGTATACCTTCAGAAATTTTTTTTTGGATTTTTTTTATTTGCTTAAACGTTCTATTAGGATCTTATAAACATCCTGCAAAACTTTCAAGCTGATCGAAACTCAGTTTTAAAGATATAAACAAAAACAATTATTTTTCCGACCCTTTTATATAAAAATTGTTTTTATCGATCCTCGTATTTAAGAAATTCGTATTTTTTCCCTATTTTGGTCAAAAACTTTATAAATATTTATAAAATGTTCGATATTATGGAAAAAAATTTTTGAAAAAAAAATTTTACTTGGAAATTTTTGGAGATTTTATTTTTACCATGTCTTGACGCACTTCCACTCAAATTTCTGGAGAACTGCTTAACCGATTTTGATAATCTTTTTCGGTGAAAGTTAACACCCAAATGCACCAAATCCGATTTATACATTTATTAAAAACGATTTTTATTTCATCGAAAACAGATGTCGAATCTTTAAATGCGATTATCCGGAACCACTTTTCCAAAATGGTTGCAAAGATTTAAAGAGTACCTGTTGACCGATTTTCAAATTCTTTCCCTTAAATTACTCCTAATACCCACCATTCTGGTGTGAACTAGGATATTTTTGATCGGTCAACAAATAACGGAGCTAGGACCAATACAAGTGGAAAAAATAGTCGATTTTCGAAATTTTGACTTTGAAACCCCATAACTACGTCATTTATTGACCGATCCAAAATATCCTAGTTCACACCAGAATTACATTAATTCTTAACAAAACCCTGTCTTCAGTTTTAAATTCAGATCATCCGTTCTCAAAAAATTTTTGCAACCATGGGCCTATGTTTTAAATTTTTGATTAACTTTGAACAAAAATACAACAACAACCGTAGGTACAACGACAACAACAAAAACTACAAATTTAGTTTAACCGATTACCTATCCAATGAAAAAAATCCGCTTTTTAATACCACTTATAGTTTTTGAGTAATCTAATTTTTTGTAAACCTTTAAAAAATGACACCTGAAGGTATACAGTACCCTTAAAAAAAAATTTCAATATGGATCCGTTCAATGGTTCTGGTGGAGTCTCAATTTCCGATAGTTGCACTTTTCCTTATCCTGGAGGACACATTTTTGAATTCGAGCTGAAGACAATAGGGACGTTCTTTGTCCATAGCAACAATCAGGACTATCAGATGAGCAGAGTATTCGATATCTGGCTTATACTCGATGAACTGGTTGGGGTTGTCGGTCAATTGTTCTGCGTGTGTTAACATCTGTTCTGCGCGCTTGTCTGTCTGTTCCAATTGTGATTGAGTTAAGCGCAGTAGCGACATTTTGACACGCGTAATTTCATTTATTTCATATTATTGTTGATCTGTTCTTGCTACCCAAACATTTCGTATGTATGCTGCTGTATTCGTTCGCCGGCCCAAAAAGCCACCCATACGTGCTGCTGGCATTGTTTATTGTATCATATATACACATTTAGACCAAATTGAAAAGATTGATGATAAACGACTTTTTTTTTCATAATCTCCAAAAATTTTAATTTTTTTGTCAGGCTACGATTTTTAATAGCTTTTTCAGAATTGTACCATTGTGGGCTGCACAGATATAGCGATATTTTTTTTGATAAATATTTGATGGGTCTAAAAATAAATAAAAACTTTAAAAAAATACTGTGTTTCCTTTGCTTTATGATAAAAATAATTGCGATGGTTGAACTGAAGGAAAAAACCGCCGAAACTTAAAACGAGAAGGCCAAGTTAACTTCGTCTTTGCCGAAGTTTAAATACCCTTGCAAATGTTTTAATACCACAGAGTTTACGAACGTCAGCATTAAAACAAACCATTTTTCTGATAAAACCCACTTTTTGACCGTTTTCTCACAAAAACCCACTTTTCGACCGATAGTTCCTATGGCAGCTATATCTTATAGTCATCCGATTTTGGCCAAAACTTCCAAATCTGTGTAAAAGTGTTTAAAACTAATAATTGCCGAAGCGGGAGTCCTTTACATTAAAAACAAAAAAGTTTTCTCACAAAAACCCACTTTTCAACCGATAGTTCCTATGGCAGCTATAAGATATAGTCATCCGATCCGGTCGGTTCCGACATATAATATTATCAGTGTGCAGTAAAAAGAAGACTCAGTGCAAAGTTTCAGCTCGATAGCTTTAAAACTGAGAGACTAGTTTGCGTAGAAACAGACAGACGGACAGACAGACAGACAGACGGACGGACAAAGCTCAATCGACTCAGCTCGTCGCCCTGATCAAGAATATATATAGTTTATAGGGTCGGAAATGGATATTTCTATGCGTTGCAAACTTCTGGGCAAAATTATAATACCCTTTGCAAGGGTATAAAAAAAACAAATTAAATCGCGATTAGTGAAAAACAAACATTTTAAGATTTAAAAAAAAATATTGGAGAAATCCTTTTGATATTCTTAGTACTCAAACCATCAATATTAAGCTGGCTCAAGGTCTCGTTATGCTTGCGCATAACACCACAAGTGAAGCTAGTTGGTCATACAGCTGTTTCAATGGTATCTCTACCATATCATCAGTGACCTTCGCTTCTTAGTACTCTCAAAAAGGTTTTTTGATGGGACAGCCATAACTTTCAAAGAATCAAATATTAATGAAATCATAATAGGCTATAAATTAAAATTATAATCAGTGAATTCAGTCTACACTAAAAAATTATGCATTTTACATCTTGATGCAGCAATTCTCTGAGGAGGCTTATTACAGAAAAGCAGGGACGAAAATCTGCGACTCCTGTAGGAAAACATATCCAAAATGGCGCTGACCGATCTTCAGCCGTTATTTCCTAATGCATTGACAAATACTGTTGAGGCACATAACATTGATACTGCATCGTGCTCCAGTGACACCGAATGTGAATCATCCGATTATTCCTCAAAGAGGCGAAAAACCGACAACCGACTCAACTAAAGAAGAAGATTCATTAACCAGAAGTGATGAAATCAGAGCAAATACTTATTTTAACCACAGTTCATAAAAGTTGGAGTGTAAACGCCACAGGTCAATTGTTTGGTACATCTCGCAGAAAATCACAGCGTGCCAAGAATTTGGTTTCTGAAAGAGGAATATTGACTTCTCCTAATCCTAAGCTAAATATTATTAAATGTGACCCTCTTATTTGTGGCTGTGTTATCTTAATCTATTCTTGGGTGCCCACGAACTTGTGCTCACACGCAAGCAGATTGTAAGCTTGTAAGCAGATTGTTTCATCATGTCACCTCTGTACTTGTGCTCAAGAAGCGCAAGCAGCTAGACCAAATTGTTTCACTGCGTTATTAATATAAGGTGAACATTTTACAAACTTTTACAAACCCCTAGCACTTGCTATTAAGCTAGTGATACCTTGTGTTTCCACTATTTGCACATTTCCTCACCACATATTACTTCTCCTAGCAAATATTCATTGCAAAATCCCACATTCGCTTGGTATTATAAACCAAAAATACCTTTGCTAATCCCTCAACCACTTTGCACGGAAACTCCACGGCAACTGCAAAACTTTTGCGCTAATTACACAACACATTTATTCCACAAACGCCACACGAGTGGAGCGGAGTGGAGCGGAGTGGAGGGAAACCCAAGCAGAACACGAGAATTCTCTCTCATGTAATTTTAACTAAATTACATAAAGTTTTCACCATATTTCCATACAAAAACTTGTCAACTTTTCCCTCTTTGTCGTCGGCTTATTGCATTTTGCATATGTTTGCATCAAAAACTAATCACAATTGATGGATGAATAGACGAAAGTTTTGGCAAATGGAATTAAATGCCCAAATAACTTATTTATATCTCAGTGACAGCAGGAAGTGAATGCAATTTGGGGTTTAATTAATGGCTGAGCTTTAAAATAAATATGAAAATATACGTAAGATTTTACCTTTGATCATAATTTCAACAAGTGATCCCCCCCCCCAACTGAGAGAAAGAAAGAAAGCAAAATATATGCGCAGCGGGAAAAGTGAGAAAGTTGGAATGTAAAATTAATGTTTATTGCGCTTTTAACACATACACACTTCGGCACGCCCACTGGTATATAAAACACACACAGACACACACCTACATAAGAACATTTACATAAAATGTTGCTACTGTTGTAGCATGAGGAAAATTGCATTTTCCATAGCACAGAGAACAGCGCAGAAATGTTAATCAGCTAAAAGTCAAGGATGCTGAGGTTGCCGGGGTGTAAAAAAAAAATGAACAAAAATAAAAAGAAATGCAAATTTAATTGTATGCCAGGTGAAATAATGGCCTGCCCGCACCTACACACACAGACACACCCACAAAGTGCCTGCAAGTGGACAGCTAATGGACTTAATATGGCCAAACAATGGGCGAAAGGGTATTTTGGTATAGTTTCGCTTTCCACTAATGGTATGCTTATTATGCTGATTTCATTGGCAAGTGAAGTGAATCACTTGCATTTGTACATAGTTTTTGCTTTGTTTTCTTTTTCAATTAACCAAATGGAATTCTAAAACCACATTATGGGAGAGTTGGTTTTTCCCTTTATGTGTTGGAATCTATAAATTGGAGCTTATGTGTATTTGTAGAAACAAATGTTTTACCGTGTTATACAGATTGACTTAAGCTTGGCCCGAGGTGGTGTCAGCGAATCAGTCGGCTCAAAATTAATTTACTTTGCTGTTGCATTTGTAGATTTTCCAAAATTTTAAATTAGTTTTCCCATTTATTTAACCGATAGAGTTTTCAAACCGAATTTTACCAATATGAGCGATATGGGTATGCGAAAACAGATTGTAAGATCTAATGTACTTTCACACCCAAAACAAATCAATATCAATTTGAAACTATTTAGTATCGAATTCTCTCTAATACTCCAAGTTTCAAATTGATATCTTTAAAAGTATTAACATGATATTTCGAGGATTTCAAATTGATACTAACGTGTATCCGCTTGACACTTTTATGTACTAATTTTTTAGTATCAATTTCATACCAAGTCTTATTAGTTTGATACTTAAATTATCAAACTTTTAGTGTCATTTTTAAACTAGCTTTTATCAATTTAATATTATTTCTTATCAAGTTTGTAATATGAATTCTGTTCTTTTCAAACTCCCTCTAAAATTAATGCATAACATTTTAAAAACATTTTCTTTTTACCTCTTTCAAAATTTATTTATGTTAAACTAATAGAAAATTGGTCTCTCAATGTATGCCTCGTGTCCAGTAGTAGAAGTCACTGTACTGGTGTGTCTTTTGCTGAAACCCATACATGTGGCGCATTATTCCTGTCCCTCTGTAGCAGCGACGTCGATATACCGACAGTATACGAGCTTACACTACATTTTTTTGCAACAACAAACAAGTGCAAACTGAGAGCGCTCGCCAACGAGAGAGAGCGTGGCTAACGCACACACGCAATGCCAAAATGAGCATGTTTGTTTTGTCCCCCACTGACTTAAACTCAGGATGTTGGATGTTAGATGTGCTCAGAGTGATTAGCCTTATAACTACATACTAATTTGTTTGCACTTAAATTAAAAGACTAACTTTGACACGTCAAGCATTGCGCATCAATTTAATATTCAAAGTTTCAATGTAATAGACTTGGCCCTCGCTTAACACGGACTCTTTTAGCACGAACTCGGTCTTACACGGTTACAAATTTGCTCCCATCCACCTTTTAACACGCTAAAAACCTCGTTCTTACACGATTTGAAAATATCGATATATTTTTTTTTTTGCTGTCAATTGACGCATGGGGTGCTTGTCGTAAAAGGGGAATCGCACATTTGATCTATCAGATGTAAGAGTGTTCTAAGTAGGTGAAAAAATCTTGAGCTTTGCAGACGCGTTAATAAAAAGTCGAAGATTTTGTGATACGTAAAAAGGTGGTACAGCTTGATTAAATCAAAAAGTTAATAGTTAAAAAAATAAATAAATTTCATCTTTTAGTCATTTGAATAGAAACAAAAATACAAATTCTAAACCGCTTAGACAATGGACAAACTGCCACGGAAATTGCAAGAAGCCTTGATTTAAATGAGGCAACAGTTCGCACTATGAAAAAAAATGAAACTGAAATACGACGTGCAGGAAGCATTGAGTCATCTATATCTACAAAATTTACCCGTAGAGCACGTGCACCAATTGTGGAAAAAAAATGGAAAGAGCACTTAGCATTTGGATTGAATAGCTACGAAAAAAAGATCCCTTTAAGCCAGCGGATCATTCAGGAAAAGGCACTCAGGACTTATGGAATGCTCGAGCAAAATGGATAGCCCTCGTCCAGCATAGATTTCGTTGCTAGTTATGGATGGTTCGAGAAATTTAAAAAAAGGTTCTCTATTCATAGCCTCATATTTAAGGGTGAAGCGGCATCGGCCGATGATGGAGCTGCTACCACATACTAGCGGTTCGTTAAAGAAGAGGAATTCTTGCCTGACCATGTTTTCAATGCTGATGAAACTAATCTTTGCTGAAAAAAATTGCCATAACGAACTTTTTGATCAAAGAATGAAAAAGAATCTCCCGGCTTTGAGGCACAAAAGGATCGTTTTACACTTTTGGTGTGTAGGCGACTTTCAAGTAAAGCCAATGCTTGTTTATAAGTCTTTCACTGACTGACTCCATCGATGTAACCAGTGCTTGGAAAAAATTTTCTGTTAAAGATAGCCTTGAGTTGGTAAACTTATCTTTAAAAGAGATTAAGGTGTCAACATTAAATAGATGCTGGATAAAATTTATGGCCAGAGGTTGTTAAAAGCCATGAAATATAAGTGTCAAAACGTGGATTCCAGGACATATTGAACCTTGCTCACTTGATTGAAGGAGAAGGTTTCGACGACTTGGTAAATGATGATTTGCAAGAGTTGTTTGAAGATGAAGGAATTAATAACGAATCATTGCTTGAGATTGCTGTGAATGAAGCAAACAATTCGAAATCAGATGACAGCTGCTCTGAAGAAACCGATACGATCAGTTTAACGATAGAAGAGCTCCAAGAGAATTTGCATACGCTTTTAGCTTGGAATCGTGCTTTTTAAATTCAGATCCGGTCATCGAACGACGACTTAAGTTTAAGAGAGAGTTAGAAAAAATACTTTTGCCTTATAAGGAGTGCTATAAAGGAGCTTTAAAAGCCACCAAACAATCGAAAATGACTGATTTTTTTGATAAGGATCCACCAAAAACGAAAACATTTTGAAACAAACAGGCTTAAACCATAAATGCCACCAAATTTTTCCAAATTTGATATAAATAGAAATATATGATCTCCTTACTTTTTAATATTTTTAAGTTTTTATAAAGTTTAACCTGTTAATTAATTTGGTTAATTTGGTTAATTTTGAACAAATGTATGAAACTTAAATAAAAAAAACCAAATTTACACAAACAACAAAATTTTTGTGCTGCCAATTTTGAAATTCAGGAACGTAACCCCTTATATTGTACTGAATCCATGTTTCGCTTAACACGATTTTGCTTAACACGAGGATTTCTAGGAACGTAACCCCCGTGTTAAGCGAGGGCCAAGTGTATTTTCTGAGTTCACAGGGATCCAAAAAAATGAAACTAGTTTCAGTTTCAGTTTGAGACGTGTTTCAAATTGCTATTGATACTATGTCATGTTCAATAGTTACGTTAAAATCACGACCGAAAAGTGCATAAAATACATTGAGCCTAGCTGGTGGAAGTCTTTCAGATACCCATTTAAAAAGCAAACGGTCGGTCACCTAAAACCTCTACTGATCTTTGGGTCACAGCACCCGTTTGATACAGAACTTTACCTCGAGACTCAATTTGAAACTCAGCAAGCTCCAGGCTTGGTTCAGAGGGGAAAGTCTGGGTTCCGCATAATTGTCACGCCCGTTATGATGTCCCTCGCATTCATGCCACTTTCTGGACGTACTTTACTTCAATAATTAGAAATAAAACTTTCCAAACTTCCATAAGAGCGCCAACAGTTTTATTAGCCTCTTTGAATTGTTGAAACAGCTCTTATCGCTAATACCAAAGAACCTCTCTAAATACAATACAAATCTGGTGGCGTAAAAGATCAATCAAGAATGTATTCAATTTTCTTATAAAAATAACATTAATTACACAGGCCAACAAAATGACCATCTTTGTGAGGTGCAGCCCTGTGGCCTTAAAAATATGATAAGTTTATGTTCACTGATTCCAAAACTGGTTTCGGTTATGTTCAATCAGCTCTTGTTTCCAAGATATAGCGGAAAAACTAAAATCTTGCATTTTTTGGCATTCTAGATTTATGGAGGCCACACTAGGAATAAATGTCTGAGTTTATGAGCTAATTACGGCATAGGACATATCAATGCAAATTTAAAAAATCATAGGCGCTATATTAGTACAGCGGAAAGGGTCTAAATTGGCCTCTAAAGACAGACATTTTTCGATTTATAGCATTTTTAGCAATATAAACCATCCCGTTAAAGCTAGCGCAGTTATTGAATTAATATTTTCGCCCTCTGAGCCTATAGACAAACATATGATCAAATTTTGTGATTTTTATGGCACTTAAATAAGTTTTTTGGCAAAAGATATGGCGTGTTTAAGACGAAAATACATATTTAAATTTATGGAAGGAAAACTAGATTGTTACTCTAAATCTGTATAGGAACTGTAAAGGGGCTACTTGGTTCGGCATAAATTGTTATATGTTTACATGTAGATGATAAATTATGTTTGGAAACAAGTAGCCTTTTCACAGTTCCTATAAAAATTTGAGTTACAAATCTAGTTTTCCTCCCATAAATTTAAACATGTAATTTCGTGTTTAAGAGGCTATAACTTTGCCAAATAAATTGATTTAATCGCCATAAAAATCACAAAAATTAGATCATATGTTTGTCTATAGGCTCAGAGGGCGAAAATATTAATTCAATAACTGCGCTAGCTTTAACGGGCTATAAAAAATGCTAAAAATGCTATAAATCGAAAAATGTCTGTCTTTAGAGGTCAATTTAGACACTTTCCGCTTTACTAATATAGCGGCTATGATTTTTTAAAAATGCATGGATATGTACTTTATCGCAATTAGTTCATAAATTCAGATAATAATGCCAAGTGTGGCCTCCATAAATCCTAGAGTGCCAAAAAGTCGACTTTTTGGTTTTTCCGCGATATCTTGGAAACAAGAGCTGATTGAACAAAACCAATGATACAGTTTTGTTCAGTGAAGTCTTAATTAACATAATCTGTTAAAAATAGACCTGCACCAAAATCACTGTTGGGCTGTGTTATTTGTCTTACTGTTGTTGCTTTTGGCCCGGGCATGCCTGTTGCAGACCTTTCTGGACTGCTCCAGGAGGCTCTCCATGTTAACTTCATCATTCATTCATACAAACGCAACGACCATCTAATATCTAGACCGCAAGACTGCAACCGACTTCGTCTCGAACTCAAACCGTCTTTGTTTCTAAGTTGTGAACTTCGTCTCAACCCTATCTCACTCCAACCCATTAGCCATGCTTTAGCGCAAACAAAATACAACCGCGACAGAGCAAGACAGGGCGGGGATCGAACCTGAGCGCCATGGCGCGCCATAGCAGCGGAGCTGACAACGAAGAGGGACTGAGCAAAGGTGCTATCTATACTCCTTTCATCTGTGCTCTTGCTTCAAACAATTTGTACGCTCACCTTTCTTTTCGGACATTTTTATACACTTGAAGGAAAGCCCAAGTGCAACGCACAGAAGGAACCATCCCGCCCAGACGCAGGGCGCGACCCTCGCCCCCACAAATTCAAAGTTCGACGTTCGACTTCGATGTTCGTGTGGATTTTAGACACCGTAAAACATTTGACGCCAAATCTTTTGCGAGTGGTTTTACAATGTAGGCGAGCGCTTTTCTGAGCACTACGTACCGTGCTCAACTTTTAAGGCTTTCCCCTCTTCACTACATTTGGAAACTTCTGTCCAAATTGAAGGCTTCTATCTCTTTTAGGTCAGTTGGGGCAAACTCTTTATACACAGAAGATACAAATTTGAGAGCATTGAAAACAAGATGCACACCAACAAGGTCAGAAACAGTGTAAGAATTGAACTTTTCTCATTTCAAGAACATTTGAAAAATTTGTCCTAGTACTTGAGCAAAATTTCTTACTTGATTCCCTTATTTCCCTATGTGATATCCTATTTATAAAGGGCATCTCATAGTCGAGCTCAAAGCAACAAATAAAATTAATTTACCTCCAGAGCAAGTGGAAATTTATTTCTGAGCTGTTTGTTTGTTGCTGTGAGAACTGCAAATGAAATTTAAATTGTGTTTTCTTTTTATTCTGTTCCTTGCCTTTTAGTAGGCAAAATTGCAGTTTTCATTTCAGGCTCAAGCTATTTTTGTGGAAGTTTAGCTATAAATTTGTAAGTCTGTACATTACGCTCATAAATTAGTCTGAGCAAGTTGGCTTTTGTTCTCTTTGGGGAGGTATACTAGTTGGGCTTTAAAGTAACCTACTTGATCGCTGCTGTTGCAAAAAACAAATTACGGTGCCCTCTAGTCTATATTTAGGCAAACATTTCAAACAACAGCGCGACACAGCCCTTAGTTTGTTTTGACAGATGATTGTAGACGTGTGTTTGGCATTATGTAGAGTATGGAAAAGACAAATTTTCGATCTCTCGCAGACAATTAATATTTGAAACGACTAGACTAAGTGAAACAACCTAAAATAATAGGTTAAATATAAACAAATTTAAAAAAAATGTTTAAAAAAGTTATTTTTTACTCAACCTAGTACTGCAAAAAAATGATGAAAGTTTTATTGAATACCCACTGACTTAAGCTGAACCCCCTAAGCTTGATTCCAAACCGTAGCTCATGCCCTGGAGCTGACAATAAATACTATTTTAGTCATCAAGTTTAATTATGGTTTGTGTGTATGAAGACCTTTTATTAGGACACTTCGGCATAGCATGCCACGCTCACTTCTCTTTTCTTTGAAAATGCAACGGCAAACGCCGTTTAGTTGTTGTTATCTCAAAAGAGCGAGACCAATATTGGCGGTGCACTTGTGAAGATCTCTGGTACTTATCAAAAATTTTGTAATGTATTCCCAGAGCAGATAAGGACGCTCAAGTTTGGCTTTGAAAAAAGAAAAACAAAATATATCACATAATATATCATGTTAACGCTCTCTGCCACGGCGCGCGCTTATGGCAATATATAATTTGTTTAGAATCTACCTAAAAATTGCTTGCATATCGTATAAATGAGATCACTTGCAATTCTCAAGTTGCTCGACTAGTATATAGTTTTCGTCTTATAAGTTTTTTTATCTTACAAAATGTTTCTGCTAATACCCAACAGTTCGAATTGCCCCCTATTGCTTACCCTGACCCGGTAGTCCCTTCTGGATAAACCTCCTGAACACGCTCTGTCTACCCCCGTTCTTTCATCTTTCGGAGGCCCCTCTTAACCTTGGGACTTTTTAAAAAGCTCTAAGCTGCTCTTTTCACATCACAAACCCGTGAGTGCTAGCGACACTCACTCCTTTTTTTTTCTATATCCTATTGCTGATTTGAGGTAATGAATTAGATTTTGTCATTGATTATTATTTGCGTTATTGAGGACTGCGATAGTTTCCACATCCGTAAGAAGTGCCTTGTTGAGGTAATGCACACGAATCTCTTTAAGTATGGGACATCTTCCAAGTAGATGCCACATATTCTCTTCTTCTCCAGTGTTGCACAACGAACACTGTCTGTTCTGTTCCCGATTATAATTGTTTCCCTTTAGATTAAAGCGACCGCATCTAACCCTCATAATCCAAGTTATATGGTCTATTGGGAGTCCGTGGTATTTGTTGCTAACAGTGTAGTCCAAGTGCTTGTATATTCTAGTACTGCTTGCTTCCTTTGATGTAATATTTCTGCTAAGCGAGGCTTGTTTAAGGTGGTTTTGCAGAGCTAAAATTTTTTCAAACCAAACTGACTGCGCAATATTATTGTGCCATCTTATTTTACACTCGGTTCCCAGTTTGTTTATTTGTTCAAAATATGTTTTGTCAAAAAATGGGGTAGTCGTCGCTCATCATAGGTATACGGCGTCTTTCCTATATACTTTAAATGCATTCCCAGTGTGTATAAATGATTTCCTTCAAGCTGCGTTTCTAAGGCTAAGGCATATGTGGGAGTAGTGATTAGTCTTAAAATCTTTTTAACAAAATACCGCTGTAAGTTGTCCACTTCTTCAAATAACTTAAAGCCCCATACCTCAGCGCAATATGTCTGTATGGCTCTGCAAACAGTTTGAAATATCTACCATTTAGCATCGATCGATATGTTCCCATTCCTGACAAAGTTTTGCCAAGTCATGTTAATTGCATTTTTAGCAGCTTCATTTCTCTTTGCAATATTTTTCTTGTAGGCGTAAATAAAACACCTAGGTATGTGTATTCCGACGTTATTTTTATGTACTCGTTATTGAAAGTCCATTTTTCCTTACAGGACACTCGCCCACCTTTTCTGAAGACCATTATCATTGATTTGGCCAAGTTGACTTTCATGTTCCATACTCTGCAATATTCTTCCAGTCTATAGATATATCTGATAAGATTACAATATCGTTGGCATACATCAGTAATGGAATGTTTTTTCCCTCGGCAATCACGCCTCCTCCTAAAAAGTCGTGCAGATCATTTAAATACAAAGCAAAAAGCATTGGTGACAATAAGCAACCTTGCCTTACACCCATTTTTGTTTTAAAGAAACTTGACAGTTCGTTTCCAGTCCACACTGCAGCCCTTGTTGCTCTATACAGATCTTCAATAAGATTGGTCATCTTTGTTGATACTCCCATCGTATTCAGCTTAAATATTAGTGCATCTCTGGATACAGTATCTAAGGCAGCGCTGAAGTTCACAAAGAAGGCATAAAGTTTTCTGTTTTTGTGCAAGGTTAGGTGAGCTATGGATGCTAAATTATAGATATTGTCCAATGTTGAATACTGTGCTCTGAATCCAGCTTGGAATTCATTAAGAATATCATTTTCGTTTACCCATGATGTAAGCCGCGAGTTGAGAATGCCAATGAATATCTTAACGCAGTTTATAAATGATATTCCACGGTAGTTTACTGGATCATCTGGGTTTCCTTTTTTGAATATTGGAAAGACTATAATGCTATTAAAGCTCTTATCTACTGCTCCTTTTTCATAGATTTCTCAGTATGTTCCGGCCAATTCCTTCAGAAAGTCATCCGGGCCATTCATATAAAATTTCATAAGGTATTCGATCTTCTCCTGGCGCTTTATTTAACTTGACTTTCCTTAAAGTACTTTTTATTTCATCAGACGTTATAGGTGCATCTAGTGTCTCCACAACTATAAATCGTTTTGAATATTGAATGTCGGGTGCCTTTAAAACAGGATTTAGCAATCTTGTAAAGTGAAGCTTGAAATCTCGAGCAGCAATGTTTATACCCCTTCGGAAGCCTTCGTTTTTTAAATTGCGTGCCAGCTGCCACCAGTAAGCTTTCTTCTAAATCCTTTGAGTGAGAATATAAGAGAAATTATACGATTCAATTGGTAAAATCAACAAAAAAAAAATAGAGGCAAGCTAACTTCGGCTCAACCGAAGTTTATATACCCTTGGATCTTGATATAATCCTGACAGTTTGTATAGCAGCTATGCTATATAGTGGTCCGATTTCGACGAATATTGTTGAAATTATATAAAATCATTGAAAACTTATAAATACGAGCGTTGTAAGCGATAGCATTGAAACCAAAAAAGTTTTTCTCACTAAAACTAGTTTTTAACCGATCGTTCCCATGGCAGCTTATGCTATAGTCATTCGATCCGGCCGGTTCCGACAAATGTGCAGCGTATTTGCACCAAAAGACTTCGTCCAATGTTTGGTTAAGATAGCATTGAAACAGACGGACAGACGGACATGGCTATATCAACTCAGCTCGTCATGCTGATCAAGAATATATACTTTATGTGGTCGGAGATGCTTCCTTCTGTGCGTTACAAACATCCGGACAATTTTAATATACCTTCTCCAAAGGTTAAAAATTGGTAAATCAACATTTTTTAGCCAAACACGGAAATTGTTGTTTTTAAAATTTTTTTATAAATCTATGGTTTAACTTGTTCTGTTTAACCTCCTTTTCGGACGTTTCTTTATTTAAGAAATTATTTTTTGTTGAAAAAACAAAAGCATTCCCATCAGTTTCATTCTTCTCTCAGGGTTTTTTACGATTCATATTTACTCAAAACTTTTTAGCTGCTGCCACTCTGTCCTAACCTATTCGAACAACTAGCCCCATTTGGTTGCGGCATCCTACACTTCATTGCGCTCTGTTGGCATTTTCCATTTTCCATTATGCTTTTGTGTTTAGTTTAAAATTCAACGGGAAATCTTCTTGTACAGCAGCTGCATATTTCTGGTGCGTGCCCTTTTTTCGCTAGAATTTATGCAAAGAAAGCGAAAAGTGCAAACTAAAGTGCAGTTGGCAAAAAGAAAAAAAAAGAAGAGAAAAGAAAAGCGCGGCTGTCTTTTGTTTTGAAAGGAGGTGAGCTGGAGGGGAACACGCTGAACAGTTGAGCGCGCAATTTGGTGCAGATTGTTGGTTAAGCGCCAGGGGGTGGGGCTTTCGGGCTGAAGATAGCGGCAGAACAAGAAGATGAGTGAACTGAGCAATGCGCGTAATGCAAATCGCAGCTACAATGTGTGCATGGGAAGGGAAGGCCATCATTAACGTATTACGCGCATGTTTGTGCAGCCACTTTGCATATCATTTAAGCCGGAGACAAGAAATGGCCGTTGCAAGGGATAAAGTTGGCTCCCCATGCCTTAGCTTAAGTTGTTTAAAAAATAATAAACACTTTGTGTGTGTTTTTGTTGTAAAAGTGCAGTATATTTTTTAAGCAGATGGTGTGATGGTATAAAAAGTTCAGGAAACAAAACAAAATGTTAAAAGTGTCCCGAAAATCAATATATTAAGGAGAATTTTAATTTTTATTTGTTGGTTCTGAAACAACTAAGCAAGATGATACCTAGGGTACTTTTAAGTAGACTTAAATACTGAAGCTGCTTGAATTTGTTAACTATCGAACTCGTTTAATAAAAAAGCTTCAAATCAATTAGGAGCTGTTGTCAGCCCACTTTCGCGCAAGATTTGATAAGGGTTTAACTCAAACTTAGCATCAAAGGACTTGAATCTAGAGAGATGCTGGATTCAGTGTCACAGAGCAAGAATGCTATGAAAACTCAGTATTACTCTTAATTTTGTGGGCAATAAATACCGGGAACTTGTTTGTATATGAAACAATCTTTACAAATATATTCTTCTTTATTTCATCTTCTCCAAAGTAGTCCTTTTTCCCAAATGTCAAAACATGCTGCAAAGCCCTCTTACGGTATAGCCTTCAATTCCTTCTTCGTTTTAGTTTCTATCTCTTCTATCTAATTTAAATATAAACGCTGAAGTGTAAGATTAACTTTTGGGCCAACAAATCACAATTTGCGTGAAAGTTTACTTTTCGATGAAAAAGCGGCAGAAGAAATGGGTTCATCCCTAACTTTGCCCCTTCCGACTACTATTTAATTTCATCGATGAAGCATGCCCTTGTGGACCCACTTTTTACTCCATATCTGGCTTTCAAAAATCTGGCAACTTAAAAAAAATTACTTAAACTCATTTGTGATCTTGAATTGCCCGTTTAGTCTCCGAAGCTGAAACGAGGTAATGAACAGAAATCCTACTAGATTCTATGAAACTCGTTTTTAGAGATTTCTGTTTCACTATGGCTTTAAATCGTTTCAGATGCGGCTTTCAAATATCCGGCAACCCCAAAAAAAATTACAGAAAACATCATTTTCATTAAAGGCCTATTTCCAGATCCAATAAATGCTCACGAAAATAAATTTTTATATTGAACTTAATATATCATCTTAACAGCTAATCATCCATTTATTTAGTGGCATTTATTTAATCACAGCGTTGCCACATCGTTAGCTTGTGTGAATTCCAAGCACAGCCGATTTGCTGAACTTGTAACGAGTCCTTTTCGTCCTTTCGCTTGCTTGGGCTAGGCTCAGGGCTGTCGAAGGATCGTTCCAACAAATATATAATACGATAGCCTTGGTGACAATAATAACACAGGGACTTGTTCAGTATATTCACGCGTTATATTCTTCAAGTTGCGCTCAGATTATAATTTTTACTATTCTCTTCAAGATCAATGCCCTCAGGTTCCGCTCGATACTCTGCTACCACCAGATTGCTCCGCCTCTGCGATGCCTAGGATTTACCGCCTGGACGCGTCGAACCTTTCGCTTTGTTGGTCGCGGATTGGTCTGTTAGGGCTCGCGTTGGCAAGGGTTCACGCCGCGACAAGACAATCGCTCTTACTCATCGGCTCACCACTTACGCAAACCTGCGATCCACGCCCTTTCTACAACTATTTCGTCGGCTACGGTACGCCTTGGCACGTCGAGAATCCTCTCTGACTCTCCGGCTCAGCGTTTCTGCACGACTCTTTATTCCCTCTTGACAAGCTGGTGGTCGCTGCACCTTTCTCTTGGTCCTGGAGAGATACTTTGACGTATCCTTGGAATCCTTTTTTTACATCTAATAATAAAAGTTTTTTTCTTTCTTTAGAAAATAGCTTTTACACATACGGTCACCTTCACCAGCTATTGGCGCCAGCTGTGAAGTAACTAGCCATGAAAAAGCAAATTCTCAAACTTTGCCGTTCGGATCCGGCGTTAAACTGTAGGTCCCTTTCTCTTGTGCGAAAAATTTAAAGCACACACGCCAAGAGATCGTGAGAAGCTGGCTTGGCCCCGTTTTAGGAGCTGTATAGCCAACATTTACATTTTTTTACAATGCCTTACAAACTAAATTGAAAATAAATAACTTGCAGCACATTTTTCCGAACAACATCGAACAAATAAAAAGCAAAAGCAGGACGCACCAAAATAGTCCAACAAATAATAAATATATTAAGCTCATAAAATGGCACTCTTTTTATTAGTTGCTATATTTATATTTTAAGTGCCTCAAGACTTTATCTACCGACGATCACGAAGTTGCGCACACTTGTGGTAATACATCATGTAGTTTTGAAAGCTGTTAGGTGATTTTAAGATTCTTTAAACTTTTAATTAATGAACACTTTTTAAATTCACCCTACAATTTGGCCGCCATTTTGCGTATTTTTTAATGTGTTTTAAGACATTGTGGTCATACTATAGCTTACAATTCACTTAACATAAATAAGTGGCAATTTTGTAAGATAAATTTTTATTTGTTCTGGAAATAACCCTTTACGAATTCCCTTATCTTTACAAAGAATGAGCATTTCAGTCTGCTTTTAAGGATAACATTTTCAATTTGTACAATATTTTACATGATTTTCAAAGATCTGGCAACGCAAAAGATAAATTTGAATCATTTCTGATTTTGGATTTCTCAACTATTCTCCGAATCTGTACGTATATGATAAACAGAAACCATAAACTTCAGGGGTGCCCGAGCCCATTCGGCAAGCCACACATTTGTTGTTGTTTAACGCTACGGATTAGCGGGCGCGTATACGTTCCTCGATCACCATAAGCCTACATAAGGCAACAACAAATTCGTATGTGTGCTCTGCTCTCGTCCTTCCCGAGGTAAGGTTTTGTTGTTGGTGAGTGCAGACCTCTCTCTTCTATGTCTCTGGCAAATTTGTACGCAACAACAAAGTTGCTTAGCGTATTGCTTTTCGCTATTCACGGCGGCACACACCCTCACACAAACAAAAAATCGGATTTCTTTTGCTATTTCTTGTGGTTGTTTTTGCTTAAAATATATTTGGTGCATTTGTATAGGATTACACGCGGTGGTAAGTTCATTCTGGACACCCCTGCCTTAAAGTATTTTAAACAGGCTTTAAACTAGCAACCCGAATAATGACAAAAAACCATAGCTAATCTCAAATTGACTACCCATAATCCTCAGTGGGTACTTTTACTACTATTTTGACTTAGTTATTTTGATTTTGGATATTTGGATATTATTTTTTTGAAATGGTATTCGAATATTGCCAGGAAAATGCGAAAAAGTAGTGGCTAGCGTTGGACAATATCTTGAAAATTTCATTTTTAACAAATTCTTTCACATAAATTCCTTAAATCTGTTTTGTACCAATAATAAGTTGACCATAACCGAGCCAACTTCAAGGGAATTTGATTATTTAAAAGTTGGATGGTATGAGGAGGCAGCTGCTGAAGTGCAGTACATGGGCTAAGACTGCTGAAGAAAGAGACCAGGAGGTTCTTAAAACAGTCGACCAGCCTTTTTTGTGACGTAGTGTGTTCCTGTTTAAAGCTATATGGCTAAACATAAAAGTCACATAATGAAATAATTTTGGCTAGCTTATTAAAAATGCAACTGGCAAAAATACAGTTTTAAAATTTTCCCCCTCTTGTTTTTATGTATTTTTGCAGCTCCATAGAAACGTTGCGTGCGGAAACGCCTGAAGAGTTTTATGCACTTAAACAGGTGCCGCAGCTGCTTTCACAGGATGCCCCTGACGAAGGCCAACTCAATGTGGGTAGAGGAGCCACAACTGTTGTGTGCCACAACGACGATGACCACAAACAGCAACAGCAGCAGCAGCAGCAGCTGAAGAAGCTCAAAATCCGGCGCGAAATGCATGCCCTGGCTCTGGAAGGAGGCGATGTGGCCCGTGGCTATTGCTCCTGTGATGAGCAATGGACCAACACCAGCAACAACTTGTCGTCATCGCCCACCTCCACATCGACCACATCGGCCACTGTGTCGCCAACTCTGCCCAGCGGAAATGCTTGCAGCAGGGGAAACCGCAACGGAAATGGAATTGTGAAACTAAAAGCGGAGTTCACCTCAACCACAACAAAGCGTCTCAAGCAGCAGCATCATGTGCGCTTCTCCGACGAGAAGAATTTCTCGGATTGAAAACTACTAGACTGCACCCCCCCTTTTCTTCCCCCTGCCCCTCTCATACATTTTAACAAAATGGTAGCTCAAATGTAACAAATTTAAGTTGTGTAAATAGTTGAAAAACAAAGTCAAATGTTAGATCTGTTGTGAACTTTATATAATCTCATTATATATATATATAGCTATCAGCATATTTGTTAGTTAAGTGTAGCACAGCAAATCGAATAATTTTTTCTACTATGTATTATTAAACAACAACAAAAAGAAACTAGAAATCAATTAAGTTGTACATAAATCTAGTTAAATCCATCAAATTGTGGTATTATTTACTTCAAGTAAAAAAAGCAAATGTGGCTCAACATTAAATTATCAAATAAAACCAATTGAAGTTGAACAAAATTCCAAAATAATTACACAAATGACGCTCTGGGAATTTTAAGTTTAGTTTTATTTAAGCGTCGCCAAGTTCTAAGCATAGACAAATTCAATGATATATGTAAATTTAAGCAGCAAATATTTATAATCGTCTAGTATAATATACAAAAACCCAAAAGTATTTAAAACTAAGTCTAAACAAAATATAAAACGAAAATAACTGAAACACAAACAAATAATGAGAAAAAGAAAAACTAAACTTAAAAAAAAAACAACAATAAAACTTAAACATATTAATTGAAAATGAGCGTGTTTTATTTGAGGATTTATATTAAAAGCTACGCTCACGCTACACCGCAACTAGGATCAAGATAAGGTCTGGTCGCCAAACAGTGTGGGATGAACTGTTGATAAACGTCAGCTCCTGGCCTCAAAATCCCTCTTGGATCGAATGGAAGCCGTCCGTCTGGGACTCGAACTCAGGTCCTCGGGAATTTAACATTAACGATATGTCGCGTGAGCGTGCGGCAAAGTTCAGTTAAGAACCCAGTCCTTTGTTAAGCTCTCAGCATGAAAAAAGAAATGGTAAGACTGTTCCAGGTTTAGTGTTTCAGCGACGCTAAGAACTTATAGATTTTTATTAAAAATGCCTGCCAAACTAACTAAAAGAAAAACTGTGCCAGGAATTTTGTGTATTCAGCAACATGAACGAAATCCACAGTTGCTTATCGATAGTTGGCATATCGATAGCGTCTGTGGATTAAGAGAACAGCTGATACACAGCACAGGAATAATCTGCTTAATCTGTTCGTCGCCTTGCTCTACCGCTAAGTGGATACAGCCTTTAAGAACGAACGCATCAGACAACGTCGGACTGCGCAAGCGCTCTCTTTGTTTCTGTGAGAGCGCGTCCAAAGCTATTCTCTCAAAGTTTGCTTCCCCTCACTCCCCTAACCAATAAGAACCAAATTGAGAATGAATTTAACTCGATTCCAAGAATGAAATTTTTTGAAATTCCAAAACTCAAATTATTCGTTCTAGTTTTCCTGAGAGTACTTGATCCGAGTAAAGATTAAGTATTCTACTGCTGCTAGTCTGCCGTTTTTTTCGTCCTAAAATGTGGAGGTAGGTTTCCGAAACACTGCTATTTTAGTTTCCCCTCGCTGCGAGTTGCGGATCCAGGGGGATTCTCGTTGAAAATCGGGTTGAGTATAGGAATTCATTTTGATTAACCGCCATTTTAGACGTAGCGATGACGCAGATGAGCGAACAGTTTTCGCTTAACGAGAATGTTGTATGCACGAACAACAAGAATGAGTGTACACATTCGCTGAATTGCTGGATGATAGAGGCAGCGAGACATCATCAAAGGCGGCACAGCTTATGAGTGCGATTGGAAAAACTGAGTTACTGATCTCTCTGAAAGTTTTTACTGCCGTCAATGCTGCAGTGGGACTCTTCCGACTGCAGAATTTTAGATATCATCAGCCATCGTCGCCATTGTGTATGAACTGTTACTTGAAACAAGAATAAATGATTAATTTTTCGATGTAATTTTATCCAATATTGATAAATTTGTTGACGAAATGGGACTTGAGTTGAAAATTATTTGTTTATCAGGGGTGTTCTAGAAATCTCTAGAGATTTTCGTATAAACGATTGCACTTCGAACTAAACCAGGACTACCGCCTACTAGATTATGTGGAAGCAAAACCGTACGCTTCAAATCTACTTGGCTTTGAGCAGGCGGTTTCAAATCGCTCAACTATTGTCATCTAATCTAGTAGCCGGGCATATTTGAGCCCTTACAATATAAATTTAAACAGCTTTAACGGGGTCTGTTCCGAATTTCGACTCGATTTTCGTGTAAACTTTAGTATTTCGCAGTCAAATTTGAAAACGTTGTATAGAAGGCATAAAATATACCTGCGGCTACTAGATCAGGTATAACAAAACTCGGAATTGTGGCAGCAGCTGAAACCGATTGCTTAATCCCAAATGAATTTAAATCGAGAGAAAATTGCGAAGAGATCTAGTAGCCTCAAATTAACTTGGCACTTACGTTTAAAAATATAAAAATAGCATTCGGAATTCACATGTTTACAAGAAAATCGAGTCGGAATTCGGAACAGACCCCAATATGAAATGCTAACGTTTTTACAAAATCCTCTAAAGATTTCTGGGACACACTCGTATATGACGCGTTTGGTCATTTTTTCACATTGTACACTTTCGATAAACGATGGTACAGGCATAACAGGCCTATTCCGTGTTTCACCTAGTTTAATTTGTTCAAGTTCGATTTGCTCAAGTTCGTTCCGGTTTTCACAACTCGATAGATTTGCTCCATTTGAATTCTCGAAACCGATGAATTAAATGCTAATGCGCTTTTAACTTAGAAGTGTCAAAATATTGGCTTAACATTATTTTCTACCAATTTTTAGTGTTTTTAGATACGATCTGTTATCTCTATAAACTATATATATTCTTGATCAGGGCGACGAGCTGAGTCGATTGAGCTTTGTCCGTCCGTCTGTCTGTCCGTCTGTCTCTTTCTACCCAAACTAATCTCTCAGTTTTAAAGCTATCGAGCCGGATCGGATGACTATATCTTATAGCTGCCATAGGAACTATCGGTCGAAAAATGGGTCTTTGTGAGAAAAACTTTTTTGTTTTTAATGTAAAGGCCTTCCGCTTCAGCAATTATTATTTTTATACGTTTTTTTTACAGATTTGGAAGTTTTGGTCAAAATCGGATGACTATATCTTATAGCTGCCATAGGAACTATCGGTCGAAAAGTGGGTCTTTGTGAGAAAAACTTTTTTGTTTTTAATGTAAAGGCCTCCCGCTTCGGCAATTATTAGTTTTAAACACTTTTACACAGATTTGGAAGTTTTGGTTAAAAGCGGATGACTATATCTTATAGCTGCCATAGGAACTATTTACTTAGAAAAAATTTTTTAATATCTGATGTATTAAAACATTTGTAAGGGTTTATAAACTTCGACAAAGACGAAGTTAGCTTGGCCTTTCTCGTTTTTATTATTTTTTTGACATTGGCGCAAAGCTTTAACCTATTTTTTTTTTAATTTGTAAAACCTGCATATTGCAAAATTCGTTTAAAAAGAAACCATGGATAACCCCCGAAAACAATAAGAAAAACTTAAAAAACACAAACAAAATTCTGCCCTTAGCCAATTCCTAGATCTGCCACTGCTCGCTGCTCACGTTAGCCAGCAGCTGTGCGTTTGCATCGCTCTCCAAAGTGGAGATACAGTTGTAAAATATTTATTTTTCCGTCTTTAAGATTTTGTTCATTTTATTCAGTTAAAACAGTTTATGCCATTAACTATTGAATTTATTATTCGGGGGCAAAGTCAAGTGGTACAAAAGAGCATTAAATTTTGCTTTACATCAAAATGGTTAAACATTTTTCAAGTGAGTTTAAGTTGAAATTAATTATGCCTGCAAGCGTCTCTTTTGCCACAACAAGTTGCATGTGTGTGAGTGTGTGTGTGTGTGTGTGCCACACATTTTAAATAATGAAATTTGCGCATAAAACTTTCGCTTTGCCAAAGCCAAAGCCAAACCCTGGGCAAAAGAGTGAGTGCGGGCAAAAAAAATACTTAGTTACAAAAAAAAAAAAATGCAAGCCACGTTGTTGCATGGAAAACAAACACAGCGGGACTCGTTTAAGAGGGAGACTACAAAATGACCAGCGGGCATTCTAGTTTTTTTGCCCTCGTAGAGGGGAGCGCAGTTAATTGGAATAGTTTTCACCAAACATAAACAAGCTGCGGCAAAAGAGCTGGATAGGGTTCAAAGGAGCGTGGGGCAAGTGTGAGCTCAATAATAAAATTAATATGCAAGAACCTTGAATTGAGTCTGGGGGCACTCCGCAGGCTCCGAGCTCGGAAAAATGTGTTTTATTGTGCACATAAAATTTTATTTAATAACCACCGCCTCGACCATAAAAAGCCAAAAACCCATTAAAATTGCTCAAGAAATATCACATAAACGAAACCATTTAAAATGAAATGAATCCAGCCAGCTCTCTTTGAGTTCCGACTGGGGTCTTAGGGTCTTTATTAGCTGCTAGCAGGGCGCCTGTCTCTTCTCTAGGCTATCAATGAGAGCAGCGTACGACAAAAGGTTAATAAGCTGGGCGGGATTTTAAGTTAAGTTGGGTTTATTTGAGAGGAATTTGTTCCCGTTTTGATAATGCAAATTTTACCCAAAATTGGAAGGCTGAGGAAGGCTGCTTAGATTACATTGATTTTAATTAGGACAATGGCCGTGCTACCAAGTGCATTGTATAGTCGATAATATGTAATAGGTCGATGGTAGAAAATCATTTCATTGCATTCTACCCAAGACTGCACTCAATTTTTTGGTCCGTTCAATCAACACCATCCATTTACCCGTCTTCATGTCAATCTGAACTCATATATGAATTTGGTCAAATTTCTAATATTTTTTACCGATTGACCGACACCTTCTATTTACCCGTCTTCAATTGCCAAACTTCTTCTACTTTTACCCATCTTCATGATTATCTTTTGGATTTTTTGCAAACCGATTGGCTGACACCTGCTTCTTGTCCGTCTTCAATTGCCAATTATTAAATCTTTTTGATAATCTAAATTATTTATACATTTTTTTTCATCCGAATGAATTGAATCTCGGTTTGTAAGGATAGAAAGTGAAATAAATTGAGGTGTGATTTTTCGGTGTTGGAAAAATTGATGGTCGGAAAATTCCAGAAAAACTCTGAATGACTTGAAACTCGGTTTGTAAGGATATAATACGAAATAAATTAAACTGAAATTTTCCCATGTCCGAACATCTGCCCCTAAGCGTAAAAATGCCCGGAAGATTTAGCATGAACAAATTATTTTTCATCTTGAAACTCGGTTTGTAAGGATAAAATTCGAATTCACTTGTGATTTCATTTTCCGATGCTAGAAATACCGATTTTGCAGAATTGTCCGCGATTTTAAAGCCCAGATTGAAATTCAGCAAGCAAAAATCCATATGATTTTGTCGCCAGTTTTCCCATATTAGTTAGTGAGTAGTTAAGTGAGCTAACGTACCGTCGTCCATGTGTTTCTGTGTTATGGGTCCAGAGTTCAATTCCTTCCTATTCTCATACAACATTTTTTTTTTTTAAGTTTTTTTAATTTTGATCCCCATTACAATCCGATACACCTAGTGTGTGGACGCGCGCACAGCTAGTCCACAAGTTCACACACAAGTTTCAAAATGGTGTATCGTTTTGTGAACTGAACGCATACTTCCTCGCCAACATTTTCTCAAATGGTATATTGAGTTGTAATCTAAAGACGAAGTGTTTTCTGTTATACGCCCACTTTTCCGATTACATAGTATTCTGTTTTGTATACGGTATGCCAACGAAAACGGCCAAGCTTACGTAAATGTATGCAGAGTAGTAACCGATACTTAAAGGCTGCCAGCCTTCAAAGTGTTTAAGAGAACATCGAACTTGTAATGGGCTTTTGCGCCGCTGGGTAAGTTAATTTCTATTTCAGAAATTTCTGACAGGTCGTTTAGGAAAGGACGACCCAAAGTTGTGAGTCGTCTTCTGCTGAGAGCTGGACAATGACAGAAGAGGTGTTGTACACTCTCCTCCTCATCCGCTGAATTGCAGCTTCTACAGAAGTCATTGTGTCTGATGCCGAGTCTAGCGGCGTGTCTTCCTATTAGGCAGTGTCCAGTAAGGGCCCCTACTAAAAGGGAATTGTTTTTTTTGTTCTGACGGATTAACGCCCTAGATTTTTTAATGCTGAGAGTAGGCCATGTTAGCTTGGATACTTCACATGTGTGAGTCGTTTCCCATTGATTCATGGTTATTTGATATGTAGTTTCTTTTGTTTGTAGTTTAAATGTCGCAAGAGGCACCCCTATGTTGCTCTTATCCGGTAGGAGCTGAGTGGTGGTGCCAAGTCTAGCGAGGTGGTCGGCCATCTCGTTGCCTTCTATGTTGCAGTGTCCAGGCACCCAAACAAGATTAATCTCAAAGTGCTGAGCCATCTCATTAAGAGATCTGCGGCACTCCGTAAGGGTTTTGGTGTTGTTAACATAGCCGTCAAGGGCTTTTAATGCAGCTTGACTGTCTGAGAAAATAAATACTTTACGTCCTTGTATTGCGTGGTTTTGCAGATGGTTGGTAGCTTCCTGGATGGCTACAACCTCTGCTTGGTAAACACTACAATGATCAGGTAGTCTAAATGAAGTTTTGATCCCAAGCTCTGGACTGAATACTCCTCTCCTACCTGTCCGTCCAGCTTGGAGCCATCATTGTAGAAGTTAATGGCATTCGGTTTGGAGTGAGGCATTGAGTTCCAGTCCAGCCGACTCGGTATGGTGACTTTGTATATAGTGGCAAACGTAATTGTTGAGATGCAGTAGTCAAGCTTGGCCGGTACCGCACTTCGATGTAGTAGTATAGACGAGTGGCCAGAGTTGTTATCTTTCCAGGTACCACTTTCTCTTAGCCTGAGAGCGGTGTTACTGGCGATTTCTCTTCCCAGAAGATCTAGTGGCATAAGGTGTAACATTATGTTAAGTGCATCAGTTGGGGTTGTACGCAATGCACCAGTCATACATAGTGCAGCACTACGATGAACTTTTGTTATGGTTCTCAGTACGGATGGTTTCCCCAAAGCCGGCCACCATACAATAATACCGTATAATAGAATTGGACGTACAACGGCAGTGTACAGCCAGTGTACTATTTCAGGGGAAAATCCCCATTTACGACCTATTGCGCGTTTGCACGAGAAGAGTGCAGTATTTGCTTTCCTGATTCGTTCAGTTATATTTTCGTTCCAATATAATTTTTTGTCCAACACAACACCAAGGTATCTGGCAGAATCGCTAAATTTTAGGTGTATATTGTTTAGTCGTGGGGGTGTTAAATTTGGTATCTTATACTTGCGGGTGAAAAGAACGAGTTCAGTTTTGGTCGGATTGACTCCAAGGCCACTTTATGACGTCCAATTCGAAAGTGTTGAGAGAGCATCTTGCATCAGATTGCAGTAAGTGTGAGGAAATTGGCCTCTTGTGATTATAGCAACGTCATCCGCGTACGCTATCACCGTATGTTCACGCGATTCCACGAGTCGTAACAATTCGTTGACTGTTACCACCCAAAGAAATGGCGAAAGAACACCTCCTTGAGGAGTGCCTCTACTTACATATCTTCGGGCGCAGGCATCTCCTAGTTGTGAGTTAACCACCCTGCTGGTAAGCATGAGTCGGATAAACTCCACCAGGGGTGCCTCCACATTCAGATTTGTCAGGGCAGAGGTGATAGCGTTGGGGAGAACATTGTTAAAGGCACCCTCGATGTCAAGCCGTGAGTGCATATTCTTTAGCCTCATGTGATTTCTCAATTTTTGAGACAAGATAGTGGAGTGCTGTTTCTGTTGACCTGCCCTTGCTGTATGCGTGCTGCGCTGATGACAGAGTGGATGGGACTATTGACTGCCTTAGGTGGGCATCTATCAGTCTCTCCAGTGTCTTGAGGAGAAAAGATGATAGGCTAATCGGCCTAAAGTCTTTGGGACTGGCATGCCTGCCTTTGGTATGAAAACCACTTTTATGTCTTTCCACAGAGTGGGTATATGCTGAAGTCTAAGGCAACAGACAAAGATTGTGTGAAGCCATGCAATTATATTTGGTAGTGATTGTTGAAGTTGAGCGGGGAAGATTCTATCTGAACCCGGCGATTTGTAGGGCTGGAAAGAATTGACAGCCCACTTAATTCGTTGTTCAGTTATTATGCTACTTATGTGACTTGGCGCGACACTTCTGGGTTTCTCCGTGGGTTCATATAATGTTGAACATCCCGGAAAATGCGATTCTAGTAGTAGATTGAGGGATTCAGTGCTTGATTCTGTCCACGTTCCCTCAGAACTTTGTAGCAGTCCCGGAGGGGTTGGCGAACTCGCTAAAATTTTCCGAAGTCTTGATGCTTCAGAGATAGATTCGATACCGTTGCAGAAATTGCTTTTATAGTCACGTAACTTGGCTTTATACATCTCCCAGGAAGAGTCCTGGTTTGTGTTCTTAGCTGAGTTAAATGCTTTTCTACACTGTTTCTTAAGTATCTCTAGGTCTTTAGACCACCAAGGGGGCTTATGTTTTGTTTTGTATTTAATGTAAGGACAAGATTTGTCAAGTGCTTTTGAGCATGTTGTAAATGTATGTATAAATGTACTAATTCTTCTAATTGCTCCACATTTACGGGTGTTATTTGGGGAATTGCATCTAGATTTTTTACAATTAGTCTCTTATACTCTTTCCAGTTCGTTTTTTTTTAAGTTTTGTGTTTTTTTAGGTTCGGGGCATGATTCTATTAGCTTTAGCTCAATATATCTATGATCTGAGAAGGAGTGGTCTGAAAGGACTTTCCATGAGATAAAGTTTTCTGTCAGAAACTCTGATATAAGGGTGATATCAAGTACCTCCCTCCGAGTTCTAGTGACAAAAGTTGGTTCATTACCTTTATTACAGATAATAAGATTTGTACTTAGAAGATAATCGTAAAGTAACTCACCACGATCATTTGTGTCTGTGCTGGACCATTCTGAGTGGTGGGCATTTGCGTCTCCACCAAGTATAAGTTTGATTCTTTTGCCTTGACTGCTGCGCACTAGGTCTTGGAACATTAAAGATGGTACATAGGCCCATGGTACCAAAAATTTTTTGAGAATTCAATTCAACACTGAAGACGTGGTTTTGTTAAGAATTGATGTAATCCTGGTGTGAACTAGATATTTTGGATGGGCGAGTTATGGGGTTTCAATGTCAAAATATCGAAAATCGACTTTATTTCCCAACTGTATTGTTTCTAGCTCCGTTTTTTTCCGTTATTTTGACCGATCAAAAATATCATAGTTCACAACAGAATGGTGGGTATTATGAATAATTTGAAAAAAAAAAATTGAAAATCGAACAACAGATAGTCAGATATGTGGTTCCGAGATAATCACATTTAATGTTTCGACATCTGTTTTCGATGAAATGAAAATTATTTTTAATAAATTTAAAAATTGGATATGGTGCATTGGGGTGTTGGCTTTCACCGAAAAAAAAAGTTATCAGAATCGGTTAAACAGTTCTCCAGAAATTTGTGTTAAAGTGCGTCAAGACATGGTAAAAAAAAAATCTCAAAAAATTTCGAAGTAAAATTTGTTTATAAATTTTTTTTTTAATTGCCAACATTTTATAAATGTTTATAAAGTTTTTGACCAAAAAAATGAAAAACTTTGAATTCCTAAAAATACGAGGGTCGATGAAAACAATTTTCATATAAAAGGGTCGGGAAAAATAATTGTTTTTTAGAGCGAAGCTCTTTTACGGACGTCAGACTGGGGGGTAAATCTTGAAAAATTTTGTCATTGCGACAGATTCTTTTGGGGTATGTCTTTGATATTGTGTTTTGTATTTTGTATTTGCAAAATCAGCTGCTTTTACCATTACCGCGTTGTAGCAGGTGGGTTGTGTGTGGAGTTGGATAGTGTGAGGTGGAAGTGGGGGGAGGTGATGGGTATTTGGTAGAGACCTGGTGGGGATCAGGTGAAGATTTGGTGAGGATCTGGCGGGGATTTGGTGCTGATCTGGTTTGGTTCTGGTGGTGATGTGGTAGTTATCTGGTAGGGACCTTGTGAGCTCAGGTTTGCATCTGTTGATCTGGTAGGGATCTTGTGGGGATCAGGTGGTGATCTGGTGGGGAACAGGTGGGAATCTGGTGGGGATCAGGTAGGGATCTTGCGGTGATCTGGTGGGGATCTAGTGGAGATCGTGTGGGGATCTGGGGTTGGTCGGGTGGGGTATGGTGGGTATGCGGGGAGTGGAGGTGCAAAGAGTAGCTGCATTAAGGTCAAGTTGTGAATTCTGTGCTATGCTTTGCTGTGCTAACTATAATGTTCTTTGTTTGACAGTGCCTTAACAGTGGCTTGACAGTGACTTGAGAGAGACTTAACAGTGGCTTAACAGTGACTTGACAGTGATTTAACAGTGACTTAACAGTGACTTAACAGTGACTGAAAAGTGACTTAACAGTGATTGAACAGTGACTTAACAGAGAATTTACAGTGTCTTAACAGGGACCCAACAGTGACTGGACAGTGACCTAATTTTTGACAATTTATACACAATCCACATGTGTCTTTTGCAATAACTTAAATCGGAATCATCGACGTAAAGTGCTTCGCTCGTTCCGGGCGTCTCATGACACACACCCTTATTATTATTTCTGTAAAACTGAGTTTCGGATCTGCTTGAAAGTTGTAGAACGTTTAAGCAAATAAAAAAAATTAGAGAAAAAATTTTCTGAAGGTTGTATACCTTAATATACCCTTAAATTAGAAAACCCCATATTCCGCACAATGCACCATTGCAATGGTAAACTTTTTCTTAAATGTCAAAGGTGAAATACTGCCAATACACATTTGATTTTTGTTCAGATTAACTTACAGTTCATAAACCAATAAATTACTCGTTTCAGTTTTGCTGCACAACCACGGGCCATGAGTTAGCAACTTTACCACTGAGCTCTTTCGCTTTGCATACAAAAGCGACAGAAGGCTACGGACTTAGCAGAAAGCAAACATGCAAATACAGAACTTAAGTGAGAGATCATTCCGTTGACGCACAGTAGACCTTACTTTTTTCCATATGATTTTTAACATGTGAAGATCTCTACACAACATGTCTCAAAATGCAATATATTTTATAGAAAACTTATCCAATCAGATATGTTGAGGTTTGATGGCCTCGCCTAGGCTTTAAATGTTCCAATTTCCCCTTAATTTATCTTTGAACTGTCCATGTAGCTGAAACCTTTTACAAAAGTGTCGAACAAATATATTAAATATTTCTTGTTAAATTAAATGTTCAATGGTGTTGTGGTAAACACTCTGGACTTTAAGTCCGGCGAACCGAGTTCAATTCTCTGTAGAACCTTAAAGTTTTTTATGTACATATTAATAATCAGTGCCTATGTTTAAAGATATTTAACCAGTGCATGTAAAGACCACTAACTACTCAAGAGGAGGCGAATAAATATTAAAATTAAAATCTAAAAATAACCCCCAAGAAAGGGACACATCTGTTAGTAATAACGTGATATCCGAGGATATTTCGCTGCTTGGGGTAAAAACCAAAAAATGTAAAAGGGGAAATGGAATTACATTAACTAAAGCAAATTTTCATTTTATTTTTTTAATTTAAAAAAAAAAGACCATATTAAAACTATTAATTAATTATTTGTATTACATAGCGGAACGAGTGTGAACTGGAGGATTTAGTTATTGTTTTTTACTTTAACCGGAGTTAACGGTTTTTTTCTTGCGCTTCGGATTCTTCGCGTTATATAGATCTTTGTCCAAGGACTCAGCAGCTTGGGAGGGGGGCGTTTACGTTTCTTTGTAGCTGTCGGGACAAGGCTCTTACGGTCACTGGTGTCCTTTTCCTTTTCCTTCTTCTTCTTTTTCGGATCATCCGCTGTATCTGAATGCAAGGGTTTGACTCATTTGCCGCTCACGTTGATTTTCGGGCACTTCCTTTTTCTTCCGCTTTATTCCCTTATGTAGCTCTTTCTCCGAAGAAACAGCTGCTTGCTTGGCACCCACATCCCGATTGGGGCGCTTATATTTCTTTGAAGTTGTTGGAACAACGCTCTTAAGTTCACTGGTGTCTTCTTCCTTCTTTACCGAATTATTCCCTCTATAAGAATACGAGCTAAGTGGATTGCGTTGACTTTGACTCATTTGCCGCTCACGTTGATTCTCGGGCACTTCCTTTTTTTGACGCTTCATTGTCTTAGGTAGCTCTTTCTCCGAAGAAACAGCTGCTTGCTTGGCAGTCACATCGCGATTGGGGCGCTTACATTTCTCTGAAGTTGTTGGAACAACGCTCTTAAGTTCTCTTTCCTTCTTTTCCGAACCATTCGCTCTATAAGAATGCGAGCTAAGCGGCTTGCGTTGACTTTTACTCATTTGCCGCTCACGTTGATTTTCGGACACTTCGTTTTTTTGACGCTTCATCGCCTTATGTAGCTCTTTCTCCGAAGACTCAGCTGCTTGCTTGGCAGTCACATCGCGATTGGGGCGCTTACATTTCTCTGAGTTGTTGGAACAACGCTCTTTTTAAGTTCTCTTTCCTTCTTTTCCGAATCATTCGCTCTATAAGAGTGCGAGCTAAGCGGCTTGCGTTGACTTTGACTCATTTGCCGCTCACGTTGATTCTCGGGCACTTCGTTTTTCTGACGCTTTATCGCCTTATGTAGCTCTTTCTCCGAAGACTCAGCTGCTTGCTTGGCAGTCACATCGCAATTGGGGCGCTTACATTTCTCTGAAGTTGTTGGAACAACGCTATTAAGTTCTCTTTCCTTCTTTTCCGAACCATTCGCTCTATAAGAATGCGAGCTAAGCGGCTTGCGTTGACTTTGACTCATTTGCCGCTCACGTTGATTCTCGGGACGCTTCATCGCCTTATGTAGCTCTTTCTCCGAAGACTCAGCTGTTTGCTTGGCAGTCACATCGCGATTAGGGCGCTTACATTTCTCTGAAGTTGTTGGAACAACGCTCTTAAGTTCTCTTTCCTTCTTTTCCGAACCATTCGCTCTATAAGAATGCGAGCTAAGCGGCTTGCGTTGACTTTGACTCATTTGCCGCTCACGTTGATTCTCGGGCACTTCGTTTTTCTGACGCTTCATCGCCTTATGTAGCTCTTTCTCCGAAGACTCAGCTGTTTGCTTGGCAGTCACATCGCGATTGGGGCGCTTACATTTCTCTGAAGTTGTTGGAACAACGCTCTTAAGTTCTCTTTCCTTCTTTTCCGAACCATTCGCTCTATAAGAATGCGAGCTAAGCGGCGTGCGTTGACTTTGACTCATTTGCCGCTCACTTTGATTCCCGCGCACTTCCTTTTTCTGACGCTTCATCGCCTTATGTAGCTCTTTCTCCGAAGACTCAGCTGCTTGCTTGGCAGTCACATCGCGATTGGGGCGCTTACATTTCTCTGAAGTTGTTGGAACAACGCTCTTAAGTTCTCTTTCCTTCTTTTCCGAATCATTCGCTCTATAAGAATGCGAGCAAAGTGGCTTGCGTTGACTTTGACTCATTTGCCGCTCACTTTGATTCTCGCCCTCTCTTTTTTTCCCCCTTTTTTCTTTTTTTAATCTTTTTCCGAAATTGTTTTTTTAGCACAAAAATATTTTTTTTTTTTTTTTTTTTTTTTTTTACTTTTTTTTTTTTTTTTACTCGCGGCGGCGCGGCTTGCTCTGGCCGCTTCACGTTTTTCTGACGCTTCATCGCCTTATGTAGCTCTTTCTCCGAAGACTCAGCTGCTTGCTTGGCACCCACATCCCGATTGGGGCGCTTATATTTCTTTGAAGTTGTTGGAACAACGCTCTTAAGTTCTCTTTCCTTCTTTTCCGAACCATTCGCTCTATAAGAATGTGAGCTAAGCGGCTTGCGTTGACTTTGACTCATTTGCCGCTCACTTTGATTCTCGGGCACTTCCTTTTTCTGACGCTTCATCGCCTTATGTAGCTCTTTCTCCGAAGACTCAGCTGCTTGCTTGACAGCCACATTGCGATTCGAGCGTTTACGTTTCTTTGCAGTTGTCTTGACTACGCTCTCACAAACACTGGTAGCCTTTTGCGTCTCCATCTTCTCCGATGCATCCGCTGTACAAGAATGTAAGGACTTCACATGCAGCTTGAAATAACTTTGAATCATTGGCCGCTCACTTTGATTCGCCGGTACTTCTTTACCCAACTGGGCCAACTCCTTTTTGATCTTATACTCTCGATCCATTTCATCATCTCTCTGACTATAGCTGGAATCCAGATTATTCTGCTTGATCAAGCCCTGCGCCTGATTACACTTATACAGACGACTCTGATTGTCAGGTTCCTCTACCATGGAATTCTGAAAAGTTGTTGAACCGTAGAGCTGAGGGTCTACGGGCATAAAAAGATCACAGCGTATTGAGGGTGAAACGGATTCGAACTCCTCGGTAAATTGGTCATTTAACTGTTGTCCATACTGTATAGCTAGCTCTTCATCCGAAGACACTTCCTTCTCCAAACTAACCGCAGGCAATTGAGGCTTTTTGGGTACAGTTTTCTTCAAGGAGTCATTCAAAGCCGCTGACTTGTGCCTATTTATTGCACTATTTACGTTCGGCCTGCGCGTACGTGAACGAGCTTGACGATGTGTTCTCCAAGGGCCATCTTCATGGCTGGAACGGGAAATTGATAGAAAATGTAGGATTTACCACTTTACCTAACCGATATTTGCGTACCAAGAGCTTGATTCTCTACGTTGCCTCATGTTAATGTTATTGTTCTTCATTATTAAATCTGCAAAAGAAACCAAGTTTTGATACAGATGTGCCGGCCAAGAATTATTTAAGAACTTACCTGTAAGATTATAAGACATTTTGTGAGGAACTATCCAAAACAATTTGCACGCGAGTTTTTTTTTTGCCCAGGAAAAGAGTTGCTAAGCGGAACTGTACAGAAAAACTAGTTCCAGCTGGGGAGCAAATAGAGTGACCAGCTTGCTAAATTTTACTTGAACGCCGCGTTTCCACTGGCAGTTTCACTTCCATTTGGTTGACACAAGAAGTGCTGCAAACTGTTAAAGCCCAAAATACCTAAATAGACTGTTAAATATAGCTAAAAATGGCAAAGTGTAATATAAAATTGCTAAAAAATGTATGTTACAAAAGGAATAGATCAGGTGATCTACAAGGCTAACTGGACAATGTGGTGCTACACATAGACACATAGAGTTTCCTTCTGTGACGTTTTCTGTTGTCACAGAAACAAAAATGAGTCCTTCAACTTTAGTACTTAATTTTGTTCTATTGAAATTTTTTACAACTATTCATACCAAATGCACACTTAATCCTGTTGCCGTTTTCAAGTTTGTCCTGAAACAATTATGCTTAACAAAATTATCTTCGACTATTTTGTTGCCAAAATGATTTGATCAAATGTCCTAAAACTCGGATTTTGTATCAATTCCGATTGATAAAACTCGAAAACATTCTTCTAAATAATTTGAGATCTACAAAGAATATGTAGATTTTTGAATTATTTGAAAATAGTCTCCTATACGTAGAGATTAATCGATATTTAGCGTAAAATATTAGAACAAAGACGATGATCACACTATATATAGAATCGATTGTGTCGCTCAGATTGTGGCCTGCGAAAAATTTTACGAGTTGCATTTTCACTCGTTCCTAAAATGAATTTTTAATAAACCTAGAATTAATCGTTCACTGAAAATGCAGCGTCATGTTCGGTAACTTTCTATCTACTGCAGAGAGAAGCAAGATATAAGGGAACTCTCAATGACTTTTGCTAAAACTAAACAAAATTCGAATAATGATCTTCGCGAAACTTTTGCTAATGTGTCGGGTGGGTAGAGACTTAATCTATATATATAAAACTGTTCAACCTGACTAATTGACTGACTGGTGACCGTCGCTCAGCCTAAACCATAAAAGATAGGAAGATGAGATTTTCACAGTAGTTATATCTTATGCTGAAAGTGAGTACTAAGAACGGATTTTGGAAAATTCTGTCTGCAAATGTGGAAAATTCGCGGAAAACTGTTGTATGCAACTTTTTTTGTTTTTTCATCCGATCAAGTTCAAACTAATTTTCAAAGATCTTATGAAAAATTCGACAACAACTGCATACCAATCTTCCGGAAAATTCACACCCGTGGGTGGAAAGTGGGTGGTCAAGGTTGTATGGGCGAAACTTTTGTTGCCAGCGATTAGCGGCAAATTCATTTTCAAAATTACACATAACAAAACATAAGTTGTAAGCATAGTACGCGAAATAATTTGACACGTGTTTTCCCGATTTTGGAAAATCCGCACACGAGGAAAATGGCCGGAAAATTCTGAATCCAAAAAAGTATTTATCATACGATTGGCTTGAAACTCGGTTTGTAAGGACAAAATACGAAATAATTTGAAATGTGATTTTTCAATGTCGGAAAAGCCGCCCACGAGGAAAATGGCCGGAAAATTCTGCATGCAAAAACTATTTTTCATACGATTGGCTTGAAACCCTGATTGTTAGGTCAAAATGAGAATTTATTTTGTTTTTAATTTTCCGATGTTGGAAATACCGCCGGGATGCTCACTGTGAAGTGAATGGGATGTGGGTGGGATTTGGGTGGAAAGTTGTTTTGGAAGTGGGTGGTAAGTGGATGTAAAGTGGGTGAAATGTGGCAGGAAGTGGGTGGGATGTGGGCGGGAAGTTGGATGTGGGCAAGTGGTGGGATGTAGGTGGGAAGTGTGTGGGATGTGGGCGGGAAGTGGGTGGGATGTGGGTGGGACGGGGCGGGAAATGTGCGGGAAGTAGGTGGGATGTGGGCCTGAAGTGGGTGGTAAGTGGGTGTGCGTTGGTTATATACTGTTGAAGGCGCAGCGAAGCGTGACGGGCTATTTGCTAGTATATATATAAAGTTAAGCCCAATATCTATCTATTCTGTTTCAATTTCAAAATTATACGAAGCATATGAGGCCGAAAGAAAATAAATTCACTCGAAGACATTAACTCAATATTAATTTCGGAAATCCAAGCCGTAGGAACCACCGTACTTGGTAAAGTGTACACTAGGCCGGATCCCAAAACAAAAAAATGGGAAAAACCAGGGTCAGTTCAGGTCCAAAGCTCATATTTGGCTTAAAATTAAAAACAGTGAAAATCAAAAAATTCTATATGAATTTTAAATAGGCGCGACAGAGCCTTAAAGTTTTGAAAAGAATTACTCATACGACACGTTCATGGAATATCAATTTTTAGATCGAAATTAATTGTTTATTTCAATTGCTGTCATCTGTTGAAATAACTTATAGTAGTAGTCTTTTATTATTTTTCATTTGAATAGTTTTTAAAAAATATCACCGCCGATTATTTACAAATGAAAAAATATGATTACAGGCTACACTGCGTATGAGTTATAAACAAAAACTTTAGAGGCTGATCGCGCAAGTTAAAACTCAACTTTATTTACTTTTGATTTCTTTTACGCCTATTATACATCAAAAAGTATCAGATAGATGGGTGAGAGCATGACCTTAAAAATTTCATATTCATAGTGTACACTCTTACTTATTCGTTTGGGTCTCAAAAACTGTTCACACGATTGAGCTAAGCTTTTTAAAGAATATTCTTGAATATGTACCCAAAATTTTTGGATATTGTGCATATCGTTCCATTATCTGAGAGTGGAGATATACCGCAAAAGATGTGGGTCCAAATTTTAGGTGTCAGTTTCCCCACCCAGATTCCGCCCAAATACTACCCAGATCTCACTCAGATCCTACCTTAGCTCCACCCAGATCCCATGCAGATCGCATCCAGATCCCACCCAAATCCTACCTAGATTCCACCCAGATCGCGCTTAGATCCCACTCAAATCGCACCCAAATACCACCCAGATGCCATCAAGTTCCCACCCAAATCTATTCCAGATCCCACCCATTGGGACTTCCTCACGTGTCACGTGACGCTGAAGTTAAATTTTACTCTTACTAAAATCTTTCGTACCGAAATCAAAGATGTTTCACATCAAAAAAAATTCTTCCAATGTTCCATATTCCACCATTCCAATTCGATGCTAAATATCCGACGCTATTTTGACAGACATTTATGGGTGGATAAGGGTTTACCCAACCTTTCGCTTCAAGTATTCACAACGAACTGCCCCTTCAAACAGAGAGACCGCTCGGTTTGACTTTATATTTATTACACCGTAAGCACAGAAAGAGAAGTGTAAGGAGCAGGGCCAAGTCAAGCGTCGGGTGTTTCATTCTTTGTTTTAAAATGTTCAAATCCAGCAATATGGAAACCAGCTTTCGTGGCGAGACTACTAGAAGAGCGAACTTTGATTCAGTTGTAGACATAGCAATCCAATCAGCTGTTCTTTGCTTACGTTAGTGTGACCGTAAACAGTATTCGTGAGTCAAATATGGAAAAGGACTTCAAATGATAATAACAAATGTATATATTTAGTATGTTATGAAACTGCTTGTACATCGGGGCAATTGCCGGCTGGCTCAGCTCATCTCCAAGGAGGGGTTCTTCCCTGCCTTCAGTTCACACAATCCGAACGACAATAACCTCATCACTAAAACAAAAAAAAAACAAGTAAGACCGTTGTAGTCGAGGAGCTCGACTTCGTAATACCCTGTTCAATTGACAAACAAACAAACACATAAAAAACAAACACACACGTACACATACACATAAACGCATTTAAAAACACGCCCTCACACACACCCACACACACACACGCGGGCGCAATCTGCAAGCAATGCGTAACAAGCAAAGCGTGTGGGAGGGGGGTGCAAAAATTTTCGTGAATAACTTCTGTGTTTTTGCTCAGATCTCATTGTGCGTTTCAGAATAGATAGATTAAGGGCCTAAGATAATATATTTTAAGCGACGATATTGTAACTTTAATATTGTGGCTCTGACAGTTTTTTGCGGTTTTAATACCTATCTACATGCAAATTTTGTATCTCTATCTCTTATATATCTCTTATCTACGCGTTCATACAGACAGACAGACGGACAGACGGACATGGCTAAATCGACTCGGCTGTTGATGCTGATCAAGAATATATATACTTTATAAGGTCGGAAATGCTTCCTTCTTCCTGTTACATACATTTGCACAACTTCATGATCCCCTTTTACCCATTTTCAATGGGTACAGGGTATAAAAATACAAAAAGCAAATCGAAACAATTGACATCAATAACAAAAAAAAAGATCCCAGGCTGGCGACACAGATGGATCTGTCACCGCGCTACCACCCTTCCTGTGATGCTCCTTCTTGGATTTGGAGAACATCACCCATTTCAACACCAGGATTTAAACTCGTCTAATCCAGGCTAGCGTCGCATATTCCCTCCCCTGGCCTGCAAAATTAACCCATCATTTTTTTAAACAATTTTAACACTTATGTATTTCTTAAAATTCTAACAATATTTTCTTGCATAATAATAACACGCTCCTTAATTTCAACTAATATTTTCAAATCAAAAAAAACTTTCATTACTCTGAATTTTAATAATTTTTCTATTTGCCCTTCAGTACTTCATACCACGGGTAAAAATAGATATCCTCGGGGGAATTTCCCACAAAGGTGCGTATATTTCCACATAAAATATATTTTATTATTCTTGTTTATCTCTAATTTTTTTTCCAATTTACAGATGTGCGAATCAAAATCCTACCTATCCTGACGGAGCTCCAAGGGACGGTTTGGGGAACAGGGCATAAAACAAAGGATCGATTTTCGAAACGAAAAGATACGCCTCCTTTTGACATTCGAGGCTAGCACTATCCCGGACCGGAGAACGAAGGACGATGGACAATAACAAACAAAATGTATATTTAAATGGAAAGTGTATAGATAGGTATAAATAAATATAAGTATATATGGGTGATTCCATATAAAATCGCCCACTGGGATTTTTTTTGGATCGAAATAATTTTTTTCGTATTCCCTGTGGTAAAATAGTATATACGTATTTTCAGCATTTTGGCGAAATATACTTAATTCGTGGGTAAAGTCGATTTGAAAATTTACATATATAAAAAATTTAATTATTTTCAATTGCTTGCTATCCAAAGCCATTGGTAATAAAAATATTTAAAAAATCTGAAAATTAACATCTGAATCCAAACTTTCAAATAACTCACACTTAAAAATTTAAAAATTTTTCTTTGGTCTTCCAATCGCGAAATTAAGTAAACAAAAATTAATTGCCGCGAAAGGGATTTTTTTTTTGTCTTCATTTTTTTCTCAAAATTTGGGCTTGTATCCAGTAATTTACTGTATTAAGCTGTAAATGGGAAATCCAGTAGATCCAGAGTTATGGCCATTTTTCACTTATTAAAATTCATTTTTTTTTAAGGAACTAACAATATCAGATGTTTCTGAATGTGAAAATGTTTTGGTTTTAAGAAGATAGTTAATTTGTGGTTGAATAGAGTGTCCCTTGTATAGTTTTGCATTTCAAAAATCGTAATTTTAATAATTCTGTGGCCCTAGTTTAGTGATTTGTGTTTCTGTATCTTACTGTGATGTTTGGTAAAAATTCGTTAACCCATTCATAGAGTTCCAGGGCAGGGGTAATCTGTTTGTCGGTTATCATTTGAAGGCTTGCCCTTCTAGCCATTCTGTTTAGTGTTTATCCAGCTCCATCGCAAGGCCCTTTACCGTGGGCTGTTGCATGGAAATGCCACTCCGCCGATCTGTTAAAATAATTTTAATGATGATAGACTCACTATATTCAACCACAAAAATATTACCCTCTTAAGCCGGGTATCCAGCACCGCGGAAACTAAAAATTCCTGTCAAACTTCATATAAAAAAAACTGTGGCAGGAATTTTTAGTTTGCATTTTCCTTGCTTGTGTATCCAGCAACATGAACGTAATCCACATTTTCTTATCGATAGTTGGCATATCGATAGCGTGTGTGGATGGCGAGAACAGCTGACACACAGCGCAGGAATATATCGTCAACAATTATTTTGGATGATGAGCGAAAATTTTGGGGGAATGCTCTTTTATTTATTTGTTATGAGCTGTAATCTGGTTGGGGAACCATCAGCGTGCAAAGATTGATAAAGGGTGCCAAGAGGCACACTTAGCCAAATTGATGATACCGCCAGAGGGATGCTTTGCATAGACACAAAGGTCGGAGAGATGCTGTCCATGAAGATGCCTTCTAATCTGTGTGTCGCCAGATCATAGGCAATTTATTAGAGTGGTGCACCAATTGGTCATGATATCTGCTGGTGGTTACACCGCGGTATATGTATATGTACATATGTAGTTCAATGCCTCTCATACCAGGGGCACCACATAGATGACTCTAGTTTCTTTAGGGCAGTCGATCATGCCGTACCACATAACGGGATCGCCCATATCCACCGGTTCGAGGCTTAAGAGGCTTAATGGAGCTCCAATGCCATTAGCTGCAACCATAGCTACTGCCCGAGTCACACGGGCTTTCCTAGTCAAGACACGCCAAGGTATTTAGCAGCGTTATCCGTATATAGATCTCTTAATCCCAGGAGTCGCACTCAATCTACTTTTCCGGGTCTCATAGCAATCGTGTTGACTCTTTGAACGATTAACGGCTATGTTCCGGTTCGCCCTTCTACCAAAGCCAAGGCCACTAAGATGACAAAATCCTTAATGTAAATGGGAATGTGTTTCGTAAATCTTGTATCCGACTATGAAAGACCTTATTTGATTGGCGACCAACCAAGAAGTCATACTACTTTGGGGATAATAGCATTGTAAAGTTGTGCAGATAACAACATACTGCAGTGAGGTTTTGTGCCATCCCGGGCATACTGTAAAGTGTCATGCCCTTTGGTTTTTATCCCCAAGTACATATAAAATGTTTACCACTCCGAGCAGCATGCTTTATTCAGAAAATATTATTTATATTTAAAATTTTTTTTAAATTCAAAAAGTTAACAGTGCCAAACAGCTGATTGATCAGAGTGACCTTCCACCTCTTCGTTGCATGGTCACACTGTCTTAGTTATGTTCCACACACACAAGAAATAATTAGCAAATTCCTGACAGGAATTTTCCGCAGTGCTGGATACAGGCCTTTAAAATTAAACATACTAAATCTGATATTGTTACAGAAAATTAATTTAAATAAATGAAAAATGGCCATAGCTCTGGAACTATTGGATTTCCCATTTACAGCTTAATACAGTAAATTACTGGACACAAGACCAAATTTTGAGAAAAAAATTAAGACAAAAAAAAATCCCTTTCGCGGCAATTAATTTTTGTTTACTTATTTTCGCGATTGGAAGACCAAAGAAAACTTTTAAAATTTTTAAGTGTGAGTTATTTGAAAGTTTGGATTCAGATGTTAATTTTCAGATTTTTTAAATATTTTTATTACCAATGGCTTTGGATAGCAAGCAATTGAAAATAATTAAATTTTTTATATATGTAAATTTTCCAATCGACTTTACTCACGAATTAAGTATATTTCGCCAAAATGCTGAAAATACGTATATACTATTTTACCACATTAAGGAATACGAAAAAAATTATTTCGATCCAAAAAATCCCAGTGGGCGATTTTTCATGGAATCACCCATATGTATAAGTTTTATATGCGAATAAATTTTTTACTACTAGATGTAAATTATATAATATGTTGAATTGTGGATGAAACTTTAATGGAAGTTTATGAATGGATGGCCATGTTGTTAAATATGCTTAAATATGTATTTTTCTTTGTGTCTTTATGTGGCCTCATATAAATTTATTTAAATTTTTACTTTGCTTTACTGGGCTTAAGCGGTCAGCTCAATATTGGAGCTAATATAAAAAATATTTGTTGGTCTAAATTTTGAGCAATCATTTAGCGGTCTTGCAGTATGTGTAAATACGGCCTTCACCAGGACGTTTTCCCTCAGAGGCATGGAACGGACTCACTCTGTTTTATATTAATATCCTCTCGGATCGGATGACGCGGTCACATTTCCGCCGGGACCAACTGGTTGCGAGTGGGATGATTGTCTAGCTGTCTTACCACGCTGAAAATTTTAAAGTTTTCATATGAAAACCATATGTATCTCCCTTATCCACTATCACTCACTTTTAAAATTGTATAGACTTTAGCACATATAAAAATTGAAACTTCTTCTCAAATGGCTGCATTCCCTCTCGTGAACTTAAAATTTTTTTTTTGAAACGAAAACTTAAACTCCGCTGATCCGCACTTTTCGCCTGCCAATTTGTACTGCCCACGAGTTTGGCTTTTGAGTCCCCTTTATAAACTTATCCGCCTTTTCTTAATCCCGCAATGTAACCCAATTTCGAATTTCGGGTTCATCGCTCTAATTCAAGGCCAAGGCCAAGCCCTTCTGGTTACCTTAGTGTGAGTAAGACGTCTAATACCTAATTAACTCATTCCTCGCCCCCCGATCTTGCCCAGAAACCTAGTGAGTGGGACAGCACTACCCAATCGTATACCTTTTGAATAACTGCCGACTGGTAGCGTTTTCCCCTCCTTAGCAGAATTTCCCCTCACTAATAATTTCCTTTCCCTCTTGGGTTACCCTATCCACACTGCTTGCCAATACAACCATATATTCCCTTACACCTATACGTTAATCTATCGAACTATCACTAATACTTTCCTATTATAATTTAACCCCCATCCCTAACAACTCAATATATATATTTTTGCCAATGCCAACAAGTATTAGCCAAATTTATTGGGATTTTTCGGTAAACGGTTTCGGTTCTGGTTCAGGTTCCGGTTCGATTCCCTGGCATTAAGCTAAAGAATGAGCTTTAATTTTTTATTCAGTTAAGGTTGTGAATCCCATCCATGACCATTTTATTCCATATTGAGCTGTGTCGAGCGATAATTCAAAGTGGATAATTTAAAGAATAAAAAATACATTTTTGTACACAACAAAATACAGCAAATAGAAACTACAAAACTTTTGTATAGCGTCACATCGCGATCTCTTCAGATGCAGTCCATGGTCAGAATATTTACCTTTTTTCATGTCACCTTGCTGGCCCGACAGCAAAATACCCTGTTCCAAGTAATGTGGTTCCAATAGCTTCGAATTTCATTTATTTTCAAATTTATTTCAATAAATGGGCGGGCGCACTTATGTACATATCTTCGGTGTTTTTGCTCGGATCTCATTGTGGTACACAGAATAGATAGATGTTGGGCCTCACTGAATATATATTAAGTCACTAGGTACAAACTTAAAAATTGTAGCTGGGACAGTTTTTCGCGGTTAAAAGAAGATGGAGGAGGAATTTGCCAAACCTGGAGCAAACTGTATCAGTGTACGGTATACACCTACATTCATGCAAAAATTTGATGTTCTACCTCTTATAGTCTGTAAGATCTACGCGTTTATACAGAGAAAACGATAGATTTTCGCTGTTTAAAGATGGAGGAGGAGGATTTTCCGAAATATCAAACAAACTCGATGTGCGTACAGTATACACCTATATACATGCCAAAATTTGTGGCTCTATCTATTACAGTCTCTGAGATCGACGCGTTAATACAGACAGACAGACGGACATGGCTAAATCGACTCGGCTGTTGATGCTGATCAATAATATATATACTTTATGGGGTCGGAGGTGCTTTCTTCTCCCTGTTACATACATTTGCACAACTTCATGATCCCCTTTTTCCCAATTTTAATGGGAACAGGGTATAAAAAACAAAAAACAGTTTAAAAATCTTAAAATAAAAGTATGTGTGAGGTGCAGGGTTTTTGGTATTTAAAATAATAATCATAATTTGCTACACCTGTCAACAGCCATTTTATGTCTGTGTGTGTGTGTTAGAGCGCACCAGGACAATGTTTTTGCATAAAAAGTAATTTGTGAAATTCTCAGCAATAAAACATTTAGAATAAAAAAAAAAAAGGTAGCAAGTGTCAACTAAAGTCATCATTCTCTACTCCTCCTTCAACGCCCACACACATTTTTCGCATTTAGTTTAGAGTAAAAAAAAAACGTGAACATTAAAAACTAATATGCATTTCAAACAACATTCGGACAAGTTGTGCACATTGGAATATAACACCGGGTGAAAAGAAGGGGAGGAAATGGGCCTGAAATTCGGTTGAGGTGTATATTTGCACATTAGATGCTTAATGACTTGGATTGGGTGGAGTTAAGTACTAACTTTTAAGCCTAATTAGTATGTAGAATTATAAGGGTAAGCCAGGCAGAGAGTAAACGAACTAAAATGGGATGCTAGCGAACAGTTGGTGGAAAAGACAGATCTTTTTCAATATTTACATACTCCAATTAGATAAAGAAAACAGAAAACAGATTCAAACTTAGTGGCAATACTGTTTTGTTGCCAGAAATTAGAAAAACAAAATGGCGGAACCAATATGGCGGACAATTTCTTCGGAAACGTACTTGATTTGGCTGAAACATCAAATAACTGTTCGACAGATTTTTTTTTCCATGTCGATCAGCGGGCCAAAATACTTTAGAAAAAGTAGGTTTGGTGAATTAAGGAAGCGTGTTGTCGAGCAGTGTATATTTGTAATGTCGCGACAATTGTCGCACACAAATAATCACCGAAACTAAACCTGCAACTAAAGGCAGCTAATTTTTGACTATGTTTTGAAAAATTGTTTAAATAACAGTGTAACGACCCGTAATCGCCCAGTAAATGTACACAATACTTTGTAGCTCTCGGAATATATTTAGCTCGTTCTCGCTCGAAGTCTACGATTTAACTGAAATCCAATTCATGCACAATCGACAGCCTTGTCAAGGCACAGGCATCCCTCCCTTCCTATCCCCCCTCCCTTTCTATCCCTCCCTCTACATCCCTCCCTTATTGTTAGAGCGAGAACCTTGACCTTGCCAAGCATCGTTATTTCTTCTCTTCATTTGCTACTCTTCTGGGACCAGTCTATAGCTCAACATTTGTTGCATGGATTGGGGAAACCCGGATAAAACCCAACCAAGCTATATTTATTACTCCTCTTACTTGTCCCGGTCTACCGTTCCAGATACTAGGGTCTTTTTTAAATGGCTAACGTTTCGCGTCACTGTGCGTTGCCCATCGGACAACTTCCCGATGCCCCCGTCCCTCTCCGTGACCTCATACTCCTTTGTGTCAAAGTTCGGAGTAAGTTTGTATGGGAACACCATGTTTTTAATCCACCTCTACGGTACTTTCCTTCGCCCCTCTCCTTTTGTCCGCAATCAGCTTCCCTCTTTGTTTGCGGATCAAATCTTGATCTCTTTCTGCTGAGTCCGAGTATTCTCCCACCACATCCTGAATTCCGGGTTCTATTAGTTCTATTGGCACACATTCGTCCTTAGTCTCCGTTTCATCGCTGTTCCCCCTGGATGTCCTTCGTGAGCTAAGTCGTTGACTGTTCAAACCGGAATAGATATCTAGCCTGTTCGATGTCACTGACTCCCAGTTATATCCGGCTAGACAGGTCATTGCGTCCATTATCACTTCGTCTCGTGTCGTCTCCTCAGCTACCTCCGTTATTGAGAATGACACTGGAATAGCGCCTGCCACAACATGCAGAATTCCGTGTTCGCCCCTGTCATCAAAAGTACCTAACCCAGACAGTTGACAAAGTCTTGACAGCGAGTCCGCTATATTCCCCTTTCCCGTAAGCGTAATAGCCACCTTTCTATTCTAGCCGGTGGCTTTGATGTCGGCTTGAATATCGCTTCCAAAGGTTTGTGGTCAAGGCTAAACTCTCTTTGTCGGTCTGGGAATACCGCTTTTCCACCTCTGACAGACTTTTTGCTAGCGAATGAGATTATAATTGGATCGCCCGACTCCGAATATTGCACCAGGACTGCCCCCAGAGCCACCGGACTCGCATCGGCAATTAAAGACGACCTCGCCTCTAGCTTAAAATACGACAGCCTCGTTATATCTGCCAGCTGTGACTTAAGACCTTCAATTGCCTTGCTCTCTTCTGCCCCCCAGATAAACTTATTTTCCTTCCTAAGTAGCTTCCTTAACGGCTCTGTGCAATCAGCTAAATGTGGTATGAACTTGTCCACATACATCACCAGGCCTTAAGAAGAAAAAAATTCATTAAGTGTTTCCACCAACACCTTACAAACGTCATTCTCCAGTTCTGTATCGCATTCCTGCCGTGCTCCTTGTAATGCCCATATGACACTCGCCGATATTGGTGACCGAGATCATCGGCCAATAAAAAAAAAGAGACAACGATTGCGAAAGCAGGGCAAACAGATGAATTAGTGTTGGTATACGTTACACATAGCTTACGATGCAAGATTGTTCAACACCTGTTTTCAGTGTCAGTTGTCAAAAGCAAAAGCAAGCATGTGGAGCGACGAAGCAACAATTAATTTGATCGAGCTGGTAAAAAGTACGCCGACACCACAAACGTTCGCTATAAAAATAAAATTTTAAAACAGCGATTCTGGGTGGAAACCACCAGACAAATGAATGATTTTTTTCAAAGTAATGGATGTGACCCGTGCTTGGATAGTAAGTAAACTACGCATATTTATGAATTATTTTGTTAATATGTTGTATAAATTTATATGTATAAGGTGACTGCGTACATACTACAATTATGAGCGAAACAAATGAATCAAGGCAACGCGCAGCGGATCTGCAGGAGACGGCGTTGAAGGTATCCGCGTGTCGTGGAAATTTTTTGAAAAGCTGGACTTTTTGGCACGTTGCAGCACGCCTACAGCATCTGTCAATAATTTTCAATCTGGAAAAGCTGATGTAAGCTTAATGATTTTTCCTATTGCTTTTGGACATAATTTTAAGTTATATAATTCATTTTTAGATCATGATTTATGGAGGAGACACAGCATGCTATACCAGCTACTTGGAAGACTCACTCAACGAATCATTGTTGGACGACGCTTCCTTGGATGAGCGACCATTGTCCAGCTTTGCCATGACAAGTACCACTGGGAAAGCGGCAAGTACTACTAATAAAGCGTCAAGTGCGGCTTCCAAAGCAGCAAGAACGACTCAAAAAACGGCATTCCCAACTTCGGCAGGACATGCTACAAAGAGGGCCCGTTCACAGATACGTCCATCGGAACCGAAAGATGAAGAATTGATCCAGAACATTGTTCAATCTCAAACGACTTTGTCTGAGTTTATCAAGAACATTCCAGCTCCCAAGGTGAACAATGTGCCACCCAAATTAGAAAAATTTGCAGCTTACATTGTTGAAGAGCTAATTGAGTTGGATGTGGATCTCAGGTCAAGAGATAAAAAGATAATGGCCTTGTTCAGCAGAATATTTGATCCCTGAGCAGGTATCAGAAAAAATTATGCATCGAAAAGCATCTGCTGAACGCAGTGATACATTTTACCCCAGGGTCGCTGAAAACAAAAAATCGGCTCGCCGCACGCCTTTAGCGTTAGTACTTTTTGTGCAAAGGCGTTAGCACTTTATTTACTTACACAGCTGTTTTCGTCGCCATGGAGAATGATTGTAAGTAAACTGAAATTTTTAAAAAAATATTTATTAATTAATTTTATTCACTTACAGCCGATGAGAAAAGGTGGAGTTGCAAGGACACCAAACTCCTTCTAGCATTGTATCTGGAGAAAAAGGATGATTTCCGCGACCCGAAAAAAAGAAGAAGTCGACTTGGATGCAAATTGTATCCAAAATGGAAGACCACGGTGTTATTGGGCAAACTCCTGAAAAACTTGACCGTAAATTCCGAAACTTGAAAAAAACCTACGACAGCATAAAACTGCGAAACAAAAGCACTGGAAACGGAACTACCAATTGGGAGTTTTATGACGAAATGGAATCCATTCTAGGTAATGACCTGGCAGTAGCTGGTTGTCGTACCCTAAGCTCATTTGTTACAGAGGAGGAATATATTGAGCAGCTATTGTCATGGGAAGACTTGGAGATTGGCGGACGTAACAGCAGCTCGATGGTAGAAGAAGATGACGCTATCGCTGTTCAATCCAGCAGCGTTCCGGTGGAAGCGCAACTGGGCTTTTCCATTCGGAATAAACGAAAACGGAAGGCTGCTTCAGAAAAGGAAAGATACTACGCCAACAAAAAGGCTATTGAAGTGAAGGAGGCCCGTACTGAAGAGCTAAGCAAGCTACGAGAGGTTCTGCAGGAGTCTAACAAGTTGCAAGCTGAGCGCAACCAGCTCCTCAAGGAGTATCTTTCAAAAGCACCCCAATAAGACTTATCATATTATTATTTATGTTAGTCTTTAATGAGAAACGAATCTCTATGTTGCTTCACCAAATGTGCCACCAAATATGAAAAATACATAAAAATATAAGTTTAATTTACCGTTCCAAAAATTGTATGAGTGTATTTTAATTTTTATTTAAAGTATCGATTGATCAGTACGATTAGCTAAATCGCTGAAATTATATGTATAGAATAGGTGCGTCAATCAAACTCGTAGTTTCCGCGTAATGGTCGTTTAAAGTAAAACATGATATTTTCTTTAACGATGCTTGATTCATTTTTCTATTTACATATGACGGTTAATACAACAAATCTTTTATGAAATCCCGCTTTCGATTCCCCTCTAGTGAGGCTGCCTGTTGAGGCTCTTCATCTCGGCGCGATCCTTCTGCTTCAGTACTTGGTACTTCATATCTGTCGTCCCATTCCTCAACTTCACCGTTGATTAAAATAAAATTATGAAGCATGCATCTGGCCATTACGATGTAATTGGCAAAGCAGGGCGACTTAACATCAAGATATTTAAGTCTTCGAAATTTTCCTTTTAATAATCCAAATGCACGCTCAATAACAGATCTTATAGAAGAAAATCTGATATTATAATTAATTTGTGCTTCAGTGAGATGGCCATTATCTCGAAAAGGTGTAAGCAGATGTACACTAAGCGGATAAGCTGAATCACCTATCAGATGCATGTTGGAGGATAAGAGGGGAAGACCTTCATTTGCAATTTTTGAATAGAGAATACTAGATTTATAGACTCGAGCATCATGCATTCTTCCTGGTTGACCTACAAAAACATCAATAAACTTACAGGTACTGTCACATACACCCTGAAGGATAATAGAATGGATTTGCTTTCTATTATAGAAATCGTGTGCATTTCCCACCGGCTGCTTTATTGGGACATGGCAGCCGTCGATAGCACCTATTACACCTGGAATGCCTCGAGATTTCTCCTCAAATATGCCAGCAGTAGTTGCTTGTTGTGCACAACCGGGCCATTTTATATAGGTTGATGCTAATCCAGCGAGTATATGCACGATGTACCCAAAAATTTGGTGTCCAGAACTTTTGGCTATGTTGAATCGGTCACCCACAGCCAGAAACGACTCTTGTTTGGCCAAAAGCCAAATTGTGAACAGGAGTTTTTTTCTAGAACCACATTGGCAATTGCTCCTCAGTGTATGCAGCTCGAGTTGCAACTACTTGGAGAAGGGACTGAAATTATAAATAACCCTTTACATGGTGGTGATGCAGATCTGCATCATACCGAATTAATACAATTATTTTCCAGTGTGGATTATAAAATTGCCAAACATGAATTTGATGCAGTTCAGCAACATTCCTTTTTTATATTAAAAGTTTTGGTAACCCTAAATTTTGTCCATAACTCAACAGCTGATCACTTTTCCCGACAATTTTGTGAATGTGGAAAACTCAATTGGTAGCGCAGTTTCTCATTAACATATTAATAACAATAAAAGCTGTATAGTTTGAACAATTTGCATTTATATAGAGGTAAATATTATATATATTTATATATTGTCGAGTTTTTGTGTTTGTCGCATTAGAATTTGAGTAAATCAAAAATTTCGCTTTGTTGCAGATATGCATCAAACAAGCTTTACACATAAAAAAATACTGACAACTGTTAGTTGCATTTTCAGCCTGATCTTGGTGAATAACCTTGATGTTTGGCTTGTTTCATATCTAATATGATTCGCTGTGTGATTTGTTTACTGTATATAATTTGAATTAGGAACTCACATTCATTTTAACAATAACGTCAACATTGTTCCTTCTTCTGATCCTCGACATGACCGACTTTTTAAGATAGGGCCAATTGTAGAGAAACTGAACACAAATTTCGGAAAAGTAGCAATGGAGCAGTTCCTTTGCGTTGATGAGCAAATCTGCTCTACCAAAGCTCGATACCAAATGAAGAGGTATTTACCCAACAAACCTTATAAATGGGGATATAAGATTTGGTTGCTAAGCGGTATTTCTGTCTTCTGCTACAAATTCAAATTTGATACAGGCAAAGAAAACATCGTATTGCCAAGAGAACCTGTACTTGGGACTGCATTCAATTGCGTTGTGAGATTGGCCAGAGAAATACCAAGGCACCAAAACTATCTATATGTAGGCCGTGTGTGGCCCAGTGGTTAGTGTGCTGGACTGCTGGGCGGGAGGTCGTGGGTTCGATCCCGCCTCTGAACATCTAATAAAAAAAAAAGTTTTTTTCTTTCTTTAGAAAAATAGCTTTTACACATACGGTCACCTTCACCAGCTATTGGCGCCAGCTGTGAAGTAACTAGCCATGAAAAAGCAAATTCTCAAACTTTGCCGTTCGGATCCGGCGTTAAACTGTAGGTCCCTTTCTCTTGTGCGAAAAATTTAAGGCACACACGCCAAGAGATCGTGAGAAGCTTGGCTTGGCCCCGTTGTAGGAGTAGGAGCTGTAAAGCCAACATTTACATTTTACCAAAACTATCGCTCATATTTTGATTATTATTTTACATCCTTGCATCTCTTGAAACTATTAGCTGATGACGGAATTTTGGCATTGTGTACAATTAGGAAGAACAGAATTCCAAATTGCAAGTTGAATGATTTTGACATGAGAACATTCCACGTAGCACCTGTTTGGAATATGTCAAAAATTATGACAGAGTTGACATATCGTCAACATCATGGATGGACAACAAAGTAGTTACATTGGCTTCTAATTATGCTGGAGTTGTTCCCAAGGATTCTGCACGTCGATTCGATCGTCCTAAAAAACAGCATATTGTCATCGAACGACCGTTTTCTGTGTCGCAGTATAACAGCTATATGGGAGGCGTCGACCTGATTGACAGCATTATAGGAAGGTACAAAATTTCCATTGAAAGTCAAATGTGGCAAGTTAGAGTCTTTTACCACCTTCTAGACTTAACTGTAAGTAATGCTTGGCTTTTATACAAGCGAGTTCACAAAGCTAAGGCGTCCACTGAAAAGTTGCTTAATTCAGCTGATTTTCGACTACAAATAGCAGAAGCGTTGACTAAATTGGACGCTACAAAAATTAAGGGAAAACGTGGCTCTAGTATCCAACATGCATTGGATGAAAAGAAGCTAATAGGACCTTCGCAGGACAAAATGGTTTGACAGGATCAATTCGGGCATTGGCCTGTTTGGACTGACAAAAGGCTGCGCTGCAAATATCCAAACTGCACTGGATTCTTCCAAACGGAGTGCGAAAAATGTGGCGTTTTTATGCTTTAATATACGTAATAATTGTTTTAAAAATTTCCATTTAAATTAATACATCTCTATATCTATAAAAGAGAGTGTCCTGACTGATTCACTGATTCACTGATTGGCAATCATCGCACAGCCCAAACGGTAAGAGATAGAGGGCTGTAATTTTCACAGGAGTTTCTGTTGGTGGTGAAAGTGCGTACTAAGACGGGGTTTTGGAAAATTCCACCCGGAAAAGTCGGAAAAGCGTCGGAAAAGTTTGTATGGGAAAAATGCCATTTTTCATCCGATTGACTTGAAACTTGATTTGTAAGCTTAGTAAGAGAAATAATTCGACACGTGTTTTCCCGATTTTGGAAAATCCGCCCACGAGGAAAATTCCCGGAAAATTCTGCATGAAAACAACTATTTTTCATCCTATTGGCTTGAAATTCGGTTTGAAAGGAAAGTAGGTGAAATGAATTGAAATGTGATTTTCCGAAGTTGGAAAATTTGACCCAACGGTCGGAAAATTCCCGGAAAATTCTGCATGAAATAAACTATTTTTCATCCGATTGGCTTGAAACTCGGTTTGTAAGGACAAAATACGAAATAATTTGATATGTGATTTTTCAATGTCGGAAAATTCGCCCACGAGGAAAATGGCCGGAAAATTCTGCATGCAAAACACTATTTTTCATCCGATTGGCTTGAAATTCGGTTTGAAAGGACAAAATACGAAATAGTTTGAAATGTGATTTTCCGAAGTTGGAAAATTTGACCCACGGTCGGAAAATTCCCGGAAAATTCTGCATGAAATAAACTATTTTTCATCCGATTGGCTTGAAACTCGGTTTGTAAGGACAAAATACGAAATAATTTTAATGTGATTTTCAATATCGGAAAATCCGCCCGTGAGGAAAATGGCCGGGAAATTCTGCATGAAAAAAAACTATTTTTCATCCGATTGGCTTGAAATTTGGTTTGTAAGGTCAAAATCGGAATTAATTTTTGTTTTAATTTTCCGATGTTGGAAATATCGCCGGGATGCCCACTGGAAGTGGTTGGGGAGTGAATGGGTTGTGGGTGGTAAGTTGTTTTGGAAGTGGGTGGAAAGTGGGTGGTAAGTGAATGTAAAGTGTGTGGAATGTGGCGGGAATTTGGAGGGATGTGGGTGGGATGTAGATGGGAAGTGGGTGGGATGTGGGCGGGAAGTGGGTGGGAAATGGGCGGGAAGTGGGTGATATGCGGGTGGGATGTGGGCGGGAAGTGGGTGAGATGTGGGTGGGATGTGGGCGGGAAATTGGCGAGAAGTGGGTGGGATGTGGGCGGGAAGTGGACGGGAGAGGGTGGTATGTGGGCGGGAAGTGTGTGGAATGTGGCGGGAAGTGGGAGGGATGTGGATGGGATGTGGGAGGGATATGGGTGGGATGTGGGCGGGAAATTGGCGGGAAGTGGGTGGGATGTGGGTGAGATGTGAGCGGGATGTGAGCGAGAAGTGGACGGGAAGAGGGCGGGAAGAGGGTGGGAAGTGGGTGGGATGTGGGTGGTATGTGGGCGGTAAATTGGCGGGAAGTGGGTGGGAAATGGGCGGGAAGTGGGTGGGATGTGGACGGGAAGTGGGTGGTAAGTGGATCTGCGTTGGTTCTATACTGATGAAGGCGCAGCGAAGCGCGACGGGTTATTTGCTAGTCTATATATAAGGTTGTCAAAAAAGTCTTGCGGTATTTTTATTGCATTTTCAATTGTTCATAAAATTGGTTATAATAATGCGATTTAAGTCAAATATGCACCGTTTTATTCGATGACGAGTTCCCAACGAGATGCCAACTTCATAATGCCCCTCTTATAGAAGCTCGCTTCCCTATTGGCAAAAAACTCGGAGAGCCAATTTTCACAGGACTCTCTTGTGGCCAACTTCCGACTACCAAGCTCGTTCGCCATGGACAGAAATAGGTGGTAATCACTTGGTGCGAGATCCGGACTATACGGTGGATGCAAAAGAACCTCCCATCCGAGCTCCCGGAGCTTCTGGCGCGTCACCAAAGATGTGTGTGGCCTGGCGTTGTCCTGATGGAAGACAATTCGGCCTCTGTTGATCAAAGATGGCCTCTTCTGCATGAGTGCTGCATTCAAGCGGTCCAGTTGTTGGCAGTACAGGTCCGAATTGACCGTTTGGCCATAGGGGAGCAGCTCATAGTGGATGATTCCCTGCCAATCCCACCAAACACACAGAAGTACCTTCCTGGCCGTCAATCCAGGATTGGCCACCGTCTGGGCAGCTTCACCGCTTTTCGACCACGACCGTTTGCGCTTCACGTTGTCGTAAGTGACCCACTTTTCATCGCCAGTCACCATCCGCTTCAAAAACGGGTCGATTTTGTTGCGATTCAGAAGCGATTCGCATGCATCCATACGGGCAAAAAAGCTTTTTTGCGTCAAGTCGTGTGGCACCCATATATCGAGCTTCTTTTTGAATCCAAGCTTCTTCAAATGGCTTATAACGGTTTGACGACTCATGCCCAGCTCTTGGCCGATGCTACGGCTGCTACTATGCCGGTCTCTTTCGATCAAATCAGCGATTTTATCGCAATTTTCGACGACAGGCCTTCCGGACCGTGGCGCATCTTCGATCACCTCTGCACCAGAACGAAAACGTTGAAACCATCGTTGTGCGGTGGAAATGGAAACTGTATCGGGTCCATAAACTGCAGAAATTTTATTGGCAGCATGAGATGCATTTTTGCCTTTATCGTAGTAGTACTGTAAAATATGCCGTATTTTCTCTTTATTTTGCTCCATGTTTGCGACGCTATAACTCACGAACGACTAAAAACAAACAACAATACATCAAACACGTGTTAGCGCGTGAAAAGAGCTTTCCAAAAAGCTCTAGCGTGAGCCGATGCGACGAATACAACTAGAACTACGCGCTTGCAAACACAAGCTTGCGAAAATACCGCAAGACTTTTTTGACAACCTTATATATAAAAGAGTTCAACCTGACTAATTGACTGACTAACTGACTGACTGACTGGTGACCGTCGCACAGCCGAAACCATAAAAGATAGGAAGATAGGATTTTCACAGTAGTTTTATCTTATGCTGAAAGTGAGTACTAAGAAAGGATTTTGGAAAATTCTGCCGGGAAATGTGGAAAATTCGCGGAAAACTTTTGTATGAAACTTTTTTGTTTTTCATCCGATCAAGTTCAAACTTATTTTCAAAAATCAATAAAAATAATTCAACATTAAATGCATACCAATCTTCCGGAAAATCAACCACCTCTGGGTGGAAAGATGGTTGTCAAGGTTGCCCGCCATTTGCTCCCAATTCATTTCGAAAGGCAAACTTTTCTTTACAGTTGCGAGAGCAGAGAGCGCACGCAAAACCAAAGCCCAGAGAGCATAAATCGAAGAGAAACGATTTCAATGTGTGCGTGGGAGCAGTTGAATTGAGTTACCGATCAGGAGCGTAAAAAAATGAAACAAAATTTGTAACACAATGAATCAAGGCAGAGGAATACGTTTTGTTCCGTTGCCTCGGCAACAACAACAAGACAGAGTACAAATTAAACAAGTGAGAAAGTCGGTCAAGCCCGACTATAACATACTCTGTACCTGGAGTAGGAGCTTAATGCAGTACTGCTGCAGTGTCTCTCTCTATCTCAGTCTCTTTCTCTCTCTCTCTCTCGCTCTCTCTCTCTCTCTAAGCGGGTGCGGTGTTGGTTGTGAAAGGGAGGGAGGGGGGGGGGCGGGGGGAGCTTTGTTCACTTTTTTGCTTATAACTTGAGAACCGTTAATCCGATCTTTATCATTTGTTCAGCAAATCGATACATTTTGACAATTACTAACTATCTCTAGAACCATCTATCTACAAAACTGTGGAAGATATGACGTTTTTTCAAAATTGCGGGGGCGGGAGGGGGCGTGGCCAAAATTGAAAATAAACTTGATCTGCCTGCAGCTATAAGAAACATTTGTCCCATACATGTCAAACCTCTATCTCTTACCATCTCCGAGATCTGTTTGTTCATACGGACGGACGGACAGACGGACGGACAGACGGACGGACAGACGGACAGACGGACATGGCTATATCGACTCGGCTGTTGATGCTGATGAAGAATATATATACTTTATAGGGTCGGAAATGATTCCTTCTCTCTGTTACATACTTTTGCACAAACTTAATATACTCTATGTACCTTCGGTACAGAGTATAAAAACTACAGTTGCAAATAAAACAAAAACAAACGCAAATACAAAAACTCCAGCCACAATTAAAATAACAGCAACATGAAATAATGTGTGGGTGGGTGGGAAGTGGGAGCGATGTGAGTGGGAATTGGACGACAAGTGGGTGGGATGTGGGTGGGAGATGGGTGGTAACTGGAGGGGAAGTGGGAGGGATGTGGGTGGCAGGTGGGTGGGATTTGGGCGGGAAGTGAGGTGGGAGGTGGGCGGGAAGTGGGTGGGATGTGGGTGGGAGATGGGTGGGAGATGGGTGGAAACTGGATGGGAAGTGGGAGGGATGTGGGTGGGAGGTGGGTGGGATTTGTGCGGGAAGTGGGTGGGAGGTGGGCGGGAATTGGGTGATAAGTGGGTGGGATGTAGGCTGGAAGTGGGTGGAAAGTAGGTGGGAAACGGGTGGAAGTTGTGTAAGAAGTTGATTGGGAGTGGGTGGGGTGTAGGTGGGATGGGGGTGATAAGAACGCAGCAGCAAAGTCGTAACGGTGAAAAAGCAAAGTAGTAAAACGTTGATTTCAAGCCTATGTATGTATGATTTGATTTCTGGGCTCTACAGAGGAAACAAATTTATAGAATGTTTTCAAATTTGATAAATATTTGACTCTCACGATTGACTTCAAACTGATTCTGATATGGGTTCTATACTGTTCAATGCGCAGCGAAGCGCGACGGGCTTTTTGCTAGTATTATATAAATAAATAAATTCAAAATGATGTAAATGCTTAGTGAATATGAAATTTATGCTATGGGACAGTTCGGCAAGAACGTTCTCCTTAAACACATTTGATGCAGAAATGCATCACACCCTATTTTTTTGAAAAAATAACTAAAACTGAAATTAAATAAAAAAATAAAATAAAGTGTATTTTTTATTTTCATTTGTCTACCAAACAAAAAAAGAATCATGAAAATCGGAGTTGATGTCATGTAAAGGGATAAATGAATAATTTTGTTTGTCTACAGTGGATTAGGTACCCCAAACGTAGTCCGAGACATCCTGAAATGCTCCTTAAATTGATCCATTCGGTAGTGATTGACCGTAATCTCATAAAAATGCTGTGAGCGTACGCAATGTGCTTTACGTTTTTTGAATTGACGTCTGTGCAAACTATTCCCCTCAACTAAGTCGATCAAGGCCTTGTTTAACGAGGGCGCAATAATATCCTCAAAAAACTCCAAGCCAAAAAACTCGTTTGACGGTAAACTCATTTTAAAATATGTGCACAACAAAGTGAGAAAAAATTACCATATGGGTATCGATAACAAGCATGATACGTCAAAATGGCTATCATGATACCGTATCACTCGAGTTCAGCAGGAAGATCATTAAAAATGTATACATGATCAGGGAGCAAGTTGTTCTGCTGAACAAGGCCAATGTGTTTAAAATGTTATGTATCAATTTTAATGTCAGTTTGTAAAGAACTGAATTTATACTACAAACTTCATAAGAAATAATATTAAATTGATAAAAGCTAGTTTCAAAATGATACTAAAAGTTTGATAATTAAAATATCAAATTGATACTAAAAATTTAATACAAAAAAGTATCAACCGGATACACGTCAGTATCAAATTGAAATCCTCGAAAGATCATGTTAATACTTTCGAAGATATCAATTTGATGCTTGAAGTATTAGAGAGAATTCGGTATGATGTCTAAATTGTGTCATTTTGATGACAATTTTTTTTTGGGTGTAGTTCTTCTTTATTGATCTTGTTGATATTTTTCATTTCCCGGGGGCTTTGCCCAATTTGCTCATTCCTAGAGCGCTGTGAATTTCCCGAAAAGTAATTTTTTGTCGAGGTCATGGACTTCCAAACAGGGTGATGACATTTCTTGCAACGGATACGTTCCCTCTGCACATAACAGGATGCTTTTATTGCTGACCAGAAATCTTTGCTGTCTTTTATTTTGCAAATTAAGCGCTCCAGTTGCTGGTAAATTGCCGCTGTTTGTCTGCGCAAAGTCATTTGTAATTTTTATTTTGCTTCTGGTATTCTCTTCTCTCTTCGAGATTATTTGTTTTCCTGGCTTTGTGCAGCATTTTCAGCTCGTACCAAGCCTACTTAATACCTTTGCCTTCAGATTTTTGCTTGAACTCTGCCGCTTTATTTTAGGAATTTGTAAGTTCGGTTATGAGGTCATTTTCGTGGGCTCTTTCTAGGTGTTCCAAGCTACGTTCTAAGATGTCTTTGTTTTTCATGTGGTCCGAAAAGATCTGTTCCTGGTTCTCGATATCTCGATCATTTGTGCCAACTACCTTGAATTAGACAATAGTCAATGACGTTGTTTGCGTCTCCGCGCGTAAAACTGAAACATTCTTCAGCATCTCCTTGGGTTCTGCCTTTAAGCACGGTCAGGTCAAATATATATATAGTATATTTATATAGTCTTGGTTCCATTTGTTGCATGCATAACAATTTCGATGCCATCTGTGTCCCCATATGATAAAAAGCAGCACTTGGTTTTTTCTTCAGCTCATGTTTTATCCCGAGAAAAGTTCCACCACTTGCTCGGCCTCTTATGGCTGTTCTTGTCGCTGGTACCCATCGTAGCTTATATTTGCTAGAGTATAGATTAAACTCCTCTTCACTTTTTTTCGACAAAAGCTTCAAATAGGCAAATAATATCAAATTTGTTTATGTACTCAAAAAACACAGTTTTTGGATCAGTTTAGACCCAAGACCCACAAAATTTTGTAATATCAATAAATTTCAAATTTTTAAACTCAAGTTGAAAAAATATAATTTGTTATTTCTTTGCACCTTATTAAACTGGAAGTGTAAAATGGGGTCTGGGGTCTGGTTGCGCGGGTAATGTTTCACTTTGACTTTGGCCTTCTCCTCATAAAAGTCGAAAGTTATAACAATAATAACAATAGCGACAGAAGGTACCAAATTTTGTTTCTTGCTGTTGTTGGCTGAAAGCATTTATATTTTCCCACGGTTTACATGACGTATGCGTAATTTATGTCGCTGTAGGTGTGGGTGAGTGAGCCGCACGTGTGTTTGTTCTGGGGGTGCGTTTGGTGCCAGCTGCTGTTCGGGTCACATAAGCGGTTTTCATATTTCTAAAGTTGCTAGGCAACAATTTTTGATGAATGGAAGTGGTGGTGGGTATGAGGCCAGGTAATTGAACATTTACATAAATTTTATAAAATTTTGAAGTGCTAACAAACGAGTTGACTTAAGATAGAGTTCCCCAGCTATAGCCCCTTACTTGCCGAAGTCATACTTCATTGTGTGTTAGAGAGAGACGCAGTCACGTCTTAGTGCTCTCTTCTTGGGGAAACCCTGATTTAAAATATTTTGAATTTAACCGCCGCTAATTAAGCTCTGCTCAGTGTCGCCCTCTGTTGTACTTGTCAGTAAGCAAAAGCCCTCTATTGGACTCAGTGGCGCTACCAAACAGCCTTGCCATATGTCTAAAAAATGTTTAAAAATGTGCTAAATAATACCAACTTTTGTGTCTCTTTCTCTCCCACATTTCATTTCAATTAATTCAGCTTTTGTGCCCTCACTAGCTGTTCTCTTTTAACGCAAGCACAAAATTTTCAGTTCTTTTAACAATTTAAATCGCGCGCCTTTGAACAGCTGTTTTCTGTGCAAAAATGGCGACGCAGCGGGCTCTCATTTGCTCTCTCGCTCTCATTCGTTTTCTTGCTGTTTAACTCTGCGGTCGTGTCGCGGAATGCTGCAACTTTGTAAGAAAAAGCAAAAAAAAAAGAAAAGAAAAAATTTGTAATAACAAATTTAACTTGCATTCGGCTGCAAACGTTTTGTGCAAAAATTTAATGAATTAATTAGTAACAAAGTGAACAAAGCATTGGCTTAACTTTTCCCTTAATGAATTAAAAATAATAATAATAATAACAACAACAAAAATCGAAACGAAAAACGAACTAAGCGTGTGACAGAGAGCGAGAGAAAGAAAAAGAGGGAGCCGTGCTGTCTGTGTTTGGTGAGCACAGAGTTGCCAAGTCAAATCAAAAAATAAAAACTTAATAATTAAACACCAAAAGAAAATGTTTATTTAAACCAAAAGAAAAGCGATTTCCGCTTAAATCTATTTTGCAGTTAAAATTCTTATTGCTGCTGAGTTGGCAACACTGTTGCATACACAAACAAAATACTCAGAGAACAAGTCACATGCTCTCTCTCTCTCTCCCAATCATTCGCTCATTTCAATTTTCCTCAATGAATGAAAATTTTTCACGGTAAAGTGTTTTCGGCTCTTGCCTTCGTGTGTCGCGTGTGTTTTTTTTATTGCCATTTTTACGCGAGCAAAAGTCAAAAATAATACGAAAAAAAAGAAAATAATTATATCAACTTTATTTCCCTTAAGCAGAGTGCAAGTGAAAGTTAAATAATTTGTAAAGTGTTTGTGATTTTAATATGTACAACAACAACAACAAGTTCTAGAAATCTTATGCCTTTTGCATAATACAAAACAAAACCACACAAAAAACCCAGTGACACAAACGCACACAAATACAAAAACGCCAAGAAATAAATGAAAAAGAAGGTAAGCGTTACCCCTTCCCCTCCCCATTCCTCACCAATCAGGCTACCACTGACTGCTTTGCCAATTGGAAAATTTGGTCTTTACACTTGCTCTGCTTCTGCTCTCTCTTACGCTGTTGGCAAGCGGCTCGCTTCATTCACAAGCACACACACACACACACCTACAACTTGGCTCTCGCTCTCTCCCCCTGTGTGGATCTCTCTCTTTCTCTGTGACTGGCATAGTGTGACCATAGTTGGCCTGGTCAGTTTTAATTTTCTAACTTCTTTTGTGTGTGTGTGTGTGTGTGTGTCAGTTTTATTTACATTAAATAAATACAATTCAAATGCAAAAACAAAACAATGGCAAAATAGTCAGGGAGAAATGTTAGAAAATAATTAAATTAAATACCTATAATTTTTGAAAAAAAAAATCATGCTTCTCTCTTACCCGTTTTTGTATAATATTGACTTCCCTCCCTCTCTCTTCAGCTCATAAATAAATTTCAAATTAATTAACACAACAAAGCAACAAATTGAAAAGGCCAAATAACAAATGAATTTCCTGTTCCACTGTGCGCCCACGCATCCACTGTGCTCGCCCGCCCCCCTCTCTCTAATAGTGGCACACTCTCGACTGTAATTAGCAGCTGCAGTGATGCACGCGCTCTCTCTCTCTCTCTCTCTCCCTGTGACTAATTTACATTTAAATGTGCGTGAGCGCGCATTTGTTGATAATTACCAACAAATTACTAAACGCACTTGGCAACTACAAAAAATCGTTTGGAATACACACAGACACACACACACTTGCAGCCACGCGTGCTCAATTGACATTTATTATTTTCAACTTCTTTGCGCCTTTGCTCACTGTGTCGAACAATTGTGTTTGTAATTATTTTATTGCCGTTGTCTCTCATGAAATTTGTGTGTGGGTGTGTGTGAGGCTATTGTTTGGCAAAAACATAACAACTCTAATTTACATTTTAGTTCAAGCTGAACTGCAATTGTGTTTGTTTGGGTATTTAGAGATTTGATCATAAAGTAAGAATTTTTTGAAGCTCCGAATTTTGTTCAGGTTTGCAAATCATACGTGATTAAAGCGATAATTTAGAAGTCTCCACTGACTTGTAGCGATTCACTAATTTTTTCTTAAAAACTTTTAATAAAGTAAAGGTTAGTAAAATATACATTTATTTGCAAGTTTTTTGAGATTTTTTAACCGATAAAAGAAGGGGTGCAGCCATGTCCTTGAGTCCAAAGTAGTTAACACATACAGTGACAACTATAAAGTAGTTTAGTAGAAGATACGCTTCATAAAAAAAAAATTCAAAAATAGATATATTTACTCTAATTAAAACTATGACTGTTAGCGTATCCATATAACATTCGGACAAAACTGTTTTTATTCAATTATGTAGTTTGTTTGGAAATTCCAAAGCGTCGACTTATTGTGCTTTAATAAAATATATAAATAAAATTATATTTAAATTATTTAAATAAATAGGGTCGATCCGATGTATATCTTTTAGATATCTGCTATTTGGCACATTGATTTACAATTTATTTGTAAGTTAAGATTGTGTCTGATAGTGTTATCTAGATGATGTAAATTCTGCATTAACTTTGCCAGAGAGAGTACATACAAAAAAGTATTAAAGCGAATTATTTGAATTTTTTCTACTCTCTCTGTCAAACTTTTGAATTAAGCAATTTTTTTAGGTGTAGTTAGCGAAAAAATGAAAAAAAATTAAAAAATTTTAAAATTAATTTTCAAGCTCAGCATTCCAAACTACACTGAAAATATTTTTAAAATTTAGACTGGTTCGATTCATAAGTTTTGTAGAATACTGCTGCTGGAAGGATAATGCCTGAAAAGTATCTTGCATTAGTTAGGCATGTAAGCGACTTCTTTCCGTTGGAACAACTACAGCAACTTGTATGCATATAATTTTGGGAATAAATTTGACGTAAAATCTATCATCATATCATATCATATTTGCAATTTATATGTCCTGAGTAAACTTTGAATTTTTATTATTGCTTGGCTCATTTTACCGAATGACAAAGCTTCGGCACAGACGAAGTTAGCTTTGTCTTTCTCGTTTTTTATTTGTCTAAACATTCTATTAGGATCTTATAAACATCCTTCAAAACTTTCAAGCTGATCCGAAACTCAGTTTTACAGGAATAAACAAAAACAATTATTTTTCCCGACCCTTTTATATGAAAATTGTTTTCATCGACCATTGTATATTTGGTCAAAAACTTTATAAATATTTATAAAATGTTCAATATTTTGAAAACAAAAATTTTGGAAAAAAAATTTTTACTTGGAAATTTTTGGAGATTTTATTTTTTACCATGTCTTGACGAACCAAATTTCTGGAGAAATGCTTAACCGATTTTGATAATTCCCGGTGAAAGCTAACACCCAAATGCACCAAATCCAATTTTTACATTTATTAAAAATAGTTTTTATTTAATCGAAAATAGATGTCGAAACTTTAAATGCGATTATCTCGGAACCACTTTTTCCAAAATTGTTGCAAAGATTTAAAGAGTACCCGTGGACTGATTTTCAAATTCTTTTTTTCTTTAATTGCTTCTAATACAGTGCAAAAAAAAAAACTTGATTTTCAAATTTTTACTTTGAAACCCCATAACTCCGCCATTTGTTGACCAATCCAATATATCCTAGTTCACACCAGAATTACATCAATTCTTAACAAAACCCCGTCTTCACTTTTAAATTCAGATCATCCGTTCTCAAATAATTTTTGTTAACAACAACAGCAAAAATTACAAAATTTATTTTAACCGATTACCTATCGAATAAAAAAACCGCTTCTTAATATCACTTAGGGCCGATTTCTGTTGTCCCAGATAGCTGCTATGTGTCAGTTAGTCATAGATTTTACACTGCTGTTTGTTAGTTTATGTGACAAATAGCTCTATGTAGAAGATGGGTCCATTGCTGGGTCCATTGCTTTTTACATTCTTCATAAATGATCTTCCGTCAGTCTTGACTCACTCTCGTGTGCTTATGTACGCCGATGATGTGAAACTATGTTTTACATATAATGATTTGGTTTCCCGCTTTAATATGCAAGCTGACTTGGATACATTTCAGTCTTGGTGTAAAGATAATCTATTAAACCTAAACAGTTCCAAGTGTAAGGTTATGACATTTTATAAAACCACACCACAATTCTATTCTTATATGTTTAACTAGAAAATGGCCCGTCGCGCTTCGCTGCGCATTGAACAGTATAGAACCAACATCAGAATCAGTTTGAAATCAATCGTGAGAGTTAATATTTTCCAAATTTAAAAAACGTTTTATAAATTTGTTTTCGCTGTAGAGCCCAGACATCGAATCATACATATATAAGCTTGAAATTAACGTTTTACTACCTTTCTTTTTCACCGTTACAACTTTGCTGCTGCGTTCTTACCACCCCCATCCCACCCAAACCCCACCCACTCCCCATCTACTTCTTACACAACGTCCACCCGTTTCCCACCTATTATCCACCCACTTCTCGCCTACATCCCACCCACTCATCACCCAATTCCCGCCCAGATCCAACCCACTTCTCACCCACTCCCAGCCCACATCCCACCCACTTCCCGCCCACTTCCCACCCACATCCCTCCCACTTCCCGGCCACTTCCCGCCCACATCCCACCCAAAACCCGCCCTCATCCCGCTTACTTCCCGCCCACTTCCCACCCACATCCCTCCCACTTCCCGCCCACTTCCCGCCCAGATCCCACCCAAAACCCGCCCTCATCCCTCCCACTTCCCGCTTACTTCCCGCCCACTTCCCACCCACTTCCCGCCCAATTACCACACACTTACCGCCCACATCACACCCACTTCCCAGTGGGCATCCCGACGGTATTTCCAACATCGGAAAATGCAATCACTAATTATTTAGAATTTCATCCCTACAAACCGAGTTTCAAGTCAATCGGAAGAAAAATAGTTTTTTAAATGTAGAGTTTTCCAGGAATTTTCCGGCCGTTGGGAGAAATTTCCAACATCGGAAAATCACATCTCAATTTATTTCACTTACTATTCTCACAAACCGAGTATCAAGCCAATCAGGTAAAAAACAGTTTTTTGCATGCAGAGTTTTCCGGCCATTTTCCTCGTGGGCGGGTTTCCAAAGTTGGGAAAACACGTGTCGACTTTTTGCGTACTATGCTTAAAAAACCAAGTTTCAAGTCAATCGGATGAAAAAAAAATGTTTACCATACAAACTTTTCCGACGTTTTTCCGACTTTTCCTGGTGGGATTTTCCGGAAAATTTAAACACAGTTATTGTTACATTTTCATATAGATCTTTGAAAATGAGTTTGAATCTGATCGGATAATAAACAAAAAAGTTTCATACAACAGTTTTCCGCGAATTTTCCGACTTTGAGGATAGATTTTCCAAAATTTGAAAGTCACTTTTTTTATGTTATGCTATGAGTAATTTAGAAAATGAGTATGGCGCTAATCGCTGGCAACTAAAGTTTCGCCCATACAATCTTGACCACCCACTTTCCACACAGGGGGGTGAATTTTCCGGAAGATTGGTATGCAGTTGTTGTTGAATTTTCATATAGATCTTTGAAAATGAGTTTGAACTTGATCGGATTAAAAACAAAAAAGTTTCATACAAAAGTTTTCCGCGAATTTTCCACATTTCCCGACAGAATTTTCCAAAATCCGTTCTTAGTACTCACTTTCAGCATAAGATAATACTACTGTGAAAATCTCATCTTCCTATCTTTTATGGTTTAGGCTGTGCGACGGTCACCAGTCAGTCAATTAGTCAGGTTGAACAGTTTTATATATATAGATAATGTCCCACTAGAGTGTTTGAATGATACAGTCAAACAGGTAAATGATCTTGGGGTTATTCTAGATTACCGACTGAAATTTGACTCTCATATAACGGCTACTGTTTGTAAGGCCAGGAGTATTCTTGGGTTTATTAAGCGCTGGTCGAAGGAATTTGATGATCCATATACGACGAAAATTTTGTACATTTCTCTTGTCCGCCCTATACTCGAGTACGGATCTTTTGTGTGGTCTCCGCAATATTCGACCCATCAAGACAGAATTGAATCTGTGCAAAAGCAGTTTTTATTGTTTGCTCTTCGTGGTTTAAACTGGAATCCTGAGGTCCGTTTACCGTCATACTCTAGTAGGCTACTTTTGATTAACGTTCCCTCCCTCATTAACCGTAGAGTTATGCTTGGTGTAATTTTTATACATAGATTGATTAATGGTGAAATCGACTCTTCTGAGTTGGTTGGTCAAATTAACCTCAACGTTCCTATTAGACCGATTCGCAATTTTATACCCCTATCACTAAATCGTTGTACCACTAACTATGCTTTGCATGAACCTTTTCGTGTTCTCTGTGCTGATTACAATAAACTTTACCGAGTAATCAACTCGGAAGCTTCTCTTCCTGCTTTAAAAACTACTATTTTAACATATTTAGCCCGTAGTTGACATTTCTTTATGTTTTTTCTTCGCGATTCGTCTTATACGTAAGTGTCTCCGCCTCTCGGTCGGTTCGGCTACTATTTTGGGCTACTATTTTGCCTGCGGTTCGCGCGTAACAGGCCCTGGCTTGGTGTCGCATGGGCCACTTGAACGTACTGCGCATTGTACGTCAACGTCCAGACATGTGAAATCGGCCCTTATAGTTTTTGAGTAATTAAATTTTTTGTAAACATTTAAAAAACGACACCTGAAGGTATACAGTACCATTAAGGAAAAGTTTCAAGATGTCGGCACGTTTAGCAGCGACGTCGATACACCGACAGTATACGAGCTTACTCCGCTCTCTTTTGAGAGCAGTGTTGCCAGATTCGCTTTTTTCCCGTCAAATCTAGCTTTATTTTACGACCAATTGCTAGGAAGATTCTGAAACAGCGGACAGCGGAATTTCAAGCTTTTTTCTTTATTTATTAAGCTTTTTTCCGCTTTTTTTGGAATTCTTGCCAATGCCATCTATACTCTGAAAGAATATCGATGTGTCTATCGTTTTTTTTTCTGTTGTAACGCTGATTTTTACGCTGATTATTCATCATAAGGTATCAGATTGATGGGTGAGAGCATGACCTTAAAAATTTCATACTCATGGGGTCCAACCTAATGTTCATATAAATTGCAGTATCTAATTAAATATATAAAAAACAAGGTATAGAAAATTCCGCTTTTTTCTTCAAGTATTTCAGCTTTTTTTTTCACTATCGGTCCCGTCAAATCCAACTTTTTTTTCAATAAAAAGTTGGCAACACTGAATGAGAGTGCCCTCGCGTGGCTAAACACACACGCACGTAATGCCAAAATGAGCATGTGTGTTTTGCCGGCCTCTGGTCTGGACCAGCGATTGTCAACGTGAGCGAGGTCAAACGTGAGAGTATGTTAGTGTAAGGCTCCGTGAATAAATAAACAGGTCTAGACCTTTTCAGAAGAACTTTTTTGAACTGAAAAAATATATGGAGTTAATATCGCAGGGATGCATACCGCTTAGGAATTAGGGATGGTTCGACTTAGTGGTTCACAGAGTTTTCGAAATAGCGGTTCGGTTTACGGAGGAAATTAAACAGCGGTTTCGGTACGTTCGGTTGTATTTAGCTTTCATTTTAAATAAACTTAAAATTCGCTTTGGTAACGAGTTTCTTAAGAAATTACAAAATTCAGAAATATATTTTTCCCCAGTTAAACGCTTTGATGCTATTATCATTCGATATTTATTTTCACCATGGTTCAGGCTGAGAAGGTCATTAGCTCATAAACTTCGGTTCCTGGTCCGGTTCAAGAGACCAAAAAATAATTCTTATTCCTTTCCTTGGATATTCCACAATTAAATTGATAGTTTATTAAGTTAGAACCATATTGCTTTCTTAGGGCCGTTTTGCAAATCTAGGTGGATTTGGTGCATTTCGAAATACAAAATGCACCAAATCCACCTAGATTTGCAAAAACAGCAACATGAGAAAACGGCCCTTAGTGTTGCGGGGCTAAACCGACAATTGTAAAAATGCGATGCTTCTTTACAAACCGACGTCGAACTGCTTGGCTTGATGAGCCAGAAAACCTCTGCGCATTTGGTTCTTTATACTTCAGCGCGGGTCGACCGTTTTCAGTTGATTAAAGAATCTGTAGTTTCCTTGCAGTTGCAGGTTATTCAAGTTCCATTAAACTATGATTTGTTCTGGAAAAATCACGATTCTAGTTGAACCGCATTTAAAAATTTACTATTTATTTCACATAAAGCCATTTAACATTATCCACTCCATTGTAAAACCAATCTTTCTACTTCATACGCACGTTGATTGTTTATTAATTTATTTTAGTTGTACAAATTTGGTTGGTTTTTTATATATATATATTAATTTCATTATACACAGCTAGGCACGTTTTTTCTTTGGCCTTTTATGGCTAGGACAAATGCGCCGTTTTTGGTGCTGAAAGCTAGTTTTTCAATTAGGGTAAATGCACTAAGAGAAATCAACGGAAAAAACTAGCTAAAGCCATCAATTATCAACAAAGACTAAGCCTAATCTTTCATGTAAGAACCTTGAAGCTGTCGTCTTCCTAGACCCTAAAGCATAATCAAAGATCTGACACAAAAAGCCATTAAAGTTTTTCAAACTTCCATCATAATAATCCATCAAAAAGCATGAACTTGCCCAAATCCGTAGACAAAACAAGATCAGCCAGTAGGCATGCCTGCAGATCGCATTATAAACACACAAAACCAAAAAAAAAAAAAAAAATCATTTGTAATGGATGAGAGTCTTGGACATATGGCAGACAATACAAGCAGCATAACGATGGCGACGAAAACGACGACGATGATGATGAAGTTCAGGGCAACACAGCAGAAGATTGCTGAAGAAAAAGCCAGACAACAACGGACAGTAAATCAAATAAATGAAGCATTCCTCAACTCTGCTTGAATGAAATTGTTTGGCAAATGGGTATATGGAATATGGTAGAGTCTTTGACAAGGTAAGATCACAAATGGGAAATTATCAGCTGGGATGTGGTTTTTTGTAGCAATGATACCAAAAAAACTGAAAATGTGCTAAATAAGAAATTTTTAGTATCAGTAGAAAATGTTAAAGAATTATTTAAAATTTGAAAAAACCACAAAATTATTATATTTTCCATTTTAAAATCCATCAATTTGTATCTTATGAACAAAATGAAAACGTTCAAATTCTGTACATTTGAAATGGAAGCGAAATTTGAGGTGGAACCAGGAATATATGCGAACTTATCCTTGCACATATTCTTCCACTTCGCTTTGATTTATTAAAACATTCTTAACTAAATTAAAACATCTGAAAAATTAGTGTGACCATTTTATTTAAGCGACAAATCAATTGAAGTCAGAGAAATTCGTGAAATTAGGCATTCTTCTCCGTTTCAAAATTCTTGCCACTATCATATTGTTTATTAGCTTCGTCTTAATCAGTAGTGTTCCATTGCACACTTATATCGTAGCATTATAATTACAGATTTACCTATAAGTCGCCATAGATGAAACGGCATGCCAGGTAAATTCCAAAAGTTTAACCGTTCATCTTCGTTTTTAACGCGATCAATCGATTTGTACCTTACAGTACTTGTCGTTCAAAAGACGCACGTTTTAATCTTGTTACATTGCACCAAATTCTCTTCTCAATTGTTCTATCTTATTGTTAGCTCCGTTCATCTCTTCTGTACGACTTGTACGGATTTTAATCATTCCTGTTCAAGCCTTTTCCCGTTCAAAGGCCTGCAATATTACGGTTTCCTGGTTTTGGCATTGAAACAAGTATCGAACATTGCTCATAAAGTATTCACTAAGCAATATTTTACCTTCGAAATAGCCTCAATAATGAAACCAAACGAACGAGAAAGATGCAATTAAAAATTATAAAACAATTGGTAAGTTGTCAACTAAAATGACCGCCTACTGCGCCACGTGCTCTGCCACCTGTAAAGAATTTTCATCTTTCTTCTTTTTTTCCTAAACCTTTGTATAGCAATTACGAGAGGGGAAACATTTGCTATATCATTTCCAATAAAATTTACAAAATTAAAGAAGGTTAAATATAAATAGACAAGTTAATGGAAGAATAAACAGACAGGTAAAAAGAAGCATAAATAGACGGGTAAAGGAAGGTCTCCAAAAAATTTATAAATTTTCAAAACTATTTTTATGAGTTTTGTTTATCACGAAGACGGCTAAATAGCTAAGCTTACATGATTATGAACTCGGCTGAATAGACATTTGGTAAAGATCAAAAGGTCCAAAAAACAGCGATATTTTCAATATTTTTGTATGAGTTAGACTTTAAAGTAGGCGGGTAAATTGACGGGTCAAGTTCAAGCGTTCCAAAATATTCAGAAATTCAGAACATTTTATGATTAGTTAAGATAATCTTGAAGATTTAATATTTGGCCACTAAAGACGGGTAAAAAGGAGGTGTCAATCAATAATCGGCTTAAGGGCTTTTTAACTTTGGAAATATTTTTATATGAAGTTCGATTCACATAAAGTCGAATAAATAGAAGGTGTAGATCGAACGGACCAAAAAATGAAAAAAAATTTTAACTTTGATGGCAATTGACAAGTAATCTTCACTTCGTTGTTATGTTTTTAAAATTGCTTATAAAATTGTTTATTACCTGTACAATAAAGTTTTTTAGAATTTTTAATTTGGAACTCTGAAATGGTAAGTTCTACCCTACCCGTCGCACTATGGTTCCAAATCTCTTAAATCTGACCAAAAGTCGAAAAAAAATGTTTAAGGACTTTTAATGAGTAGAATAGTTTAGATGGTACATCTAGTTTGTATGAGGAAGAAGTGTCCCCAACTGGCTCAGTTATGAACTCCGTTCGTGAGCGTCGAGTGTGTCTCATAGTTTACTTGTCATGTGTCGAAAATAACACAACGTTCAGAAGCGTATAGAATAGCGGAAAATTAAACGATTTGGATTCTGAAAAATGGACTCTACTCTAGAAAGTAAATACAATTTGACAATCGTATTGCTCAAAATTATTATTAACAATGTATGAAATATTGATTCGTTAATAAAAGTAAATAGGTTTATCCTTGGTCGCATTCTGAAAAATCGTGTTAGAAAAAGTAATAAGTTAAAAATCCTATCAGTTCCCACGCTGAAACAAAAAATAAATTGTTGATTAGACAATTCTTCAGAACACAAGCCAAAAATTTAGCTGCGGATAGCTGCAGATTCAGTCTCGGTTATGACTTTTGTCACTGTGTCGCGACACTCTCCCCCAATTCACCAAAACAACTTTCTCTAAAGTATTTTATGAAAATCCCCGCTGAAAAAATTGCAATATTATGGAAAATCGATACGATTTTTGAATTTTCAAAATCATATTGATGCCTTTGAATATTTATCGATATATCATCGTGCATACACTTCAATGGTATTTAATTATCGACCTTCCTTTATATCGATCCAAATCCATGCAGCAAACACACCTTTTCCATTCTGTGAAGAGATACCCCAGTTTAGTACGAACACCGGTTGAAAACTTTTTACCCCCACGTGCCATTTTGTTCTCGTGATCAGAGACCCTGAAAACCCCCGAGTACAAACATTCAGCCAAAGTCAAATATGTTTTTCGACTTTGGGATTTGGGACCACTGGGCGTCTTATAGCCTCGACATTGCCCCATTCTGACTACTATTTGATTTCGTCCATAACGCATGCCTTCTTCAGCTCTGAAAACTGCAAAATATAATCCAAAGATATTGATTTTTTGAGATGGGATCCAAAAATGGACAATTTGGACAATGAAAACTTTTTACAGCAAATCGTCTAACTTAAACAAAATTCCTTTAAAACTTATTTTAAAAAATAATATTTCTAGCAAATATTGTTTTTTTTTTTTTTAATTCAACAACTTTTGGTTCAATGCGCACTGTGTGCATAGGCCGTGGGCGCCTCTGTTTTAATATTTTGTGATCGATGTATGTATAAAATATCGAATTTTGGCTTAGCTTGATTTATTGTACTTCCCTCTGCGGCTGTTCTTCATTTTCTGGCTACTGAATTTTAATGATTTGTGTGTGTGTGTGTATCTTTTGAAATGTATCTTCAACACTTGGGGGTCTGTGCAGCATTAGCTGCAATATGGCAAGGCAAGAAAGCAACAAGAAAAACATTCGATAAGCAGCAACAGCTACCAAACAGACAGCTATCGCGTATACGCAGCGTAGTACACACACACACACAGCCAGAGTCTCTCCCTCCCTCCCTGTGTGTGTGTGTGTGTGTGTGTGCCATTGTAGTTTGTTGGTGTTGTTTTACTACTATGTACTACGTTTAACACCAGTAGCTGTCTGACAGCTTGGCTGCCGACAACGTCTCGACGTAGTGGCTGTTGTTGTTGTATTTTTATTTATTTTATGCTGGCTTTTTTTGTGCTGTTGCTGTTCGATTTTGTTGTTTTTCTTTTTGAAGTTCAAGAATATGAAAAGCAAACGCGTAAAATGAACTTAAGCGAAGGAGGTAGACGAAGGTAGAAGGTATGTATATGTACATCTGATGTATCCCAGCCAATTCTGTTGTCTCTTTCTCCAGTTCTTCTTACACATGGCACACATATCTACACACTCTGGAGATGTAATTTTTTGTTCATTGCTTTGAACCGGTTTTGCCATGTTGCGTTAGTTGGTTGGTGGGGGGGGCTCTGGGCACAGCATTCTACAAATACTATAAACATCGCGGAGTTGTACTACAACTTCTTCTTATGGCATGCCTGGAGGCTGTAAAGATTTTTGTGCTTCTTCTTTGGCTTTCTTGTTTGTTATGCTGAAGTTTGTTTTTTCTGTTGCTTTGGAGCAGGCACAAGTTTAACGTTTAAACACTTAGAGACTGAGAGAAAATTTATTATTTAAGCATTTTCCGTTCCAAGTGGAAATATTTAAAATTTTGTAGAATTTTTAAATTTTATTAATCCAGAAACTATATAGATGTGATGCTAAAAGAAATTTTATTTCTTAATCATTAAACAAAATTTGGACGTACAGAATTGAAACTTATTTTTTGAAAGAGTTTAAAACCTAGTTTCATTTTTATCATGTTAATTGTGCCTCTTAACCACAAATGAATCAACCATTTCAATAATCTCTTTAATTACAGTTTTCTTGAAATTCAATGGGGAATTCAGATGAGTCAATTATGAACCACATACTATACGACGTTATCTGAATAATATTATGCATTGTGCTGGTATACCAAAAAACCACTATATTATCAATGAATTCCATTTAAATTGCTTAACATTTTGGACTAAATTATTATGTAAACAATTTGACCACAATAATAGTACAGGGTGGGCCCTCCTGAAAACGATACAGAACCCGAAATCTTTTTAAATCGAGGTAAAAAATACATGATTGTAAAGGTAGAAGAAAAATTAAAAAAAACATATACCTAAGTAAAGTAAATGGAATTTCCTGTATCTAGGTAAAGGTACTTTAAAATTATCCATTTCTATGTGAATATTAAAAACAAAACAAACTTACTTAATTATAAATATTTTTAGGGTCATACCGTCAACTCTAAAATAAAAGCATAAAAATAAATATTAAAATGAGATGGTAAACGATCTTAAATCAATATTGTTGGACTTAGATTAAAATTGAGAATATAATTTTGGGTTGAGACTATCTCGTCTCTGTCAACTTCTGACAACGTTTGTTGATTTCGAAACAATATTCTTGGTTTTAAATTGATTTTTTTTACTTACTTTTACTTTTTAAATACTTTTACTTAAAAATATATGTAAAGGGAGTGCTGTTATTGGCAAGATAATTTAAAACTTCCATTTCAATGCTCGAATTTTTATTAAAAATCTGAGTTTCATCTAATCTTTCATTACTGATGTAAAACAAGTGAGAAAGTCGGTCAAGCCCGACTAAACATACTCTGTACCTGGAGTAGGGGCTTAATGCAGTACTGCTGCTGTGTCTCTCTCTATCTCAGTCTCTTTCTCTCTCGCTCTCTCTCTCTCGCTCTTTCTCTTTCTAAGAGTGTGCGGTGTTGGTTGTGAAAGGGTGGAAGGGGGGGTAGCGGGGGGAGCTTTGTTCACTTTTTTGCTTATAACTTGGGAACCGCTCATCTCTGAGATCTGTTTGTTCATACGGACGGACGGACTGACGGACAGCAGACATGGCTATATCGACTCGGCTGTTGATGCTGATCAAGAATATATATACTTTATAGGGTCGGAAATGATTCCTTCTCTCTGTTACATACTTTTGCACAAACTTAATATACTCTATGCACCTTCGGTACAGAGTATAAAAAGTATGTGGAAATTGGACAATTTTCTGAATTTCTATATTACCTTTAAATCAGATTCTTCTAAATATTATAACTTCATGTTTGTTTTTGATCGCTCTGACCGCTGAAGACCTGTTTACTTTCTCGGCCTCAGCTTCGGCATGTGTTCGGCTTGTGTATGTGTAAATAGCGAAATGTGTTCGACTCCTGGGGTCATCTAGTGACAATCACTAGTTTAAGTTTTTTACAGAAGCTGGTTACATTATCTGTAACTATTTCACATATTTGGTATGCATGATTAACGGTTAATTTTTATTCCCTTCATTATTTACTGACTGATCAGTCCTTGTAACAGCAATAAATTTTGTGTGATCGAAAATGCTTAAAACGACAATTGATATCAATGCTTGGTCGCACAAGGCAATTTAATTGAATTTAAAAATACTGAGGTAACCCAAAGAGAAGCATCTCTCTTGGGTTGAAGGAGCCTCGCTTATGTCGCTCCATGCATGACATTGGGTCGAAAGAGCGTGCCTTGTGTCGCTTCTCTGCATGGCATTGCGTCGACCTAGCGTGCCTGGAGAGTCGTTAACGTATTGAGCGGACATTCCCTTGCAAAATACGTCAATCGAGGTCATTGTGAGGAAATAAGCGTGCGTCGACGACAGTCACACTATCGTCGACGGAACGTTGATATAGCGTCGGTCGGCCGTACTAGAGGGTAGAGCACACGTATTCTCTCTCTCTATGCGTGTGTCGGTTGCAACGCTGGCAGAATTATGACTTCCTATCACACTGGATGACGAAAATGAAATGTGGGCACCACTGATCTATACTAAGAAAAAACGGCCGTTAAAAACCCAGCACATAAGTGGACTTCTATTTGAACGATTTGGTTCTTGAATTATCATTTTTAAAACAAGCCCGACGTTCACGGAAAACTCCACTAAAAAGCTTTAAGGCCTGATTCCAGATGACTTTATGTTGTTTTTATGTTAAAGTTCACATGAGTAGAAACACTTTCGAACTGTTTTGAAATCTGAATGCTATTGCATCTAGAAAAAGGCCTTCAATACGATTTTTTTTCTGAGTTTAGGTGCCAATACCTAGGTACTTCCAAACACTGCCAAATCAAAGAGCAAAATTCTCGTTTTAAATACGATTCTTTGTGTTACGTTTTTGTTAGTATTATTAAGATCAAATCAAAAGGTGAATGTTTTATTTAAACTTCCCGGATTTTTCCAATACAGTATTGTTTTCTTTTTGTAACTTGGTAACACTGTTAGTGACAGCTGTGCCTGCTTATTCACCTATGTTGACCCCGTCTGTCTGTTCAGCAAACTCAAGAGATTGCTCGGTTTTAGCTTGATTGAGTTGAACGCCATTCCGAAAAAAGACTGCCGAGAGCTATGATAACTGGAAAATTCATTGGCATACTATAAGTGTACTGCATCGGAGAGGGGTTTGCTTTGCAGGGGATGAATTTGGATAAATAAATTTAAATTTAAAATAAATAATAATAAATTTTAATTGCCAAATTCTTACGTTTACGCGAGATTCGATTCAAAATGCGATTCAATTTGGACAATTTTAGAAAATTCATTTTTCAATTTGATCACACTACACAGAGGGAAAAAATCTGTTCAAAAAATAAGTTGCCTTCAATTTACAATGAGATCAAGATACTCTCAAAATTCTTGAGAACAAATGTTACAAATGTTCTTGGAATGAGTAAAGCTGTTCTCAGTCGGATAATATTTGCTTTAAACACCCACTAAATCGGTTTTTAACAGAGAGATATACAAGAGAGAGAGAGCGAGTTGACTCTCTTTTTGATTTCTCCCACTTTTGTCAGCTCAACAAAGCATAAGCAGCCTTCTAGACGGGCATCTGCAAAACTGTGCAACGGCTGAAGCGCGTCATTCCATTCGTTGAATGCTCAAATCCCTGTCAAGCCCAAATAAATTTTTCTGTGTTTTTTCAAAAAACTTAAAGTGGGTCGTTGAAGCGATGTTTCTGATTGCTATGAAATGTATTTAAATGTATGAAATGAAATGTATCCCTTCACTTCTAATTAAAAGAGCGTCCCTATTCCAACCAAATGTGAGGAAAGAGTCTCACACCTAGTCCAAGTGTAATCAAATTTTTTTTCCAGGTGAGTTTAAAAGGTTCCTGAAAACCGAACAATATGAACTAAAATCATGTTCTCAAAAATGGAACAATATCAACTAAATTTGAGTTTTTGCGTTCTCAATAAATTGTTCTTGAAGTGAGAACATCGTACTACAAATGAGAAAGCCCGTTCCTGCTTACTTTTTGGAAACAATTGTGCTTGTTTTGAGTCCAATGTTCTCGGTTCATAAAGCTATCGGCTTAGCATCTTTACACATGCTTTATTCTGTAGGGTTTCCTGCTTAAAGTAATTATTTTTATTTAAGTTTGATGTTAATAGTGTACCTGCTAGGCTCCAATTTCCGCCCAACTAAGGGCGCGCGCACACATGCTGCTGAAGGATGAACAGATGGTAGAACTTAAGGCTGATCTTGACTTGCATGCTGGCTTGCACTACAAGCACTGGATTGATCTTTAATATTCAGTTGTGTGGTAGTTCATGTGGTCATTAATTGATTAGCTTTATTTCGGAGAAGCCAAAACACGATTCAGTTCCTTAAAAGAAAAAGTGTATCCGTTCTACATAAATTTTTTCCTCTATTCAACTATAAAAAGATTTTTGACTGTTACTCAAATGCTTTTTGATCAGGCTTAAGGTCAAAGAATGAAAAACAAAAAATCTGTTTGGTCTCGCTTATCTTCTACAACAACAAACAAAGATTCAGTTCTAAGACTTTCCATTAAAACAATATTTTTCATTTATTTTTGTTTAACAAAATAATTGTTTCAATGATAAAAAATCATTTGCGGTTTATCCATTTGTGGGAAATTCCAAAGCTGCCTAATATTTCAAATTTGTATCGCATGGAAAATACTAAGAAAAGTAAAAGCTCAAAACAATATCTGGTTTAATCTTGATTGAATGGTAGAAGCCAGCTACTAGGCCGGTTCTGAAACTGAGACGGCAGCAAGTGGGAACGGTAGCCGCACCAAAAAAGCAAAAAAAAAAGATGAATTTTGTCTCCGCATTTTTTCCGGTTTGTTTGTGGCTTTTTTTTTTTGTATTACAGCATAGTCTTTGGCAACCGGTTTGCATTTAGTAGAAATACCATAATTTATAGCTAAGTTTGCCGGCATTTAGAACGAGTTTGGTTTGTCACAAAAATTCCATTTTATGCCACAGAAATTAATGCTCATTAAAAAAAAAAATGCTTACTGTTCCCAAAGACTTTGGCAGCGGCTTATCATCAACAGTCGGTGGATGAGGAGGAGGAGTAGCTTCGCGTATGAGTAATGCTCTTTCAAACGCTAATGAGGCCAGCTTACTCATCGAGTCGTAGAAATGGAGGAGGAGTCGGTTGAAAGGAAGTATAAATAGTCATAACGCATGTGGAAAATAACTCTGAGCCAGAGAGCAAACCAGTTCCCCAGTTCCACACACAAAGAGCAGCCTTTGTGCAAACATAAAATTCTAATATGAAAAAAAATTGAAGTTGAAGCTGGAAAATAAAATCAAAACACAATCACCAGAGAAGAGAGGCGAGAAGAGAGAGCCAGATATTTAGTAGGCAACTTCTTGTTTCCTTCTTTCAACATTCCGGTTCTGGTTGGTTCAGGCAGGCAAAAGAGACCCAGACATAATTAATGATCCCGAAAATGTTGACGACGCATGTTTTCTGTCGGAATACTCGTACCACAGAATGAAATACAGGTGCGGATTAGGGTCAGCAAACGGCATGACGAATTAAAAAATTTACAAAAATCAAAAAAAGGTGGAAAGGGGAAACAATTTTAAGCTTTAAAAGGAAAGTGTTGACATTTGGATACAATTTTATTCAGTTTATACGTATCCTTGAAGAATCTACAACAACGAAGAATATAATTTTAATATAATCCACATCAAAAAATTTTGTACAAAATTATTTTGTTTATTATATATAAACTGAGTTTCAGGTCCATGAATAAAATATCATTTTTAGCATATTGAATTTTTCTTGTGGTTGACTTTTCCAAAATTGGGAAACTACGTGTCAAATTATTTCCCATTACAAACCGAATTTTAGGTCAATCGAATGAAAAAAAGGGTATCCTGTATCCAACCTTGGGAGTGAAACCAAACCAAACATCATTTCATCATAAACAAAACAACTCTGCCTCTGACATTTATTTTTTAAGGATCATTTTATTCAATGGTTGACCGAAAATGGTTCTACTGGGTATCTCGTGAATTACCCGAGTAATGTTAGCTTCGAATTCTTGAAACGTAACCCCACAGATCGCATCGAAATGAGTTCTCCATAATTTCCCAAATATTTCTCGTGGTGTGAGTCGTGGCACCGTCTTGCTGAAACCAAGTGTAGCTGGAAACAAAATGTCATTTATCATGGTTTGGTAGTGCTCGCCGTTGACAATTATGTTCTGCCCGGCCATAATGAAAAAAAAAAAGCATTTTGCCTCCACTAATCAACCTTTATTTCGAAGCTAACTAACCCACAATTGAAACAAGAACCCAACAATTACTATCCAAACTATTTAACTGAAAATATCACAAAGAACCAAACCACAAGATTCAGGACCTCTGCCGTTCACAAACCACCTGTGTAACCAAAGTTTTGTCTAAAGGACCACCCCCTGGCACTTTAAAGAAGAAACAATATATATACGATATAGATACGCACCTCAGATCCTTTACTTAATCGAAAACAGGCAAAGACATCTTTCCAAAAGAATTCAACGAAACAAAACACAAGCTAAGTAACCATAGATTTATATACACCGCCGGATCTTTTAACAAAGAAGTAACAGGATATGCAATAACCACTACAAAGGAAGTTCGCCTACCAAGAAAAGAACTTGTAAAAATTATACGACCAAGACTTGAACATACAAAGCTCACCCACGAATATCGGTTTTTACAAAACAATAGCAACTACTCTGAACTTAACTCATCAACTCAACTGAACCTCTCACAATAGAACACGTACTACACGAATATATTTCACTGCAAAGACAACGAAACTGCTTCCCTAACCGAAACCTAACCTCCCTCCTTACCGATCCTTCTCCAAAAAACATTCCAGATATAATTAAATTCCTTAAATCATAGGATATTATTCATTTGCTCTCAACATTATCTATTATAATATATAATATTAAACTGTTACTTTAAATCAGTGGTGCCCAAATGTCATATTCCCTATCCCGTGTGATAGGAAGTCCTAATTCTGCCAGCGGCGCAGCCGACTCACGCATAGAGACAGAGAATACGTGTGCTCTGTAGCCTGTTTGTAGCCTATATTTGACACAATGACGTTTATTTCGTGTTGCTCTGCTTCACACACAATCGCAAAGCTTGATAGTGTATGTTTGGGCACCACTGCTTTAAATTTAAGTCCCTCTTTATATCCATCTGTATATTCAATCAACATGTAAAAAAATTCATAAGAATCAGCCCAAAGCCACAGTAGCTATGGCTGTCTCCCTTTACGGACCAATGATTCCAGCAGCCTATAAACAACACCAAAACAGTGCATTTTTGTGGATGTAACAGTAGTTCGAGTATCTTCATTTAGCTGTTGCAGGACCCATTTGAGAAATTGTTGTGGTGTCAGTTTTTCTATAATGATTTGTCAAACAATCCTTAACAAAAATAAGATGAACACCAGAATGACAATATCTATATATATAAAAAAGTTCAACCTGACTAATTGACTGACTGGTGACCGTCGCACAGCCTAAACCATAAAAGATAGAAAGATGAGATTTTAACAGTAGTTTTACCATATGCTGAAAGTGAGTACTAAGAACGGATTTTGGAAAATTCTGTCGGCAAATGTTGAAAATCCGCGGAAAACTGTTGTATGTAACTTTTTTGTTTTTCATCCGATCAAGTTCAAACTCATTTTCAAAGATCTATATGAAAATTCGACAACAACTGCATACCAATCTTCCGGAAAATTCATCCCGCTGGGTGGAAAGTTTGTGGTCTAGGATGTACGGGCGAAACTTTAGTTGTCAGCGATTAGCGCCAAACTCATTTTCAAAATTACACATAACAAAACCTAAGTTGTAAGCATAGTACGCGAAATAATTTGACACGTGTTTTCCCGATTTTGGAAAATCCGCACACGAGGAAATTGGCGGGAAAATTCTGAATCCAAAAAAGTATTTATCATACGATTGGCTTGAAACTCGGTTTATAAGTATAGAATACGAAATAGTTTAATATGTTATATTCCGAAGTTGGAAAATTTGACCTGCCGTTCGAAAAATCCCCGGAAAATTCTGCATGAAAAAAAATATTTTTTATCCAATTGGCTTAAAACTCGGTTTGTAAGGACAAAATACGAAATAATTTGAAATGTGATTTTTCAATGTCGGAAAAAGCCGCCCACGAGGAAAATGGCCGGAAAATTCTGCATACAAAAACAATTTTTCGTACGATTGCCGGATGCTCACTGGAAAGTGAATGGGATGTGGGTGTAAAGTTGTTTTGGAAGTGGGTGGTAAGTGGATGTAAAGTGGGTGGAATGTGGCGGGAAGTGGGACGGATGTGGGTGGGATGTTTATGGGAAGTGGGCGGGACGTGGACGGGAAGAGGGCGGGAAGTGTGTGGTATGTGGGTGGCAAGTGGGTGGCAAGTGGGTGAAATGTGGGTGGGATGTAGGTGGGAAGTGGGCGGGATGTGGGCGGGAGGTGGGTGGGATGTAGGTGGGAAGTGGGTGGAATGTGGCGGTAAGTGGGAGTTATGTGGATGGGATGTAGGTGGGAAGTGGGCGGGAAGTGGGTAGGATGTGGGCGGGAAGTGGGTGGGAAGTGGGTGTGATGTGGGTGGAATGTGGCGGTAAGTGGGAGGGATGTGGGTGGGATGTGGGAGGGATGTAAATGGGAAGTGGGTGGGATTTGGGCGTTAAGTGGACGGGAAGAGGGCGGGAAGTGTGTGGTATGTGGGTGGCAAGTGGGTGGAAAGTGGGTAGAATGTAGGTGCGAAGTGGGCGAAAAGTGGGTGGGATGTGCGCCTGAAGTGGGTGGTAAGTGGGCGTGCGTTTGTTCTATACTATTGAAGGCGCAGCGAAGCGTGACGGGCTATTTGCTAGTATCATATATTAAAGGTGAAATCGTCGTCTGTTTTTAAACAAGAATTCGCCTGCTTAAAAAAAGTACAAAATAAGTAAATATTTTGTTGTATATTTTCTTTTAGGCAACACTGTTTTTGCCAGCTCAGCTGTTTTCGTGTCACCTGTTAGTGTCAAACATGTTCAGTTTGTTCTATTGTTCGACTTACAAACGAACTACACTTGCAGATTATTGAATTTTATTATCATAATTCATTATTCTTCAATTTTGGTTAGTTAGGGCGAGCGTTTGAGGCGACAATTCGGAATCTTGAGACACAAAATTCACATTATTGGACTTTAAACCACCAACACGCATTCGTAGAGTGCAGACAGAGGAATATATTGCATCTGTATCCGCTGATTCGGCGCTGTTCGCAGCAATTGGACCTCTATTACTATGTAGAAAATTTTGGGGAAGGATTGGGGTATAAAACCTATTTAACTTATAGCTGGTGCAAGAATTGAAGCCACTTGACCTACCACAACGACAGACTTTTGTTGAATGAGCGCTGGCAAAATTGGATGAAGATTCACTTTATTACCGGAAAAGTGTGTTCAGAGACGAAACACATTTTTTTGGATCAAACAAAGTTGTCGTATTTGGTGTGAATTACAGCCAAAAGCATTGCAAGAGCTGCCAATGCATCCCCAAAAATGCACTGTTTGGTGTGGATTACTGGCCGATGGCATCATTGGGCCGTACATTTTTAAAGATAACAGTGAATGAAGTGCGCTACCTTGCGATAATTACATTTTTGTTTACCGAAATAAAAGAGGTGGACTTGGCTGACATGTGGTTTCAACAAGACGGTGCCACTTGCCACACAGCATTCGAAACAAAGGTCCAATTAAAAGGCGAGTTCGGTGAACAGTTTATTTCACGTCTAGAGTCGGTTACTTAACGCCTTTAGACTATTTTTTGTGGGGCTATGTTAAGGATAATGTCCATAATCGCTGCTAAATAATCACCCTTTAAGAGGAGTTATGGGCTGGGAGTCGAGGGCGCCACGGCCCTATGGTTGTCCTCTTTTGACCTTCTCTAATAAACAGTTAAGAAAATTGAGATAAAAGTTTTTCAATTCATCTATACAAAATACACGACTTACGTATAGACACATATATATTCATAGTGCATATAAAAATCGAAAAGCAAAAAGAGGTGAAATGAAGCAAACGGCAAACACGCACAAATACACACAGACACACACGCGCTGATAAGTCAATATGTAATTTAAATTTGTATTTTAATAATGATAAGCCGGTAAAATGTGACATACATACATATATACAGACAGAGAGAGGTGTGCGAGTATATAGGGGGGATTGTGTATATACAACGAATTTTATTGATTTCGATGTTCGTTAGGCTCACACACACACACACACACTCTGATACTACCTACAGCTGTCACACTGTCAGTCAGTTGGTCAGCCTTGCGCTATCAGTTCGGTTTGTTCAGACATTAATACATATATGTAGGTATGTCTGTTCTGTCTGGAGCTACTTGTTTATGAACTGCAGATGCAGATACAATTCCATCTTTGATATTATTTCCCTTTTTTTATTGTTATTTGATTTCATTCCAGTGAAGTATACATCTGTATGCTTTTTCGGGTCTATATGTTATGTATTTGTTTTGTTTATTTGTTTTTATCTGTGTGATAAATAAAAGTTTAAAGGCATGTGGCGCACACACACACCCATACCTAAGCACACAATTCATTCTTAATGAAAAGCAACAAATACTTATCTACTTTTTTATATGTATGTTTGTAAGCGAATGAATGAACAAAAAAAAAACAACAAGAAAAAATACGTACCCATATAATTTATGGGCTTCTGGTAAATCGTATATTAATCTATTGACTGTCTAGAATTTGGCTTCCTTAAAAACTTTAATCCAGATTACATGAATTCCCATAAGCAATTGCCTAGCAGCATTTCTAGGAAACAATATTTCAAAAATTATCAAAAGTATCATTAAATTTTTATTGTTTTGATATAAGTTTCTCGAAATGAGTGATGCATTTTTTATGGGAATTTTCGAATCACATTTAGTTATAGAAATTTTTTGGAATTTAACCGCAGAAGCGGTTTTTGGTCTATCAAAATAGAATCATAGGCTATAACTCAAGTCTATAAAACGGAAAACTTAACTAATTCAAGGATTGCTTAGACAGTTAAGAGTCAAACCAGGACTGCAAACACAAACATTTCTAGGTTTCGGTTTCCAGGTTCGAACAAAAAGTTTACCAATAATTTAAGTTCGGAAAGTTGAGGTTCGAGGTCCCTTGATTGATCACATAATTTTTACCATATTACTGAAAAGCAATTCAAATGTTCATGAATCAAAACTATATAAAGAAAAAAATTTGCTCTTAAAAGAAATTTCACTTTGTTGTATTTGAAAAATATTTTTTTAAGGACAATTATTGTCGGACAAAAGTTTGATTTTGACAAAAAATTGTGACTCAAAATACCCCTAAAATATTTTGTAAATTTTTGGCTTTAATGTGTGTCGATTGTATTAGAAGTTCTGAACGTCTTTGAGATTTTGAAGCACAATACCGACCAGTAAACAGAAAAAGTCAATAGGCAGTAGGTCATATTTTTGTTAACCCAAACCAAAAATGTAGGTTCGGTATAGGTTTAAGGTTCAGTTCAAAGTTGGTATTCCGGGTTAGAACCGGTTCGGTTCAAAGCCGTGAAAGCAACGCAATTGCTGATTTGAATTTGTGATCCCTTCTTAATACAATTGAACAGTACAAATTGTGTTCTTTCGACAAAAATCTGTACCTCTCGATAATCGGCGTCGAAACAGACATGAAAACGCATTGCAACAGCAACAACACTACAAAAGTGAAATGTGCAAAAAACATTAAACAAATTTACATAAATGAATGCCAACAATATGGTTACAAACAAAATCAAACTAATGTGGATCCCAAGCCACATCAACATAAGAGGCAATGACATCGCAGACATAAGCGCTAAGACAGGAAATGAACTCCCGCGTTTCACCTCAACCTATACTAACATAACATCAGACATTAAGATATATTTCAAAATGCTGGAACATTTTCACTCCTGCTCAAACTGGTACAAAAATATAAACCCCAATAACATTAATATCTCACACATCCTGAAACCTACAAAACAAGACGAAATATTTAGACTGGACCAAATAAAACTGATAAGACTACGACTAGGATATATCTAAATTTTGCCCCATCCTAAACATTAAACACACTTTAACCGAGTGTCCATCCTTAAAAATAGCCCGAATCCAATGCCTCCAAAATAATAATCCAATAGACCTCCTAATAAACCCATCACCAGAAAAAATCAAACTTTTAATAAACTTCCTCAACCATACAAACCTATACCACAAATTATTAAAAATATATAAATACATACTATACTATCCATCGAAAACTTTCACTCCCTATACCTAAACCTATTATCCATACATAAAGACGTCATATCAGAGTTCAAGAAGATTTTTCAGTCTGGCTTATATAGCCATTCAAGAACCCTTGGTCCAGACCGATGGCTGGCGGATCTATACTCGCACACGCACACATGTTCAGTCAACTCGACGACATCAGCTTCAGACGCACAGCACACATGTCCAATCCACTGCATCGACGACATTAGCTTTAGACGCACAGCACACATGTCCAACTAACTCGGCGACATACAGCTTTAAGGGGGTATTCTCCATGTCGGGGCTGTTTTTCAAACCTTTTTTTAAAAAAATTTTTATTTAAGTCTTTTAAGAGTTTTCCAATTTAGTTTTTTTTTAAATGTTGCAATAAACCGGACTTAAAACTAATCCGTGTAATCATGGTAACAGTAGCTTTGAAAATCAAGTAGTGGCGTCATCTATTGGTTAAATTATGAACAAAAGAAGGTTCTTTCTTACTTTTTTTGTTCTCTGGAAGGTCCGTCCCGAACCTGAAAACGTTGGCATTGCCGTGTTCTCGTGTCACGGAAATCTCTTCCAGCCATAGTCCAACCCAAAACGAATTCTCGGTGTCCCAGAAATCTCTTTCGATTGGTTTTGTTAGAAGATTTTGCAAAATTCAACAGTTCAACAATTTGGATAGCCAAAATTAATTTTTGAAATGTAAACCCCATTATTTTTCATCATAGGTTGCATCAATTGAATTGAATATTTAATTTGTTTAAATATTAAAATTTGCCTAAAGCCTAAGGCTGTCGTTTAATTTGAAACCAACTTTTCAATCAGCCTCTGGTGGCGCCATCTATGATCCAATAAGCGGACTAAGGATTGCCAATTTCTATTTCATGACTGGCGCGAAAATTTTTTTTTTCGTTTTGCATTTTATTATTAAAGATGTTCCCATGTTCTAAATTCCATACAAGTTTTGTTGGTTTTAAATCACAAAATTTTGTGTAATTTAAAATTATAAAAAAAATTTCAATTAAACATGAAACAATTTATTTCCGAGAGATACAACCCTGTTTGGGAGATGGACGATTTTCTTAGACTTAAATCTTCTAATTGAACTTTTGAATAAGAAAGTAAACCCCAATATCTCTAGAGATTTCCCAGACACACATTTACGAAATTCTTGGTAAACTAAGTTGATTCCGCCTTGGTTATTAGGTTTTGGTGAGGCTCTTTTGTTCCCTCCTTTATTTGACACCTCACGCCCTCATCTCTAATTGAAAGACCTTACTTAGCTCAAAATCTCAATGCTTTTTATTTTCTCATTGTTTGTCAGTTTGATTTCGTCAACTTTAAAACAATTTCCTTGAGTTTATATGTTCTCTCGACTTGGTGCGTGCCATAAGACTTGAATATATAAAAAAGCCGATGTTGTATACCATTTTCTACACGAACCCACAATGATATCTCCATAGTTATTACTCACGGCACGTCACAACAAATATAAATAAATTATTATAGAAAGAAATAAAAACGACTCGCAAAATGCTAAACGAAAACGAAGCGAAACAAAACTAAACTCGAAATTAAGATATGCTAAAAAGGCAAAAGAAGCTTGTTCGCTGGTTTCTCGAGGAAGCGGGGGGGGCGAACTTGTTGACAACAGCTTTGGGTGCTGCTGGCTGGAGAATCGCCTGTTATTTTTTTTTTTATCTATACCAAATGGTGCGTTGTCGCCTCTATATATGATTTGTATTCAGCATTACTCTTTATTTTTTGTTGCTGATATGGCATTTAAACCATTATTCTCTCGGCTGCGCTCTGCCCATATCATAGTACTATAAATATATGGCGTTGGGGGCCTGATTAGTCTTAACTCGTCGGTCAGTCAGTCAGTCAGTGGTGTCATTCATTTGCCATTTCAAGTGCTATACACACTCATGATATTGTTGTATACAATATTACTTACTTATACATATATTTCTTGGTATGTATCAGCGCCATTTATAATGCCGGCAGTTGTAGTTGAGTGTGTCGTTCTCTCTCCATGTGTGTGTAAGCTTTAAAGTGTTGCTGTTCTGGCTGTTGTTGAACGTTTTTGCTATTCATTAATAAGTTGTTTAGCTGTCAGTTGTCATGCTCTCTCTATCGGTCATTATACAATACTTATATATATAAATATAGTATTGGTATAGGATTGATATAGTATACAGATTTATTAAGTGTTATGTGTTCCTCTTAAAGTCTTAACAACTGTTATGATATGTTTCTATGCCGTAAGTGTGTTTTAATGGGAATTAAGTTGATCACAGAGTGCTGAGCACATTGCTGAATGAATGACAAATATATAGCTAAGATGCTGAATAATCCAAGACTGCAAGTCTCTGAAGCATGCATGAATAAGCCTGACCCGCAGAGGCCGAATACATTTCGCTACCGACACTAGTCGAACGCAGACCGAGGCTTGTGCCAAGAGAGCAAACAGATTTTCAGGTCGAAGAATCTGATCAGAGCTGGATTAATTTGCGTTATTTTGTTTTTTTGGGGTCGCTCTTCTTAATAAAGATTGCTTTAAAATTAAAAAGAAAGTTGTAGGGTTGTCGAATATTTCAAAAATATCTATATCGATAATATCAATGGCGATACTGAAAGTATAATTTCGATATAAATATTTTGGTGTCAAAAACATCGATATTTTCGATATTTTTCAATAAAACCCCGGATCTTTTGAGGTAATTGACTGAGTTGGCAAGTAGAGGTGGGATTAAGTGTACTATTTAAAAATACACACACAAAAAAAATTCAATTTCTTAGCTTCCATATATAGTATACTTGTAAGGCTCCCAAATTCTTTATCGCATCCACTACTAATGGCTGCTTTGGTTGATTTTTCTTCAAAAAAATTTGAAGACTTTAAACATAATTATAATTGAAAGTGTTTATGACATTTTTATAGACTCACAAATCGCCTCTGAAAAATCTAAGATAATGATATTCGTCATTTTGGGCAAAAATATCGATATTTTGATATATCGATAATATTTTCGACAACCCTAGACTGAAGTCCCACTGATCGGTTTGCGGACTGGTTTTTAAGATTTTTGAACCTTGAAAAATACCTATAAATTTTTAGGTCGTTTAAGAATTTTCCCTCTATATTCGGTAAATAACGATAAATGATCTGTCGTAGATTACCAATAATACATCAAATCCAAATACTAAAAGAAGGTCGCAAAGACAACCGTTTTTAGCAAAGATTTTTGTTTACCTACAATGTTTAGTACTTTCAGCAGTGCGCATGGCGCCACAAATGCTATAGATAGTTTGTCACAGAGTAAGCATAGCGTTGCAGCAGTTAAAGATAGTACTTCACACAGTTTGTATGTCGCCACATCGACAATATTTATTACCTCACACGCGATGGTGAGTACTTTACACAGTTTGCGTGGCGGCACTGCTGCAATGTCTTTTACTTTACAGACACCTCGTCGACATTGTATCGACATTCAGAGGTATCGCTGTAGACGAACATTTTGTTATTCACTTTAATTCAATTAGAGTTTAATACGTTGCGCAGTAGGCGGTCATTCCATTTACCAGCTCAACATATAATATTCACATCTTCTTTCTGATCTGTTTTACAATTATCAATTGCATCTTTTTCGTTCTTTTTTAACGGCAAAGTATTGATTAGTGGATACTTTATGTGCATTATTTACAAGGAATCGAAATGAAGGTCGAAGATGACTACGTACGCAACGAGTCAGAACGAGATGAACTAAAGTTTGCTCGGCATTGAGTAAGAACGACTGGTCGGCAACGACAAATTCTTCCGGTTACCTTACGATAGAAGCCAAACAAGTCCTTTGTCAGCGTTGCAATGTAGTTGAATTTGAGAAATTAGATAATTTCACCAAAATCAGCGATAAATGTTAATGCCAGGGCTTCAAACTGGTTTGGAGTCGGAGTCTCTGGCATTTTTGGGAAGCCCGAATCGAACCTGAACCGGAGTAGAAGAACCTGAGCCCGAACCGTAGTAAAAACAAATCAGAAAGAGTTCGGTTCAAAAATATGTTTCTACTGAACTTATTTTTAATACACGTTAAGGCACTCATGCAGGGTTTTGTAAGTTTAAGTATTCGTACATATTTTTAAAGTGCTTAGAAAACTGTTCTCACATTTCAAATCCAATCCCAAATATCCAACAATATTCGTAAAAAGGATTTAATAAATAAAAGCATCAATGATTCTGTACCATGGATGGATTCAAATTGCTTATGTATTAAAGCTTTGGCCCAACTATCATTGTAAAGAACTTCAAATATCTTATTTCTTGTATAAACTCTTCCTAAAGCACATGTATCCAGCCAAAGACTCAGAATTAATAAAAGTTTACTGAAATACTCTAATATTATATAGAAAATGTCACGACTCTTAACTTCCATTAGGGCGCGCGCACACTTGAATCTGAAATATAAACTGATGGCTGACCATGAGTCTTAGTTCTGCCGTCAGTCCATCATTCAGTCACATGTGTGCGCGCGCCCTAAGTGATTAAAATTTTAAGGTAATTTCCAATTTAATGTTGTCCGAATTAGCCATAAAACAAAATTATTCCCGAACCCCGGTTCGAACCTGAATTACGCGAACGCCGGATTTGAATTACTTCCGATTAATAGGAGGCTTGCAGCCCCTTCATGCAAATGCGCGCAGTGCGCATAGTCCGTGGGCACCCCTTACGTATAGCTTTGAAATATGGAGTTCAAGCTTGGAGAGCCACTACCTGCCCATTACTAATAGAAATAGTTAGTTAATAGGCTTTAGCCCAGCTATTTATACTCTTGAAGAAGGTATATTAAAATTGTCCGGATCTCCGACCACATAAAGTATATACATTCTAGATCATCATGACGAGCTAAGTTGATATAGCCATGATCCACCATCAGTTTAAAAGCTATCGTAACCAAGCTTTGCACGAAGTCTTTTGGTACAAATACGCTGAACATTTGTCGGAATGATATAGTACGGATCGGATGACTTAAGCATATAGCTGCCATAGGAACGATCGGTCGAAAAATAAGTTTTAATGTGAAACACTTTTTTGTTTACAGTTATGAAGGTTAGCTATTTTAGCATTATACAATTTTTGAAAAATTTCATCAAAATCGGATGAATATATCGTATAGCTGCCAAGGGTATATAAACATTGGTCGAGCCAAAGTTAGCTTCCCTCTGTTTTTTCCACGGTTAATATTGGAAAATGAATTAAAACTAATGTAAAATCCATAAAACCATTTTGTTTAAGATTTTACTACATTTTTGATCGACGTTTTATTTGGGTAATATTTTAAAGTTTCATCTTGTTTATTTTTCCTCTACCCATAAATGTGTAAAGTGAACTCTAGACTGACCGCTGGTAAATCGAAATGTACATAAACCCAACCAGCAAATTACACATCATCTTCCCTGCTGCTCTCCTCCTCCCCCAAACAGGTAACCCAATCATTTTAACGGTAGCCCTATGCCATATAATCGTATGGTAGTTTGCCTTTTAACTTTTAGTTAGTTTTTTTTTTATGTAAGCAAAATTCACTTAAAAAGCACACAAAAGTAGAAGAAAAGCATTTCTTGTTTATTTGTTTACTTTGGTATTATTTAAGCTTAATGGCCAAAAAGAGATACAGATACACACAGTAGCGCATTTCTATATATGCGTGTGTGTATCTGTATAGTAAACAAATGCGCGTAAAAATTGGCTTTGACTGGGCGAAGAGGAAAAGCAGAAAGAAACGAAAAAAGAATATATATATATGTATATATAATAATGATCCAAACCCGTACCGACGACCCCTTGGCTGCCACTCCAAGCCATATCGCGCATTTGCTGTCGCATTGCCGCCTGCCTCCTCTTCTTGTCTTCTTGCCAAAGTGGGCGTGGCTGGTGGTGGCCATGTGTGGATGAAATTCTTTTCGACGTTTGTGCGCGCGTAAAAACGTAAAAAGTAAAAGAGTTGTGAGATTATTATATACCTAAAAAGTTGTGGCCAGACTAGACTGTGTGCGCCGGATTTGTATTCACATTTTGTGAATTTCTCGTAATTGATTTGTATGTGTTTGTGAGTGTGTGTGTGTGTGCGTTGTGGAACCGGTTCTTAAATGGTTTTTAGATCAACAGCAGGCTACTTGTACAATACTTGATGAATCGCTAAAGGCTAAATTAACGCCTCGTGCAGAAAGAAAGAGAGAGAAAAGGCTGATAAGGAGTAAGCGGTTTTTCTTCATTCAGCAATTTGACAAACTAGCATTTTCCCCCCATTGTTTGTTAAAGAGTTGACACTACTTTGTCTTGATATAAAGTAATTTATTGTATGATTTATTGGCAACTTGATTGATGAAGTCGTTTCGAGTTGATTGCACGATAATTTAATTGTTCGCCTAGCTTCATTTTTTTTCGTGGGTAACACCTGCGCCCATGATTAGTATTCCAAAGATTAGTCGAAATCAGTAGAAATATATAAAAAAAAAAAAATTTAAATCGTATGATTTCAAAAAATTAATGATTATACGAACTAAATTAGCTGCTTGTTTTGTCTAGGTGTAGAAATAGTATAGTGAAATTAGGTTGGACTAATAGGTAAGGTAAATGTTCAAACAGTTTACTTTGCCTGGGGCTTTAAAAATTGTGTTGATCCTATTTCAGCCGGTATACCTATAGCTATATATTTAGCTATGTGTAGCTATAGCTCATCGCTTTACGCTAACTAATTCAAATCACGTTTTAAACTTGGAATATATTTAACTATCAATTGGTTGTCACGTTCTCAATTTCGCAAAAATATTGCGATTTTGAGTATAAAATTGGTCCAAAAATTTGTTGCGAAAGAGAAAATAGAAGCATAGCTAGCTGTATACCTAATCAGCGTACAGAAGAAAATTTAAAATTATAATTTCACAGCTCTTAATGTTTTTTTTGTGACAAAATGTAGGCAATTGAAAAATTTAAACTGGATTTTGGTCCCTTTTTTTTTGGTTTAGTGTAAAAAAAAAATAGAACAATTTTTGATGTGAAACATCTTTAATTTCGGTACAGACGATTTTAGTAGGAGTAAAATTTGGTTTCATCGTCACGTGACGCTGCTGCGGTGCGCTGACGTAATGCATATTTTGCGTTGTTGTTTTAGAGCAGTGTCCGGCACCGTTCAATATTCTGTGTATACAAGTAGCGACGTCCATCCTCTGTAGCAGCGGCGTCGATACACAGACACTATACGAGCGTACACTGCTCTCTTTTGGACTAACAAACATGTGCTAACTGAGATCGCTCTCGCGTGTCTGAACGCACACATGCAAAGGCAAAATAAGCATGTGTGTTTTGCCGGACACTGTTTTAGAGGATTGAGAGAGGGTGGAAGTAAAAGTGGTGGAAAGAGCGGAAAGTGGTGGAAGGAAAGTGGCGGTGACTCAACAGTGACTTATCAGAGAATTGACAGTGACTAAACAGTGACTGAAAAGAGGTTTTACAGTGACTTGACAGTGACTTTACAGTGACTAAACACTGACTTGACGTGAATTAACTATACAGTGACTTGAAAGTGACTAAACAGTGGCTAAACAGTGACTTAAGAGTGAATAATCAGTGTCAAGGCAGTGTCTTGGCATTGAGTTAACAGCGACTTGACATTGACTAATCAGTGTCTAAACAGAGACTTGACAGTGATGTAACAGTGAGTTGACAGTGACTATACACTGACTTAACTAGACAACAGTGACTTGAATAAAATGGGACTTGAAATTGACTTGACAGTGCCTAAACAGTGACTTGAAAATGATTAAATAGTGACTTAACGTGACTAAGGCTAAGGTCCTTAGCCATATAGGCTGATTATTCATGTCTTAGAACTAAAACAATTGTTTCATAGGTATTTTTACTACCTGTTTTTTTCTTTTTGTGAAAGATTGCCATTGAGAGAGCTTGTGATTTTAAGATAAAGCCCTTTAATTTAGCATCATGTTTCACATCAAAGCCTCACGAGTATTAACGACACTCACATCTTTTTTTTTTTAAAACTTTTGATTGAGGGTCAGACAGTTCTGCGTCGATTCCATGTTGAATCATCTAAATCGGATCAGTGGAACTGGAGATGTTATGGCCGCCAGTTCGAAAAATGTGGTTTCGACATAAATGCGTAGACATTGGTCTACAAAATAGGCTACATCTTCAAAAGTATTTCGAAGTTCAAAAAATCCTTTTGGGGCGATATTTTCAAATATCCAAGCTATAAAAAAATGCAAAAAATAGAAATCGAAAAAAAAAATTTGCCACATGGAATATCAAGAATCATCTTTGAGCCCTTACCCCAAAGTCAACTTAAGCTCCTAAAATCAAAGACCAATATAATCTCTAAGTTGCCAAACGGCCATAAATTGGTTTTGCACTGTGCAGCTATTTTTTTTTGGTGGCGACGAAAATCGCGCAAAGTTGAGAGCGTAAAAATCTAAAAATAGAATGCACTTGCTTGTGTGAGTAATGCTTGAGAATACGTCTGCACACTTACAGCTGTATGCGTACAAAAAATCCGCTGGCTCTCTCTGGCTTTTGAACAAAATTTCAAAAGAGCCTGGAGCCAGCTGAAAAGCCAGCCCAAAAAATCGTATGGCGTTAACCGTCTTCATATTCTAATGTCTTTGCTAAAATTATGATTTACAGAAGAAAGATTTTTATACTTAAGTTTAAGGAAATTGCAAATCGCTCATATAATTAAAACCTCAATGTGGAAAAAATTAACTTTAGCTTTTTTCGCTGTAAAGGATAGATGTCGTTGGGTCGTTTATGTTGCTTGTACTATTACAGAGTGGCCACACATTCAGCACATAAACGAAACAACAATAGAAACAACTGAGTAGAGAGGGACAGTAACATTAAAATAAGAACAACTTAACAGAAAGTGCAATTGATAAACTTGTTATCTATATGTAGTGAATGTGTGGATTAATGTATGAATTTTTTGCCAAAATAAAAATACGAGTCCCCGAAAGAGTCAAAGTCTAGCCGAAACGCGTAGGAGAACAGCTGAGCTTAAATATGCTTTAACTGCAGCAAAGGAGGACGGCCCTAGTTAAACCCCAGTGAAAGAAACTATAATAAATGAAACGGCCTGTATCATAACCAAAACATTACTCATTTTTGTTCAATTACTTAGACCAAACTTAATTAATCTAAGAAATTGGCCGGAATTATTTTTCTTTAAGTCTAATTTTTTTTTTACAATAAAACAATTTACATGAAAACTGCAATAATTTCTAACGACCTTAATTCCAAATCAAATTGGCTCATCTTAAACCGGGAAAATATTTTACTACCTATTAACAACCTTCACAACATATTTGAAGTTCCCAGCGTAAATATTTTCTGAGATTTGGCTCTAAACCATCTTTAAATCGGTTCCATACTGTTTAATACCACAGCTTATAAATAAATCTCAACCCAATGTTTTGCTCACGGGCTTCTTAAAGACCATATAAATGTACAAATGTTAGTTAGAAAAGGTTGCAGACTTAAAAGAGCACCAGATTTTAGCATAAACAGAGAGCGAGTGAGTGTCTGAAAGAATAAGAGAGCGCATACAGTTTGCCACATACATTTATATTGTGAGCCAAGCATAGGGTGTAAGTTCACACACCGATGCGTACATATTTCTCTCCTCTCACAACTAAAGAGAGGCAGAGAGCGTAGTAAAAGGTTGTTTCGGTACCTTTATTCAATGCGGTCGCGCGAAAGCGGTCGTTTTCTGACACAGGCAAACGGGGGACCTAACTTTGCGACCTCTGCTAAATACACATAGAACTTCGAACTCATTGCTTATATTATAAGGCTACTTGTGAACCGGTTAAATCCTGTTGGGGGCATGCTGTAATACGGAAAAATATTCAACTCTATTTTACCGATCTTTATACCAAAATATAAAATCCTAACTCTAAATCACTTTTATACCGGTTCAAACGTTAATGTATTAACACTTTTTTAGTTTTAAAGGCCTTTTCTGAGATTGATTAACATTTTTTTTGTGTCACACGCAACGCCAAAATGAACATGTGTGTTTTGTCGGTCCCTGATTTAGAAGATTAGGTTTGGCGTCCGGTAAAAATATCATAAGAGCAATCTTTTAAGCTCGATGAACAAATTTATTATTATTTATAACAGAAAAACAGTTTTGTATCTAAAAGCCTTCTGGGCAAAAACTCAAGGTATAAGTATACCAGCCAACTGTCGCCTGAGTGTCATACAAATCGGCTTACTTTAATTATACGACAAACACATCGCATAATAAGCCACAGCCAAAACCCAAATATATCTAAAATAAAATTATGCTTGCTTGCGTTATGGTAAGTGTGTGTACATTGCCAATCTATAAGTAGAAGATGAATATATAACGCCAACGTACAATACGTTTTGTTCATTTTTAATTAATGAAACTTATTTCGAGCTCTCTACACCAGACAAAAATACAGCAACAACAACAACATCAAAAAAAAAGTCTGTCGTCTGCGCGTATACAAATTCAATGGCTATATCCACGACGGGGTGTCTATTCTATTCGCAAATTTATTTCAACGGAAAATCAAATAATCAGGCAATTTATAAAACCAACCAACAGCAAGACCTCGATAAGCAATTCATTTCGGTCGTACAATATTTTTCATTCATGCGCTAATCGTTGAACAATTTTGGGTTTCTTAGGCGATAAAAATACACACATATTTACACGCTTCCCCTCACCAATCACCTGTGCGCCGCTGCCGATTTAACATTTCAAATGTATTGAAATAAACCAAAAATTGTATAATCCAACCATCCCTTTGGGGGTTAACAATATTTATGAGGAATAAAAATATTTTCATTAAATTTGTTTTTTTCTTTTTCCTCTCATGTGCGCAAATATTTGCGTTTGCCGGAAAAACTGCCATAGAGCAAATTTTGTGGTGATATACACTGCTGCTTAAGCTAAAAGGGGAAAGGGTATATGGGTTTTGTTGGGGACAATTTATCATTTTATTTGAATAAATTTATGAAGGTAAAATGGTTGTAAAAATAGTCTAATTTTTACAATCTCATCACACTTTTGCTGATGGGCACAAAGTAAAAGAATCGAATGAGAAAGAGTGAGTGCAGCTAACCAAAATCTGTACCTTCCTCATCTTTACTTACACATATGTGATATTCGACTGGATGCTGGCTAGTTTAGCCGATCCCAATAAGGAACGACTTCGGCTAAAATTTGGCAGCATCTAATTCCGATTTTTTATTTCAGAAGAATAAAGAAATTGTTACAGTTTTAGCATCGAAAACAAAAATTCAGCAACGACCAAACTTTTGTCTCGCGAGTTAGAATGTAGAGAACCTAGTCTGTTTGTTCGAAAACCCCTTCTATATAAGATATTTAAACTTAATATTTACTCAATAAATATGATTTATATGGGTCTTAGTAGGAAAAGATTTAATATTTTCGCAGTTATTTTAAGTCGATTCTTGATTAAATTATAGATCAAACTGAACATGATTGTCAGTAACATGTGACACGACAACAGCTGAGCTGCCACAGAGAAAGTTGCTAAAAAATCATTCCTATATTATACATATGTTTGGGAACTGTTTGGAAATATTATAAATCATGGAAGCAAATGCTTACGTTGATGTATTCCTCATAGATATAGATTGTTTATGGGTAAGCGTACACAGATTGAAAAAACCAAGTACATTGGACTCAAATCGAGCACAATCGTTACCAAAGAGTAAGCATGAACGGGTTTTCTCATACAAGTAGTACAATGTTCTCACTTCAAGAACAATTTGTTGAGAACGCAAAAACTCAAATTGAGTTGATATTGTTCCATTTTTAAGAACATGATTTGAGTTAATATTGTTCCGTTTCGAAGAACATTTTAGACTCACCTAGAAAAAAATTTAATTGCGCTTAGACCAGGTGTGACCTTACATTTGGGTAGAATAGGGAACGGGGACATAACTCTTTTGATTATAAGTGAAAGGACGCAAGACTCCTAGATATGCACGTTGATGCTTCTCCCTCCACTCATAGGAATCAGAAACATCGCACTCCACGTGGCTCGTTTCATTTAAGTTTTTGAGAAAAACACTGAAAATTTTATTCGGGCTTGCCTGAGATTTGAGCCCGGTACCTTATGCACTCAACGTATGGGTTGACGCGCTAGCCAATTCAGCCGTTGAACAGTTTTGCAGATGCACGTCTAGAGGGCTACTTTTGCTTTGTTGAATTGACAAGAGAGAGAGAGAGATCAAAAAGAGAGCCAACTCGCGCTTACTCGCTCTCTCTCTTGTACATCTCTCTGTTAAAAAACGTTTTTGTTGTTGTTTATAGCGAATATTAACCGACTGAGAACAAGTTTACTCATTCCAAGAACATTTGGAACATTATGAAAACTCCTTGTTCTTATTTTGAGTTGAAGGCAACTTATTTTCTGAACAGGTTTTTCCAAACTGTTGTGACGTTACGTTTTGTAGGAAAAAATGATTTTAAACCAGTAGGACCGTTGCAGTCGAGTAGCTCGAGCTAGGATGACAAAATTTGTTTCGTGAATAACTTCGGTGTTTTTGCTCAGATCTCATTGTGCGTTTCAGAGTAGATAGATTTAGGTCCTAAGATAATATATATTAAGCGTAACTTTAAAATTGTGGCCCTGTCAGTTTTTTGCGGTTGAAGGGGGGAGGGGGAGAAACAAACTTGATCTGAGTACGGTATACACCTATTTACATGCAAGAATTTGTATCTATATCTCTTATAGTCTCTGACAGACTGATATGGCTAAATCGACTCGGCTGTTGATGCTGATCAAGAATGGTTGGTACCTTCTAGAGATAGTTAGTAATTGTCGAAATGTATCGATTTGCTGAAGAAATGATAAAGATCGGATGAGCGGTTCTCAAGTTATGAGCAAAAAAGTGAAACAAGCACCAAGCTAAAAAAAAACGTTGCATACTTTTCGGATGATCACCCTAAAGAACGCAGGAACACTGTTGAACATGTTTTTTCATGAGTAACGGGTATATTGAAGTCGGTTAGAGCCGACTTTAACTTACGCTCTCGTTTTATAAAAATTTGGGCAAATTATTTGCCTGTGGGACTTTAGCTTTAGAGTATTCGCACTTTTCCATAGAAATTTTATTAAACCAAAATTTATAACAGTTTTTATTGGAATTTTTATGTGTTGTTTTTGCATAGATTTCGATTTTAAAGGTGTTTTCCACTCAAGCGACAATCAAAATAAGCCAAACATTTTTTGCACACATCATGAACGCGATAGTTTACAACTTTTGGCTAGTAAAATAATAATTTGTTGGCGCCACTCAATCAGGCTCCAACAAGCAACAACAAAAACTATAAAAGGCGTCACCGTGTCGCCATCAGTCAAAGTTCTTGTTTGATTTACATGTTTATCTTTATCTCGGTGTGTGTGCATAAATTATACAACATTCATGCCGCAATCTCTCTCCCTCTCTCTCTGAAGTTGTTGTTCTTATTTTGGCCAAATTGAGTTGTGTTAAGTTTCACACATAAGCGATATGAGCAACAGCTGCTTTATATGCAAAAATAAAAAATAAAAGAAAAAACCCGCCCTGTAATTATAAGCTGCAAAATTTCTTGGAAATTCCTTAAAAGGTATTTCTGTGGTTTCTGTTAAAGACTCTTTTTTTTTTTGTATTTGACTGGCGCCCGTCTGTCCCCAAATGTTTAATTTTAACTTTCTACAATTTTGGTCTTTATTTCCATAATACTAATAAATATTTTAATCTATTTTCAGGTATGTTAAACACATGTTATGCCAATCAAACTCTGCCCGGCTTCTGCCCTCTGAGGGGGAAATAGTAAGTAGTTTGTTTTCTATATATTAACTAATTGGGGAAATGACATAATTCTGTACAAAATGCTTGAAAATATATTTTTGAAAAATAATATTTAATATATAGGAATTTATCAAACTTATAGATATATTGACGGACGTAATCGGCGTTTGTTTACATAACCCAAAGGGCCACAAGCTGAGCTTCTTTTAACCCATTGGCGTGTTTAACAGCTGGCGCCAATAGCTGGTGAAAATTACCGGTTTTATTAGATGGTTAGGCCTCCCACATCTGCAGGCACAGTCACAACAGCTGCACCACAACCGACCAGAAAAGAATACCTAGTGTTAAATGCCAAAATACTCGGTTAAACCCTCTAGAATCTATACCTACAATAAAAAAGGAAACCGATGCTATACCAGTACCAAAGTTCAATCGATTTCTATTACAACAGATATCGGCTTTCGGTTCTCAAAAATATTATAAACGATTCCGGTTCCGGTTACATCGGCAACAACTTCGTTTTCGGTGTTAATTTCTATTTAGAATTATGTCTTTTGAAAACCTAAAATTTTAAATGATTAAAAGTTTACCTAAATCGGTCATCTACATCCTGTTCTCATTTATAGACTATCGTTAAGATCAGTAAGATCGAGCTTTTGCAAGCAAGCCATCTCTTAATCTCTTTCTTATTTGAGAATCTTGGTAAGCCTCAAAATCACAAAGATAACTTTCGTCATCTTCAGAACGTACAATCATGGATACAAATACATAATTTACCTAATTTTTAAACTTCATTTTAGAATCTTTGCAGAGGGTTTTGGGTCTTTGTCCTACAATTTTGGTCATACAACAACAAATTTCCACATTTCACAATGTCTAAAAACTTTTTTAACCGATAATTTAGGTTCGGAACAGTTTCTGGTTCAGCAACTTTTTCATATTTGGTTTTGTTAAAGGTTCTGTTCACAGCTTATAAAATTACGGAATTCCGTATTCCATCCGGTTCAGTCATAGCTCCTAAATAACTCTAAACCCGATTGCCGCTATATTCGCTCTGTATCTGTCAGTTACCAAACGGTCTTGGTCTTTTTTCAACCAAATGTGTTCTGTTATCGCTCTCACTGTTAATTTCACTAATCGGAATGCGTGCATGGATGCGTTTTCGAAGCCCGAAATGAACAAATTTTATATTCAAAAGGTTGCAGACTCTATCAGAAGCAGCACAGAAAAAATGATATGGTACACAGAGAAAAATATCCCGTTCTAAAACCATATGCAAATGGTCATGACTTTGGTCTGAAATGCGCAATAGTGTTCATAAAAACATAAATATCATAGCTTTTTTATGTTTTCAGTGTTTATAAACATTTATTTATTTCATAGGACCAGAGTGTATTGAAAAAAAATTTAGACAAAAAGAACTAGGCCTCGACGGGAATTTGAGCCCACGACTTCGGTGTGCTAAGTGAATGTCTTACCGCTGAGCTAGAGGGCTTTATGCGGTCGGATGTTTACTTAAGCACTTCATTCTTAAGCATTCATCCGTGTGCTTCAGTCTTCGTGGTCCCGTGTTCAAGTCCCAGACTAGGTAAAGCAATATAATTTTTCAAATAAATATTTTTTATAATTTTTCAGCAACAGCTCAGAATAGATTGTGGTGTGTAAAATAATGCGTTCGAAATTATATGAAAAAATTAAATTTGACAAAATGTCAAACTAACCAGCACATATCAAATTGATATGGATCTCATTCTTTTTCTGTGTGTGAGAGAGAGAGAGAACGAGAGAGCGCTTATAACAAAATAGTCATATTGATAGCACAGCATTGCCACCCAATGCACAATGTGTCACGTGCTTATTTCAAAGGTGCACCCTGTGTTCCAATTCTACCGTTTCTTGATATTCTTAACTTTAATGTAGAAACTAGAGATGGGCAAATAGAAAACTAGAGATGTCTCAGACATCTTAGTTAGCACTTGCTGCTGTCCTAGTTTTTGTTTTTACTATTTGGTAAGCAAACGACGTCAACCTGCTTGCCCTGATGCGCGGAATGCAATTGGACCAAACGGTTTTCTTTGAAAAATGTTGGTTTGTTAGTCTTGTATTGAGTGTTTGAAGTGTAGTTTAATCTGCAGTAAGTGAATTTTACCCTCCTATATTTAATTTGATTTATTTGAACACAAGTTCTACATTTTTCTTGTTCCATTTTTATATGCTGTTTGACCAAAAGACCTAAGTAAATATTGTGCGAGCCCCTCCACAGAGTTGGCAGTAACATTTTTGTGGTTTTGTTGTTGTTTGGTTATCCAAACAAAAAAGTGCGAAGAAGCAGGATAATATCAAAGACACACACACACACACACACAATACACAAACCAAAAGGTTGTAGGAGCATTCCAAATTTGTTGCTCATGCATATTTATACAACTTTTTGCGTAGGTTTTTTTTATATATTTCGCTGACGTTCATAAGTTATTGTTTATATAAAAATAAACTTAAACTTTGATTTTCGTAAAACCTTTCCAGTTGAATGCTGTAAACTTGTCCAACAGGTAGGTTAGATCGGTTAGGTAGGTGGGTGAGTCAGTTAGCTCAAAGATTATGCATACTTGGTCAGTTTTTCTTTGTTTTGGATTTCACAATTAGTGGAAATTCAAGCGTTTGAAATTGATTGATTGTGTGGGCTTTGATGTTGGAGATAAACCCAAGAGAAATTTCAAATTGGTAATTTATTGGAATCAGATGGGTTTGGATACGCCAGTGAAATTAGATTAGCTAAGAGATTTAATTATACCGATTGAAACTGAAATGAGAAGACCAGTTGAGACATGGCCACAATCGTACAATTTGTTTGTTTTTAATCATGATAGGAAAATAACTAAGCTCTAATCGAAACTATAAGTAAACTCTCTACAAATACACATGTTCTCCCCCCCTTTTGTGCATTTTGTGCAGCTTAATCGATTTTTAAAAAGCCATGCATATTTTTAGATGTTCGCTTACTAATCAATTAATACTTGTTTGTTTCAAAACATTTAAAACTACCGCATCTACAATTTAATATTTAATAAACTGATTTAAAATGTTTATACCTCTGGCCATTACATAAGCACGTTTCTTATGTGTAACCTTGATTTCCCAAGCATTTACAAATTTTTTCGCTTCACATGCATAAACAGTATTACATATATATTTTTCTTTACCCAACCTAATCAGTTACAATATAGCATTGCGACGTGCTTGCGGGGTTTGTCGTGATTGCACTTTTAATTTACTACGTTTGTACAACTATCCAAGATACATACATAAATTTAGAAACCGGCCGGCCCACGCGTGAGCCAACCAACCAACCAACCAACCAAGCCCAAGTCAAGCCTACACACAAAATGTTCTCTCCACTTTGACACGATTTGTAATGAAAGGGAGGAGGAGAGCGTGGGCTTGTGGCAAGGGAGAGGGTGTCCAAGAAATTAAATTCAATGAAATTAATTAAAGGTCGTTTTTTTTTTTTTTTATTGAAGTTAAAAAAGTGTGGGTTGTGGGGCGCCTGCCAGGGCTCAGTAGCTGCTAATGTTGATAAAGTGTGGGCGAAACGCGCGCTGTTTTAGTAGCTATCGCATTTCGAAACGTCTTCAACATCTCTTTGATCATTAAAAACTTGATCAAATATAAAGAAGCTGTGAAAATTGTATGGTGTTTTAATATTGAAAATATGCAGCCACACTTTTTGATGTGAAACATCTTTAATTTCGGTACGAAGGATTTTAATAGGAGTTAAATTTAATTTCAGCGTCACGTGACGCTACAGCGCTGAACTGACGTCATGCATATTTTGTGTTGTTTTGGCAGAGCGTCACAAGTGGAGAGGGAAAAAGAGGAGTGAAAGAGGCAGAAAGTGGGGGTTACTAAACAGTGATTGAACAATGACTTGAAAGTGACTAAACAGTGACTTAACAGTGACTTGAGATTGACAAATAGTGTCTTTACAGTGACTTAACAGTGACTGGACAGTGAATAGACGGTGTCTTAACAGTGAGTTGATAGTGACCAAACAGTAACTTGAAAGTGACTAAACTGAGTGACTTAACAGTAGTTTTACAGTGACTTAAAAGTGACTTGACTGTGACTAAGCACTGACTTGACGTTACTTAACAGTGATTTGAGATTGATAAAACTGTGACTTGAAAGTGAGTAAACACTGACTAAATTGTGACCAGACAGTGAATATGACTGTGACTTAACTCTGGCTTGACAGTGACTAAACAGTGTCTAAAGAGTGACTTAACAGGGATTTAACAGTGAATTGACTGTGTCTTAGTGGTGACTTGTCAGTGACTAAACAGTGACTTGACTAAAAGTTACTAAACAGTGACTTGACAGTGCCTTATCAGCATTACAGAAAAGAAGGTAGAAAAAAGCAGCCAGTGAACTTGTTGTTGTTGCATTTTATGAATTCTCTGATCACATTTGACTCTTTTATCAATTCCTCAGTCTGATTAAAATAGTCGCTATAAATGCACTCGTTTTCTGATCTTCAATGATACTTCTGTTGGAAGAAAATAGTACCCCTATTGCGACTCTTCATCAAGAGTCCTTTATAACCCTTTTTTTAGTTCAGTTGAGACTTATTTTTGAGTCATTTGGGAGTATTTTCCGATTCGTTTTTCAATCAATCACTGTTTGAGCAAATGCATGTGCCATTTCTGAATCTTCCTTAAATTACTTATCTCATTATACCCTTGCAAAGGGTATTATAATTTTGCCCAGAAGTTTGCAACGCATAGAAATATTAATTTCTGATCCTATAAACTATATATACTCTTGAACAGGGCGACGAGCTGAGTAGATTGAGCTTTGTCCGTCCGTCCGTCTGTCTGTCCGTCTGTCTGCCTGTCCGTCTGTCTGTCCGTCTGTCTGTTTCTACGCAAACTAGTCTCTTAGTTTTAAAGCTATCGGGCTGAAACTTTGCACAGAGTCTTCTTTTTACTGCACACTGCTAATATGTCGGAACCGACCGGATCGGATGACTATATCTTATAGCTGCCATAGGAACTATCGGTCGAAAAGTGGGTTTTTGTGAGAAAACTTTTTTGTTTTTAATGTAAACGCCTTCCGCTTCGGCAGTTATTAGTTTTATATGCTTCTACACAGATTTGGAAGTTTTGGTCAAAATCGGATGACTATATCTTATAGCTGGCATCGGAACTATCGGTCGAAAAGTGGGTCTTTGTAAGAAAAACTTTTTTGTTTTTAATGTAAACGCCTCCCGCTTCGGAAATTATTAGTTTTATACGCTTTTACACAAATTTGGAAGTTTTAGTCAAAATCGGATTACTATATTCTATAGCTGTCATAGAAACTATCGGTCGAAAATTGGGTTTAATTTAGAAAAATGGTTTGTTTTAATGCTGACGTTCGTAAACTTTGATTTATCAAAACATTTGCAAGGGTATAAGAACTTCGGCAAAGACGAAGTTAGCTTGGCCTTCTCGTTTTAATCATTAAAAGATCTTGAATATAATATCGCTTTGATTATTCTTGTTCAAAAGATCTTCCAAATGCTAGCTCATGTTTCACATCAAATCCTCATGAGTGTTATCGACACTCACACCTTTTTTTTTTAACACCGTTGGAAATTAAAGACTGCCAGCATTGACACCCTACTTGGGTCAGTACACTCACAAAAAAGCTGTATCCACCTGTTCAGCGATCACACTGCTGAGTTTTTATCTGAGTTGCTTTAAGCCCGTGTAATCAGCTGAGCGGACAAGCAAAATTCAACCTGTTGCATTAAGCCTGACCACACAGCTGAGAGGCATCTGTCAAATTATAGGGTTACCAAATCGCAGTCTGCTGGCGTTGCCACTTTCTAGTTTTAGATACAAACGATACAAATGTGTTATCGATTTTTGACTATAGGTTCAAATTAACTCTACTTTAAATTGAACAAGCAAACTGTTAGTTGCAAACCATCAGACCAGTTAGATCTTCGTGACATAACCAAATAATAAGTTATGCGTATGATACTTACAACTTTAGCATTTAGTACAATTATTAACGTCACAATATTCATATGAACCACTTGATTTCAATGAACCATGGGTCTAATACTGACTCATCTGACCTTCTCAGGCATGTGTCAGGGCAAAACTAAGTTGGTCAGATGCGTTTTTTGACACTCAGTGGGAAATGTATGCAACAGGCTGAAGAAAAATGTTAAGACAATCTAAATGATATATATATTCTTTATCAGCATCAACAGCCGAGTCCGTCCGTCCGTCTGACTGTCTGTATGAATTCCTTACCATCTCAGAGACTCTAAGAGCTAAAGCAACCAAACTCGGCATGTTCTAGATTTTTGCCTCGCCTACCACAATAACAAAATCTTGAAAACCTGCCACATTTTGGAAGATGTCGAGCTCAAATTTAAATCTTAAATTTATATTCGCAATAACTATAATCCCTGTTTATTTCCTTAAGATCGGATTATAAATAGCCGTGTTAAAAAATATTGCATACTTTTGGATGTGCACTTTTAGGAACACAGAAACGCTATTAAACATTTCTTCTTATGACTAACGGGTATTTCGAAGTCGATCAGAGCCGACTTTAACTTACGCTCTAGTTTATATTATAGTCGATCTTAGCTGGCATTTTAACTTGTTTTCAATTTACCTCGTCTCGGACTTGAGCTTAGGATCTCGGAGGTAACACGTTAACACACAGACGACGGCATCTTAGCGACGAAATTATAGTAAAGAAGCATTAAGACACTCAGCAAGCAAAAAGCCCCAAGACCAGAAAATGTTGTTTTTTTGTTATTTATTAAAGCTGTTTTTAACATTGTCTCAACATAGTCAAAAATGTCAAATTAAAATGGACATAAATTTCCTCTTTTCCATTTCGTGTGTTCTCTTTGTTTTAATGCCGTGGTGCCCAAAATGCCCAAAGCCCATCCCATGGGATAGGAACTCATAATTCTGCCGCTGTCGCTGCCGTAACACGCATAGAGAGAGCGAATACGGGTGTTCTACAAATTGGAAGCTCGGCGGCTTGCTCTCTTTCGACGTGTGAGAGAAGGTCTAACAAGACCTTCATTTGTTTGCTTTTTGCTCACTTCGTGTTTTGCTGCTACGCACTGAAGCGCAAAGCTTTATAATGTGAGTTTTGGCACCACTATTTTAATGCAAGGTTAAATTTCTAAAAGGATAAAAATAATAGTATTTTTTCTGATTATTTCTACACTTTTGCTTATTTTATTTTATGATTTTTCATGATTTTTGATCGTCTGTTAAACTTAGCTGATTATTACTTAAATTTAGATACTAAAACTTTATCCTTAACCATATTTTTGGTAGAAATGAAACATAATTCAAGCTAGTTCATGAATATCGATAATTTTTCAAGACACAATTTAACAACGTTTTCTTAATTTGTTCTTCAATTTAGAACGTATTGTTTTGCCTTGATTAAAGAACGGTAAAATTGAGAACAAACTGTGTACGCAATTTTTTTTCTAGTGTAGTTGAGTAATTCTTTTCATTTCTCAACATTTAAGCATGGTGAATTTGGTCTTGATCACGACAACGTGAGCTCTCACACATAGACAGACCCGCAAAAGATTAGACAATTTAATTACTTTTACAATTACTCAAATAATTATACCTTTAAAATGTGATTATTGAGTAATTAAGCTTGAAATTTTGGAGAATTCATGTAATATCTTTAAAACCACTTCGTTGTTAGCACAAACTAAGGCATATAAACAAGTTCTATATCAAAAACTGCTGATAAGTAAGAAAAGACTGTCCCAAAGCCAGTTTACGACAGCAATAAGGAAAAAAATTTCAGCAACAACAACTACTTGGCACAGAAAGAGAAACTCGGTTATTGTATGTGTACGTGTGTGATGCACTAGAAATCAGGCGTAATCAAGAACAATATACTAGTCTGAGGACGATGCATACACATTTGTTGTTAGGTTCGATTTTGCAAAAGGGATAGAAGAAAAAGAAAACATACGAACTTGTTGTTGCAATATTCTTTGGTTTGTGTTTTGCGTGAGCGCCTTTACGCGATGTTCTTACTATGCGCAGATCATAACAAAATCTAGACCAAAAGCTCCGCTTCCTTGCCTCGGAGCATCTAATAAAAAAGTCACCTTCACCAGCTATTGGCGCCAGCTGTGAACTAACTAGCCTTAAAAAAGTTTTTCAAACTTTCCAACTTCCTTTCTTTTGTGCGAAAACTATAAGCAAACACGCCAAGAGAATAAAAAAATCTGTGTAAAGCCAAATATATTAATTTTTTTTATTCTTTTCTTAAATATTTGGTCAGCTCTTTAAGGTGACTTTTAAAGTCTTTTTTTCTCGCTTTCTGGCCGTTTCAAACTGTTGCTCATCAAAAAAGAAACAGAGCACAAAAAAAGTATTAATTTTCCTCATTTGTTTTTCAACCTTATTTATTAGTTTGTAGCTCACCTTTTTTCCCTGCTCTTTAGCTTGGTTGCCTCGTGCTCTGATCTGAAATTTGAGATAAGCCCAGGAACAATTAGTGGCTATGTATAAACAGACAGCAACAACAACAGAGAGCGTGGTCAAGCAAATAGACTGACATGCCCTGTAGACCAAAAAAAAAAAAAAAAAACGTGTACATAGTACAATACACTTTTTGGTTTATTTGTTTATTTATATGTTTCCTTCTACTCATGCATACATACATAGACAGATAGCAGTCCAGGCCAGACGCATTTGCTAAGTGGTGTCAAATATTTACATGATATTATATTTCGATTTTCTATTTAACTTTACACAAATTCAATTTTGGAAGTGTGAAGCAAATGCCAAAGGGTTTGCCATGAGTATTTTGAAAATGATTCTAATATTATGTAAATTAAAGTTAAAACTAGGAAATAAATTTGCGTATGTTTTCACTTACACTAAAATCAGCTCCAAATACCCGCATGGGTAGAACGCATATTCTACAAATCGCTTTCAAAACGTGGTGAGACCGTTTATGCTAGTGACACTAGTGTTACCAGATCCCGACATATAAAAATAGTACCCCACTTACCATAACCGTCACTATTTGTGGTAATTACAATTTTTGGGGTTCAGCAGTTTTCTCAACATTTTATACAACAGCAACAATTTATATTCCATAATCAGCCCCAAAGTATGCTTCACTAAATAGGCCGTTTTCTAGGTGAAATAAAGAGTAGAAGTCAACAAAGGGTAACCTAAATGCAAAAAGTTATATTTACTTACTTAACTCTGATGCTTTTTTTTTAGCTTTTGAGAGAAATATTAATGCGCAATAACCTAAAAATATAAAGCACCCACCCGTACACACACACACACACACTCAACGAACCCCTCGAATGGAACCCTTTTGCAAATGACGAGTATCAAACAAAATCCTTGTTGGGATAGGCGCCAAGTAAAATGCAAAAAGAAATGGGGGAGAAATTCTTTAGAAAATATACTTTGCATTTTTTCTTAGGCCAACTAATATGGCCAGAAGTGTCAAAGGCAGCGCCAGCCCCCTCCCCCTGGCATCATCATTATCCAAACTAGAAATGGGGGAATGAACTGTAGTGGTAAAACTACTTTGCAGTTTGTTAACATTACACGGAACACAATTGATTTACTCAAACCGCAAGGAATTCAATTGCCAGCGAACGTGCGCGTGCATGATGAGAATGGCAAACCTCAAGGATGCTTTCCTTCTGTGTGTGTGTGTGTGTGGGGGGGAGAGTTTTATGTGCGTCAGCTGCTGCTGCCTAAGTGGCCTCCATCCTCCTCCAGCATCATTTTATTCTTCTTTTTATTTTTACCCCGGACATCGGGAGGTCCTTTCGGTTGTTGGTGGTGGTCATTAGGGCGGCGCTTAGAAAGGTAAGTGTGCTAACCAAGTTAGCGATTGTAATTGGCCAGCAGCAGCAGAGGCTTATATAAGCGACAAACACCCCAATTAACTATAAATATCCAATGCTCTTCAGTGTAAAAATAACAAACAATTTGCGAAAGAGAAATGAATAGGGACCAGTACCACCTGCTTAGGAGATGATTCAAGCTGTTTCTTAAATATAATAGTCTGTTTAAGTGTGATTTTCGAAAAAGTTTAAAAAGTGGCTTACAATTACTTGAATTTCGACATTTGAGCTAGATTTTTTTTTTAATTTGCACATTTTTGGTTCTTTTGAACTTCAATCTAACAATAATAAGCTCAGTCTACATAGCAAAACTCTAATGATGCTGCTCTAATGCAGTTATAGCTTGATGAATAGATGGCACCACTACTTGATTTCCAAAACTGACCAATAGATGGCACTGTGGCCATTTAAGCCACGTTAACTAATTATTTTGAGTACTGCTGCCAAGGAGATACTCGGTTACTCCGAGCCCTCTCGAAAGCGGTCTTGGTACGACGAGGAGTGCCGACGCGCTACTGCAGAGAAAAACGCTGCCTACAGGAGAACTCTGCAGTCGAGAGTAACGCGGGCTGCTAAAGAGCGATATCTGGAGAAAAAGAAAGAGGAGAAACGCCTTTTTAGAAGAAAAAAGTGTGAGCAGGAAAGGCGCATGCGCGAGGAAGTCGAGATGTTATTCGGCATGAGTGAGACTCGAAAATTTTACCAAAAGATTAAGCAGTTAACAGAAGGTTTCAAGCCCAGAGTCGCACAATGCAAAGACGAACAGGGGAATCTGGTCACAGATCCGCAAGTGGCGCTTAACAAATGGAGAAGTTACTTTTCCAACCTACTGGGAGGCGATGACGAACATGATGCCGCCTTTAGAGAAGTAACGATGCCACCAATCGACAACATAGAGATAGACCCGCCGACCCAACAGGAAGTCTGTTTAGCCAAAGAAGGCTAAAGAACAACAAGTCGCCAGGCGCTGATGAGCTGCCCGCTGAATTGTTCAAGGCTGGAGGCGAAGAATTGGTAAGGTGCATGCACCAACTTCTGTGCCGTATATGGGTTGATGAAAGCATGCCTGACGATTGGAATCTAAGTGTTCTCTGTCCAATCTTTAAAAAGGAGACCCTGCAGTTTGCGCCAACTACCGCGGGATTAGTCTCCTCCCCTATCGCATATAAGGTTCTGTCCCGCATTATTTGTGAACGCCTTAAGCCGCTAATTGATACACTGATTGACCTTATCAGTGTGGCTTTAGACCTGGTAAATCCACCACAGACCAGATATTCACATTGCGCCAAATCCTGGAGAAGACCTATGAGAGAAACATCGAAAATCACCATCTTTTTATCGATTACAAAGCCGCTTTCGACACGCCGATAAGGTCAAGGTTTTTCGAAGCCCTGTCTACTTTAGGTATTCCAGCAAAGCTCCGTCAAAATTGGAACGAACCTCTCCGAGCCTTTTGATACCAAAAGGGGTTTTAGGCAGGGTGACACCTTATCGTGTGACTTCTTTAATCTGCTGATGGAGTATATACTGCGCCAGTGCCCAAATGCCAACAGATCGGGCACCATCTTTAATAAGGATGTAATGCTACTCGCATATGCCGATGATATTGACATTATCGGCAAAACCGAACAGGCAGTAAGCAAGGCGTTTTTAGAGATTGAGAAGCAATCTGAACTAATGGGTTTAGCGGTAAACGAGGACAAGACGAAGTACCTAGTGTCCTCGAAACAGAAGTACACACAACTTGGGCAATCTGTTGCAATGGGAGAGTACAACTTTAAAGTTGTAGACAGAGCGGGCAAACAAACGAAACGAAACGTTTCTGAATCGTTTCGTTTCGTTCTTTGCACAGAGCGAAACACAAACAAAACCCGAGAAAAGTAACTGTAAAACAAAATGAGTTCTGTTCAGTTTGCGTTCGTCAACGCAAACTAAACGTAAAGCGAAATGCTCTCATCTTGATTTGCGGACAAAGGGAATCGGAACGATATGCAACGAGCGCGAACAGTTCGGAAACGTTTGCTGCTCAATTTGTATTTGTATTTGTATTGTTGTTTTTTTTTCTGTTGCTTACTTCTTTGTTACTCTCAGCTTTGTTGTTTTCGTTTGCTCTTATTTTATTTCTTCAATTCAGCTGCTGAAGTAGAACTAAAAGCCAATCATTTCGCAAACGATTTCTTAGTATACGTTTCGTTCCGAAACGTTCCAAGGCAGTGCAGCTTTCTGAAGAACAATATTCCAATCGTTTCGTTTGCGCTCTTCGGCAATATAAAGTTAGTGGTTTCGTTTTCCCTCACTAGAGTAACAGCTACAAAATGAAATGAATCGTTCCTTGGCTTTTGCGAACGGCTCGTTAAACGTTTCGTTTGTTTGCCCGCTCTGGTTGTAGAGGACTTTGTCTACCTCGGAACGATGATAACCGGCGACAACAACATCAGCCTGGAAATTCGAAGAAGAATCACGCTCGCAAACCGATGCTATTACGGGCTAAGTAGGGAGCTCAAGAGCAGAAACCTCAAGCGAAGAACAAAAATAGCGCTATATAAGTCGCTTATCATCCCAGTCCTGCAATACGGCGCAGAAGCATGGGCAATATCATCAGCGGATGAGGCGGCGATTGGCGTTTTCGAGCGAAAGATTCTTCGCAGGATTTATGGACCTTTGAAAGTTGGCGAGGACTTTCGCATCCGAAGGAATGACGAACTGTATAGCTCTTGGGGACTAGTCTGGTCAAATTATATCAACACAAGAGGAATGCGAAAGAACTGGGACAAGGCAAGGTGGGACGACCACCTCTAAGGTGGGACGACCAGGTGCGGAAAGACATTTCTAAGCTTGGCGTGAAAAACTGGTGCCAGCTCGCACGGAGCAGAAGCGACTGGCGGACATTAGTTGCAGCGGCCGAGACCGTCAAACGGTTGTGATGCAAGCATCGGGCCAATAAAGAAGAAGAAGAAGAACTAATTATTTTAACACACAGATAAGGTTTTAGTTCGGTATATTAGGCTGGGTGCTGCCGGTAAGATTGACTGTAACACAATGGCGCAGAGATGAGTGTGTCTGTGTGTGTGAGTTAGAGATGTGAGATATCAAAAGGCGGGAGTGTCGAGCATCGATAGTTGTTAGTGATGTGTGAACCTGATAGAAGTACTGGATGCCTGATTGGGACTTGATGAACTTAGACCGCTACAGTGCTGCATAACTTGAGTATAGTTCATCTGTTCTTTATCCTTTCTTTGGCAAATCGATAAACATTCTTGATACGTCAATGTCTCTAGAAGGTGCAAACCGCCAATCTACACAACTGTGGGAGATATGACGTTTTTCCCAATAAATATATATCTGACTGCAAGTATAAAAAGCTACCTTTATCTCTGATCATCTCTGAGATCTGTGATTTTTAAAAAAGGAAAAGAATTTTTCGTGCTGATTATATACATCGATCTATAGACAATTACTTTCGTGTTCAACGATCCACATCCCTTAAGGACGGTGACGTAATTCAAACGCAAGAGTCTAGATATAACCTGTTTGGGTAAAAAATTACCTATATTATTGAATTATACTCCATATTTGCATTTAAGGCTAACTTTTTCCTAAAAATTTACAAAGACAAATTTTTGTAATGCAAAATCTTAACAATATTAACTCGATTTACGTGTTTACGTTCAGAGATAATGTGTCTGAAGTCTTGTTCTCCGATGGAGTATAAAATGTTACTGAAACGTAAAAGAATCAACTAGTTTGAGAGAATACAAACCAATCCTGAAATAAAACTGGTTCGGTTCAGTGGTTCAGAAAAGTTTTTAACCACCGCTTTTCGACCATTATACTATAGCGATTTGTATCGACTTTGTGTCTCAAGACTACTTGAATCATGTACGAATGGATTGGATCACTTCTAAAAGACTTGTATCAATCCGAAAATGTTCATTTCAAGTACAGAACCTACTTGAAAATCAAATGATTCTGACTCGAGATTGAAGTAAGTACGGAATTCCATTGTCAAAGCGAAAGAGCGAAAAGAAAACGAAAGCAACCCTCTAGTACGGCCGACCGACGCTGTGACTGTCGTCGACGCACGCTTATTTCCCTCACAATGAGCTCGACTGACGTGTTTTGCAAAGAGATGTCCGCTCAATACGTTAACGACTCTTCATGCACGCTAGGTCGACGCAATGACATGGATGGTGCGACTTTATCGACACTCGTTCGACCCAATGCCATGCAGAGAAGCAACATAAGCGACGCTCGTTCGACCCAATGTCATGCATGGAGCGACATAAGCGAGGCTCCTTCAACCCAAGAGAGATGCTTCTCTCTTGACGGCAATGTATAATATAAATATATCAGATTACGTACTCTTCAACATAAACTTTAATAGTTAGTGCACATTGCAATGGATTCCATTTGCATGTTGTGAAATATATTGTTGATAGGGTGTTTGAGGATTGAAATTCCTTTTCTTTAAATCCTTTCCTATTCTTTGCACACGCTCTCTCACGGAAGAAAATCTCTCGCTCTCTAACAATTTTGACAGGCGTCACGACTCATCACCGTACAAAGAGCAATGCTGGGTTGACGCAAGGTGAATTTACTACAAGGTGACGTATTCCGTTGTGGGGAGGGGCATGGTATAATTAACAAGGTAGTGTGGTCAGAAATTCACCACGCGGGAGAGGTACCAGTTGATATGAACATGGGAGAGCACGTTGACAGCCCCTTTGGTACTGAATGTTTTTCACCATTCAACTGGTACCCCAAAATAGAGGCAGCCTACTTTAATGACTTCACGTGGTATAATTCCACCATGGGGAGGGGTCTTAATTTTTTTCAACTCGCTCTCTCGGCGCTCCGATATAGATGACAGTTGCTCTGAGAGGCAGATGCTAGGCATCGTAAGGCCCCTCGAAAGATAGCAGCTGTGGGGAATACGTCACCTTGTAAGTAAATTCACCTTGGGTTGACGTATAAGACCGACTGACCCCAGCCGTACTAGAGGGAAGTTCGAAACAGAGAGAGAAAAACTCTCTCAGGAAGAATTCGGTACACAAACACATGCATATACAACTTGGGAGTTATTGATGGTGTGGTTATCTTGCACTAACTGATGCCTTGGATCCCTTTCAGTTCTAGCACTTTCAGTATGTAAAGGTAGTTGCTGAATTGCAGGCGATGGGCTAAATCTATTAAACAGTCTTCATTTTTTCAGCTGTATGCAAACTCTAATGACCTCGATAATCACAAAGTTCGTTAAAAATGTTTTTGTTCTATTGAGATGCTTTTGATGGTCCATCATTGGTCAATCATTTGATGTATTTTTTTAATGTCTGGTATTCTTGAATCAAGCCGAATTTGAGATCAACTCAAATCAATATCGGTCATTCTTGATTGGTGGATCAAATCGAGCTCGAATAACGAGATAAAATCCCAAAAATGAATCCTAGATTTCCCGCACAGCGTCAGAGAAAATCCAGGCTTGACCAACTTCTGACATCGTTTGGGATTGAATTTAGACCGAATATCTCAATTTTTTTTCTCCGTGTACCTTCGAGCAAAGATTTATTGATATAGATGACGCATGTCAAACAAAAAACGATTGATTTTGGGAGCTGACATTGGATCCCAAATAAAAAAGTTTGTATGAGATGCGGCATCTATATATGTAGTGTCTTTGCTTCGAATCATATTCTATTAAAGTCCTTATGCATTTCAAGATTAGCTGCCAACAAATACTCTTTTGCTTTGTACACTTCGAGGATATAGATGATTGCTCGATGTAGTTGATCCGAAATTCCACGACTCAGTCTTCGAAATCTACCACGCTTAATCTTTCCAAAAGAAGATTGGAGTGTGGTGCCGGCCTTGTAAATGATTTCCAAATGTAGTTTAATTCCTGTGAAATTGAATTAAATCCAATGCCAGTTTCAACTCACAAAACATACTAAAAATCAATATCAATTCTAACCTTAACAACTTGATTACAAAACTAAATTTAAAATTTAAATTGTTACACACCACAGACAAATCACAATTGTGGCAAACACTTGAGAATTTTCCCATATAATTTACGTACAGTATGTGTTCGTGTACTTAGTGGGTCGTTCAGTTTGATTTCGCAAAAACTTGACACAATGGTAATTGTAATTGAGTTAATTTGAAATCGATGCAAACCGAATTGTAAGCGTGAATCGTTTATTAAAATTATACACAAATCTTGGAACTAGTTGATAATAATTGTTTGGATTTTTGCTTTTCATAAGAATCATTTATAAGGAAGGCAACCCTGGTTTTTGCTGCGCCCACCTTTTATGCAATGTTGTCTGGGGGCCGATCAAATATTTATGAAAGCAAAATGAATACAATGCGTACACATACGAGAGAAGTATTTGTATTTGTGTAAAAATGCATTTGATTGAGCTCCAAATGCAAATTTTTATTTTCTTTCATTGGCCAGCGTTTTGATTTCATTGTTATAAATGCCCGAATGTGGTGTATGTGTATGTGTTCATATGGTTTTTAAATGGATTTGTTAGAAAAAGTACAGTCATACAATTAAAGTTGAATTCAGGGCTTTAAAATCCCTAGAATCAATGCAAATAAAATCCATTTTAAAATTTGTACTTCTTCCTTCTTTTGTGGACTTACATAAAAATGCTTCTTTTTATTTTGGCAACACCTTAATTTAATTTACAAATTTTCTTTGTCTGCTCTTCTGCATTTTCAATATTTACATGCGAATAAAATCCATACAATTTAACAGAAGAAATGGTGTAAAACTAAGCAAACATTTATTGATGACCCAACTTTATTATCAACTTTGGCTAACTAACAACGCTAATGAGGCCCCATGAAAAAGTTTAGTTTGAAAAACTTGATAATGGTTCCACCTTCCATGACGCGGGGGGTGAGAAAAAAACGTTGCTTGTTAAAAAAAAATTGAAGGGAAATAACAACTGAAGCATTGGTGGGGACAAAAAGAGAGAGAGAAAGAGAGATTGTGAAAATGAAAAACTTTTTTTATTGGGTTATACAGAGATAAAATTGATTAATTTTTTTCATTCCTTTGGGGGAGTTTTAAGTTGAGGCAAAACGAAAATTGAATTAGAAACAATTTCTTTGGAAATATACAAATTTTAAATTATTATCCACAAAGGTTAGATAGAATATATAATAGAACCAGCCTCTATTCCAGATTTTTTTCATCTTATCTATATGTAACTCTCTAATCAATTATTCTTGAACATTTTTCGAGAATTTCGATGGGATTTGCCCATAAAAATCGTTTGTTTCGAGTCATTCTAGAAAAATATCAGTCAAGTTCTCAAGTACTTATTATACGCTTGGAGAGAGGGGGTATATTGATATTGTTCGGATGTTTGGAACGCATAGATGGAAGTATCTCCGACCACATAAAGTATATATAATATATTCTTGATCAACATGACGAGTTTAGTTGATATAGCCCTGACCGTCCGTCTATGCTAAGGGCTGCATTTGGCTTTGCTGGAAAGAGTCCAATAAGCTTTGTAACACATAAATTGAACTCGGAAAAATATGTCGAGCTATTAGACGAAGTTCTTGTTAAATTTTGGGGAAGAATATGTCGAAAAATTTTTGGACATTCCAACAAGCATTGTCTTGTTTCAAAAGGCACAAAACAATTTTCTGAAGAAATGCAAATACCGGTTATGATGTGGCTCGAAAAAGGTTCAGATCTTAAACCAATGAAAAACTTTTGGAACATCATTTGCATGGAAGGCAATTGAACACCTTAAAAGAACTTAAAGATTCAATTATTGCAGAATGGGCCAAATTGGATACATCAATTCTTCAAAACTTAATAAATTCAATGCCAGGACGTTTATTGAAGGTTATTAATACACAGAGAAAAAAAAAGATCCCCCTAGAATGGATATTCGAAATATCCACTTAAGATCCATTTTTTTAAATATCCTTTTCACATTATTCAGCTCCTTTGGATGGAGAAAAAAGATCAATGAAATATATTTTCTCTGATATATCCTTTTTAAGCGAAAATAAATCGATTTCGAAAATATCCAATGGATCCCAAAAAAGGATAGTTAACTATCCAGTCCAAATGGATACCGAAAATATCCTGAGGATCATCAGAAACTATCCTTTTTTTCTCTGTGCAGTAATGGGTGACATATTTAGGTATTAACATAAAAATCGGAGACTTAACCCTATAAAAATCTCTATATTCTGGAACTATCGGTTCATTATTTTCGTTCTGAAAAATATAAATTTAATTTTTAAAAGTATTTGTGCTAATTATTATTTAGTAAATATATGGAGAGCACAAAAACATTTACCTGTCTCTCTGTATGGCTTCGGCTAGCATTCGGTATGAATTGCCGTGTGACTTCGGCCCCTGATGGCTAAGGCTGGCCGGCCCTGATGTTAATCAATTTGTATAATACTTTGAAAGCATATCTTTTTCTCTCTCTGAGAGTTAAAAAGATATCTATGGGGGCTATCCTGGAAATCTCTAGCGATTTGGCCTCCGATGATTTTGGCCAAAATGCTCAAAAAGTCCGTCGGTGTCACAGAACATAAAGAGAGTTCATTTATCCATTTAGATAAATTGTGTTCCAGTTAAGTTGTGCTTAATTTATTTCGCTATTCGGTTCAGCAGACAATTCCCAACTGATTCTAACACTTTGCTAGTTTAGTCAATTTACCAAGAAATCTTTGCTTAATTGCATTTCCTAGAACCCAATTCCCCATCCATGGCAATATCGAAACACTTCAATTACATTGAAAGAGACACGTGTATGGGATTTGAGACCTCTTTTGCAAATGCATTAAAATGTTGCCAACATTCTGTTGCTGCTGTTGTTCCTGACAAGCAACGACAACCGTTGCTGATGATAATGACGTAGAACGAAGGCAAACTGTTGGCAAAAGTATGGCGCATAAAATTTGCATTAAATCATTTCATTTTTCTTCGCTTCGGGTATATATATTTTTTTTTTTTTTTTTTTTTTTACCCCAACTCAACGTCAAACGGTAGCCAAAGAACCCAACAAAGTGGAATGTGTTGCAAATTTCAATGCAATATGCCGACGACGCTGAGTTGAAAGAGTTAAGCAGAAAAAAAAGTATAAAAATAAACAAACAGTTTTGTTCAAAAGGATTGGTAAAAAGCTGCGAGCGTTGGCAGCTCGTCATTGTCCGTGTCAATAGAGAGCCACAAAAGAAATTGAAACTAATAGCCTATTTCCACTGAACAAATGAAGCTTCATTTCATGAAATGATAAGAAATGATGAAAATGATATCATTTCTTCCATACGAATTGTCACTTCATTTTGCCTTTCATTTCTGAAAAATGATGAAAAATGATGACATTCCCCACGAAGGAATCTGGTATTTTTTTAAAAAATACTAGCTACTCTCTGGCATTACTCACTACTCTCTGGAAACGGAAAGTGTCATCACCAATAATTTGTAATTTTGTTTCAAATATAAATTAGTCAATAAAAGTTGTGTATTTAGCTTTCTGTTGATAATTCAGGATGATAACAATGCGTTTGCCCCTGAAAATTGCTATCACGACGGGTATGTTATATTTTGCTAAATATTCCACGTGAGTTTGAAAGTGGCGCCTGTTATTTAAATCAACCTTTTCAGCTGTTTTTCACAACGTATCGTTGTGAATGTTAAACAAATGACAATTTGTCAATGGAAACAGCAAAATTTTTTGAAATGAAAATGACAAGAAATGAAGCCAGTGGAAATAGGCTATAAGCCGAAGCTGCCGACGACGACATCGCCTAAGCGAAAACTTCATTTGGCCTACGTAAACAAAAAATTGTTGCTGGCAACATTGTTGCTAATGTGAGAACGAACTGAGCACATAGATGATACAAGCTGGAGAATTTTAGTGTGTGGAATGTAGGATACAATTTCTTATCTACTGCAACTTTGTGGGTAGATTATAATTGGCATTATTTAACAATTCAGTAAGTTTGACAACGTTAATGTTAATAATAGCCAAGTTATTGAAAACTGAAAAAGTCGGAACAGCAGCGCCCCTTCCGATAGTGAGGACATGTCATACTACTATCAGTATCATCACTAACGTCTGTGTCTTTCGCTCAAAAGTTGTGGATAGCTTGAATGAAATTGTATAGACTTGAACACAGATTTTCAGCCAAGAAATAATTTAGCTTGACTATAAAAAGTATAAAAGGGGTATGAAGAAAGTATGAAGGGGTGTTCGTATGAAGCTGGCGTGTACTAGAGATTTGTTTATATTATTGTTTGGGATAATTTCCCAGTAGTTCAACTTTTGAAGCACTAGATGACAATTTTTTTGGGTCAGTCTGTTCATGACTTTTTTTACCCGTTACTCGTAGAGTAAAAAGGGTATACTAAAGTCGTGCAAATGTATGTAACAGGCAGAAGGAATCATTTCCGACCATATAAAGTATATATATTCTTGATCAGCATCAACAGCCGAGTCGATATAGACATGTCCGTCCGTCCGTCCGTCTGTATGAACACCTAGATCTCAGAGATGGTAAGAGATAGAGGTTTGACATGAATGGGACAAATGCTTCTTATACTTGCAGGCAGATCAAGTTTATTTCAAATTTTGGCCACACCCCCTACCGCCCCCGCAATTCGAAAAAAGCGTTATATCTCCTACAATTTTAAAGATAGATTCGAACCTTCTAGAGAGAGTTAGTAATTAGCAAAACGAATAAATTTGCCGAAGAAATAATAAGGATCGGATGAGCGGTTCTCAAGTTATGAGCAAAAATGTGAAAAATAGCCGAGTTAAAAAAGTGTTGCATACTTTTCAGATGAAGGGACGCAGGAACACTGTTAAACATGTTTTTTTCATGAGTAACGGGTATATCGAAGTTGGTTAGAGCCGACTTTAACTTGCGCTCTCGTTTTCCTTTAGTTTATATCTTTAACTTTGCCAAAGATAAAAAAGCAAAATTCCGAACGGTTTATGATATATGGACTTCATAAAAATTGACCTTTTTTTCAAAATTTCAGTTTTGGGTGAAAATATGTTGGGTATTAAAAAAGTACCTTTACGATGTAAAAGGGCCAAGTCCTTTGGGTATTTTTCTAGTTTCGGTATGCTATTAAAAAATATCGGGGTCCGAAGGCGTAACCAGAAAATGAGCTTAAAAAAGTTGCCCAGTGTAACTGAATTGTATTAAATAAGAACAATTATAATAATAATAGTATTAAATAATTTATTATAGAACGGTATAAAGAACTGTTTTAAAAATTTTGGTTTTTTATGTGGTATTTTCTGGAATTCCAGATACTTTGGTACACACCAGCTACTGTTAAGCATAAAGAATGATGAAAGCAGTTCTTAAATAGACAGAGGAAAAATTCATATAAATACCCAAAACTTAATATTAACAAGTGAGAAAGTCGGTCAAGCCCGACTATAACATAGTTTGTACCTGGAGTAGGAGCTGAAAGCAGTGCTGCTGCTGTGTCTCCCTCTATCTCAGTCTCTTTCTCTCTCCCTCTCGCTCTCTCTCTCTCTAAGATAGTGCGGTGTTGGTTGTGAAAGGGTGGGAGGAGGGTTGGCGTGGGGGAGCTTGGTTCACTTTTTTGCTTATAACTTGAGAACCGCTCATTCGATCATTATCATTTCTTCAGCAAATCGATACATTTTGACAATTTTTAACTATCTCTAGTAGGTTCAAAACATCTATCTACAAAACTGTGAAAGATATGAGGTTTTTTCAAAATTGCGGGGGCGGGAGGGGGCGTGGCCAAAATTGAAAATAAACTTGATCTGCCTGCAGGTATAAAAAACATTTGTCCCATACATGTCAATCCTCTATCTCTTACCATCTCTGAGATCTGTTTGTTCATACGGACGGACGGACGGACATGGCTATATCGACTCGGCTGTTGATGCTGATCAAGAATATATATACTTTATATAGTCGGAAATGATTCCTTCTCCCTGTTACATACTTTTGCACAAACTTAATATACTCTTTGTACCTTCGGTACAGAGTATAAAAATATTTATATAGCTTAATCCTATTATTTGTTTCCGAAAGATAGCTCCATGTAGAAAATGTGAAAGATTGAAGGCTGGTCAGCTCGACGTTGCCTTTTGCTCTCGATTTTTTGCACTTTTACTGACTTGAAAAACCCAAAGAGCTATAGCTATGCTGTTGCTACTAAAAATAGAAGCGTGAGGTTCTTAAAACAGTTGTATAGTAAACCATCTTCTTTGTGGTGTTTTGTATTCCTGTTCAGGGCTGCAAAGCTCCTAAAAATCGGGAGGGGTTCGAACCCGCGAAACTTTTTGGGTTCTGAAGGTCGCTGAACCTCGGTTCGTGTTCGAACCGGGGTTCAGGAATAACTTTGTTCTTTCCTAATTGAAACCAACTTAGTGTCGATTTATTTTTTTGCATATAGCTGCTATGTGTCAGATAAGCTCACAATTCAATCTGCTCTTTGCAGGGTTATGTTACATATGGCTCTATGATAAAAATAAGATGAGAAATCGGCCCTTCAACATCTTATTCTCTGTGGAAATTTAGAAGTTTAAACTATTTCGACTTTCAAAAAATCCTTTTGGATCGATATTCTCAAATATCCAAGCTATAAAAATATATCAAGTGAAAATCGGTTTCCAAAATAATGACAAAATTGGAAGCTATTCGAACGTGACAAAAACAGACGGGACGGAATGGATTTGAATTTAAAATTTTGGTTACAGATGGGGACGGGATTTCATTTCCATTTTATATAGATCCGAGACCCCAATTCTTTTACTCAATCCCTGTTATTTATTGCAAACATTTTTTGAAAGTAAACCAATCTTTTCAATGGAAACTTCGATTTCTACATGCTTTATCATATCATTTAACAATCTTTATTAAGAATTACAAATAGTTTTATGATTTTCTTGATAACATATCCAAGTCAAACAGTGATTTCTTCATTCATTTTTTTTTCTTTGCCTTACACTTCTTACTTCTGACTGACTTCTATCAAGTTCAGTGATCTTTCTTGCTAACAAACCGTGTGCAATAATTTGAAGGGCAACCCAAGGAAAGTACTAAATTGTTCTCAACTGCAATTAGCTACAAAACACCAGACGTTAGAGGAGTAGATGATGAAGATGATGGCGACAATGGCGCTAAGGAAAAATTTTAATTAGTCTGCGCGCGCCTGTTCCATGAACTTTAAGCAGCATCAGCAAATTAATCGAAATGCATTAAAGCCAATTAGACAAAGTAGAAGCAGCTAGAAGGCGCCAGAAATGCTGTTGCTGTTGTTGTTGTTGTAATCAAGAAGATGTGAACTGGGCCCGTTGTTGCATTGTTTGCCCAAAGAGAGAGAAGAAGGCAACATCTCTTTTTCTTCCATGCCTTTTTGCATTCTTTTTCGCCTCGTCATCTCAACGTTTGGGCCATTGCAATCAGCAGCCGCCGCCTGTGCCTGCCTGTTCCACAATTCAAATTTACTCGTAGTGCCAGTGCCAGTGCCTGAGTTCTGTGATTCTTTTTTTCGCGCGATTCGCGTGTTGCCGTTGCCAGGCAGCAGCAGCAGCCCGGCAACAACACTCAACGCACTCGTCTTTTACAACTCAACACAGCATCCATCCCAGTAGGCAAGCAGCCTTTTCATTCTTCTCCACTGCATTCTTTTTTTTTTTTTAATACTGTACGGCAGTCGGCAACAGCAACAACAACAACAGCATAAGCTCAAGCACAGAGCACATACAAATAATTTACGCCATGGCAAAGGCAAAAAGCTAAAAATGAGTAAAAGGCTGTGTGGAAATACTCGGTCGTATATGTGCAACGAACTAAAGCCTAACAGTTGCGGCTGGAAAAGTGAGTAGGGCTGAAAGTGTTACGCTAAGTTTAAATAATCTTAATGAAAATCTGGGACCTACCGAAGTAAGAAATATGTAGTTTAAACCAGGGAATTAAACAGGAACCTTACACCGAACAGAACCGATTAAAACTCGGAACCAAAACCGGAACCAATATTTGCAATTTTTTGTATACCGGTATCCGAGAACCGATATTCTTGGAACCGAAAAGACCGAAAATTTGTATTGACCAGACTCTATAAAAATGTTGTATCCTATATTCTTAGATCCTCATTATGTCATGAACAAAAAGCTCAGACCAAGGCTTTGAAATTCTGAAGAAGGTTCGGTCCGGGAGTTCAAACCCCTTGGAAAATGTTAGTTTCGTTTTTCAAACCGGTTCCTCTGCAAGGGTATGGTTCGAAGCTTGGTTCATGAACTCTGATATCGTTGAGATATTTTATGATGAAAAAATAAATTATATTAAAAGTTAAGAAGCTTTATTAAAAACGTTGATCAATACCCGAATGGATCACATTCATATAGGAATCATTTATTACCAAGGCTTACAAATGTACTTAAAATGAAAATTCGATGCAAATCAATAAACGGATTTGATTTGTCATTTAAAAAACTAAATATATTTTTTGAAAGAAGATGAAAACTAGACAAAGTTTTTACATTTGCCTTCGAGAAGGGCAAGTAAGAGTAGAACGTTTGTTTTTATTTTGGAGTGTAATTATTATATCATCGCCAAAAATTTTGATGGACGCAAAACCAATGATCCATCTTTTTCTATATTTTAACGGTCCATAACGGTATGGAACCGAATACCGAAATAATATAAGAACCAAAACAGAATCTTTTACCAAAAGTTCAGATGGTATATCAAGGTAAACTTGGCTAAGTCAAGCTCTGTCACTTTCACCAATAGAAGGGATATATATCCTGGGATTTGCCTCAACGGAGAGCTCATTCCCCATGCTGTACAGTATTAGTATCTTGGAGTAATTTTGGATAAACTCCATTGTTAAATGCTCTTATTTATATACAGAGCTGTAGTGTATTTAATTAATTACTTTTCATTACCATATACACAATTTCTTAGGTAATGAAAAAACAATTCCTAATTACGATTCTTTAATAATCGTAATTGTAACAGAATTATTATTAATTAAACAACTACAACTACAATTATCTAAATAATTGTAAAAGTAATTAAATTTTGGAATATTTACTGAATAATCGTAATTCCAAGTTACAATTACTATTTTTAAAAATTGGAAATCGGGAATTGTTTTTAATTATGTGAAAATGGTATTGGTAATTCAAGTTTACAGCTCTTTTGTTAATAATGATAACAAAAACCATTTAAAAAAATTACCAAAAAAAAAAAAGAACCGGAACCGAAATTTGATTCGGTTTGATTTCCTGGTTTAAGTACTGCCAAATCTACAACCATGGATTTTAGGCAAAATTTTCATCAAAACTTGGGCAAATTATTTGTCTAAGTTCGCATGCGCAAATTAATTTACACATACAGTAATGGAGGAGTTTGTCTGATTTGTGTTCCGGATTTGTCTAGGCGTTCACACACCAAAACTTTGAACACAATTTCGAACTACATCGGGCTAATCGAAATTTCTAACTGTTTCAAGCCGAAATGTTTCCCAATTTAGACTATTTAGCGAAATGTTCATTAAAATTTGGCCAAATTATTTGCCTAAGCTTGCACACGCAAATTAATTTACACAAACTATTGTGGAGGAGTTTGTTCAATTTGTCGCGCCTTTTGCTGCCGAGAAGAAGCGCAGAATGGAAAGCTTTGAAGGTCCTTTACTAATTCAGCTCTCATATAATCTTCCCACCCACCCTGAACCCACTTTTCTGACCGCCACTGTGGCACACTGTAATATGCGACCAAGTAAAAATCGTCGCTGTAACCTCTGCTGCTGCTGCTGCTGTTGCATTCATGCGTGCTTCTGTGTATGTGTGTGTGTGTGCAATTGTGTGTTGCAGCTTATACGAGACGAGACGAAGGAGCACGAGCTGTTTGCATTTACTCTACGCAAATGAGCGGCATTCGTTGTTGTTGTCGTTTTTTTCTGTGATTTTTCTCCCACTTTACTCCCGCTACACCCCACCAACGTTTGCGCACAACTCACTCTCACTTGAGGCGGCTGCATTACATTTATTTATTATTTTGTTTCTTCTTTTCATTTTTTTTTTTTTTTGCTAGGCGTTGAATGACTAAGAGATGCCGTTGCTGTTGTTGTTGTGGGAGAAGAAGGACCCCAACAAAATGCTAACTGCAACTACACAGCTTCCTACTAACTTGCCCTCTCCCTCTCTCTCTCTCTCTCTCTCTCGCTCGCCCGCTCTATCCCCCATTCTGTCAACGACGAGTGGGGTTACTGACATTGCACAGCAGCTTCGCTTCGATGTTGCCATGCACTTTACTTGTGAGTGCGTTTTGTGTAATTCTCCCTCGCAAAAAATTCTTGATGACTTCGCTTTCGTTTATGATTTGGCGCCAAAACAAAATGACAAACCGTTAGAGTTCAAAGAACTCTTTGCTTCTAATTACGATGCATAACAAAATGTAATACTACATACGTCTATAGCTATCTCACTTGCACGCAGGTTTTGCCTAAAATTTAGCATGACTGCATTGAGATCGATCGTGTGTGTGTGTGTGTGTGGGAGAGAGAGCATGAATGCCAATTAACAACAGCAGCCAACAATAACTGAGGCAATTGACATGTCTGCCAACTGCAGTTTTTGAACCACATCATAAAATGCTACAACAAAAGACAATGCAGAATAATAATAATATGATGGCAATTGAAACGACACACAAATAAACAGATAACTGTTATAATGTGCACTACAAACATTACGACTTTTTACTTAGGGTTTTGCTTGGTAGTTAAATTTTCATATGATAATCCCCCCCACCAATACTTTATCAAACAGTCGTGGCCAGAAAATAGAGGAAAGCTTACTCTAGCTTTTCATTAGCAGAAATTACATATGTGAAAGCATAGAACACTTATAAATACGAGGTTCTAGTTTTTCTACCGGTCCTTCCTAATGCTATAGTCCTCCGATAATTATAACGAGAAGGCCAAGCTAACTTCGTCTTTGCCGAAGTTTTTATACCCTTGCAAATGTTTTAATAAGTCAGAGTTTAAGAACGCCAGCAGCAACAAAAAAAATTTTCTAAATAAAACCCACCTTTCGACCGATAGTTTTTATGGTAGCTAAAATATAAAGTCATCCGATTCTCACCAAAACTTGCAAATCTAAGAAAGAGCATATAATATCAATAATCGCTGGGTTGGGAGACGTTAACATTAAAAATAAAAAAGTTTTTCTCACTAAAACGCATTATTCGACCGATAGTTCCTATTAAGCAACACTGTACGGATAGAAAGAGTAGAGGTAGAAAAACCAGGGCTGCAAACCTCCTAAAAATCGGGAGGGGTTCACTCCGGGGTTCAATCCCGCGAAATTTTTTGGGTTCGGGTTCAAGGAGCAGGTTCAAAAGGTCGCTGAACCTAGGTTCGGGTTCGAACCGGGGTTCAGGGATATCTTTGTTCTTCCTTAATTGAGAAAATATTTAAGTAATTTGAAACAAACTTAGTGCCGATTTCTATTTTTTTCAGATAGGTGCTACACTCTGCTCTTTGCAGGGGAGAAACATAAAATGAGAAATAGGCCCTTAAACATTTTATTCATAGGTGGAAGTTTAGAGGCTTGATAATATCATATTCGAGGTTGGATCTGGTGTCGACATATATTTATGTTTAATTATAACTTTTAAAACAAGACACACACACACACCACCAAGAAGGATGGTCTACTGTACAACTGATTCAAGAACCTCCCGGTTATATTATTAGCAGGATTTCCTATCTTCTGGAAGTCGGCAGAGCCCATTGCAATAACTGTTTTGGAATTGCAAAGGTTACTCAAGTGCAAGAAGTGACAACAACAGACCACGCCAAACTGACAAAAAATAGTATTTAACACAACTGACTCTATCGCTAAATCAAATATAGAGTAGGAAAGTACTCTAGACTGATACTTGTGATACAGGAACAGCTGATATAACAAATGTGATGTCTTTAAGTTCTTAACCATGATAGTATAGTAGGTAGATAGTGGATAAACATGGTTAAGAAATATTAATTACTATTTTATTAATCATTCTTAAAGCTTTTGATTATTAGTTTCTTCTGAATATTATACAATGAAGCAAAATGTTTCTTTGTAAGCCGTTTTTATTTTCATGGCAATGGCAAGAAAAAATTGAATTGAACACGTGTTTTGAACCGAACCCTTTTCTACTATTTATTGCTCCGGTTCAGGTTCGGGTTCGGGAAGATAAAAGTTGTTCTGCTCCGGTTCAGGTTCGGTTCGGACTTCACAAAAATCCCGGAGTCTCCGACTCCGGAGCGGTTTAAATCCGTACCGGTTTGCAGCCCTGAGAAAAACATTCCGATTACCGATGATGAAGAGGATGAGGAAGCTGAGCTCATCAAGCCATCAAGCAGGAGCGTGTGGCTGCATATGCTGCCAAGAAATCATCTCTTCATCTTCTACAGCCGCACTTCACTAAATTAAATAAACTATAGAAAAATATTAACTAATTAATATAATTTTATTTAGCACTAATTAACTCATAGATCCTATTCGGCATACTGTTTACGAGGTTTTTTAAATCACTAAGGGACTGTTCTTCCCATGCCTTAATTGTTGGTAATTTAAGCTCCTCAGTACTATTGTACTTAGGGTTTGCCTTGTGTTGCGTGCATTTAGGCGTTGTCCTGTTGTAAAATAAACTTTTAACACCTTCAACCGCAAAGAAAATCCAATAAATTCAATGGCAGAATGTCCATGAACTCTCTGGAGTCGCAGAACGCAGCCCAAATCATTTATGATCCTCCGCCAAAATTTATCTTGGAAAAGTACCGGAGATCCTGCCTCAAATCCCTCCAACAGTGCGAAAACCAATGTGGACTGTCCAAATTAAACAATTTCTCATACGAGAAAATAATTTAGAAAGATAAATTACTTCTGTTCAGTCAGTTCCCATAGTAATTCTGGCGAATTTCATCCGGGTTTCTTTTAGGCGGTGAATTTTTGTCGCACTATGTTTTCAGATTCCTTTAAAGCTCGTGCAATGGTCCAGCAAGACACTCTTTGGGTAGATTCAGAGAATTACTTGCAGCGCTTACTAATCGGCGTTGGTCACGCTGATTTATCTTCGGCTTACGTCCTCCGTGTTCTTTTTTCCATATTCATTTCGGTTTTTACAAAAATTTCGCTTTCATTTTGTTGGAGCAACCAATTTTTCCGACAATTTTACAAAATTACCAATTTTTACTTTTGAGCGCTAGAATTTCACCCTTTTCAACATCTGACAGCACTGGCCTACTTGGCATATTTACAAATTCATTACAAAAAGTACCTGAACCAAGTGAAAACACCAACAACACCAACCAAATTATGCTGATCTGTGCGAAAGCATTTAATAATACTGTTAACACTCAGTTATTCGGGGCGCTAACATTGGATACCAAAAAAGTTTTTATCACTTAAGCCCATTTTTCGACCGATCGATCTTATGATAGATAAACGAAATTTTTACCAATATACCTTCTGAAATATGGCTGTAAAACAGTTTTGAACTGCTTAACTCTGGTGCGGATCCAGTCATGAACCACTTATTAGAGCTGGAGAAACATCGATGTCTACGTACATCGATGTTTTCGATGTTTTAGCAGTAAAACATCGATGTAACATCGATGTTTTTTCCTAATTGGAAAAGTCTGATGTTTCACCTTGCCGAAGCACTTTCTTGCTTGTGATTGAATTGGAAATAAATAAGGAAAGTTTATAAGACAATATAATGACATAAATATATTTTATTTAAAGATACGATTCATATTATACAACTAACGTCCGTTATAGGGCTTTAGATCAAACATTTCCTTACTGTCTTTTAAAAATTATTCAAATTTTTATTAAGGAACATTAAACGCTCCAAAATCTTCGGCTTTAAGGAGCAGCGTCTATCCGACAAGGTCTGTCCAGCTTTACTGAATGTCCTTTCAGAAGCTGTGGATGTTGCCGGAATACATAAATATTTTTTAGCCACATCTTTTAACGGGCTCATGTCTTCATCAGTGCTCATGTCTTCATCAGTGTTCATCCAGCAGATGAGCGGATCCTCGTCCTCTGACAGATGGCTTCTTTCCAAGTATTGCATCAAAACGAGTTTTGCATTTGTCCCGAATTCTTTTGGCTTTGTTGAGATTTTTGAACAAAGAAAGGAAAACTTTGTTTTTTTTGAATTGTCAATTGGAGTTTGCGGTGGTGTTGGATGTTGATGGATATTTTTGGATATAAATGCGTGTATTTCCGCTCAAGCGCTTTGGCAGCTTGGTCACCATTGATCGGAGCGTTAAAAGCATCTTTCTTAAATCGGGGATCTATCATTGTTGCTATCCCTGACCTGCCCTTTTTCATATGGGGAAAATCTTTCTGGCAGTCTTTTTAAGCAAATTAAGTGTATCAATTGCTTGGACAGACTTTATTTCATTTTCCATTTTTTGTGTGTTTAACTGAATCTCGCATATTAGTGGGATAATTAGTGATATTGTGGCATATTTGCTCCCGGAAATTTGCAAAGTGGCATCGTAAAAAAGGGCAAGTATTTTTGACATTTCTTGTAAAGATTCCATTTCTTCGGCGTTCAAGGGTTGGGGAGCTTTTGGAGATGCGAGTAAAATTGTGGATAAATGGTCGGAAAGTAGTAAAATTCGCTTTATCATTAAATATGAACTATTCCACCGAGTGGGGACTTCCTGAATAAGTCCATAAACATTATTCGTAGTTTGGGACTGTTTAAGTCTTTCATTGGCCACAGTACTTGACTTAAAAAAACTCACAATTCGCTTACATTTGGACATCACGTCGTTAAGGCTGGGAAGTCGAAGGATTTCTTGAACTAAAGGTTTATTGTATGTGCAAAGCACGGAAAATTTGTGAGTTTTAACAAATCGCACGCTTTTTTGATTGTAGCATCATTATCTGTAACGATTGCTATAACTTTTTCAGTTATATCCCATTCAATTAAAATTAGATTAAGTGTGTCTGCAATATTTTTAGCTGTGTGATTAGTAGGAACTCTAATTTTCTGGTAGCCAAAACTGCTTCTCTGATTTTAAAACTTTCATCTGTGAAATGGCAAGTTACAGCAATGTATCCTTCGTTAGCCTTTGACGTCCACATATCTGTGGTTATGCCACATATTGAATTTTGGATAGAACAGACATAAGTTTGGCTTTTAGTTCAGTGTACTGATTCACTAGCAACACATCCCGAATGTAAGTTTTACTTGGAAGTTTATAACGGGGATCAAGTGCCCATACGAATATCCGAAAACCGATATCATTAACAATGTTAAATGGTTGAACATCAACCACTATCATAAACAATAGGCTTGGTCCAAATCAAGTTTTTTGGGTGAAGTTTGTTCATAGAATGGGATTTGAATGAAATATTTTTCAATTCCTTTTCAATTATTTCAGGCTTCGTCATGTAGTTGGGGTGAATGCGTTTAAGATGATCCATTAAATTCGTCGTGTTGCCACTGGTTTTTAGAACCTTACCGCAATAGTTGCATATGGCATCTTGTGAATTGCGGCATTTTTTAAAATGCTCCCAAGCAACTGACACTCCCTCTCTTTTCGCTTAGCCGTTTTTGATCCGTCCGCATCGTCCAAGTTGTCCACACTGTCCACGACGTCGGCAGCATCCTCAGAGTTGTTTTTATTTTTCGACTCTGCAATTGCAATACATATACAACAAATAAAAAAGAAGAAGAAAGTATTTCACATAACCTAAATAAAAACGCGTGCGCCGCTGTCAACTTGTAAACACATCATACTTAATTATTTTCCCTTGGATACTTACTTTGCAAATATTATCCATAGTATCCATACACCCAACACCACCGCTATGAACGCAAGTATTAAATCCTAAATTGAAATAAATATTACACAAAAATGTAAAAGAAACGCACATTTGCCAACTTACCTTCTTAGGACGCCACTGAATTTAACATAAACATGTGACCTTGTTTGCACATGTAGGGTTGCAAAAACATCGATGTTGAAAAAAACATCGATGTCTCTAGTTTAGACAAAAACTCGATGCATCGATGTTAACATCGATGTTTCTCCAGCTCTACCACTTATATGTTAAACATTCAATGTTATCAACCTATACCTACCAATAACCTATCAGATATTTTTTCCAGATCACAACTTAATTGGTTCGGATGCAGAAAACTTTCTAAATTCATACTTCTATTATAAGAAACTTATTTTAAGTTCAAAGGTGTGTAATTTTCTCTGAACCACTTTTGAGCGGGTGGGAACCTGTCTGTGACCAGTGAAATATACAACTCAACACTACAATTTTAAACATAAAATTTCTGATTCATTGTTAAACCAGTTTTGGAGTTGTGGCTCTAAACCATTTCTAAACCGCTATAAACGCTTTCAAACCGGTTCTCAAACTTGGGACGTAGCCTTTAACTATTAATTGATCTATCAGGCCTGTTCCAGTTTCTTAATTCTATTGATCGGAATTGATAAAAGCTGTGATTTCGAAGGTACTATTAAAGAATTCGGGCGAATTTTCTTATTAAAAAAGGGTCCAATAAAGGTTAATGGGGTTTTAAAGTTAAAAGCCGAAGAATAACACAACTTCGATTCCGCCTGATTTGATCGGAATCAAAAACGGGAACAGTCTGGTTTATAAATAAACTGAGAAAATTTTTTAGTTTTGTTCAGCGGTTTTTTCAAATTAACAACTATGCTTAAAGATTTCAAATAATAAGTTTCGTTTAGGATTGACGTTTCTACACGCGATGTGCAGTCAATTTTGATTTCTCTACATACAATGAGATATTTCCCAGAGCTCTGTTTATTTATAGCACTTTATGTACTTTTTAATTGACGGTCAAGGAATAATCTTAATTGATTTGCTGAATTAAGTAGTTTAAGGATCCTTTTCTGTTGTTTAATTGCTTTTTGATACAAATACAGAAATCAAGAGCATTTTGAAGAAAACTCTCTTTTGGATTTAACCAAATAGCCTAAAGCTAATATCAAAGTTAAAAAATCCAACCTATAATGACTAATTTTTATGGCCACCAGTGTAGTTACTGCCCAGAAGCTGTATGCACACACAAAGAAGCCGGGCAGGCAGGCGGCAGAGGGAGCATGAATTCAGTTGAAGATTTACTTAAGCACGCATCGGTAGCAAGAGCAAAGATTTTATTTTGCTCCCCAGCTCTAATGTCGTTTTTTATGACCGAGCAGCACACCGAACACACACACACACATGAAACCAACACATGAGTAAATATATAAAGATATGCAGTTATTTACATAAAAGCTGTATAAATATGTGGATAAGTGTGGGTGTGTGTGTGTGCACATGTGTCCAAACTAATCACAGACTCAACTTTTTGATGCCCCCGAGTTGAGCTTTAGCTTCATCTTCAGGCTTACGCCAACTGTACACCCTTGTCTAGGCCAGACACGATGCTCTGTTCTGTTCCCTTCCTGCCCCTCAACAACCTTACGGGTTTTCCTAACAATTGCAGCCTAGCAACCAAAAAAAAAAAAAAATAGAGAAAAAGCTAAAACCAAATGCAAAAATGCTCAGGCCACAGTAATGAAAAGTTGTGAAAAAAAAATACAAAATAAAGCAATCATTGCACTTGTCCCGCACACAGCAACAGCAGCAGCAGCAGCAGCAACAATATGGCCAAGGCCTTTAGCTCTCCTTTTTTTTTTACCATTTCTCGTTGCTATGTGGCTTCAATTGAGCTTCGTTTTTCGTATTTTTGTATGTGTCCTGGCCGCCCACAATGGGCGTGGCAGTCATTTCCCGCAATTACGCCTACACACAAGCGACACAACGGTGGGAAATCGAGATGGAATATAACGAAGAAGAAGCTGCATTAGTTTTGAGTGTGTGTGTGGGTGAGTGTGTGTGTGATAAGCCGTATCTGCCACTGCATTTGCAACGATATGGCAACCCTGCCACACCAACACATGCCCAGAAATATGCTACAGTTTTGAAACCTTTGGCTTAAGCAAGGGTTGGGTGCAGCTGTTAACTAGCAAAAGTGATGAAAAAACTTAAAATTTGATTGGGAATGAAAACGAGGCATGAGTATAATTAAAACACCAACAAGGTTTCATTGGATGCAGCGAACATACATATGAGTGTGTATGCAAGCTACATCGTTTCAGCTTCCAGATTTTTTAGGTGTTGATTAATTTAGGAACTGTACATGATACATGATATACATGTACTACCGCTTCGGCTTCGTTATCCTCTCTTCATTTCCGAATAAAGTGGCAATAGATCAGCGTTTGTCGAGAAGAGCGAGCCAAAAAGTGAGTGAGCCTTGAACTTTTGGCACAAGCCTCGGCGTCATGCATTCGGCTCGTGTCGGTTTTTATAGCAAAATTTTGTTCGGTCAGGTAATATCGAAAATACAATACGATAATAATATACATTTCAAATAAATATTAAAGTAGATTTTGATTTGATGAGACATACCTTAAATAAGTTCTGGGTTATGGCTCTGAACTACTTTTAAACCGGTACAAAACCGGTTCGATACCCGTCCGGAGTCATTAAAATATTCAACCCACTGTACCCTCTGTATGTTGTAAAATTCACTTTCATAGCTTCTAAAACGTAACCCTGAACCACTTTTTAATCCCTTCGATTCCTAACCTGATTCAGTCAAATATCCAATTCCACATTACCAACTGTAACCGGTTCGAAACCTTTGCGATAAAAATCCGATATTAAATACTGTTCCTGATCCACAAAAAGATACGATCTCCCCTTAATAACTTTCGGTTAATCCGTTCGATGTTGATCCTGATCCAGTAAAATATCCCACTACATATTACCAACCAACCAATTTATGCCAACAATTAAACTAAAAAAAGTTAAAACTAAACGTAAAAGCAAAGCTAACTTTGATCGGAATTGATAAGAGCTGTGATATCTCAGAAATGATTAAAGAATTCGAGCGATTCCGCATGATTTAATCGGAATCGAAAACAGGAACATTCCTGATAGTCTGTGCCGAAGTTTTAATACACTTGAAAAAGCTTTCTTCAACGACTAGCGATTTCGACCAAATTTTGCAGATCAGCTTGAAAACACATAATACTAACCATGGCCGAGTTTACGAGCGCTAATATTAAGAACAATAATGTTTTTCTGACTAAAACCCATTTTTCAACAAATTGAAATTCCCAAACTTCGACCAATATGTCATATATGACGTCACAGACTCACAAAATTCTGTTCATTGTATCAGGGCCTATGACTCTTTCCTTACCCTAATACTGTGAAAATTTCCTGAAGATCGATGGGGTAGGAGTTTTAGCCTTTCTTAAGGAACAAACGAACATTGTTTCACTTATATAACAAGTGAGAAAGTCGGTCAAGCCCGACTATAACATACTCTGTACCTGGAGTAGAAGCTGAATGCCATACTGGTTCTGCGCTCATCTCTTATTCTCTCTCTTTCTCTGTCTCTATCCCTCTGTCTTTCTTTCTCTCTTTTCTCTCTCTCTCTCTCTCTCTCCCTTTCTCTCTCTATAAGGGTGGGAGTGGGGGCGGGAGGGTTGTTTACTTATTTGCTCATAACTTGAGAACCGCTCATCCGATCTTTATCATTTCTTCGGCAAATCGATACATTTTTACTAACTACCTAGAAGGAAATCGTCTTCTTCAAAACTTGGATATACGTTTTTTCAAATTCGGGGCGAGGGGCGTGGCAAAAATTGAAAATAAACTTGATCTGCCTGCAAGTATAAGAAGCATTTGTCCCATACATGTCAAACCTTTATCTCTTACCATCTCTGAGATCTGTTTGTTCATACGGACGGACAGACAGACATGGCTATATCGACTCGGCTGTTGATGCTGATCAAGAATATATATACTTTATATGGTCGGTACAGAGTATAAAAAATATATAATATGGCGTTAAGTGAATTGAGGTTATTGTAGCCTCAAAGTGCATCCACACGATTAACGTCCCCACCGCCCATAAAGTTGATTTGTAAAAATATATGTGGTTCGTTTGGCATTGGCAGCAATGAATCTACTTTATGGTACACTTTGCCTTTGATTTTGAAGGTTGAATTAAATTGATTACCATTTGCCGCTGTATTGGGCATTATTTGTATTGCTTCGATCGATGCCATTTGAAAGCATGAATTAAATCTTCAAATGAACTTTAAAAACCGGTTTGAGTCTGGATCCGTGCCGATTAGCAGGTCGTTTAAAGGTTCTGATGGCGTCTTTATTTCCGGATCAAGACTTTCGGATGAGCGGAATATTAAATATATTTATCATAATCGTTCATGTTATTGTTGATCTGTTCTTGCTGCTCTAACATTTCGCATGTGTGTTTCTGAATTCGTTCCACGGCCCAAATAGTCACCCCACGGACAAAATGAAATGTTTGATGAAAAACGATGTTCCGATATTTTAGTAAATTACAAAATTTTTACAATAAAAAAACACAGCCGGCTGCGTCGTCAATTCAAAATAAAGTTCTGCAGAGCGACTCTCATAGAGATAAAAACCTATTTTACATCAGCTAAATATATAGAAAATACCTATAAAATTGGTCATGCCGTTTCGGCAGAGATAGCTAACTAACATGTGACTCGACATCTTTATAGTATGTGTAAAGATTACAGAATCAAGGGAAAATTCACATTAAGTACGTCTAGGAAACCGACCAACTTTTTAGGAAATCGAGAAAGTGAGATTGAGAATATGCCTGATCATGTTGCCTACTTAATTTAAGTACAGAATATGTCAGAAATCTGTCAGAATTTCTTTTTAAACGTTTTTCTAAGAGTTTGTCTCTGTCTATTTTTTTTTTCGAAATTATAAAATTTTCCATGGTTTCCATTCTTAAAATAGAATTTAGCTTAAAAAAATCAAATTAACAAACAAATGCATTTCCATTAACAAGGCCAGGACTTTGGATAACTCGTCCTTCTACTTGCACCCATATAATCCATAAAACGGCCTACTACAGTAACACCCCATCCCCCACACTTCCCTCCTGCCTTTTGCATAAGCTCGTCAAAGTCGAGGCTGCTGCTGTTGGCTGACGCGCGTGTGTTGGTTGTGGTTGCCAGATGATTTTGACTTTTTATGCAACTGTACGAACGTTTCAAGTGTCATTTATATTTCAGTTTACTCTTTTTTTTTTAAACGCCTCCCCCTCAGACCCAGACCCAGACCAGGCCAGACCACTGGACGTCTGTACAAATTAAAATGTTTCCGTTGTCGTCACACACAGAGTGGAGTGGGCGGTTGGGTGGGGGCCACGGACGGAGTCAACTTTGTTATAGTGCAACGTATATTTTGCGACTGGCGCCAGCCAGAGTTGTCGAAGTCCTGGGCCGGTTGTCTGAGTTGTCGGGATGCGGATTACACTAATTATGAATTGACGTTGATTTTAATGGTTTTCTGTTGTCCAACCAAAATAACAAAATTTTTGTGCTTGATTCATTTCAGGATGATGTTGCTACAGCAGCTTAAATAGCGACAGCAACAGCAATTGCTCCAAAGCCACACACATGTTGCTGCTACGGCAACAACAAAAATGCTTAGCGCTGCCAATGCCACAACAACAGCAGCCACAGCAGCAGCAGCAACAACCACTGCAATTGCTGCAGCCGAAACTTATGTCATAACAAATAAACAGCAGCAACAACAACAGCAACATAACTTTGCTGTTGCCGCACACAAAATGGTGATACCAGCAACAGCAACAACCACTACAACAACAACAGAGGCCACACAACAACAGCAACAACAACAGCAGCAGCAGCAACAGCAACATGTGCTCTTTCAGCCACAATTACAAACAACAGCAACAACAACACCACCTCAACCGCGTCAGCATCCCAAGAAACGAAAATTCGATCCAGCTGAGCTGGATAAAGCCGATCAACATCATTTAAAACCCGCCGATAGCAATGGCAACAGTGAGACACTGGCCAACGGCAATGTTGCTGCCGTGCAGCAACAATTACATCGCCTAATTGTGAGTCCCTCCTCGGCCTTGAATTGCGGTGCAGGCGCCGGCAATGAGAATAAGCAGCAACGTATTACAATTGCATCCCCGCTGCAACATGCCTCGAGTACTTACAAGCCACATGTTGCCAGCAGCAGCAGCAACAACAATCATCAGCAACGCACACACACGCCCACAACGGCTGTCTACTATCAACAACAGCAGCAGCAGCAACGCTTTAGCTTTAACACACACAATCAGCAACATGTACAGGAACAACAGCAGCAGCAACAGCAACCGCAACAGTCTCCACTCGATCTCAGCGACTGGATTAATACACGTGTCCTAGCCAAAATTCATCATCATTATGCCCCGGGCATTATACGACAAGTGCCAGAGGTTACTCATCCCCATTCAATACTCGTGCAATTCGATGCCCCCGAATATGGTCAGCAAATGTATCAGGATGTGTTGCTGCCCCAAGCACGCTATCATGTGATACACGATGCAAGTCCATCCATGGCCGATGTAAGTATAAGCTCTACAAATTTTGAAAAATTTTATTAAAATATCTATAGGATATTTAAAAACTATCCATTTGCACCTTTTTCATATCCCTTCGATCTTTATGAAACATCCATTTGATCCAATTGGCGTATCCATTTGATCTTAGTGACAATCCCATCGATTAATCGCATTGCCAACCTTGCGGACGATTGTCTTTAATATCCATTTGATCTTTTAGTAATATCCATCTGATCCTATTGGCGTATCCATTTGATCTTAGTAACAATCCCATCGATTAATCGCATTGCCAACCTTGCGGACGATTTCTTTAATATCCATTTGATCTTTTATTAATATCCAATTAATAATATTCATTTGATCCTATTGGCGTATCCCTTGGATCTGTTAAAAGATCTAGAAAAGTAAGTGAATGCGGACGATTTCTTTAATATCCTTTGATCTTTTATTAATATCCATCTGATCCTATTGGCGTATCCTTTGACTTAGTGACAATCCCATCGATTAATCGCATTGCCAACCTTGCGGACGATTGTCTTTAATATCCATTTGATCTTTTATTAATATCCAATTAATAATATCCATTTGATCCTATTGGCGTATCCCTTGGATCTGTTAACAATATCCATTTGATCTTAGTAACAATCCCACGTTAATCGATTGCAACCTTGCGGTCGTTGTCTTTATATCCTTTGATCTTTATTAATATCCATTGATCTTTGGCGTATCCTTTGATCTTAGTAACAATCCCATCGATTAGTCGCATTGCCAACCTTGCGGACAATTGTCTTCAATATCCATTTGATCTTTTAGTAATATCCAATTCTTAATATTCATTTGATCCTATTGGCATATCCCATGGATCTGTTATTAATATCCATTTGATCTCCAGCATAAGAAATAGTTCAAAAGTAGAAATTAAGCCGAAAATTTTAAATTTTCTCTAACCATATTCTCTTCATCACAGATCACCCTTGAGGCCAGGGTTTGTGTGCGTCAACAGGAGGCACGTAGTCCGGGTGGTTTTGTATATGTGGAAGGTCTCATTACGGACATCAATCTGGCCACCAAGCAATATAGCGTGCAATTGTTAAGTGAGGATATGGTAAGTTCTTTAGAAAATTTTTCAGAAGTTTTGTATTTGAACCCATTTTCCATTCTCCCTTCCATTTAGACGCACACGAAACTGGTGCGTCGTGCTGACTTGCGCTTGTTGCGGCCACCTTGGTGGGATGAGCTTAATGAACTGACTCCAGCAACACCACCTAAACGCAAACCGGAGACAGCTTTGCTGCCCGTGTCCAGTGGAAATATAGTCTATCCCAAGGCTCTGACAGGAGCTCCGCTGACATTTGTGGCCACACGTTACGATGGTAAGCTGCCGCCCACAGCTCAGCAGCAGCAGCAACAGAAACAAGAAGAGTATTATAGAACGACTGCCACCTCGCCGTTCCAAAGCGGCGGTGGAGGTGGAGTGGCGGCACCACCGCCCCCACCTTTGGCTTTAACTGCTCATGCCGAGCAGCAACAGCCAGCAGCAGCAGCAACTGAATGGACTGCCGGACATAGTGATCTCCCCGGGCAGCAATGGACAGCACCTCAAAATGCAACAACAGCAACAGCAGCAGCAGTCACGTAACTACGACGACTACGACTCCGATGATGAGCTGAAGCGTGTGGGCATTGGCTACTCACCAGCTGCCGGTGATTTGGATACCGAGAAAATGAGCGCCTGCAGCAAACGTAGCAGCATGCAGAGTCGCGGCAGCACCTCCAGCCTAATTGACCAGAGGCTTACACCACGATCTCATCCAGCAACTCCAAGGTGAGTTTAATATTAGAGTTAACAAAAATTTAAATAATAAAGAGATCGGGATAAACCAAAACTTATACATGCGAGGTTGTTTCTTAGGTATTTAAGAAAGAATTTTACAAATTGATTACATACAGAAGCGCAACAGCGTCCAATCAATTAGCCGCGGAGTGTGAAACTAAGTCTGTTTACTTATTGTATTAATATATATTATTATATTTAAGCGCAATTTTCGGTGTCCGTTTTGTAGTTCAGTCTTATGTGTGAGGGTGTGCTTATAACACAGTGCCACAAAAATCAATTTTTTTTATAGCCTGGGATTGGGACCAATAAATTGTAAAACCAGAGGCATCATGCAACACCTCATACCCAGTTCTTCCTGATCACACGTCAAGTTCGCCTTTAATGGTCATTTATACTAGCAACACACAGTTACAACATCTGTGGCTGGTCAAATAAAGATGAGAGCTAAAATTTTGGAAAATTCACCAAAGAAGAAAGGAGTTAACACCACTTTTATACCAAATTCCCGCTTCCAATGGATAAGCGGTTAGTGCCCCGCCCATAGAGGTCTATCTTAGAAAATGGAATTATTGGAAAACCACTCGATAGAATTTTTTAATATATTAATAATATTGAGATACGGACTAATAAAATGTGTACTTAAGAGATGGTAACCCGCATATAAAAACCGCTATGGTGGGTACCGCAGTTGACAGCGACCATCATCGAGGCAATAGAGGCCATAAACAGACATGACACGCGTCTGTTTAGTCTTATGTGTAAGGGTGTGCTTATAATATGCAACATTTGTAACTTGAACCGTTTTTTGTATTGTTGTTCCTGTTTAAAACGATAAATTAGTTAGGTAAAGAACGAAAAGATCAACTGATGCATGATTCCGACAATTTTGTGATCCCTGACGGAATTCGAATTTACCAAAGGCAACGCTCCTCCTAGGAGCGATATTGCCAAAGAAAATATAAAAACCCAAAGCTTGCAAAGGAAAAATCTTTAATTATTAAAAAGCATAAAAAAGGTTTTTAAATTTTCTTTTAAACTGGCTTAGTTTCTTGGGACTTCCAAATGATACAAATCGGATGATCACAGTGCAGGGGTGCCCAGCCACGCCTCCTTGTTGCTTGATGCAAAGGAATAGAATCTATGGGAAACGCGTGTCATAAGCCCACATAAAGCAACAACAAATTCGTATGCCTGTTCTCCCCTATTTCTTCCTTTCTTTGGGAGCTAAGGTTTTTCTTGTTGGCGCGTACAGACCTACTACAACAACTTCATATGTGACTGTATTCACTCTTTTCTAGATCTCCTAGATCTCTGGCAAATCAAAAAGCATCAACAACTTTGCTTATGCGTAGTCATCGCACGCCTTGCACTCACACAAACAAAAATCGAATTTCTATTTCTTGCAGTTGTACTTGCATTTGTATTTGATTTCGCGCCGCCGCACTATGGGAAAAAAGTCAGTAATTTTGGCATTAACTTTAAAAATAAAGCTAGAGCTCTACAAATTTGCACAAATGTGACATACACAAATGTGCCATACCAAATGTGCCATACCAACAATAATCCTTTTATTTCGCATTTATTATAATAAATTTTTTAAATTACAAATTATGCTGATAATACTTAAAAAAAAATACCAGAACTTAAAAAAACATGTACTTTTATTAAAATTTATGTTTATATTCAAGAATTGTTAGAACCTAACCTAGTTTGATTTTATTTATTTGCTTAGTTTTCTTCAATTTCCTCATCTAAAGAAATATTATTTACGTATTCACTTAATACGTAATTGTCTTCATCTTCAATCACACTGGTCTGCGGGTTTATAATATAAAGCAGTTTTTCTTACGTCAGCTATGTTGTCACTGCTCATTGTCTTCTTTAATACAAAGGCCACTTCTGGTTCCTTCGACTTTTTTGCCGAAACTGCAGCAGCATGTACAAGTAGTGATGTTGAATGTCCTTGTTCTGAAGCCAGCTCAGAAGCTAATTTCCTCTTAAGGCGAGGTCCTGCATCTTCATAACGTAACTGCTTTCGTCCACCTTTGATTTGTGTCATTTCTTGCTTCTCGATAGCAACTATAATGTTAGATGCCGGCCACCGTGCGTGTTTTGATCTGAATCGCTCCAACATGTGATTGCATTTCGGTAAGTGCTTGTGTAAATAAGCAATAAATTGGTTCACTTTCTTTGAAATTGCAGTCGTTTGGTATTTAGTCAGAAAGGATTCATCAATATTTTCCAAAATATAACTTTTTACTGCGTCTCCTTCGCGTTTGTTGTTGCTCCAAATCTCAAGCAGCGCTGCATGAGTGAACTCATAGACACCTGCAAACAGTCATTTTTTTTCGAAAAGGGGGCAAAACGGGGCAAAAGCTTTAATACTTTTTAATTCTATATTAATTTGTTAACACTATTTAACTGGAACCTTGGTGATTCGTTGTGCTATATAAAAGTTATATTCCACAGAACACACGCACGTTTGATAGTATACACCTCAAAATACACACGAACAACACATTGGACAATTTAATATCAACACATAACAATCGAAAAACATGTATTAACCATTAAGGGGTTATATACAGTTAGGAGGTCGAAAAAAAGGCATTTTTCAAGAATTTCTTCTAAGCAAACTATTTGGTTTATTGATTTGAAACTTGGCAGGTATATTATGACAACCTTAAACTATATTCACATTTTTTTTACTGCCAAAAATAATCATCGGGAACGTTGATATTGCCAATTTTGCAGAGGTCCGCAAAAAAAAGGCCCCTTGCGGTGAGCACGATATCTCTGGACTGGCTCAACTAAAATGCGAAAACCAAATAAATTTCATTAATATAATGAATAATCTAGTGATTAATCGAAGGAATTAGCAAAAAAAAAATTTTTGACAAAATGGGGGCTACTCAAAGCAAAAAGTTCGATTTTCGACCAAAATTCGGCTCTTTAATTGTTTAGAAAAATTAGAAATTTTCATCGGATCGGGAAATCCTTCGATTAATTACTAAAAAATATAGTTAGGAAGCTTGTGTAAAAATCGCAGACCGATCGGTTCAGCCGTTTCTGAGAAATCTTGCTCACCGACTTTGAAAACACTGTTTCGAGAAAAACGCGATTAAAGTTTTGAAAGCACTTTACATGTAGTTAATTTTTTTTCACTAATGTGTCTATAACTTCGAAAATATTCGTCGGATCGACTTGAAATTTTGTGTGTGTATACTCAGATATATATATATTAAGAAAATGCAAAAAAAAAAAAATAGATTTTTTTAAAATCCTAACTGTATATAACCCCTTAATCTACATACCTTGACCTGCTTTTTCCATATTTACACTTTAAGTTTATATTTGGAATAGAGGTATCATCGAAGCTGCAAGTTGATTAATATTTCCTTCTCTTTTTGACAATTCAATGCTCCACTGAATCAGCTGACTTTGAAAACGCGCAAAAAATGAAGGGTACTCCGTAAAAATGTTATAAAATTATTTTTATCTTATCTTGTTAATACGGAATCAAAAAATTATATTCGTTTTAAAATATCTAACACAAAAAAAATTACATTTATGCCAAAAATGTCAACATTTTTCCCATAGTGCGCCGTAAGCTTATTCTGGGCGCCCCTGTTATAGTGCATTGTATTTGTGGGATTAAGGTCTAGAGGGCTAAATTTTACATGTTTTTTAAAAATTCGTGGAAAGAAATCGGGAAGAGATTTTGTAATTCTTTTTTTTTGTATTTGATTGTACAATTCATTATAAAAAATACAAAATTAAAAATTTATGAACGCGAAGGCTGTTCAAAAAGTTCTCAGGATCCAAAGTAGGCGCTTCCAAAAAAAAATGTGTCGATGGTACCCACGTTTCCGGGAGCTACAATTATCAGAAAGAAAAACGGACGATTTAGTTAGTGCCTTTAGAATACCTTTATCGTCCGTAGCAGAATTGTGATAATAAAATTGAATTTGAAAAAATGGCGGCCTTTTAAAAACGAAAAATCGATTTTCGACCATTTTTTTGCACTCTAGTGTACAAAAAAAATTGCAAAAACTTTTTTCTCTAAGATTGAGGGATAATATTTTGGAATATCTAAGCTAAAAAAAAAATAAAAATGTTGAAAAAAAAAATTTCTATACCAGAAGAGGGCCTTAATGGCCAAATGGTTATGGAATGTCTAAGTACATGAATTCTTTTTTTTTCAGATCTCAGGCAACCACGCCGCATCGCTTCAAGAAGGGAGACATTGTGGAATCAGAGTCCGGCGTTCGCAAAAAATATAATGGCAAGCAATGGCGGCGTCTCTGCATGCTCTGCATGAAGGAATCTCAGCGACGTGGCTATTGTTCTAGGCATTTAAATCAGAAGGGTAACAATGCGTTGCCCTCATCCACCGGACCTGGTCGTCTGTTGAGGTATGTGGTTAACTAAGGTGGATCATCTAAAGTGGTAACTTCATATGCCTCTCTCCCTCTCTCTGTCTCTGCAGTGATAGCCGCTCCAGTAGCAAGACGCAAAATGATGAGGACACCTCACGCGACTCAGAGACCTCACCCAACTATAGGGTCAAGGGTCGCTATGATCAGGAAGAGACCGATGCGGCCGTTATGCTAGGTAAGTTGACCCACCCTCACACCTTTTGACTCGTTTATGACACACCCAGGCAACAAGGCAGGCGATCGTAAAATATTTTTCAAAAATTTATTCATAGTTTTGCCGCAATTCATTTCAAGGCTGGCTTTTCCAGCCTTTGGAGAGCGAGAGAGAATGAGCGCCAGCTTAGCCTGTTAATCTTTTACAACTCACGCAATTACTCACACGGTTAGGAGCTACAAAAGAGCAGAGCCTGGGTGTTACGGCGCTTCTCGAAATGGTACGAATCGTTGGTTTTGCTTTGGCTTAGGCAACATGAAGGTGCTCTACACTTGATAAAGGGACGGACATGCTTTTCCTTCCATACACAAAGGCAGGAACGACCTAAAAAAAATATTAATAAAATAACATTTATTATTAATAAACACCGGAAAATGCAAAAGAATGGTGTTGAGATATTGTTAATTCAAACTATCAATAATAATTAACTCGCGGAATTAAAAGAGGAATTGTTAGAAATAAAAAACTGTGTCGGAGGCGGACAAAAATTGTGGGTATTGAATACACTATCGGATAAGGATCTACAAAACAAAGGAGGCAAACTCATAAGAGCCATTCAGAACGATCTTGGATTTCCGTTGTAGGAATGACCAGTCTCACAGTATCACTAGAAATCCACAGTCTATTATCATTATAAGTTATTCACCTCCAAATTTCGCACAGCATGTTTTCATTAGGCTTCTTTAAGTTTAAATATATCCTTCTTAACACAACGTACTAACTCATAGACTAAAACGACCTAAATGAGTGCACTTGTTGCAATTAATTTTTGAGGCTTTGATTAAAGTAGTCACACCTTCCCCTAAGATGATTTTTGTGACACTATTTTATTTATAGGGTTTGAATTGGTCTTCGGCTGTAGTCGAATATCTTAGTCTACTCGATAAGCTTGGATTGTATCATTGAGATTCTGCTCTTTTTCAAGAAGTTTCTTCTTTAACTCCAGTAGATCCCAGGCATCAATTATTTTATCGTTCATACAGATCTCTTAAATCTTTTCGTTCCTTGACCCACACGATCATTTCTTAATCTGATGACGAAACTTTAGTACAATTTTGGCAATGCGCCGCAGAAAACTATTTTTCCACCTAGGAACCAAGACAAGAAAGTTTCACGGCTTTAAGGCCATAATTAAATTTATTTCTCCCAATATACTTCACATTTATCCCGCATAATTCCAAATCAGAAATTATTCTTTCTCGTCAATAGCTTCTGAATATTTTCATAGCTTCAATATTTTACGCGTTGAAGGATTTTTAGGGATTACAAAAGATCCATAAATAACCGCAAAATAGATGCTACATACAATTCGGAAAATATTAGAGATCTAACTGCCATTATCTTCTTAATTATTTTCAGTGTTGTAAAATTTATTGAGCTTGATTTTGTAATGTAAATGTAAAATTGGGTATACAGCTCCTCCAACGGGGCCAAGTCAAGATTCTCTCAATCTCTTGGCGTGTGTGCCTTAAATTTTTCGCACAAGAAAAAGGAACCTACAGTTTAACGCCGAATCCGAACGGCAAAGTTTGAGTATTTGCTTTTTCATGACTAGTTACTTCACAGCTGACGCCAATAGCTGGTGAAGGTGACCGTATGTGTAAAAGCTATTTTCTAAAGAAAGAATAAAACTTTTTTTATTAGATGTTTAGAGGCGGGATCGAACCGACGACCTCCCGCCCAGCAGTTCAGCACACTAACCACTGCGCAACAAACGGCCACGGCATGATTTTGTTATTCTAAAAGCCGTTTAAGATCGATGCCTCATGTGCCTCTAAAGGCTCGAATATTTCGTAAAGATTTGTCAAAACGATATTGCGGCTTTGCTAATTAAGGAAAGTGTACTAATTTCGACAACATTTTGTTAAATCTTGACCTAGATTTGTTTCTATTGTTTTTTGGGCTCATATAGCCCAAATTATTAAAGCGTCAAATTGACACTAAAATTAAAATAAGGCAACAAAATTATGATAAATTTATTGACTCGCGAAGACTTCCGTGGAAGATCCCAGTCGACAGTAATTTCGTATTTATGCACATTTTTATTCCCTTGCAAAGGGTATTATAATTTTGCCCAGAAGTTTGCAACGCATAGAAATATTCATTTCCGACCCTATAAACTATATATATTCTTGATCAGGGCGACGAGCTGAGTCGATTGAGCTTCGTCCGTCCATCTGTCTGTCCGTCTGTCTGTCTGTTTCTACGCAAACTAGTCTCTCAGTTTTAAAGCTATCGAGCTGAAACTTTGCACAGAGTCTTCTTTTTACTGCACACTGATAATATGTCGGAACCGACCGGATCGGATAACCATATCTTATTGCTGCCATAGGAACTATCGGTCGAAAAGTGGGTTTTTGTGAAAAAACTTGTTTGTTTTTAATGTAAACGCCTCCTGCTTCAGCAATAATTAGTTTTGTACGCTTTTACACAGATTTGGAAGTTGTTGTCGAAATCGGAAGACTATATCTTTTAGCTGCCATAGGAACTATCGGTCGAAAAGTGGGTCTTTGTGAGGAAAACGTTTTTGTTTTTAATGTAAGTTCCTCCCGCTTCAGCAACTATTAGTTTGGTACGCTTTTACACAGATTTGGAAGTTGTTGTAAAAATCGGATGACTATATCTTATATTGGAACTATGCTATAAGAACTATGCTCACGTTCGTAGCTCTGATTCATTAAAACATTAATATCGGGTGTAAGAACTTAACGGCAAAAAAGGTAGCTTGGCCTTTTTCAAGGATCAAATTTTTTAATTTAAGCAAAACCTTAGGTTCGATGCTTTTGAAAACTGATCAGCGAACCGAAAATTGAGGGTTGATATCGACTTGGAAGATTGTTAATATCTGGAAGTAAGGCAGGAGTGAAATTTTGAGATCATTTAGATCATTTAGAGCTACACATTCACACACACCTTCCCTATAAAAATTAAATTAAGAACGAATTTGGCTCTATTTTAAGAATCAACATTTTTAAAATTCAAGCACATAAAATCCTGTGGAGAGAAAAAAGTAGGGGAGAGTGGGGAGTTGTGATCATAGTTTTGCTTTTCGAACATAACTTCGCCAAAAATATTTCAAATATCTATATTGTTTTGTTCTGTAAATTTCGTATTTCAGTTGAAAGATGCACGAAACTATTCTCATCATTACTTTTAAAAGTACATTTTTGGGGTTTTTTTAGTTTATATTGAAAAAAGTGGTTTTTTAACATTTCAAAAATTTGTGGGGAGTCTGAAAATCGTCCAAAGGATGGGAAAAAAATTTGGATATTTAGTTTTTGTTGTTGCTGCGAACATTAGTTACATTTTGGTAAAGTTTTGGTACAGCATTGCTAGACAGTCGTCATGGCTGAAACTTTCTCGGCATTTCTGGTTCGTCTGGTTTCGATGCATTTCCAATTCACCATAAAAATGCATATCATAAAATTTTATTGTAACAGCGCCGTTGTTGTCTACCTTTGACCATTTCCAAACCTCTTAACAAAGGTCGTTGTCTAAAAGGTGTCCGAATCCTCGAATCAAAGACAAGATTCTATTGTCTTTTGTGTGTGTGTGTATGTGTATGCTGCTGGGCCACTTGAAAGTGTGACCGCAGCCCGTGATTTACACCACCAGACGCAGCGACGGCGACGCCGGCACCAGCACCCAGCACCAACAGCGCTGCTTACGCATTCCAAAGCACCTGCAGACAGAGAGAGAAAGAAAGAGAGAAGAAGACGTTGATGATGATGATGATCGTGCCGCTGCTGCTGCCGAAGCCGTCGCAACGCCGCCACTTGAAACGAAACAAAAGCGAGCGCAACAGATTCTTTTCTTTTATTCTACGTTTTGTTATTTGGCCCTGCCTTTGATTCGTTTTTACCTAAACAACATAAACATACGAGTGGAACGACTTTGAAATACCCTGTACCAAATCTATTTATATGAGTACATATATATAAAAGAGTTTAAGCTGACTGACTGATTCATTTAGTAAACTTTTTTGTTATATTAAACTTTTTTTCTTTATCATCCGATCAGATTCAAAGACTCCAATCCAAAATTTCTTAAGTGATTTGTAGTTTTTAAGATGAATCTTGTGGTATACTTAAATAAGTAGCTCTAACTCTTAGACTCTGAGATCGATTATCGTTAGGTCGCTTGATTTCAATCAAGAATCTAATTATAAACTTGATCTAAGGTGCCGATTGCATACATCATACCCCCCTTGCTTATTTATAAAGGGTGCAGGGTATTAAAATGCACTTGAGAGAGTCGCAGACGCAAACACACGCTCACGCTCTCTCACCTATACCCGCACACATTAGCAGGCAGGTAAACAAACATGGCGCAGCAGCAGCAGCGGCAGCAACAGCAAACCCAAACCGAAGAGAGCTCAGTTTATGCTTGAACGTTGTCGCCGCATTTTATGCTGAAGAAAGGAAAAAAATAACAGAGAAAGAACGAAGAAAAAGCCAACCGATGCGAATGCAGTAGACAAAACGAAATAAAACGTTGACAACGACTACAGAAATTGTCTTAAAGTCGAATCAAAAGTTTACACATTTTTAAAAAAATTAAACATTTTGCCAAAGAAATGTGATGAAAGTTACTCGGCGAACGTCATGAATGCGTTCCAGGATTTCGAATTGGGAGCTAAATTATATTTGCAGTGCTTATGTAATTGACACAAAACTAAACCCATAATTATGAAATATTAAGTAATTTTATTTAAATTTTTTTCAGTATCTTTGAGCAGTTCTCGCTCGGCCACACCATCGTATACATCACCTGTGAATCATGCCGGCGCCTCGCCCTTGAATGCCATTGCCAATTCACCGGTGAATGTGTCCTCCAATCATAGGCAAAACTTCTTTACGCCGATAGCGAATCAATCCCAGCAGCAACAACAAAATGTTGCTGCCGTGGCCACAGCAGCAGCAGCAGCGGCGGCAGCCGTGCCCCTGGATGGCAAATGGAAAACAACACCCAGTCCGGTGTTGTACAACACCAACAATAGCAGTAACAACAACAACAACAACAGCTGGGAGAATGGTGGCACAACAACTACAACAACAGCAACTCAGCCTCTGCCGCCACAAACCACACCCGTCTCCCTAGTGATGCATGCTCCACATGCACCACAACAACAACAACCACCTGCCGCTCATCACAATGCTTCGCTGCCCGCTCCTGCAGCACCCACCAGCGTCATACGCATCTCTAGCAGTCAACATCATCCGCCGCAGCAGCAGCAGCAACAACAACCACCACCCCCACAGCAACAACAACAACAACATGTGGTTGTCTCCACTGCTGGCCATCAGACATTTCATCCCGTCATTGTGGATGCCACTCAATTGACTGTCACACCATTAGCCATGCAGCCATCAATGCTCCAGCAACAACATCCCCAGCCACCGCCCACAACGGTTTCATTTCATCAGCCCAGCACGCCCACATCCACATCGGTCCAGGATAAGGTGTTGACAAAAAACGGTAAGTTTAAGACAAAGTGGGATCGCTAACAACAGCTTCATCAAAAGCTTATCCTGTAATTCGCGTTTCGAATTTAAATATATTTGGTCAGACGAGGAATTCTTGAGCAACTGAAGTAATAAATTTATTGTAAACGAACATACTCGCCAATTCACACCAAATGCTTGCCGAAGTCATGCTTCATTGTGTGCTAGAGAGAGACAGACACTGTTCTTGGGGATCCCTGCTCTAGAACTCAAAAAGGAATGGACCTTCAGTTTACATGAGTGTAATGTGCGTGTAAAAAGACTGCTGACATAAAATCATAGGTTCACATTGCGAATTTCCCTGACATTCACTGACAAAAAAAAATTTTGTTTAAAAAATTAGTGCCCAATAGTAATTTACTGACTGTTTCCAAATATGCAAAATCCGAGGTTGTGAGTTCTAGATCCGATATAGAATAATAAAATGCAAAAGTTTGTTTTCGAAAATTTTTACAGAAAATTAAATAATACTCTGAGAATGAACCGAAAACCAAAAAAAAGAGAGAAGAACACTTTTCGCGAACACTTTTTGTGTTTCGCTCTTTTGAAGACTAAGCGCTTACTCGTTTGTCAGTTATTATTGACAGACAGTATCTGATCAACCAAAAATACGATACAGAAAACACATGAGGACGAAAAAAAGTGTTTTGTTCTATTACCTATTTAAGTCAACGGGTGTTCCTCCCTACCATTGTGAAATTGCAGCTTTTACAGATGAGTGCTGCATGCTGCAAATGAGCCAGGACCCCAACACGAAGCTTCAGCGCAAACCGGAAGGTTATTTCATCGTCACCGCCGAGTTTCATTCCTTTTAAATAGTCCAGTTACACTGAACCGATTTTAATGATTTAAACAGAATTGTAACCATTCCGGTCTGACCCTCAATCATAATTTAAAAAAAAAAATTTTATTATTTTTTTTCCAAACTAAACTTTAAAAAAAGGAACCAAAATCGAATTTTAATTTTTTAATTGCCGCCATTTTGTCAAAAAAAAAAATCACAATATTATGTTTGAGGGTCAGACCAGAATGACATCTATACTGAATATAAACTAGTTTTTAATTTTCGTTTCACACAACCTGGAGACGTGCAATCATGGCCGCCAGCACTATACCGTTTATTTTGGACCCCCCATTTTGACGGCGGAGAACTTTTTGAACAGCCCTCGTATCAAAGCAGTAAAATTTTTCTTCATTACTTTAATCTGTTTCTAACATTTTTTCATAAAAAGTAAAAAAAAAACAGCTTCGACATGGAAAATACCCCCTTAATCTTAGTTCTGAAATGCACGCCAACTGTGTAGACATCAGGTCAAGAGGAAGAAGATGAAATATGGTATTTAGTGCTACCGTTAGGATGGTTTGGAGCGTATCGATTATACATAATTCAGCATTTTTGTGTACCTTGTGTAAAGTGCTCAGAACTGACGATTTCCCTAGGGCTGGGCACCATACTAGAACTCCATAGAGTAGTATGGGACATACTATGTCTGTGTAAAGCCAGTGGACATTCCCATTTATGACCTATAGCCTGTTTTCAATAAAAAAGCGCTATGGATGTCGTGCCAGATTAGTTTCCGGTCTAAATACTTTCCAAGTTTTGTTTTTTAATTCAAAAGATGCTATTTTAAATCAAATCAAATGAGAAACAATCAAACATCATATCTACATAGTATGTTTGATTCTTGTTCTAATCTAGTGAAATATTCAACTGAAAGTTATCACCCTACAGATCAGATTTTAAGTTCATAGCTTAAATAACTTGAAAGATATGACTGCAAAGCGGTTAAACCAGTTCCAATCCGATTTGATACCTGTTCAATACTGGTCCTGATCCAGTAACATATCCTGATTGTAAGATCAAAGCTTAAATTACCTTTGAGATTTAGCTCCAATCCATTTTTAACCGCTTTCGAACCGCTTAACAAACTTGAGACATAGCCAATGACTCTTTCCTAGGGATGTCGAAAATATAATCGATTTATCGAAATATCAACATAGCTCCGATGCAATATTTCGGAAATATTTTTGTTTTATCCTTCGGTCACACCAAATATCTGTTTATTGTGCTCTGGACATGTAAAGCAAAATGTTTAAGAGGGGAACTTAACAAATATAAAGGCGCACTTAATTGCAAAGCATGGAGATGCTTGGCTGAATTACAGATCATTCCTAAAAACGGTGTATGTACAGTAGCGGATCCAGGGGGGGGGGGGCTCTAGGGGCTGAAGCCCCCCCTTAGAGGCCAAATATCTTAATTCACCCAATATATGCAAAGAGCAAAATAAGTAATTAAGAATTTCAGAAAAAGATGCAAATACTTAGATGGTTCTAAAAAGGCATCAGCAGTAGAGATTTCGAAATATCGATATCTAATGTTTGTTCAATATATATTTTTGCCACGAAAAGGGAGGTTTCCTGCAGGCATTCTCTTAGATGGTTAGGTGGACGTGTGTGGCCCAGTGGTTAGTGTGCTGGACTGCTGGGTGGGAGGTCGGGGCTCGATCCCGCATCGGAGCATCTATTAATAAATGTTTTTAACTTTCGTTAGAAAAAAGCTTTTACACATCCGGTCACCTTCACCACCTATTGGCGACAGCTGTGAAGTAACTAGCCATGAAGTCCCTTTTTTCTTGTGCGAAAAATTTTTAAAGCACACTCGCCAAGAAATTGAGAGAAGCTTGGGTTGGCGCCTTTGTGCTCTATGCCTTTACTTCTCTTGGTTAGCTCTATAAGCCAAATTTAGAAATATTCATTTCCGACCTAACTATAGATATTCTTTCGGCAGTCGATTGAGCTTGTCGTCCGTCTGTCTGTCCGTCTGTCCGTCTGTCTGTCTGTCTGTTTCTACGCAAACTAGTCTCTCAGTTTTAAAGCTATCGGGCTGTAACTTTGCACAGAGTCTTCTTTTTACTGCACACGATAATATGTCGGAACCGACCGGATCGGATGACTATATCTTATAGCGCCATAGGAACTATAGGTCGAAAAGTAGGTTTTTGTAAGAAAACTTTTTGTTTTTAATGTAAAGGACTCCCGCTTCGACAATTATTAGTTTTATACGCTTTTACACTGATTTGGAAGTTTTGTCATAATCGGATGACTATATCTTATAGCTGCCATAGGAACTATCGGTCGAAAAGTGGGTCTTTGTGAGAAAACTTTTTGTTTTTAATGTAAACGCCTTCCGCTTCGACATTTATTAGTTTTATACGCTTTTACACAGATGCGGAAGTTTTGGTCAAGATCGGATGACTATATCTTATAGCTGCCATAGGAACTATCGGTCCTAAAGTGGGTTTTGTGGGAAAACTTTTTTTTTTAATGTAAACGCCTTCCGCTTCGACAATTATTAGTTTTATACGCTTTTTACACTGATTTGGAAGTTTTTGTTAAAATCGGATGACTATATCTTTTAGCTGCCATAGGAACTATCGGTCGAAAAGTGGGTCTTTGTGAGAAAACTTTTTGTTTTTAATGTAAACGCCTTCCGCTTCGACAATTATTATTGTTTTTTTTGGGGGTTGGGGGAAACTGTTGTATTAAAACATTTGCAAGGGTATTAAAACTTGGAGCGTTAGCTTGGCCTTCTCGTTGATATTAATATCCAAGGGAATCAATATTTCGACAACCCTAATCAGCAGTGAAAAGTATTTACATACAAACACCGTTGGAATATGGGTTGAAATATTTCGACCGATCGTTGAAAATTCGGTGGAATATTTAATAATTTGATAAACCACTGTTCTTTACGTGGTCACAGTTTGCAGGAAGATTCATTCTAATCGATTCCTATCAGCTCTTCACCCTGCGTCAGTGAACGAACAGTTGTCGCTTGATGAGAAACATGAATGCGTATGCACTTTCGCCGAGTTGCTTTTTTACATTATTGGAACATTAGAAAAGTTTAAGAATGATAGAGACAGCTAGACATCATCAAATCATCTCATGAGTGCGATTGGAAAAACGGAGTTTCTGATCTCTTCGCATGTTTTTACTGCCGTCAATGCTGCAATTCTGACACTCAGTAGGACTCTTAAGACTCCAGAACCTCAGATATCATCAGCCTGTGTTCACGTCGCCCATGTGATTGAATTGTTACTTGAAAAAAGAAATAATTAATCATCTGTTGATGTAATTTTTAGAAAAAATTTAAAAAGTTGCAGACGAAATGTCACTTGAGTTGAAAATTCTTCGCAACATCTTACGCACTGAGTATACGACGCTTTTTAACACCCAATGTAAAAAATACTATACTAAGAATGAAGCATCAAAAAAGAAATTAGTAAATATTTAGTATAGTATGCCCTACACATCCTGCGAAGTTTTTTACTGTTTATTGTTTGAGCAGTTTGTGGATACTCACTTAAAAATCCTTCTTCACTCGCGACTTAAAAAAAATCGACTGCGGCGCTATTTATTTTTCTAGTTTTACCTTCAAAGTAGGGACCAAAACCAAAACATATTTCGGTTTCGCTCAAGGCATCCATCCATATATTGGCCAAACACTTTTTATATTCTGTGCCAATGGCACACAAAGGCGAATGATAATGCAGTTGCACTCTAGAGGTAAACAAAAATTGTTCAAAGCAAGGGCGCAAGTTAAAGTCGGCTCTAACCGACTTCGATATACCCGTTACTCATGAAAAAACATGTTTAACAGTGTTCCTGCGTTCCTTAGGGTGAACATCTGAAAAGTGTGCAACACTTTTTTAACTCGGCCTTTTTTTACATTTTTGCTCAAAACTTGAGAACCACTTATCCGATTCTTATCATTCTTAGCAAATTTATTCGTTTTGCTAATTTCTAACTATCTATATAAGGTGCAAATCATCCTTTTACTCTACGAGTAACGGGTATAAAAATGACCAAACAAAGATGACAAAGTTCTTTATTTTTACCTTGGAAAACTTATTACCTTCAGTACATATCGACTTTTTGTATGAGATGTTTCGGTGACGCACTATAATGTTCACCGCATAATATCTTTTTTATATAATATTCTAAACCTAAAATGTATCTATTCTGAGAAGCACAATAAGATCCGAACAATGTTGAGTGAATTTGAGTGCCCTTAGCCCCCCCCTTAGCCAATTCCTAGATCCGCCACTGTGTATGTAAGGCCGTCCGCACACGGCTCGTAATACGTATATGTTGTACATACTACCTAGAGACTTTTTCTGTTTACTGGTCCGTATTGTACTTCAGAGTCAAGTTTTTAAATTATTTTAGAAAGACGTTCAGAGTTTCTTTCGGAATTGCCATCCATATTAGCCTCTGTTTTTATAATATTATATTTTGGCTCAGATGTTTGCAAAGCGTAGAATTATTAATTTTCATAAAATAGACGTGGAAAGTGGAAAGATAGTTAAGAGAAGAAAAAAATACTACACAAGGCTCACTTTATTTGGGCGTGCTTTAGCTTGCTGTTCCAATTCATTTATCCCTTTTCTACTTTTTACTCGTGCTTTCACACATTTTAAAGTTATGGTTGTGTGAATCGGTGAGCAGAAAAAAAAAAAAACAAGTGGTTGTCTACTTTCGTTCTCACCAACAAAAGCACATTTTCCTGTCCTGATTTATATGTAACCCACTAAGCGAGCTAAGATAGAAATCGTTTGAAAATTGGTTCGCTTTGGTTGAGGATTGGGACGGTTTAAGATGTTTTTATTTATACACAGACTCTATTGCAGTCTTGTAGCTTCTCTGTCGATAATCGTCTTCGTCCGTCCTTTACAATCTACTAGGCTCTACTCTCCGTCTTGTCATTTATTTTAATTACAGTGTGACCATTATTTCCGACTTTAAAATACCTTAATACTAAAATATAGATATACCCACATCTTGTCTGTCGTTTTCAAAAAATTCCAAAGACTACAAATCATAGAAAACATTTTTAATTTAAAGAGCAAGTCAACTTTTTCCACTATTGCATTGAACCCCCCTACCAAAAGAGACCCAAAAACCTTCTAAATGGATTAAGACAACAACTTTGTTCTACCTCCATCCATAGGTTACAATGCGGCTAGCTATCCGTGGTACAAGCTATTGCCGCAAATGCCGCCCATGACCAAGGCACCGCCACCAACACAGGCCACTCCCACGACAACAACAACGGCCAGTAACTACCTGATGCAACAACAGCAGCAGCAGCATCTGCAACATCAGTCACCTCAGCGGACGCCACCACCTCCGGCTGCTCCCCAGCAGCAACAGCAGCAGCAGCAGCAACAACAGCAGCAGCACCAGCAGCCTTTACTCAATCACAACAACAATCATTTAATGGTGCCCACTCCTTTATCTTCACCTGGTAAGCCACTCAATTGTTCCATGAACGATGCCAAGGTGGCAGCAGCAGCAGCAGCTGCAGCCGCTGCCGCAGCCAACACCCAAATGGAAGAACCTGATGAGCAACTGGATGATGATGTCTTTGAAACTACTTCCTCCTCGTCTGCTGTCATAAATGGTAAAAAATCAACAGCAGCCATGAGATTGCCCACGTACAGCAGTAATAGCAACATACGCAAGCTGGAGGAGTGTCATGATACCAGCGATGTTGTGGCCACTTCGGCGGCCAAAAGAAGAAGCCAATCGCTGAGTGCCCTCCAGCAGCAACAGCAACAGCAGCAGGCCGGTGCCGCAGCCGCAGCAGCTGCCGCTGGAGCACCTGCAGCTGGCAAGAAAATACGTCGACCCATGAATGCTTTCATGATCTTCTCAAAAAAGCATCGCAAAATGGTGCACAAGAAGCATCCCAATCAGGACAATCGTACCGTGAGCAAGATATTGGGTGAATGGTGGTATGCCCTGAAACCGGAACAGAAGGCCCAATACCATGAGCTGGCCAGCTCGGTGAAGGATGCCCACTTTAAGTTGCATCCCGAGTGGAAATGGTGTTCCAAAGATCGCAGAAAGTCCTCCACTTCAGGTGGTAAGGCGGCGGCGGGCGTAGCAGCTGCCTCTGGCGAAGCCAAACAGCGTTTGGTCTCAGTGGATGGCTCGGATTCCTTGGAGCATGATCTGTGCCCCAGTACACCAGGTGGCAGTGGCAGTTGCAGTGGCCTACAAGGCGACATTATCCCATTGACCATTGATAATTATAACTCGGCCTGCGATGAGGCGCCCACCACCATAAGCGGCAAAGTTGGTGGCAAATTGCTTAAGAATGAGATGCAGTCGGATGAGGATGAGCAAATGCTGGTGGTGGAGGTAGAGTCTTCATCCAAGAAGCTTGACTTGCAGTGCAGAGAACGGGTTAATGACTCTGACATGGATGAGGCGCCCTATGACTATCGCAAGGAGTCAGAGCAGCAGGTAAGTCGCACTTCATTCAAATGTATAACCAAAATTTTTCAACCAAGTCTTTCTTTAAGCGTTCCAACCAAGAGGATCATCTGCCTGCCTCCAATGGCCAGAACATGTCGGCACCCACACCCAACGGAGAGCGTGAGATTACACTAAAACCCAAGGCCATCAAGGCCCATCCGGTGCTGGAGAGCACCATGCTGCCATATACACAGATGTCCATGTACACTCAATACACTAGTCCCAAAAATCCAATCGGTGTAACACCATTCCAACCCACAGGCGAGCAAATAAATGCGCTACTTCCCACCCAAACAGCCGGTGCTCATTGAAGGCTTCTCTTTATGCTCTCTTGTTCCAGGCGGCGCCTTCAAGTCCATGCCCATCAGCCCCAAGGGTAAATGTGATGAGCCACTGCAGCAGGCACATATCAAGCAGGAGGATATTAAACAGGAACCGCCATCGCCCTACAAGGTGAATGGTGGAGGTGCTCCACCCACAAACAGTGCCGGCAGCGTGGGAGCCATCTTCAATTTCAATGTGCCAACTGCAACGGCTCTTAGCCAAAAGCAATTTCATTATCCGATGCATCATCCACTGCCAAGTCCCACAGATGTGAGAGGTGAGTGTTCAGAGTTAGACAGAGGGAGAATGATGATGAAGGAAAAGAAGTGGAAACATTATTGTACTCTATTTCTTTTGTTAATTTATTTATCAGCCAAGTTTCCATTTTGCTTTCGTAATTGTTTTGCGATTTAGGGACCGAATTTGGTTCAAAACCCGGTTTAAATTCGCAAAAGTTTTGCGAAAGTGAAGATGGAAGCATTGCTTGTATATATTTTTTTGTGGGAAGCCAAGATAAATGGATTTAATAATCTGATAACATTTGAAAAAAAACTAAGAAATTTTATAAATTGTGCAAATCGTCTTAAAGATAACACAGTGCAACAAATTTCAACTTTTTTTTAAAAACTACCATGCAACACTATGCGGAATCGATAGTGCTACCCGAACTGAGTAAAACCATTTCAGCGTTTTTTGGGCTAGATTAGTACTTTTTTTGTGGACCCCCAAAGTTTTTGAAATTCGGTGTGATAACAAAAAAAAGGTGTCATCAGATTTGGGAATACAGCTCATTCAGTTTTAGTGATAGCTGCAAACAGTCTTCGGCAAAGTTGTAGCTGACAGTCCGCAGAATAAATTTTTCTTACAAAGATTTTCAAAAAAATTATATTTTCCGGGAGTTTTTCTTAAAAAACTTTTTTGAAAAATCGTATTTTTTTACTTTTTCGAGTATAACTTTTAAAAAATCAAAATTTTTGGCACACATTCTTTGGAAAAAATGAAGCTTTTGAGATACCAAACATCCTTTCTGAACAAGGTTTTACAATGTGTGTATATCCAATAAAAATCACTTTTTTGTTATCATTCTTCATTATGTTCTCAAGTTTTTTTTTTACCAAAATAGCAGCTGATTAATTTTTTTAAGCTTTTAGAGCAAACCACTACGTGTTTTACTTGTTGTAATCCATGAATATAGAAAAAAATAATTTTTGGACGGTCTTTTGGAAATTCTCCAATTTATTATTATTTTATTATATTATTATTATGTTATTGTTATTGTTGTTGTTATAATTATGTTATCATTTTAACAAGCTAATACATTTTCTAACAAGCTGAGATCATATTAAAGTTAATATTTAATATTTTTAATAATAATATATAATAATTAATAATAAAATAAATTAAAATAAAATAATAATAATAATTAATAATTAAATAAAAAAAATTAAAATAAAATAAGAAGATTAACTCTAATACGATCTCAGTTTGTTAAAAATGTATTAGCTTGTTAAAATGATAACATAATTATAATAACAACAATAACAATAACATAATAATATAATAAAATAATAATAAATTGGAGAATTTCCAAAAGACCGTCCAAAAATTATTTTTTTCTATATTCATGGATTACAACAAGTAAAACACGTAGTGGTTTGCTCTAAAAGCTTAAAAAAATTAATCAGCTGCTATTTTGGTAAAAAAAACTTGAGAACATAATGAAGAATGATAACAAAATAATGATTTTTACTGGATATACACACTTTTGGGGCCGATTTAGAGGATGTGGAAGTGTTCAGATTGTAAAACCTTGTTCAGAAAGGATGTTTGGTATCTCAAAAGCTTCATTTTTTCCAAAGAATGTGTGCCAAAAATTTTGATTTTTTAAAAGTTATACTCGAAAAAGTAAAAAAATACGATTTTTCAAAAATGTTTTTTAAGAAAAACTCCCGGAAAATATAATTTTTTTGAAAATCTTTGTAAGAAAAATTTATTCCGCGGACTGTCAGCTACAACTTTGCCAAAGACTGTTTGCAGCTATCACTAAAACTGAATGAGCTGTATTCCCAAATCTGATGACACCTTTTTTTTGTTATCACAACGAATTTCAAAAACTTTGGGGGTCCACAAAAAAAAAAGTGCTACCAATCTAGCCAAACGCTGAAATGGTTTTACTCAGTTCGGGTAGCACTATCGATTCCGCATAGTGGTGCTTGGTAGTTTTTTTGACTGTTGCACAGTGTAATTCAATCAGTTTCTTTCATTCACATTGGTCCCTAGAATGCTTAAAAAAATTAAGTGGACCTACACAGTGTGCACACACACTACACTCTGAATGTATCAACAGCAACTATCAAATTGTTGTTACCAAGTGATCGCTACCAAAGTTGCCTAGTAAGATTGGTTGTTGTATCTAAGACTTATAGAGATTTTTAATTCCATTCCTGGTCCAATTCGAGAAAGTATGCTGCCTTGGTTAGAAGGGTTGGATAATATTGGAATCTGTGATGCTGAGGTCACTGAGGATAAGTGATTTTTATACTCTGTACCGAAGGTACATAGAGTATATTAAGTTTGTGCAAAAGTATGTAACAGGGAGAAGGAATCATTTCCGACTATATAAAGTATATATATTCTTGATCAGCATCAACAGCCGAGTCGATATAGCCATGTCCGTCTGTCCGTCTGTCCGTCCGTCTGTCCGTCCGTCTGTCCGTCTGTCCGTCCGTCCGTATGAACAAACAGATCTCGGAGATGGTAAGAGATAGAGGTTTGACATGTATGGGACAAATGTTTCTTATAGCTGCAGGCAGATCAAGTTTATTTTCAATTTTTGCCACGCCCCCTCCCGCCCCCGCAATTCGGAAAAAACGTTATATCTTCTACAGTTTTGAAGATAGACGTTTCGTACCTTCTAGAGATAGTTAGTAATTAGCAAAATGTATCGATTTGCCGAAGAAATGATAAAGATCGGATCAGCGGTTCTCAAGTTATGAGCAAAAAAGTACTTCGCCCTTGCCCCACCCCCTCCCACCCATTCACAACTAACACCACACAATCTTAGAGAGAGAGAGCGAGAGAGAAAGGGTGAGAGAGAGAGAAAAAGCGAGAGAGACTTTGAGATGAGCGCAGCACCAGCATTGCATTCAGCTTCTACTCCAGGTACAGAGTATGTTATAGTCGGGCTTGACCGACTTTCTCACTTGTTGAAGTATGACAATTACCCTATTCCAGATTTAGAGGGGAAATCTTAAAAGCATATTTCTATAAACTATATTGAAATTAATGAATACGCTTCTTCAATTTACTTTTGAATACAATATATACAGTAAATAATCATTATTGGGATAGAATCTTCTTTTAACCGAATTCCAATTGTTAAAGGCCACAAAAATTTCTTCGGGTTGGTTTTCAACCACTAATGTTTTGTCAAGTATATATTTTTGATACCGTACACCTTGATCCAAGAACGAAAATTTATAATATTAGGAAGAAGAATTCTAGACAGAATCAAAGCACAGTCAAAACCAAGATTCGTCTTACACGAATCAACAAGTTTGACACTTCATATGCTTTGAATGATGCCCACCGTTCGCTGGCATTGTTCTGATCTCTGCACCCTTATTCCATTAAATTTAAACTGTGAGAGTGTTTAGAGTTAGTTACTTAAGCGTCAATTCGCATGGATTTTGTTGTTGTACCACACTCAGATACGATGCATTTACACTTGTAGCCAATTCTGCTTGTACGTATCGGCGTACCAAAAAAACGAAATTGGTTACGCGCGGGAGCAACGCCTTTTGTCGAAAATTTAATTCCAAAGCAATGGATCAAGGGCGTGCCCACCGCTGATCTGGGTTAACGAATTATGTATTGCAAAATTCCGTACTGCATAATCATCAAATTTTACATATTTTTGGCACCGATCCGATAGACGGCCAATATGGGCTGATCAAAAACTCCTGCGGGTATTGGCTGGGGCTAAAATGGTTATATACGTTTGGTACGCAATCAATATGAGCGGGAAGGACACCCTCCCATTGTCTAGAATTCAAAATGTTAACAATAAAACCAAATTGTAAAACTTTGTATTTCTTTTTGGTTCAGGTGAAGACTTGCGTCGCAATAATTTTTATTGGCCATATACCCAAAAATAGATTTCGACTCGACAACGCTCTATGGTGCGACTTGTTCATCCTTCATGGAATTTTCCAAATAATTTCTGTTTTGAGTTTTGATCATCTTATAAACCACTTGTTTTAATTATGCGTTCAATTCTTGTAGGTTGAGAGACAGAGATAGAGGCAGAAATTATCAGCTATACAGAAAAGCTAACTTCGGCTCGGCCGATGTTTATATATATTTGCAGATCCTATAATTTATATGAAACAAGTAAGAAAGTCGCACATTCCCAACTGTAATATACTCTGTACCTAAAGTAGCAGCTGCTTTGCGGCAACGAACTTGTTTTTTGATCATAATATGACCAATTGATGCAGCCACTACTTGCTTTGAACAATGGTGAAGTGATTTTCAAAACTGACCAATAGAAGGCGCCACTACTGTGACATTGTGGCTACGCCATGTTAACTATTTAGTATAAAACACAGATTAGGTTTAAGTTCGGATTATTGGAAACGGCGTGTTAGAGATGTAAGATAAAAAACGGCGGGAGATAGTTTTTAGAAGTGTGAACCGGATAGATGTACTGGATCTGTGATTGGAGTTGGATTAACTGGGACTTGAACCGCCACAACCATTTGGCAAGACATGTCTGTGACAGTGAAATTTTTTTTGGTCATAACTTGAGTGTAGTTCATCCGATCTTTATCATTCCTTCGGCAAATCGATACTGTGGAACATATTAAATTTTTTCTAAATTTCGGTGGTGACAGGAGGCGTAACAAAAGTTGAAAATAAGCTTGATATGTTTGCAAGTATAAGAAGTATTTGTTGTTGGGGAACCAATCAATTTTGGTCTATTGTGACCTGGTGGGCTCTAAGTTGCTTATATGGCTTGGGTGTTGAATGTGTTTCCAAAAACCCGCTGAGTGGGCGCCTCGCTAGGGCAGCGCAGTATGTTAGTATATGTTTGGAGGACTCCTCCTTCTCTTCACAACGGGTACATGTGGCTCTGCAGTGACCCGCGTAGAGCCCTGTCAGAATCCTGACGGCATTCTTTCCTTGTTGGATTAAGTTTTGGAAACATTTGAGGTTGCAGTTCACTAATAATGCTTTAGCTTGTCTCATTCCCCTCATGTTTACCCGGGGACTCTTCTAAGCGTATTCTCTTCCTTTTTATATTCTGTACCGAAGGTACATAGAGTATATTAAGTTTGTGCAAAAGTATGTCACAGAGAGAAGGAATCATTTCCGACCCTATAAAGTATATATATTCTTGATCAGCATCAACAGCCGAGTCGATATAGCCATGTCCGTCTGTCCGTCCGTTTGTCCGTCCGTCCGTCCGTCCGTCCGTATGAACAAACAGATCTCAGAGATGGTAAGAGATAGAGGTTTGACATGTATGGGACAAATGTTTCTTATAGCTGCAGGCAGATCAAGTTTATTTTCAATTTTGGCCACGCCCCCTCCCGCCCCTGCAATTTTGAAAAAACGTCATATCTTCCACAGTTTTGTAGATAGATGGTTCGTACCTTCTAGAGATAGTTAGTAATTGTCAAAATGTATCGATTTGCTGAAGAAATAATAAAGATCAGATGAGCGGTTCTCAAGTTATAAGCAAAAAAGTGAACCAAGCTCCCCCCCACCCCCCCTCCCACCCTTTTACAACCAACACCGCACAATCTTAGAGAGAGAGATCGAGAGAGAGAGAAAGAGACTGAGATAGAGAGAGACACAGCAGCAGTACTGCATTCAGCTCCTACTCCAGGTACAGAGTATGTTAAAGTCGGGCTTGACCGACTTTATCACTTGTTTAGAAGTCCCTTTATTGTGTGTTGCCCTATGCCGTAGTAGGGTTTTGGCCCTACTATTGCGGTGGTTGCACCCTTGCGTGCTAGTTCGTCGGTCAATTGTCCCGGCATCCATCGTAGGGTCAATTAATTTGTTCTTTGTCTCTTAGACTAGCTTTGAAGTGAACTTATTGCCGCTAAGCGCTTTGAGCGCCGCTTGGCTATCGGAGAGGATAGCTATTTCTCTATTATGGTAGTTCTTTCCTATATTAAAGTCTGCACACCGGGAAATGGCACATACTTTGGCTTGAAATATGCTTGTAAATTCTCCCATTGGTTCAGAAATTTTCGTTCCTGGTCCTGCAACTCCAAGTCCAGTTCCTTGAGGCGTCAGGGACCCGTCTGTATTTCCCATACATGTTAATCCTCTCTTATCTCTAAGATCTTTGAAATGGAGAAAAACTTAAAATCCAGTGTCTATTTATGAAGTGCAGACTTAATCGGATTAGAAACGTGTTCCAGCCACAAAAGCTTTGAAATGTGGCTTTTTGGACCTTGTTTCGACTCCGAACCCTCTTATTGAGATCAGCATAGTATTTTACAATCATGAAAAGGGTTTCAAAGGTGTCGCCTAATATCAAAGTGATTTGTATTAAATTTAATGTTCAAGGCTTCAAAATAAATTTTAAAAATAAATTAATAATCTTTAATAAATCTAGAAGAGCCGATTTGATATTTTGGTTGCAAATTCCCATACATCTTGGCTTCCCCTTAATTGTTATAATTTCTATAATTTCATTAGATATTAATTGTTTACCTTTAAGTTGATTAACATTTATGTTTAAGATTGGCATTATTTGTTACTATGATTTGTTGTGTGTTTTATTATTATTTTCTTTTGGGATCAATTCAAAATATTGAATGGTAATTTATGTTTGAATCAAAATTAAAAACATTCGCCTTCGCCTTCACCCTCATGCCATGCCCATAAGCCGTGCATTTTGGAATCGAGAACTCATCCGTGTGTCTGTTGTGTATTTCTTTCACTCTTCGAAACACTTTCTTCTTGCTCGCTTCATTTATAACCATTATGCCACATAAACCATTTCCAACAAAGAACCAAAACCAAAGAAAGATGTAGAGGAAGACCTAGGCGAGGACGAAGACGTGGCCGAAGATGATGATGATGACGACGAAGACGATGAGGAAGAAGATGATGACGATGATGATGAAGATGATGAACAATTTATGCAGGAATTGGCCAGTGTGAATGCAAACACCGACTTTGATGACATCGCTCAGTATACCATAGCCAAACCGAGTCCACCCAAACCCACCACCAGCAACATTGTGAAGCGTAAACAATTCACCATCGTGCGATCCCTGACGCCACTTCAGCCTAGTCATAGTTCGCCACATCAGCAGCTCAAGCATATGCATCAGCGACGCGTGGAGACGCCACCCACTGTCATTACGCGTGTGCCCACACCGACCATTAATCATTTCACCATCATACGCACACCGACCACACAAAACAGCACACCGCCGCCTTTGTTTTTCAAGCAGAAAGTTCCAACTTGTACGCCTAATCAATTTTCCAATAATTTCAATTCCCAAACAAATCCAAATCCAACCCCAATTATACGCAAATTGTTGACACTAAAAGATGGCCACAAGGCCACAGGCAGAGCGGCCATATTGTATGATGCTTTGGTGCTGGACACGCTGCATGATGAGAATGAAGAGAGCGAGGGGCATGAGACGGAGCAGCAGCCGCCGCCAGAAGAAGCCGCAGCCGCAACTGTGGCCCAGCCAGCCCCCGCCACCATGCTGCTCATCACCGATGTCAACTCGTACAACCAGCAGCAAGTGGCTGCTGCCACATCCTCTGGAGGAGCCAATGCATTGCGTCCCTTGTCCTTTATTAGCATAAATGCTTGCAATAAGATCACCCTGCCTGCAAATGCACGCCTACTGACCACCAGCAGCAGCAGCAGCAGCATCTCCCAACCTGCAGCCACCCTGACGGTGCTGACCAAAGGAACCACAAATCATAGTACTAATAATGCCAATGAACTAACCATTACTAAGGCGGCCCTAGCGCCCGTTCAGGTCTCCTGCAGTAGCCATGAAGCCACCATACTTATTTCCACCACCTCCTCTTCCTCCTCCTCCACCACCACTTCTTCGTCCACTGTAGCCCATCAGGCCTGCGTACCCTCATCACCGGCAGCCATGAGTCTGGGACATGCAGCCAATATGGCCACACCACCTGCCTCGGCACCAGCTCAAATAATGGGTTCCAGCTCCGCTCCAGCCCAAAAGATGTTCTTTGCCATGGGCAATCCGGTGAGTCAACTTTGAATTGAACGTTTTTTTGAGAATTTCCCAAGCTAATCTTTTTAGTTTCTTTATCAGTACGCCCTGCTCCAACGTCCCCACCAGCCGGGCACACCCAGCCTGGAGCAGTTGCAGCTGGAGGCATTCGCCCCCTCTGGTTACATCTTCAAGAATCACAATGGTTTGGCCGGAGTGCAGGCAGCCGCCTCATTACCGCCACCTGTCAGTGCTCAGCCCACTATGCTAATGCATGGCTATACAGAGCCACCCGCCAGTTCACCCTCGTCATACAAATCCATGCCCTCCACACCCAAATCGGCCACATATCACCTAAGTGCGCCCATAGAACAAGCAGCTGGGGTGGCAGGCACAGCAGGAACTGGAGATGAGCATGACATGGAGTTTGTCTTGGCACCCACACCCGCACAGTTGGGACAAGCGCCGCTGCAAAGGCGCAAGAATCTGTGTAAGTACAAGACACAGAAAATGAGAGAGAGAGAGAGAGTTGGGAGCTTACATCAATACGTTCATTCCCTTAGCACAAAGCAAATCCGAAAGCAATGTGTCCTTTAGCTCAAGCAATGGCCAGCACATCAGTCGCCAGTTACACTCACCCACTCTAATGGACACCACAGGTACAGTGGCCTCCTCACCCATTATTGGACATGTGAATAGCACCAGTCTTAGTTCGGCTTTGCCCACGCCTACCTCCTCGACCACCACACCAAATAGCGAGGAGCAATTACCGCTGACACCCACCACGGCGGTGAGCGGCAGCAATGGAAATAACAGCCAACCCAAGTCACCTGTTAAGGGAATACCAGCTAATCCAGCTGCCCACAAGAAAAAGAATGATGAGCTGAACAAGTAAGTAGAATGAGCAGTCTCCAATCATTTAAACCTCTCTAACTTAAATTCTCCCTCATTTTCTAGCAGTGTGCTCAAGCAGGTGGACTTTGAGAAGAAATACAAGGCTTTGCCTCAATTCCAGCCAGAGGATTGTCAATCACCCAGTGCCATAGCAGTGCCCTCGTCGCCACGTGTTTATGGTACAAACTATCGCAAAAAGAACACCGCTCCGCCGCCCGTACAGAAGCTGAGTGAGTCCTTAAATTAGCTATAGAAGCTTCTATATCTTAATACAAACTTCTTTAGTCTGCGAAGAGGATTCCATTGATGAGCCCGCCCAATCGGCACCGCCTACCACCTCACAGCGTTTCTTTGGTCCAGATTTCAACATCGAGCTGAAAGGTAAAACTGTCTTTTAAAAAAAGTAAAAACCGTACTTAAAAGCACACCCTTCCTTAGAACTAGAGAGCTCAGATCAAACGGGTCGCTCGCCTAGGACACCAAAGACACCGCTGCAAAGTGCACGCTCCGATGCCAGCGAAAAGGGACATCGCAAAGTACTCGAAACGCGTCGCAATTTGGTAATGCAACTGTTTGCCGTACATGGCAATTTTCCAACCACCCAGGCCACCATTGCTTTTCAGGTAAGCGTTTAGAGTTCGAATCCCAAGTCCACCCTTTCTGAATGTAAACTCATATTTTGTTTGCTCCCTTTTAGACCAAACACATTGATGTATTTCCACGCAAACAGGATCTACAGCTAAAGATACGGGAGGTGCGTCAAAAGTTATTGGGTCAGGCTTCCTGTACACCACATTCGGCTGGTCCCAATACGCCATCGGATTCAAATTCCTCATCGACTACGTTAAGTGCTAGCAGTGCCAGCCTGAATGTCCATACAAATAATATGGGTCCCAATCCACAAGGTAATTGAAGGGACTTGATAAAGGGAAAGCAATGAGGAAATGAGCAAATTATAAAACAAAGATCACGAATCAAGGGCAAGAAAGGGAAATTGAGAATAATAAATCTGTAGCACAATTTATCAGCCAATCATTAGAGTCTTGGGAAACCGAACTTATGCCGAAGTCCAATTTAAGTTTGAATAAATATCGTTTATACAAGAGAGATTCTAAAGATTCTAAAGATAGGGGTGCCATTTTTACAAAAAGTGCAAAACAAAGTTTAATAACCAAACTCCTTAGAAGCTTTTTTTAAATCTAGTTCAAAAACTTTAATTGTACATCTTACAAACTTAATTCCGAACTATTTATCAGTTGTTTTCTAATTGCTTTACTTTCTACTTCAGATCAAGTAAATAAGCAAAATGATTACCCTAAAAGTATCATGATAAATTCCTTTCAAAGTATGCTTTTAATTGATTATGTAAGATTAACTCTTAACCCACCCAAACCAGAAATCAGACTACTTTTGCTGTGAACCAAACATTAAACCAGACCAAATTTAAAAAAGAAAGGGCATAGCAGAATAAGCATACAAAAACTGCCCCCACTCCGATCAGAACCAAAATTAAATATGTTGTTACCATCAATGAGAAACTCACTCTCCTAAATTTTGTAGTCTTCTAATCGCTATTGGAGTAGAGTTATGAGTGCGGAAAGGTAAAACAAAAAACTCGTTTATCTTAAGAACCGCTTAACCGATTTGAATGCGTTAAAAATATGTTATAAGTGTCCACCACAGAATTCAGAAAATTATTTTTGCACATTTTTATTACCAATTCTTAGGCACAAAAAATATTATTAAAATTTTCAAATAATTTTTTTGCGGTGTAAATCGTTTTCAACTCTTATAGTTTTTTGCTAGTTTTTTCAATAAGAAATCCTTAACAATGTACAATTTTTGCACGGTCGTCGGGAACCATCTTCATAGTGAATGCCAATTAAACATGTGAACAGTTTTACAAATATATTTTATAATACTGAGCACACTGTAACTACTCACACAGAATTGACAGAAAATTTCCCCTTTTTCCCCTTTTTTAAGTTGATTTACAGTGTGCCTAATATGTATTAAATATATATAAAAATTCCTAATTTAACGTTTAATAGTATTTCACCATGAGGTACACTTGGGATGTGTTTGCAAAAATTATATGTTGTTAGAGACCTCTTGATGAAAAACGAGCAAAAAACTGTCGATGTAGCAAAATGCTAACACCGTAAAAGAATTATTTCAAAATTTCAATAATTTTTTTTGGGCGAAAGAATTGGCAATAAAAATGTGCAAAAATTATTTTTTGCATTGGTCTGTCGACACATACAACATATATTAAACCCATCCAAATCGGTTAAGCGGTTCTTAAGATAAACGAGTTTTTTGTTTTACCTTTCCGCACTCATAACTCTACTCCAATAGCGATTAGAAGACTACAAAATTTAGGAGAGTGAGTTTCTCATTGATGGTAACAACATATTTAATTTTGGTTCTGATCGGAGTGGGGGCAGTTTTTGTATGCTTATTCTGCTATGCCCTTAACCAAAATCCGATCTGGACGGTTTAACAAAACTTATAACTTATAAGCTGCGCATTCGACACATCGACAGTATAAACACACACACAAATTCAATGCCAAATGCGTGTGAAAATTGTCGGAAAATTATATTATTGAAAGTTCTAAAAAGACGTTTGGAACTCCACAGAAAAAAAATTGAATCCATTAGACTCCTTTTGGGATGGACCCATTTTTCCATTATATATGGGCACTGTTCCGAATCCCGAGTCGATTTTCGTGTAAACTTCTGAATTTCGAAATTATTACCAAATATTAGTCAAAGTTTTTGTGCTTTTTCTTTTTTTTCTGGTTCAAAAAATTTCAACCCGTGTTCGATATTCGATCGCAAAGTAGAAATAAAAAAATAGAGGCAAGCTAACTTCGGCTCGACCGAAGTTTATATATCCTTGGAGCTTGATATATGCCTGGCATTTTGTATGGCATCTATACTATATAGTGGTCCGATTTTGACAAATTTTGTTGAAATTATGTAAAATCATTGAAAACTTATAAATACGAGCGTTGGGACCGATAACATTGAAAACAAAAAAAAATTTCTCACTAAGACTTTTTTTCAGACCTAACTTTTGTATGGCAGCTATACTATATAGTTGTCCGATTTCGACAAGCCTTGGGGAAATTATGTGAAATCACTAAAAACTTATAAATACGAGCGTTGGGAGCGATAACATTGAAAACAAAAAAGTTTGTCTCACTAAAACTACTTTTTCAACCGATCGTTCCTATGGCAGCTATATGCTATAGTCATCCGATCCGGCCGGTTCCGACAAATGTGCAGCGTATTTGTACCAAAAGACTTCGTGCAAAGTTTGGTTAAGATAACTTTTAAACTGACGGAGGAGATAGCATAGAAACAGACGGACAGACGGACATGGCTATATCAACTCAGCATGTCATGCTGATTTATGTGGTCGGAGATGCTTCCTTCTATGCGTTACAAACATCTGAACAATTTCAATATACCCTCCATAATATACCAAGGGTATAGAAAGAAAAGTAAGATAAATTGTTCCTAATTTGCTTATGTTGACAACATTTTCAGAAAACGACTCTCCAAACAAGGCCCGAACCAAGTTTCGAATCAAAGCCTTCGTTTAAATTCAGTTCTTTCTATTGGTACATTTTGGTTTGAACCTTTGAACTACTAAATAAATTTTGTGATTTTTGTAATGGCGATTATAATTTGAATATTTCACTTTTACAAGCTAAGGCAAAAAAAAAATAAATTAACAAATCAAGAAACCCACTATTCGATTGCATTTGGACAATTCAAGCGAATTGGCTCTTGTGTAAATTGAGGTAAAGACTGTTGAGGATTGAATCGGGAGATTCATCAATCAGCTGTACAGTCGACGACCAGCCTCCTTTATAGCGTAACATAACTTATTGATCTGTAGCCTGCTACAAGTTCAATGATTAATTCAACTGATCCGACATTCTAAGTTAATATTCAGTGTGGTTTAGGTATGACGCTGTCGTAATTGAACCTTTAGTTTTCTGGTTTAAGGGAAATTTATCATGATATTTCTATTGGTGTCTATATAGGGTATGTGTTACTTTTCGAAATAATGGCGCCTATAAATCTCTAGAAATTTCGGGGACACAACCGAATTGAATGATTAAAAATGGAAATGCAGTGGCAAAAGTTTAACAATGCAGTCTTGCACTCGCTTTTGGTCACTTTTAATAGCTAGGCAAGGGAACGAGACTGTATTAAATAGTAGCTGCTCCTCTGCCCGGAATATCCTTAAATTTTAAAGCGTAGCTAAAATTTGGTCCTCCTTTACCCAGTACATAGTTCATTTCGGATGACGCAAACCGAAATGTCTGAATTCCATACAGATTGGCTGATAATCGGCTTTTCCATGTATTTTCAATCACTTTCGTAAAGAATTTTCAAATATTTTTTTGCGCTCTTGCAAAACCTTAAAAAAAAGCTATCTAAAATCGTAGATCCTAAGGTAAAAAAATGTAAATGTTGGCTATACAGCTCCTAAAACGGGGCCAAGCCAAGCTTCTCACGATCTCTTGGCGTGTGTGCTTTAAATTTTTCGCACAAGAGAAAGGGACTTACAGTTTAACGCCGGATCCGAACGGCAAAGTTTGAGAATTTGCTTTTTCATGGCTAGTTACTTCACAGCTGGCGCCAATAGCTGGTGAAGGTGACCGTATGTGTAAAAGCTATTTTCTAAAGAAAGAAAAAAACTTTTATTATTAGATGTTCAGAGGCGGGATCGACACCCACCACCTCCCGCCCGAGTCCAGCACACTAACCACTGGGCCACATACGGTCACCTAAGGTTACTTTTGATTAATGAAATATAAGTTTCAAAGGATTCGAATCTTCTTCAGCTCAATCCACAATTGTATTTAAATATAGATGACTAGAAATGGTTTTAACTTTTGATAGGTTCTTTCAAATATTAAACTTCTGTTTTCAAAGAGGCCAGCACTAGCTCAAAAGCAAACCCCTTTATAAACTCCCCATTTTATGTTATTTTTAAAATTTATATTATTTTGTTGTTAATTTTCGATTCCTCCTTTCTTAATGAAAACATTTGTAAAGATGTTTTTCAATATTACTAAACAAACAGGTATGCATCAGCAGCAGCCGCAGCAGTCGCAGCAGCAGCGTCATCCCAACCACAAACCAAACGAAACTGAGGCCAAGTACAAGTAAAGTAAAGCATCAGGATCAGGACAATGCAGTTTGCAACAAAAATTGAAGAAATTGGTTTCTTTTCTTTCGTTTCGTTTGCTGCAAGTAACAGCAAAACTTACGCACACTCAACAATATAGCGATACAGGCACAGATTGTGCATAAGATGCATGATTTGTGTTGAACCCACAACATTTTTAATTACCTACCATAAAATAGTGAAGAAAATGGAAATTACGAATTGAATTTATTAAGCAGCTTAATAAAATCAAGAAGGCACACACACACACACACACACACACATATTGAAGTACATACATAATGGAAACATTGTATAATCCCGTAAATGGCTTAGTTATTAATTTACAGGCAAAACACCATGCATAATAATAGAGCTTAAGCTTTAAATTAAATTGCACATTAATTTTTGAAGTGTATTTAGCACAACTAAAGGCAAACAATTGTATAAAACAAAAAAACACTGAAGATGCAACTTTGAAGAAGAAAAACTGTAGTTGTATTGTATATTTAGTCATAGAACAAGTTTTAAAAGAAGAGAGCCCCATCTCACACACAACACACACACACACAAATGCTTTTAAACTGTCTGCGAAGAAAAATTGTATGTACATTTATTTTTAAAATTTTTTAAAGTTGTCTATTTGAATTATAATTTATACCTAATTTATAATTTAGCCTTGTTTCTCCTTTAAATAAAAACAATAACCAAAATTTATTGCAAAACAAACACAAAACTGTCTTCCAACTGTTGCTGCAATATTATTTATTTCGGATTTAATGTTATTTGTTGTAGTCTTAGACAAGCTTTAAAAACAATTATTTTCTCTTTTTGTTTGTATTTCTGTGTGTGTCGATAACCACAAGTGCTGTTTCGTCGTCCACCCATGTTCTCTCCCAAATGTTGGCTTTTTTCTCTATGATTTCAAAACAGCCGCAGCACTTAAACATCTAATTTAATTCTAGTTTTTATGATTTTTCTTTTATGTATAGCTCTTAATTATACTTATTAATTATTTGTATTAGTTATCAACAAACAAACAAACAAAATTTTATATTATACACTTAAAAAAAAAAAGAAAAAGTAAATTGTAGCGTGTTAATGTTAAAAATACAACAACAACCACAAAAATACCAGAATAAAACCAAGTTTATAAGCAAAACATTTAAACAATGTGTGAAATTATTGTAGCAGAACCAAATTGAATTACCAACAACAAGAAAACAAAACAACAAAAAACAATTGCAAAACTTATAGGCAACATATTTTTATTCAATCCACAAAAAGTAAGCACTACACTGGAGTTGGCCTATGACCCAACTCTCTGACAAATCCCCAAAAACCCCTCAACAAACAAGTAAGCAAGCGAATTTGTGCCAATACAAATACAAAATATATAATATACAACTAAGTAGTGGACCTTAAACGGATGGTTGATATGGTATTCTATATACTTTTTTATTGGGAAACTGTAAACTACATGGGATGGGCCTTAATTTGACATTACTGAAGCTAAAATGGGCTAGTGCCGCATTCTGAGCAAAATCGAAAATTCTGTTTTGAAGTTTAAAGCAGCTCTGGGGTTTGAACCTGCTAAACTTTTAGGGTTCAGGTTCGAACCGGGGTACTTATTCAGAAAACATTGGTGTGCGAATCGCAACATCATGTACATTTAGTGTATATCGTTTTTAACACGGTTGTTAAGAATATCTTATATTAGGATATTGAAAATTTTTGCAAAATTTAGGGCTGATTTGTCCATAAACTAACAATTCACAGAGTAAATTGAGGGTTTATCTGGCACATATCAGCTATCTGGAAGATTAGAAATCGGGCCTTAGAAAGTTAAAATATTTTTTTGAACCAAAACCTTGAGGAATATTACTCAATTGGAAGACCCAAGTGTTTATTCGGCAGTCCAATACTACATACATACATAAAATCTGCTGATGAGAGAATGGGGAAATCCTCGAAACAGCGCTGTACAGCAGCGTTCCCCAAGCAGAGAGCGCTAAAACGTGACTGTGTCTCTCTCTAACACACAATGAAGTGCGACTTCAGCAAGCATTGGCAAGTAAGTTGGTGCTCCCGGGGCTATCGCTGGGCAACTCTGCTGTACAGACAAACCATTGCTATCCTGAATGGAATCAAACTCTGTTGATTTGTGTTTATTATTGAATTATAGTTAACCTTTGACCTTCAGCTGGTTAAACAAACTTTCACTCAAATCAAAGACAGGTCGCTAAAACCCATACATAAAACCTTTTTATTTTTGGGCGCTGTGTTTAAAATTAATCAAATCGGACTCTGACTTCGGAGCAGTTCGACCTTAACGCGATCTACAGCCCAGGTTTTTAGTATTATGGAATGTTGGCGACCGTGAAAAAGGAAATCGAATAAACTCTTTCACGACCAGAGTTTGTGACTTTGTCGGGGTTTACACGATGAAGCAAACTACATGAAGTTTTCTTAGTAGGCTTGAAAATCAAAGGAATTCTACTAGATTTGTTAATCAACATTTATAGAACCACAAGTGTTTGTCTCGCCTACTAAGATAACTTCAAGAAGTTTGCTTCATCGTGTAAATCCCGACTTATTCGTGATTTGTTTTCAACATATTCTAATCGACTAATCAGTTTTGTGAATTTCAATGAAGGCTGTGTAAACTTTGCCGACGACATGCTGATTTCAAAAATATTAACGGTTAGGTGGGAGGTGGGGATGATCCCACTTCGCGCCCAAATTCTTCCTGCAGTGCGCTTCGCATCTCTAACGAGGCCTGGACGCTCTCGGTACATCTGCCTCTCCTCAAGCTGTCTCGTGATAGCGGTTACAAGAATATTCTTTTCTTGGGGCTTTCAGATGGTGGATCACCGGACGAGGCCCATTAGTGGCAAGGCCTGAGTTCAAAGCTTCAGACTGGACTATTTATTACCTGGACCTCCAGAAAGGCAGACCTTCGACACGGTTCGAATGACACCTCAGTCCGACACCCGCAGGCTGTCCGGGAATGCTTATTTGTGGGGTAAACCCGCTTCTTCACAGCTAACCTCAATAGGAAGACCGTTTACTATACGTAACCTGCCCAACAGCTAGGCCCCCTAAAAACCATCTCACAAGTTCTTCGGGATTCTGAAGACCATACCATTGTTCTTAATAAACCAAACGGTATATCGCAAATTAGAATTAGGGAGCAGTCCAACAACAACAACAACAGAAAAAAAGCAAAACTTATCAGATAGGATCGAGTCGACAGCCGATACACTGCGTTTGTTTTGTTTTTTCCGACATCTGCTTCTGTGTTGCTTTAACTTTCTTATGCGTCTGAATGACGCCAGTTGCTAAAAAGTAAAGGCGTGCTCGCCGCTATTTCAGCTGCTTTTGGCCCAACGAGATCAAAGAAGTAAAAGATTTTGGTATCCCTGGTCCTTAGGTCTGTATTCTTTTCTGGTCCCAACCGAGTATCCCTGGACTTTAGTTCTACTATAGTCACGGGTGTCTACTGAGGACTGCCACTTCGATTCTTTTACAGTCTGTAATCCTGTAGTTTCCTCTGACGACCCCAGCTAGGATTCTAGTTTTCGTTTGAGTCACTCATGGCATATTTCCTTACAAATTTCTTTTAACGACTCTTGGACAGCACCGAGTTGTAACCTGGGCAGGAAACTACTTTACAGAATTGAAGTTTTCTGCATTCAACTTTTAGCCCTTGTCGATGATTTTTGTAAATGTATTTCGTCGTCTCAACAATTGCACATTTTTGGCTCCGCCCTCTTAATGTGAGTCTGAGCATTCCCTTATTCAAGCGGAGGCTGGACTAGGACTAACTATTTTTAATTTTGTCAACTTCTCTAAATAAATACAAATGATGGCCCAAAAACGCTCTCCATTTAAGGACCCCTCTGCAAATGTGATGACAAGACAATGGTCAAGGCATAGCCCGGCCCGTTGTTCTACCTAAAAAGCATTTTAAAGTATTTAATAATAGTAATAGAAATTCCGTCGCATGGTGGCGCCGACACGCACAAGCAGATGTCGCAAAAAGTGCAATTGCCTCGCTTTGAAGTGTGTAACAACAACAAATCTCATGCGAACGATGTACTGAAAGTATTAATTGAAAATTTCTCTGCATGTTTTCGCTTTGAAACTTTCCATTGAACGACTATATCAAAAAAAAAGTTTATAAAATATCCATATAATATCAACTATCCTAAACCAAAATCTTTTCTAAAAATTAAATACAAATCCAATACTAAACAAAAAAAAAAAACTCTGTAGGCGGCATACAATATGCGTCAATTAAGTAAAGTGCAAGCACCATTTTTTGACATTTACCAACATGGAAAATCTTTATACAATACAATTGAGTAAATACCAAAAATACAAAAAAAAACGGTAACAACTTTTTGGCCCAAACATTTTCGGACAAATAACGAAAAACCAAGCACGAGCAACCAACTCAGACATTCAAAAAACAAAATAAATAATGGCGTTTCGGAGACAAAATTCTAAAATTCAGGTATTACAAAAACAAATAGTGTTGTATAATGTTAAAAAGAAGAACAAATATTTAGCTATTTATACACTACAAAACTTAAAAAAAAAAACCCAAACAAGTGAGTGAACTCGAGACAAAGTAAAAATTTATAAGGTGCTTTTACAACAATTTTTGGAAAATGAACTCCCCTTTCGCCCCCTCCTCAGATAAGTGTATGTACTATAACAAGAATTGTATTTTAAAATGCTTTTAAACCTTCTGTTGTGAACCAAAGCGCAAAGTTTTTATAGGTTTTTAAACGCAAAGTGTTTTAAGAAGTTACCGTTTGTGTTTAGTTAAATTGTTACAAACAAATATACTTACTTACATATATATAACTAGTATATAGTATACCTAAGATAACAGAAGAACAAAAACCAAATGATTGCACTTATGAGTTGAGTAGTGAGAACAGTTTTTCATTTGCCATCGACCTGAACGCTTTGTAAAGAATAAAATACAAGAAAATATATCGATTTAAGTACTTAATTACATTGTGAGGTTAATTTTTAAGCAGTTATTGTGAAATATAGTAAATAAGCCACAGATAACGAATATTACATAACAAACTTACATAAATCGGAAACCAATAATTTATTGATTACTTAGGGGGAATGTGTGCTGATCTGAGGAAAGGAGGCAATTGCAATTTGGCAAAGAACAGGGTAGCCTTCAATTTAAAGATTCAACAGGTCCCACACATTTGGTAAAGCCACACGAACACAACACACACACGCATATATACAATATATATATATACAATGTAACGATAAATTTACTGAATAAAAAGAAATATGCATTCATATAAAAATATGTGGAACGAACTTCAACGGAACTTTAAAGGGTCTTTAGCTTTATAGTTAGCTACCCACAAAGTAAACTTTTTCCCGTCACGTCCTGTGAATTTTTGTCGACATCCTACAAAAAAAAGTAAGGGTTCAAAAATATGATTTGGAATTACAAATAAGTCTCGCTTCGATGATTATTTTTCTGCCCCTTATGCAGTCTGGTTGCAAAGAGTATTAGAGAGGAACTTTGCTCAGTCGACACCGCTTCTGTCAGAAAATTGTCAGCTGTTCGCTCTCATTTACGCTCTCCAGATACTTTTTGGTCAGCTGTTCGCTCTCTCCGGATACATTTGGGCTACGGTCGTCTCGCTCTAATCACAGTGATTTCCTACTGGCACTTTGAAGTATCTTTTTGGGCACTATACGATAAAGATGAGGAGCCTGCTCCGACAGTCGGTTCATCGGAATCTGAGGTTGAGGTAGACCCATTAGAATATGAGGTTGAGTTTGACCCAGCTGATTTCGAAATGTATGAAATAGAAATTGATTAGAAATTGATTAGAAATAGATCAGAAATTGGTCAGAAATAGAAATTGATCAGAAATATAAATTGATCAGAAATTGCACCAGCAAGATTGAGCGGCAGCGTAAAGTGCCACTCTAATATTTTTTGCTCCATGGCCACGCGTCCTCCTCTATATAAAAGAAAAAGTACGTGGTTTCATAACTAATCGAGTCATATCTTAGATCTCTAAGATAAGCGGAACCCTGAAGTAAGTATGAAAAAATCGGCGCTAGGCCTATCACGTAACTGGTGTACTTATATTTTGCAATTATGTTTTCTTTTACTGGGCTAAGGTCGATTTTCACAACGCAGGAAAATAAATTGTTACATCGAACTTCACTTAAACAGAAACACTTTAGAACTGTTATGAAATCTGAATGCTGTTGCACAGAACTCTTATTTGAATGAAGTATTTTGGCGAAATACATTTTTATGTTAAGCCCCATACGGAGTACGACGAAAAATTCGTTTCGTGGGCATGGCGTAGCGCCGTCAGCCTAAGCAGTTTCATACATTGAACATAAGTGATTATTTAAGATTTTACATTAAGATTTAGATTTACATTACATTAATACATTAAATTGTGAACAGCTATATGACAATGAATTTTGGTTGGACCTGACACATGATTTTCAAATTACTAAAAAGATTCTGTTAATATTTTAGATCTATATTTTAGAACATCCGTGAGGAAACTGCCTAGTTTCTCCCAATTTGCTCCGTTTAAAATGTTGAGGAACTCTTCCTCTTGCAGATCTTGTTTCCCGAAATGTAATAATCTGTACTTCCGTTGAATTGGACACCTGGGTACAATGTGTTTGGTGTCTTCTCTTTCTGTGGTGTTGCAAAGCGCACACTGCTCGTTTTCGTTTTTAATGTGTGGGCGGTAGTTAAAATGCAGCATTTCTGCTCTCGCTTTTAAAATAAGCGATATTTTCGGAATCGACATGCTATCCTAGAAATAGTTGTTTGCTCCTAGGTCGTATGCCAGTCTGCGGTAAGTGATCCTTGTGAGGCTTTGTAAATAGAAACACTTTCTAACAGCAAATGAGCATCAAAGCAAAGCCAATGTGTTCCTAATTATATGAAATACTGTATCGAAACGAATTTTTCGTCGTACTCCGTATGGTGCTTTATCTGGAACAATGACGTACTCAGCACAGCTGCTCCACTTTGGGGGGCCTTATTAATTTCTGTTTATTTTTAGTACATGTCTCTCAGAGCAGCTGTCATCTGTCTCAGAGAGTCAAAAGAGCGAGGTGACGGAAATATCTTTATAGTAAATTCATCTTGATCTGGAATACAGCATTCATCAGTAAAAGTAATCATTTGAGGACAGCGTAACGGCCGCGAAATGAAAATAAAAAAAAATTCTGCTCAATTTGTTCGTGTATTCGTTTCATATTTTTTTTTTTTTTTTTTTTTTATTTATTGTATTCTCCTAAATTTTCTTCTCTTTATATCTGATTTATTTTAGTTTTATTATTATTTTTTTCCTTTGCCTCTATTCTGGTTTTGTTTTTTTCCTCTTCTCTATCTCTATATCATTAAAGTTTTTGGTAGCTCTAATAACGTCTCTGACTACAGTTGGCTGTGAAGCGGGGCATAGCTGGCCGGACGGGCAAAAAAACTCCCCCACGAGTCGGGTAGTTATTAGTTATTTTGTAATTTTGTTAGTTTTTCTTTGTTAGGCTTTCTTAGTCAATAAGGCTTTTTTATAACGTATGTGAAATTGAGTTGACAGCCTTTTTTTGTCGACTAAATAAATAAATAAATAAATAAATAAATATTCGGTTTCCACTCACCGGGCAAATAGCTTACGTTTGCATCTAAGTCATGTTAAGGAAATAACGTAGCGTTAAGTGCTGTTAACGCCTCTTTTTTGTGGGGACGCACAGTGGTCGGTCTTGTATGGAATCAGCGGCCAAAAATACTTCCACTGCCTATATCAAAGTTAAATTTTTTTCTTAGCTTTATATAATATAATAAGTAATAAACAATAATATTACCACTACCCACGGCACCTCCCTCCCATGGAAAGGACTCATCGAGTTCATTAATTACATCGCTTTGCAACTCTAATATCAGCGACGCAGTGTGATCCAAAAATTTTTGTAACTCAACTTCAGCTACAGATACGAAACTCTTTTCCTTTTCCTTTAAAAATGTTATTATAGCAGGGTAAAAGTTAAGATGAACTTTATTGTTAGCGAAGCTTTTGATAAGTAGATTCTGATGCTTTTTATCCCCTTGCAAAGGGTATTATAATTTTGCCCAGAAGTTTGCAACGCATAGAAATATTCATTTCCGACCCTATAAACTATATATATTCTTGATCAGGGCGACGAGCTGAGTAGATTGAGCTTTGTCCGTCCGTCTGTCTGTCTGTCTGTCTGTCCGTCTGTCTGTTTCTACGCAAACTAGTCTCTCAGTTTTAAAGCTATCGAGCTGAAACTTTGCACAGAGTCTTCTTTTTGCTGCACACTGCTAATATGTTGAAACCGACCGGATCGGATAACTATATCTTATAGCTGCCATAGGAACTATCGGTTGAAAAGTGAGTTTTTGTGAAAAAATATTTTGTTTTTCCGCTTCGACAATTATTAGTTTTATACGCTTTTACACAGATTTTGAAGTTTTGGTCAAAATCGGATGACTATATCTTATAGCTGCCATAGGAACTATCGGTTGAATAGTGGGTTTTTGTGAGAAAACTTTGTTGTTTTTAATGTAAACGCCTTCCGCTTCGGCAATTATTAGTTTTATACGCTTTTACTTAGATTTGGAAATTTTGGTCAAAATCGGATGACTATATCTTATAGCTGCCATAGGAACTATTGGTCGAAAAGTGGGTTTTTGTGAAAAAAATATTTTGTTTTTCCGCTACGACAATTATTAGTTTTATACGCTTTTACATAGATTTGGAAGTTTTTGTCAAAATCGGATGACTATATCTTATAGCTGCCATAGAAACTATCGGTCAAAATGTGGGTTTTATCAGAAAAATAGTTTGTTTTAATGCTAACGTTCGTAAACTCTGTCGTATTAAAACATTTGCAAGGGTATTAAAACTTCGAAACTTCAAAGACGAAGTTAGCTCGGCCTTCTCGTTTAAATTTGCTTAGTTTATGAGTGATATTACTTCACACGCCTTTGCTAGGAAGATCGAAGGATCGATGAAATTATGAAAATGATAATACTAAAACCAAAGCACAAAAATGACGAACAAAACACAAACAATGAAAACACAAAAACAAAATATATACGTAAGCAAGAATGTACACGCACGATAGTTCACGCACGATAGTACACGCACGCACATACCTAGGCACATATAAGCAAGACAACACAAAAATGGGTGGTAGAAAAACACGAATAACACAGAGGGAGGCAAAAGGTGGCGGCTGAGTCTTATAATATAGACAAAAAAAACATTAACTAATATTAAGAAAAAAGTTTCATTTGAGGGTAAGACAGGGGTCACAACATTTTCTCTAACTCAAATCAATGCATTAAGAAAAATACACCAATCGACAGGTCATCGGTAAAACAATAATATTAAAACAATATGTAAACATATTATTCCACAAAAATCACTTAGTAAGTAGTCAATACCTTAATTTTTAATATTAATTTTAGTTGACGTCAATTAAACGCGATTTAATATTAAAAATTAATTTTCTTGTAGGGCCAAAATTAAAGCTCCGTTCACTGCACAGTCCGCTTGGTTTTGTTGTCACTTTTCTCTCTTTATTCGTAGCGCGTTCGGCCGGGATAGTTTAAAAATGAATTTACCGTTTGTTTAACTGTTCTTTTAAGAAAAAATTTTGATACTTAGAGTGGAAAATTTCTGAAGTTTATTTTTTATTTTTGGCCTATGAAATCGACCACTGTGGGACGCTTCGAATCTATTTCGTGCTGGCAAGAAGAACAAAAACAAAACCATCAAATTAAAAATGAACACAGCTAAAAAAAATTCTCGCAGAGAACGTCGCCTAATGGCATTTTCAAGACTGGCCAAGCTGAATTGTGGGACTTGGCAAACCAGATGCACTCGGATTCCAACGCAGTCAACTCGGCCTGATTTTGAATCAGTGAAGAGCTTGAGGGAACCAGTAAGTAATGCCGCTACATATAATATTTGAAAATGAACCTGTTCCGAACCCAAGGTATCAGGCACAGTTAAAAGTACCCTTAAATATCTAAAGTATTGGAAAGCAATATTTTCTTGTATCTAGTCGATATAGTTCGACGGAGTCTTTAATTGGTCATGCAAGTAAAATGCCGTCGTTTTAAAATTTCTGAAATGAAGTATAGAATTAATGCTTAATTCAACAACAATTAAAGAACAAGTTTCAATATACTTTATTCAAGTTATTTAAATGATTCTCAAAAGCAAAAACTTAGATGAAATATGAGTATTTTGTTTAATTTTTTATAGAATATGATGCTTAAACATAACTTTTATCTCACTCTCAGAAGATGTCTGCTTAGAAAGTCATCTCCAAAATGGTAACGATCGCTTATATCTTTTAAAAATTAAACACTTTATTACACGATTTTAGACTTCGGACTTTTTTAATCATTATCGACTTAGCTCTAAGTTAAAAAGTCTTTCCAAAATATAATGTTAATGTATGCTTTAACAATTGATTTTCTATTTAACGTGAGCCGAATTAAGGTTTGAAACAAAAATCTTCACAAAAAAAACCTCGAATCATAAAATTTCAAACATTAAAGATTTGCAAGTCGGAGCTCCAAAAGAAATAATTGGGCTTGCATCTCTGTTTAATATATCCCGAAGCAGTCTTAGTTCTACAATGTTGGGGTTGAAAAAAGTTATACTTGAAAAAATAATATTTTACATAAGTCAAGTATTTTTGTACTTATCGTACGACTCAAGTACAAATTTTTTTGGTTTTGAGTGATTTTAAAATAGTTCGAAATGTACTTGATGTATGTTGAAACATGTTGTCTTCTTTTCTATAATGGGAAGTACAAGTGCAGGACTCTTCTCTATCCACATTCTATGATGATTCTAAGAAGGTAAATGACCAAATTTTTCAAAAGTCATACAAAATTATGACCCTAAATCGAAAAACCCATCTAGCCAAAGGCATTGTCCAGTCATAGCATTTATGGTATAGAGATTCCCTCCTTTGACTTCAAGGTGAAATAATTCCCAACTACTGAACGCCTGACCATTTGGCATTGGTAGCCAGTTAGCACGGTCTTATCGTTAGAGACCAAATAAAAAACAATTCGTCGAATGATTCAAAATCAATTGGCAATAAGACGTCGCAAAATCTTGCTCTTGCTATGTGTCAGAATTCTAGCAAGTTGTTGTTTGTATTGTGTCAAATTCCCAGGCCTGATATAACGATTCTTCCAAAATTTGAGTCTCATAAAATATATGGCACTGGGGTATATGATAAGAATTGTTGATGTGAGCGGTATAAAATCAAAAACATGCATAAAGTAATTTGGGCAAACTGATAAGGATCTGCGGGACTATAAAAGCATTTGGACATGGAGAAATCAGGTCACAAAGAAAGTGAAAGCGAAACAATATGCAATACCTCAAGGTAATCCTAAGTATAGTGTTGGCCTTGTGCGGCCTAATCCCAGAAATAGAAGGCCATGGCATGATGTTGAGTCCCGCGGGCAGATCTTCGCGTTGGCGTTTTGATGGCAAAGCCATCAAAAACTATGATGATAATGGTTTGTATTGTGGAGGCTTTTGGGTGAGTTTGTTTCTCTTGGTAAATATAATTCTCCAGTCTAAAGAAACCAATTTCATAGAAACAAACTGCCAATGGCAACCGATGTGGTCTCTGTGGCGATGACTGGAGTCTCAGCGAGCCGCGTCCCAATGAGCTGGGTGGCCGATATGGCCAAGGTGTTATTGTCAAGACCTTTACCGCCACTGAGGAGGCCGAGATTGATGTCCAGATCACAGCCAATCACTTGGGTCACTTTAGTTTCCATTTGTGTGATCTGGATATGAATGGCAGCGAGTCGGAGGATTGTTTCAACAAGCATCCCCTGAAATTCAAGGATGGCAGCTACAAATATAACATTGGGTCCAGAACGGGGCCGATAAAGACGATTATCCAATGGCCCAGCGGTGTCAAGTGCCAGCATTGTGTGCTACGTTGGACCTATAAGACCGGCAACAATTGGGGCGTCTGTGAGGATGGCACTGGAGCACTGGGCTGCGGTGAACAGGAAACGTTTAAAAACTGTGCCGATATCAGTGTTTTGGGCTCAGCCAGAAGTGTAATTCAGAATTCAGTGCAAAATGAGTTGCCACTGGAAGTCAAGGAGGACGCTTAAAAGGAAAGTGATCCCATCAATATTTTGCAAACGAACAAATTTTAATCTCAAAATAAAAGTATTTAGGACAAATGAAGTTAATGATTAGAGTCAAAATCAAGGGCGTAGGCAAGAGGGGTCAGCTGCAAATTAGGGCAATTGCCTATTTTTACGCCATTTAAGCCACAACAAAATTTCAAAATCAATACACTTGGGGCCTGTACCAACCCTTTAGTACCGCTCAGTGGGGGCTGATACTGAAAACATGGCTTCCAGTCCTGAATTTATGAATGACAGGGCCTATTACATTATGACCTTCGCTTCTTTTAGGTATGGAATTCATCACAATATTGAAATTAGTCATGAATTAGAGCAATTCCTACATTGCAGGTCTAAATCCAGTACTGCAGGGGGGACAATTGCGCCAAAGTCATGTACTTTTGGATCGGCTAGACTAGCCAGCATCCAATGTATAAGAAAAGATGCCAAAGAGGGTAAAGATTTTGGTTAGCTGCACTCACTCACATTCGTTCGCTCTCTTTTATTTGTGCCCGTCAGCAACAGTGCGGCTCAATGTATGTATGTAGAATAATTATTGTGCATTAGGTCGGACCTCAAAACAGAATAATTCAAAAAAAAGATGGTTTCTGCATTTTCATGGGAAAGAATTTAAAGCAGGGTTTGTCAAGAAGAGCGACGCAAGACAGTTCCTCTTGGCACAAGCCTTTGTATGGGTTCGACTCGTGTCGGTGTGAATAACGAAATGCGGTCCCTGCGGGCCAGGCGTGTCCCTCGCTAATTTAAAGGCTTATCAGACTCGGTAAAGTGGTTTAAAACATTCTTAATGCACTTTTCTAAATTCTTCTAAATCGGTCATCCATGGTATTTTATCGCGGTTCAGTATAAGCAAATTTAATTTCTGCAGTCATCTCATTTTCAGTCTTGAATCACTGTTTTATAAGTATTTACCGGTTCTATGGAGATCCTTGAGCTAGATCCCTAAGCTGGAAATACCCTGATGTTTTGGGACATCAAAGAGCATACATAAGGTATATTAAATCCACTAAGCGTTTTGCTATCAGTGCAGCCCTGAATTTTTCGCAGGGCTGCAAAGTCAAGTGTTCGGTCAGCTGCTTGTTGTGTTAAAAAACGAGAAAAGGTTACTCAACTTTAAGCTTGTGCCATTTATCACTCCGTGAATAAAAATTGAATGTAAAATATGGAAAATAAAGGCAAAGGTATGTAGAATGTGAATTCTGAAACAAATTGTGTGTTGTTCTTGTAAAGTGTTGTTTCTATTTATCATTTTGTTATGTCCTTATATAGAAAAAAACGGAACCATCGTGCCCGTGAAATGTGGAGTATAAACTAACTTTCTGACAATTTCTGACAAAAAGTAAATATGAGGAGTTTGACCTTAAAGTGTATATCACATCGTGTTATTAATGCTTTTGCGGCTTTGACCCGTTATCGTGTAAAGGGTATACTGGTGGATCATCTCCGACCATATAAAGTATTTATCTTGATCAGCATCAACAGCCGAGTCGATATAGCCATGTCCGTCTGTCCGTCTCTCCCTCCCTCCTCTTTCCCTGTCTGTTGAACACCTAGATCTCAGAGATGTAAGAGATAGAGGTTTGACAGTATGGGCAAATGCTTTTTTCTGCACGCAGATCAAGTTTATTTCAAATTTCAGCCACGCCCCCTCCCGCCCCCGCAATTTAAAAAACGTTATATCTCCTATAGTTTGAAGATAGACGATTCGTACCTTCAAAAGATAGTTAGTAATGAAAAAAATGAATCGATTTGCCATAGAAATGATCAAGATCGGATGAACGGTTCTCAAGTTATGGGCAAAAAAGTGATACAGGCCCCCCGCTACCCACCCCCCCCTCCTGAGGAACGCAGGAACACTGTCAAACATGTTTTTTTTTATGAGTAACGGGTATATCGAAGTCGGTTAGAGCCGACTTTAACTTACGCTCTCGTTGCAGTTAAGTTTGAGTTCAGCTATGCAACGCTGTTCAATGTATGGGCTGAAAACAACCGAAGTGCCCGTGCAATTTCAAGCTGGATTTTTGAGCAGCTTAAGGAGCATGCAGTGAGCACAGAGAAGAGAAATGAAATTGACACAAAAATTAAGAACTTTGAGATTAACTTGAAAAAAATGTTGCAAAAAGCGCTCGAAATGTTCGAACATTTAAGGCAAAGAATTAAAAATGGTTATCGTCGAACATGGTATCAATCAAGTGGGAAGTCTACATGTGGCATACAACGACGCGTCGCGACGGTGGATCTCTACTAAAGAGGAACTTGGCATCTGAGCTGGCAGACAAGCAAGAAAACAACACAAATCTGCTAGTACATGCGGCAGCACTGTCTATTGCTATTAAACTAGATGTTAAGCTAGATAAAATTTAAATAGTATTTAATCAATGATATACAAAATAGTTAGTTAGTGAACTTTTCAACATACCTTTGAATCAAACTATTATTTACTCTTTTTTTGTAAACTTAGAAGAAAAAGTTTTAGAGTGACATTTGATTTGATCTATGCCAAGAAAAAATAGGGATACTGATTTTATATCCTATTTAAAATTTAATGACTTTAAAATATAAATACACATCATAAAAATCACACAAAATTCAAATCAAAGCGTTCTCAATTTAGGTAACAAATGCTTGATATAAAAAAAGATATTTAACAGCAATTTAAGGCCCTCTTCTGTAGTTCTGGCCGCCATTTTTACAAAATTGATTTTATTTTGATGATTCTGTTTCGGGCCCTAAAGGCATTCATACTTAGCAATTTTCCGCTTTCCGTTTTGCTTTCTGGTTATACTCCCGGAAAGCTGCGAACCATCCACATACCTTTATTTAGAAGACCCTACTTTGGAGGCCGAGAACTTTTTAAACAGCCCTCGCATTGACACATTTTAAATTACTTTAATAAATAGTACAATCACATTCAAAAAACACAATTAAAAATTTTTTCACGATTGATGTCCAGAAGTTTTAAAACACTGTTAAACTACACCAGAAGTGGGCCCTTATCTAATGTGGGCGTGGTCGAAGTTTTACAATTTTCCCTAGTTATAACACACTTGATGTCTATCAAATGTGCCAAACTGCAATTGTCTAACTACATTTTTCGAATGTATGCCGCCCAAACTGAAATCTGGCCCAGTGTGCCCTAATAGAATCGATATATAGCTGATTACTATGTAGATATGTCTTAAACCTTTAACGAGCATTCTAACTAAGCGGGGAAAGCCAATAACTGAAAGTACTTTTTCTTAGTCAAAATTTGAAGCACAGAAGCTAAAAGATTCAAAGAATCTCAGCTGTTCTAAATCTTTATTTAATATATAATTGTAAGGGATGTTCAATTTGTAGTTACAGTGTTCCAAATGTTATTGCTTTGGAGTGTCCAATTGTAAAATGTTCAAAATTTATATAAACATGATTTTATTGCGTTAACAGTGCATGTATTTAAAACACATGCATGATTTTGAACTGTTCAAAATGCCTAGTGTTATTTATCAGTGTTCGTTATTCTGACATAAGTTGTACAAAACAATGATGTAGCTAACCCAGCATTTTGCCCTTGCTTTCGGCATACTTTATCTTAGTAATTTATGAGTATTATTTTAAGTCCTTTAAAATCTGAAAATATATTTAGCCAAATTTTCATAAAAATTTGAAAATTGCCTTGGGACCTTAGCTTTAGGCTGCCTTCACACTGTTCGACACATGTCCCATGATAGTCAAGTAGTCCTGCTTTTTGTTCTGTTTTAAATTGGAATTGCTTGTCAAACTCATAGAATTTCATGGGGCAATGCAGGCCTACTAGATATCATGGGCCATGTTTCGAACAGTGTGAAGGCAGCCTAATTATACTCTGTACCAAAGGAACATAGAGTACATTAAGTTTGTGCAAAAGTATGTAACAGGGAGAAGGAATCATTTCCGACCATATAAAGTATATATATTCTTGATCAGCATTAACAGCCGAGTCGATATAGCCATGTTCGTCTGTCCGCTGTCCGTATGGACAAACAGATCTCAGAGATGGTAAGAGATAGAGGTTTAACATGTATGGGACAAATGCTTCTTATACTTGAATTCAGATCAAGTTTATTTTCAATTTTTGCCACGCCCCCTCCCGCCCCCGCAATTTCGAAAAACCGTCATATCTTCCACAGTTTTGTAGATAGATGGTTTGTACCTTCTAGATATAGTTAGTAATTGTCGAAATGTATCGATTTGCTGAAGAATGGATGAGCGGTTCTTATTTTTCAATTTCAATCAAGTCCACAAAGCAAATCTGACATACAACAGCTTGAAATCAACTTTTACGTCAAAGGCATGCCTTTGGTTTCAAATTACCGTGGATTCTCTCGTATACAGGCTCTTTATCCCCTCATTACACTAGGGTTCCTGTATTAAAGGTAGTTCTAGATGTTGTCGGGTGAACTTTCTAGCCAGGGCGGTGATACTCCACTACCTCCATGTCCTCTACTGGGGATTCCCCGTCGCGACGAGTTCCTCGTCTTCGGCGACGTTTTTTCTTTCTGTAAGGGGTTCCTCACACGGAGACTCGCTAGTTTTCGCTTCGGCGGGGAGTTCTGCCTCTTGCTGATGAGTCTATTAAGCCAATTTAGCGGTCTTCTTGAGACCATGTACGGGGGTCTTCCTGTTCCTGAAATTTCGAAACCTCCTTGACCCGTCACATGTCTGTCACGATATTATTTTGGTTCTTTAGCATTGTGAGGACTTATTCATCCGCTCTCTCCTCGGGAGCAGACGGTAATGCAATGGGGCGAGGGGATATTCTCTCCCATTTTACTGAAAAGGGGTACTCCCTTTCATTCTCTTAACCTTGACACGTTGCTCATCAGTCATGATCATATGACCTGGCCGGAAATACAATCCTGCAAAGCTGCCAGAAAGACTTTCTCCATTATCGCATTCAAATAGCTCCTCTTGATTGAGGTTGACCTGAGGGTATTCCTCAGATTTTTGCAACGTCTGTATACGTTACTTGAGGTGGAATGGGCTCTGAGGGAGGAGTCACTGCCCTTTCGTTACTGCCAGTTCCAGCTGTCTCTGCTGCTGGCCTGGGAGTGCTGGGCCCGCCGTTTGCGTCTTTCTCGTGGGCTACTGACTGTGGGGGGGTGCTAACCGTTGTGTCTTTCGTCGTCACGACCTGAGATAGCTCCGGTACTTCTTGGTTCGAGAGCCACAGAGGCCTCGACGATTTTGGTTCGTCTAGACCTCCTGGCTGTTCTCTTGCTGGAGAAGAAGTCCCGGTGGGAGGTGGCCTGTCCCAATTGTTGTCCCAATTTGTTGCCATATTATCCCTTACCGCAGGAGCTCGATGAGGACCCCATGGTGGGGTCCAACCAGGCTGGTTCTCCACTCGGTCCGAGGGACACCTAGTCCGGCTCGGGATGACATGTGTGGGATGGGAGAGGGGTTGGTATTGGGGTTGTCAATATTTTATCGATATTTCGAAGATTTTGTTTGACGATAAGAGTTATTTCGATCTGATATTTTGTATGCCGATATTGGCGATTATCGATATTTTTATAAACGATATATCAGAAAAGTTTCTATGGTAACAGCTGCAAATTATATGGCTAGCTTGATCAAACATCTGATAATACAACCTAAAATCGCATTTAAGAATTAATCATAAGCGGATGGAAGCAGCAATACGCGGCCATATTTGGTGTCAGTGTTATTTTGAAGATATTTTGGAATATTTTGAAAGTGATATATCAAGAATCGATATTGAAAATTTGAATTTTTGATATTATCGATATTGATATTTTGAATTGATATTAGGAGTTGGGTGCGTGAGAGGCAGCAACACAAGCGTCTCGTTGGTGCACTACGGCGTGACACCCGCTGGCTGTCCGGGACTGCCTATTTGTGGGTTAAGCCCACTTATTCATAGTTGACCTCCATAATATGGCCCATCACTATACCCCCATAAACCATCTCACAAGTTCTTCGGGACTCCAAGAAAGTATCTTAAGGAGTTGGGGTTGAACAAATAATGCGAGATGTCTTCATTATCAGCTGCATGCCTTATGAGTAATTGTTGCAATAATTGTACAGACTTTAGTTTGATATTTTAAGACTGATAAGTGTAAGCTCAAAGGTAAAACAATGTTTAATTTGCCACTGCACTTTAAAATTCTTATAAACAACTAATTTGTTTACAGTTGCCCGATAAGAGTTACAAAAGTATGTATATATATGGGCGTAGTTCAAATTCCTTTGACATTTTTATGAATATTTTTACCAATTCGATTACATTAAGCTATGGAAGTGCTATCACCAGAAGAGTGTGCACTTGAAGAGTCGTCGTAAAACTCTTGAGTTGATAATTGGATTTGGGCATGGGCAAGGTAAGGGGTATATATATAGAGAGCCTGGCACTCGGCCACTGTCAATTGAAATCCAATTCAAACCATGAAGTACCTGTTGAGTTTAACCTTAGTGTTGGCCATTGGCCTGCAGCAGATCGATGCCCATGGTATGATGTTGTCCCCTCCCAGTCGTTCGTCGCGCTGGCGTTACGATGGTTCGGCTCCCCAGAACTATAATGACAATGAGCTGTTCTGCGGTGGATTGTATGTAAGTGGATGAGGATTTAGGATTCGGAAAACGAAGTTAAAACATTTCTTTCGCGTTTCAGACACAGTCCAATAACGGCGGCCTTTGTGGCTTGTGCGGTGACAACTATTTGGATGCCCAGCCCCGTGCCAATGAGATTGGAGGTCATATTGGCGGCGTGGGTGTTGTCACCCGTAGCTATGCTCCATCTAGTTCCATCACCGTAACCGTCAGGGTCACCACCAACCATTTGGGCCACTTTGAGTTCCATTTGTGCAACTTGGATGTCTTTGGCCGTGAGTCGGAGGATTGCTTCAACCAGAATCGTTTGCGTTTCCAAGATAACAGTGACAGACTCTATATTGGCGGTCAGGGTGGCGAGTTCGATGTGACGGTTCGCCTGCCGGAAGGTCTTACCTGTAATCATTGTGTGCTCCGTTGGACTTATGTGGGGGGTGAGTCGAAGAGAGCAGGATGGGCGTGTTTAAATGACTTAATTGAGGGTTTCCTTTATATAGCCAACAACTGGGGTATGTGCGATAATGGTCAGGGATCCTTGGGCTGTGGTCCACAGGAGACTTTCAAAAATTGCGCCGATGTGGGCGTGAACTGGGGACTTAAGCTGACCAAGAAGCTGCCTGTTCCTAAAGTTGCTGTGGATGCCGTGAAGGTCGTAAATGCGGCTAATGAAGTTGATGCTGTCAAATCAGTGGATCCTGTTAAACCCATCGATGATGTTGCTGCTGATGTTGTGGCACCTGTGGAGGTGGCCTCTGCGGAGACTGCCTAAGTTAGCTCAATAAAGCAAAACTGCTTTAAAAATCTGTTCCTTTTTGGAATACCCCAAAAACCTGAACAAGAAACCAAAGAATAAATTTGATAAAACTTGAACATTTTATAGAAAATTTGATTATGATCTTCGATGTGTTATACGGTGTTCCGATGGTATTCAGTAAACTTTTAGGACATTCAAATACTAAACACCCATTGATTGCTAAGCAAGTAAGAGCGTTGCAGTCAAGTTTCCCGACTCTGAAATACTCTATACATGTGTGCGCACACTGACTCATACGCTCTAGCTGACTGAAATAGGCACAGCGAAGAATGAAGAAGAATCGGTAGTAAAACCAGCATATCTGAACAGAAAAATGCAAGGAAGGAATTCTAATATTTAAACGTGTTCGGACAAAATTGAACAATTTTACGCTAAAAAAATGTTGCCTTCAATCTAAAATGAGAACAGAACGTTCTCAAAATTTTCGAGAACAAATATTCCGAATGTTCTTGGAATGAGTAAAGTTGTTCTCAATAGAATATTATTTACTTTCAACAATAAAAACACCGGTTTTCAGCAGAAAGATTTACAAAAAGAGAGAGAGAGAGAGCGAGTGACAGCAAGTTGGTTCTCTCTTTGCTCTCTCTCTCTTGTCTGCTCAACAAAGCATAAGTAGCCCTCTTGGCATGCATCTGTAAAACTGTTCAATGGCTGAATTGTCAAGTGCGTCATTCCATACGTTGAGTGCATAAGGTACCGGGCTCTAAACCCAGTCAAGCCCAAACAAAATTTTCTGTGTTTTTCTGAAAAACTTAAATGAAACAAATCAGGTGGAGAGTGGGTCGTTGAAGCAATGTTTCTGATTCCTATGACATATATGGGTGGAGGGAGAAGCAAAAGGCACGCATATCCAGGAGTCTTGCCTCCCCCCTCCCTTCACTTCCAATCAAAAGATTTATGCCACCGTTTCCTAATCCACCCAAATGTGAGAAAACGCCCACACCTGGTAAAAGTGTCATCAAATTTTTTTCCCAGGTGAGTTTAATATGTTCTTGAAAACTGAACAACATTAACTCAAATCATGTTCTCAAAATGGAACAATATCTAACAATATAACTCAATCTAAGTGTTTGCGCTCTCAAAAAAATGTTCTTGAAGTGAGAACATTGTACTTCAATTGAGATAACCGTTCCTGCATACTTTTTGGTAACGATTGTGCTCGTTTTGAGTCCAATGTTCTCGGTTTTTTCCCTCTGTGTATTAGCAGAAATAGTGAACGGTTGGTTTCCTAAGTTTTACCTGCAACCTATGGATTAGGTACCAAAGCCATTCTAGGATATCATTTCCCTTGGACACTTCCTGATAAACGAGCAGGCAGAATTCATGATGTTAAAAACTGATCGGGCATTAAAACTAAAACTTTCCAAAGTAGAGATCGTACATTTTCAGCCGCAGATAAAAAATGTAGGTATAAATATTAAGTATAAAGATTTTGGTAATAAATAAATCGAAAATAAACACTTATGTATTTTTTTTCTTTGGTGTAACTCTAAAATTTCTTGATTTGATTGTTTAATCAAAAAAAAAACAAGAGCATTAACCAAATGAGGTGCCTCATACACACAAATCTGTAAATGATTGTTGATTATTTCAGATAAGAATTGGTGAAAGCTTCCCTTCAGTACGCTGCACTAGCACATGGGTGTAGAATTAGGTACTTATTAGTAACTACCGGTACTTACCGCCCGATCCACCAGCAATGCAATTCACTACTTACTTTTTGCAGGGCATGTCCTAGGGGGGGACCAATTGCCACCTCTTCGCTTTACATGTAAGTACTGCAGTAAGTACCGAAAAGTGGTGGTACCGTAAGTACTTACCGTAAGCACTTACTGTAAGTACCTACCCTAAGTACCCCCAAGTTGGTTGTACCGTAAGTAACTCCAGACAGTACCCCCATCAGTACCTCTGTAAGTACCTTCAATTCGCACTAGTGTTGGTACCCACTAGGTGGTTATGCAATAAACAAACCCTCATAAAAGTAAATTTTATATTATGTTCAATTTTAAACATTATATTACTAATATATTAATATTATTTCATTTTATTTAGAATTTCTCTTTATCATAATTATTAATTTATTTATTTATTTATTTATTTATTTATTTATTTATTCGCCAATTGAACAATGCTCTTTACTGGCTACCCTAAAATATCTTAAATTATATTACTTAACTTAATGCCTAAAAGTGGAAAAGTATTCTGCTAATAAAGTTTTTAATGCTGTTTTATTGGAATCGAAATCAAATCGCATGCTAGCGGATAAGGAGTTGAAATTTTTAAGGGCCCTAGATATGGGTTCGTTAAGGGAATAATTGGTTCGGGAAAATTGGATGGAGAAGGGCTGAAAGTTTCGAAGATTTCTGCTTGGTACATTGAAATTTATCATGCCTAACAAGGTGGGACAGTCAATGCACCCTAAAACAAGGTCATTCAGAAATAGCAATGACGCAATAGTACGTCTATCTTCAAGAGTCGAGAGATGCAGCAGTGCACATCTACCAAAATATGGCGGCAAGGGATCAGAAAAATTAAGCGGGAGGAGCGCAAATTTAAGAAGGATTCCAAATAAATGATGCATACTCCAACTTGGAACGCACAAAAGCTGAGTAAAGGCTCAAACGAGTATAAGGGTCCTTAAATTGGCTGGCATGGCGCTTGACAAATCCAAACATAGAATAGGCCATTGGCAAAATATAATTTATATGCTCATTGAACAGAAATTTTTGGTCAAATTTCACTCCCAAATCAATGGCCTCAACCCGACTCGATAAAGTCTGGTTAGATATAGAGTAGAGTAAGTGGCCGTAATATGGTAAAAGCATTTGCTATATCTAACAATAAAGCATTTGTTGAGATTTAAAGGGAGTAAATTGAGAGCACACCATGAACTGACCCTATCTAAATCAGATTGCAGCAGTCGACTATCACTGATGGATTTAATAGATCGAAAAATTTTAAAATCATCAGCATAAAGCAGAAACTCTGAATTAAGAAAATGCACGCAAATGTCATTAATAAAAATGATGAAAAGTAAGGACCGAGGGCACTTCCTGTGGAAGTCCCGAAGTACATATGGAATAGAAAGCGGTTGTTTATTCTAACTCTGTAGGTCCGGCGGTCCAAGTAAGATTGAATCCAGGACAAAAGGAGGAATGAAAACCTAGCCTAAAAAGCTTTAACGATTAGGCATTATGACAAACTATCAAATGCCTTGGAAAAGTCTGTATAAATGACGTCAACTTGACAGCGTTTGTCAAAGGAGCTGATGCAATAATTACAGAAGACAGCTAGATTAGAAGTAGTGGAGCGGCCTGGCATAAAACCATGTTGGTTTGGGTTAATGTACAACTTTACCAGAAAGTACATCAGTTTGGCTACAATTCGTTCAAAGAGCTTAGATATATTGCTAAGCTTAGCAATGGGTCGGTAGTTAGGTACCTCCCTCTTAATACCAGACTTGAACACAGGTGTGACTGTTGCAATTTTCCATTTTTCAATAAATCGACCAGTTGTGAGTGACATTGAGAATATGGTTATGAGTGGCTCACATAACTCACCAATGCAATGCTTCAGAAAAAACGAAGAAATTCCATCACAATCTGGGTAATTAAAATCATCGTAGATCATTACAGCTTGGAAGATGTCATCCTCGGAAATGGATAAAGTGCCAATGTTAAGCAAATGGGGAATTGAGTTCAAACTATTCAGATCATTCCAAGAAGCAGAGGGTTCAAAGTTAGAATTGAAAAATTTTGCGAACAAATTAGAAATACCAAGGTCTGACGTTGCAACTAAGTCATCTAGTGTCATAGATGAGGGTATTTGAGAATTTGCCTTTTTGGAGTTAACAAATCGCCAAAACAATCTAGGGTTAAGTTTCAAACCATTCTCAACATCCGCAATATATTGATTATAAAGAAATTTGTTTAGAAATTCAAACTCACGCTTATGTTGCCTATATCTCTCCCAATCAGCAGAATCTTGCGTCTTTATAAACGTTTATAGAATTTGTTGCGCAAATTTTTATATTTTTAAACCCTTAGTGTACCAAGGCAATCTATAAGAACCCTGAACCCTTATAGAAGCATTCTTTTTGATAATGCATGACAAAACGTTAATAAAGTTTTCATAGCAGATATCCACGCTCTCATGCGATAAGACTGAACTCCAATCTACAGCAGAAATTTCGACACGAATTGCATCAAGGGTAATTTCTTCATTATACAGGGGTGCTGCTCTAAATTCGCTCGAGTTTGATTTCGCCCTGCCACAGAGACTGTTCTTGAGTGATTTGCAAATCGCTCACTCTTGAGTCGGCGATTTGCTAAAATAAGCACTTAAAATGCATTTTAATTAAAATAACCCTTGTAGATTCTTGAAAGGTGTTCAATTTGTGAATAATCTACATCAAAATAATTGAACATTAAATGTTACGTTAAGTTTATTAAATAAGTATTTTACTAAATCGCTAGTAAATTCGCTAGTTAAATCGCTAGTGAAATTGGCCATTCACTTCGACTCACCAAAACGCTAGTAATTCAGTGGTTCCACCTTTTTACATTTGAATTTCGAAATTAATCGAATTTAGTTTAAAAGTGTATACAATAGCGATTTTTGTGTTAAATCAGAGATAAAAAAATTAGATTTACTAGCAATAATTTTTGCGTTGATCTGTTGCTTAATTATTGTGCAATTGTCAAATCGATTGCTGCCAATTTGAGTTGAACAAAGTGGCAACGCCGAAGCCAAAATAATGACGAGAAGCCGCTCAAATGTTGGTAAAGCCTGGAAAGAACTGACTTTTAATCTGGCCAACTTTTCCTCCGATTGCTTGAATTGAATAATGTGTGGCCCAATGTTATTTTTAAGCACAGCATCGTTTACCCGTATAATCTTGCCTACGTATGTATGTATATCGTCTGATTTAGAAAGAAGGTCAAATGCGGATCCAAGGAGGCTGCACTCTAGCGTCTCTTACGGATTTGCTTCTTCCCTAAATCGTCGATTGCCATCTGACCTGCGAGAATCATTAAGTTTATTAAAGCAAATCTTTTGCTAACATTTTCGTTCGCCGTTGTGGCGTAACCGTGCTGCAGCTAGAGTTGCAAGGTATTATTTTTTTTTTTGACGGGCAGAAAATTTGAATTTTTTGTGTGCAAAAAAAAATAAATTTAGCACAGTTGAAGAAAAATTAGTTTGTTTTGTTAAAAAAAAAAACTTACCAAATAGCTCGCATTCAAAACATAAATAAAAAATCACATGAAAAGGCTAAATTTAGTTTTCACTTGCGGGGTGTCTACCCTCCGCAATCAAGTTCGAAAGGGTTTGTGAACAAGCTACAAAAATGAAATCGCATGAAAAGGCTTAATCTACTTAGCACTTGCCGGTGTCTGCCCTCCGCAGTCAAGTTCGAAAGGGTTTGTGAACAAGCTAAAAAAATGAAATCGCTCGAAGTTCTGTGGCATGGCGAAAATATTCGAGCGATTTGGCAAATCGCTAGAAGCCAAATCGCTAGTGAATTCTGTGGCACGCCTGATAATCTTCATTTAAGCTAGTTTTGTAATCGCAGCTGAACTTTTTGATAACTCGCTTTCTCTGAAGCTAGCATTGCGCAGCAGTTTCGGTACTGTTGGACCGTGCGTGGAAATAGAATCTGAATAAAAAAAACAAAACAATGACACAACAACAATATTCTTCAGATATAATAGTAAACATATCCTAACAAAATTATTTTATTTATCACGGCACACAAATAATTATTTTCGCAAAAAACGCGTTCGACTTAGCAGCGTCCACAATAATAACTAAAGCATCATCAGCGCTTTTTCGGCAGCCATTAAGCAGAACACAAAAAGAAGTGTTAAAGTAGGAAGAACATAAGTGACCTGCCTGCAAATTGTTAGTGTAATTTCGAGCACGCACATATACATATTGATATTTGGCATTTTGTCATTGCATCACATTTCCTCAAAACAGTCTGTGTGTACGTCGCAACGCGTCGTTTTCTTTGGGAGTGACGTCTCTATATCAAATCGGTACTCAGTACTTACTTGTAAAGCGATAAGGTGTCGTTCGCCACCAGTAAGTAGTCCATGTAAGTAGTGCAAGTAGCTATCGCCACCAGCCGTACTGAAGGATTATGACTAAAGCTGATTGCGCCTAAAAGTAGGCAATGAATGAGTTGGTTCAAATAAAATCCAACTACCCCTAACACACAAAACAGATTAGATTTAGATTTGACATAATTCCCAGTAAACATTTTTTATCGCTGAAGATAAGAACGCAGTTCTTCCAGTAGGTGTCGCTTCACCTTTGGCGATTTCTTATTGTCATCGCTTTCTCACCTCCCTTCGGTAAGAATTGTGCCACTCTGAGACACTTTGTTTCTTATACTTGCTGGCAGATTAAGTTTATTTTCATTTTTTGCCACGCCCCCTCCCGCCCCCGCAATTTGAAAAATACGTTATATCCCCCTTAGTTTTGTAGATAGAAGACTCGTACCCTCTAGAGATACTTAGTCATTAGCAATATGTATCGATTTGCCGAAGAAATGATAAAGATCGGATAAGCGGTTCTCAAGCTATGAGCAAAAAATGTAAATGATATCGCAGAAGATCTTCCTGGTGGTGTGCAAATGGGACAATTGCACGCCAAGATACTAATGTATGCGGACGATATGGTCCTATTCGCAGACAGCCCAGAAATGCTTCAGTCGATGATAGACGCAACATATATTTATTGTCAAAAATGGGATCTCAAGATTAATAGCACAAAGTCGAAAGTAATGGTGGTTAGATCGGGCAAAGGACGAATGGCACACGAAGAACATTGGAGCCTCGACGGAACTCCACTGGACCGAGTAACGGAATACAAATATCTGGGCATAACAGTCACGCATAACATGTCATTTCATAAGCACCTACAACAAAAGTTGCGAGATTCTAAAGCCGCTATAAACAGCACGTGGAAAACGCTTTTTTGCAAGAAGAATGTAAGCGCCAGTACGAAATACAGAATGTTTCAAGCCACGGCTAAATCAATTATGTGCTACGGTGCGGAAGTCTGGGGTTGCAACAAATTTGAAGAAGTTGAAAAACTTCTGAGGTATTTTGTAAAAAGATCATTTTATCTTCCTCAGAACACTCCCACATACGCAATACATTTGGAGATGGCCTATCGGAGCTATATGAGCACACACTTATGCGGCACTTTCGATACGTGAACAAAGCCCTATCACTACCACGGCACCGACTACCCTTTATTGTGGCAAATTTTTTGGTAGAAACCAAGTCACAATGTATTCATGAATGGGAAAACCTGTCACAGGAGTATAGTATTAACTTGGATTTAAGCAGCCCGTCTACTTGGAACACAGCGCAAAGAGTCTTGCTTCTGGCAATGTATAAAAAAGCCCGAACAAATTTTGAAATATCAGCACGCCAAAGCCTAACTCGGAACAGCTATAGACAATTGAACCTGAATCTCAAGGAGCTTAACTACTTCCAAGACCAGTATGACGCAACTACGATCTCAGCTATTTTCAAGGCCAGAACTGAGATGATAAGACTGAACTATTCCCCACACAGGCATAACACAACTGAGATATGCAGTCTTTGTAACCTTGGAGAACGGGAAGACGTCATCCACTTTTGCGCAACATGTCCTTTTTTCCGGGAGCACCGCCTGCTTGCATGGAACAAACCAGTTCTCACAAACGAGGAGATCCAACTTGTGTTCAATGGCATGGACTGGAACAGATTAGCTACCTACGTCAAAGAGGCAACTCGTTACAGAGCTAGCATAATAAGCGGGGACTTTTTAAATAAAGGGCGCAGGCGGGTTTTCTTCTGGGTGGAAGATCCACTATCTCGCGACGAGCGGGGAAGGTGGGTGGAGTAGCCCTATGAAAACTCGAACTAGCGAACTTATAGCTATACCTATATATGTACCTTTATATAATATATTATAATATATGTACCGTATTATTAATTAACTTAATTTATGTAATAGGCAGACGGCTTTGAGCCAAGCCTTTTCTAATGTTCTTTAGTAATAATACTCAAATGAATTTTAAAAAAATGGAAAAGATAAACCAAATAAAAGAACTACTACTACTTGTAGCTGCTATAGAAACGATCTGTTTAAATGTGATAATAAAAAAATTTTTGGTTTTTAATTTTAGCGCTCTTAAGCTCGGTCATAATTAATATTATATGTTTCTAGGCTAATCTGCAAAGTTTGTTCAAAATCACTTACCGTTGCAGCGAGCTTTATCAAGTGATTTAAACTTCGGCACAGACGAAGTTAGTTTTACATTTTCTCGTTTTTCCTAAATTTTAAAAAATTGAAAAAATTAATTTAGTCCGAAATGGACAAGGCATTTATATTGGCCTATTTTACCTTTACAGGATCGGACAAGCAAACTACCGTTTCCCATAATATATACCCTTTAACCGTAATCGATGTCGGACGAGTTAGACATAGCAACCGATTTGTTGACAAAATTTATGTATGCAGTCTGTGTTAACGGCTGTCGCACATTGGTCCCAATTCCCAAAAACACGGCCAAAAGTCGAAAAACGGTTTTGAATTCGCTTAAAGATTGTACTCGGGGGTTTTCGGGGTAGCTGATCACGAATCCGACGTCAAAAATTAGAAAAACAAAATGGCGGATCCAATATGGCGACCAATTTCTTCAAAAACTCATTTGATTTGTCTAAAAATCTGTACTCTGGAGTTTTCGGGGTTGCAGATCACGAATCTGACGTCACAACTTGGAAAAACAAAATGGCGGATCCAATATGGCGAACAATTTCTTCGGAAACGTACTTGATTTGGCTGAAACATTGAAAAACCCGTTTATCGATAATATCTCGATAACTTTTGGACGGATTTTTTTTTCATGTCGATTTTCGTGCTCAGCGTTCCAAAATATCTTAGAAAAAGTTGCTTTGGTGAATAGGGGGAGAGTGTTGTCGAGCAGTGTATATATGTAATGTCGCGACAATTGTCGCACAAAAATCATCACCGAGACTAAACCGGCAGCTAATTTTTGACAATGTTTTGAAAAACTGTCTAAATAACAATTTCTTATTCGTTTGAGAGTGGGATCTGCTGGGAGTTTTGACTTATTGCTTTTTAACACGATTTTTCAGAATGTGACCGAAAAAAAACCTCTACTTTTATTAATGATTCACTATTTCATGAATTGTTAATAATAATTTTAAGCAATACGTTTAAATTGTACTTACTTATTTTTTAGAGTAGAATCCATCTTTCAGAATCAAAATCGGTTAATTTTTCGCGAATCTATACGCTTCTAAACGTTGTGTTATTTTCGACGCATGACGAATTAACGATGAGGCACGCTCGACGCTCACGAACGGAGTTCAAACCTGAGCCAGGTGGGGACACTTGCTCCTTATTAACGGTCAGAATACAAACTAGATGTACCACTACAACTATTCCAATCATTTAGAGTCTAGAAAAAATATTTTTTTTTCGACTTTTGGCCAGCTTTTTGGGATTTGGGACCATAGTGTGTCGACGCTGATCAAGAATATATATCAGTTAAACCGCTCCGGAATTTTCGGGAAGTCCGATCCGAACGTGAACCGGAGCGTAACAATTTTTCTCTTCCCAAGCCCGAACCTGAACCGGAGCATAAAACTGTTGAAAAGGGTTCGGTTCAAAACAGATGTTCCATTAAATTTTCTCCACGCTGCTATAAATGTCAAGTTTGTCATTTTCCCACAATTTTAAACCCTTGGATTAAAAACGGTTTGCAAAGAAACATTTTATAACATTCAAATGGAATTAATAAGTAGTTAAAAGCTTAAGGATTGGTAAATAAAACGATTAAAATACGAACAAACGATAAAACGAATAAAATGATTCTCTACCATGTTTATTTTTATACCCTGTTTTCATTAAAATGGGAAAAAGGGGATCATGAAGTTGTGCAAATGTATGTAACAGGGAGAAGGAAGTATATTCTTGATCAGCATCAACAGCCGAGTTGATTTAGCCATGTCCGTCTGTCTGTCCGCCGTCTGTCTGTCTGTCCGTCTGTCTGTCTGTATGAACGCGTCGATCTCAGAGACTGTAATATGTAGGTGAATACTGTACCCACATCTCACAAACTATAAGAGGTAGAGCCACAAATTTTTGCATGTATGTAGGTGTACCCGTACCTAGATCAAGTTTGCTTCTCGTTTGGCAAATTCCTCCTCCATCTTCTTCCAACCGTGAAAAACTGTCAGAGCTACAATTTTCAAGTTGAACCTAGTGACTTAATATATATTCAGTGGCGCTGCCAAAAAAAAAAAATGAAATAAGGCCCCAAAAATTTATATGGAAAACAAACACGATTTTTCTCAAATTTGGGTGTTTTCATTTTGAGTTTATTAAAATTCAAAATGAAATAAGTCCCCAAAAAGAATGCCCCAAAAATTAGTTTGTGGTCTTTTTCTTTAAGACCCCAATTTTTAATATGATTTTTGGGGTCTTATTTCTTGTCTTATTTTGCTGATATGTGAAAAAAATTCCAATAACGGTTAATTTTCTTATCCTGCGTTTTCTGACTTAGTATTTGATGCATTTTTGCACAGTGTGCAAAGTACCGTTTTACAATTAGTTCATGATAAGCTTTTGAGTTTGTTGATCAGTTTAGTGATTTGCTTGTGTAAAGCAGACGTTCAAGTGCGTAAAATTATGAAATAATTGTTGCATTACGGCGAACTAATTGTTCTACTAGAACAGAAAATGTGTTTTTGACAGTATTTTGTCTATTTTAAAAATCTTAGCGCCGCGACAATTTTTTATGAACTTTTATTATATCAAAAAATTGTGTCAATCTACCCCAGGCAATTTTACAAAATCCGCGTTTTTTGTGTAAAATTTCTATTTTTAATGTTATAGGTAGTTTTGTTTCACTAAAAATCCAAATAAAAAAATATTTTTAAAATTTTATTTAGGTATTTCCAATAGTTTTTATTTTATTGAATAAATTGATAAAGCAATAAAATGAACAAAAAAAATAATTGGGGAATTGGGGGGGCTTTTTCTTAGGGCTTTTTCAAAATGGGATATTATATTCTGTGAAATAACTCCCCATTTTGTTCCAAATTTGGGACTGCCTGCAGCCATATTCAGTTAGGCCCAACATCGACACGACCACATGAGATCCGAACAAAAACATCGAAAATATGCAACTGCGCCTGCTCATTTATTGAAATAAATTTTAAAATAAATGGAATTCAAAGCTATAGAAACCACATTTCACATTGGGACAGGGTATTTTGCTGTCGGGGCACTCGATCGCAACATTCTTACTTGTTTGATATAGATAAAAAGCAATCTTTAAGTTTTGAAATCTTGGAAAAACTAAGAAAAAACTTTAAAATTTCGTTTTTCTAGCTGTTCCTGCAGCACAAGTTTCAAGTATTTATCCAGCGATAGGGTCAGTAATAATGAAAGAGAGAATTTGCCACTAATACACAAAGCCTTCTGTGCTGCCTTTGAAATTCCCAAACAGTCATACAACTGACAATTTGCAGAATATGTTCAAAGGCTGCTGATGATAAAACCGCGAGGTTCTTGAAACTGTTGTACATTAGACCATACTCCTTTGTGGTGTGAAGTAATTGGTCAGCTGTTTGCTCTCGCTTACACTCCCTAAGAGCGTTTGGAAATATGTCCGTCTCGCTCTAACCGCTGCGATTTGTGGAATCTTTCTATGAAAGAGTCTCAATGCGGACTATCGCTTAAACAGTGCAAATTTGATCTCTAATTCTCATTGCCACATGACTTTTTGATCTGGAGCCTGCTAAAACGTTAAATGATCCAAGCTCGAGTATTATATTATCAAGCATCTAAGCTTTTGTTTGTTTCAATTTGAACAAAATTTTTCGTGAAGCCCATTTGTAACCCAAACCTCCTAGACCCGCTCCGTGAACACGAACCCAAAAAGTTTCGCAGGTTCGAACCCTGGAGTGAACCCCTGCCGGTTTTTATGAGGCTTGCAACCCTGATAAATATACTTTCGTTCTTCTTTGCACAAACTTAATATACTCTGTGTACCTTTGGTTCAGAGTATAATAAAAAACTTTTGAATGAAAGCTATCAATCTGGAGCTGGTCACACTTAAAGTAGCCAAAACTAGACTCTGATTGTCTTTTCTTTAGCGGAACTTACGGAACTAAAGATAGTGTCTCAAGTGTCTTTTGGGTTTGTAGAGTTTATTAATATAAGAAATAATTGAATAATGTTTAATTTATAATTCTTATATAAAGAAAAAGGCCTAGTCCAAACTTCATCTACGTGTTTCCCTATCAGCCTAATTCTTAATGAATGACCAATTACGGTGGCCCGGAAACGTGAGATCGATAAGCGTAAGTGTAAGCACCCAAGACCGTAATAATAATTTTAATAACCAATGCAACATGAAATATGTGTAATCAATTAATTGGATTACCTTTGCCTGATAAGGGCAATGTATCAAGAGATTCCAGAAGAGTTTTGCACTCGTATTGGCAAATTCCTGTGACATTTTTATGAATATTTTACTAGTCCAATTAGAGATCCTAATCCGGCATATTGCCTAAAAGTGTAGTCGTTCGCGTTATTTGTTTATATTGATTATGGGAAATGTTATCAGCTCGCCTGAAGAGTGGTCGTAAAACTCTTCTGTTGATACACTTATCACTCTGATTTCGGTATGGCATTCTGGTGTATAAAGCCTGGACACAGGCCAGTGGTTGGGCAAAGTGAAAGTTAAAGTCACACCATGAAGTTCCTGCTCAGTTTAGCCTTAGTGTTGGCCATTGGCCTGCAGCAGATCGATGCCCATGGTATGATGTTGAACCCACCCAGTCGTTCCTCGCGCTGGCGTTACGATGGTTCGGCTCCCCAGAACTACAATGACAATGAGCTGTTCTGCGGTGGATTGTATGTAAGTAAATGAGGACTTGAGAATTGGAAACCCAAATATAACACTTCACTCGCCCTTCAGACCATGTCCAACAATGGCGGCCGTTGTGGCCTGTGCGGCGACAACTTCTTGGATGCCCAGCCCCGTGCCAATGAGATTGGCGGTCATATTGGCGGCGTGGGTGTTGTCACCCAAAACTATGCCCCTTCGAGTCAAATCACCGTAACCGTCAAGCTCACCACCAATCATCTGGGACACTTTGAGTTCAATTTGTGCAACTTGGATGCCTTTGGCCATGAGTCAGAGGAATGTTTCAATCAGAATCGCTTGCGATTCGCCGACAACAGTGACAGACTGAACATTGGTTCCCAGGGTGGTGAATTCCCTGTGACTGTTCGCCTGCCCGAAGGACTTACCTGCCGTCATTGTGTGCTCCGTTGGACCTATGTGGGCGGTGAGTCTAAGAAAAAACTGGTGGCCAGCTAAGGTGCTTAAACTAAATGTTAAATTTTTTTAGCCAACAACTGGGGCATGTGCAACAATGAGTATGGTGCATTGGGCTGCGGTCCACAGGAGACCTTCAAGAATTGCGCCGATGTGGCCATTAACTGGGGACGTAGCCTAATCAATAATGAACCTAAGGCTGAAGCTGTTGAGCCCGTTGTACCCGTGGAGGTGGACTCTGCTGAGGCAGCTGAGTAAAGCAAACGAAACCAAAAAATTAAATAAAATAAAAACGAGAACATTTTATATAAAAATAGTCTTTGACTTGTGATTTGGTATGAGAGAGGGGTAACATTAAATTTTTTATCATAAACCTAATGGTTACGGGGAATAGTTGACTTATCCTATATTAATAGTCGACTTAACCAAAACTGTCAGGCTGACTCTTTTTGGGAAACACTATGCTGAAATGCTAAGCTTATTCGAAAAATCACACAGGAAATTTATGACAAATACAACTCAAGTAACTCCAAGCTTAGGGTCCTGCTCAAAATGGAAAATCAAGCCATGATCAATGAATAAGAGCATTTCACACCTAAAGGATTTCCATGGTAACAAAACCGTGCTTGAGAAACTGCTTTTCAAAAATCTTAATCTTTAATCTTCACTATCTATCCATTTACCCGTCTTTATCGGGGGTGCCACAGAAATCTCTAGAGATTTTGCCGACGGTTGGTTTGTAAATCTCTCGAAAAAACCGTCGGTGCCACAGAACTTCGAGAGATTTCATTTTCATATTAGAAAATGTAGTTAGAGCACCAGCTGTTCCAATTGAAGTTCCATCTCTAAAAACAGGGCTGAATTTCTGGCCAAAAAATTTTTCTTCTTGTAATTAAGGGTTAAATTGATGTTTAAATGAAATTTTTTGATTGTGTTATATGTTTTATGATGCATTTTTAAATTATAATTTAAATTAAAGTCAAATTCTCCATAAATAAAATGCAAAGTTTAAAAATTTGTTGGCGCAAAACATGAAGAATATCTTGCCAGCCCTTAATCCGCTGGCTGCCAACCAGATGGCGACACAAACTCGCGACAAACGATAGGAGGAGCCACAGTAGTGGTTGGTTTTGATTAACATGAAAGACTTTGGTTGTTTTTCCCAATAATTGTTGGAACGTTAATTTCAATGTTTAAACTAATTAAATAATTTATTCGTTTGATGCAATCTATCCTAGAAAATAATGTTGTTTACATTCCCAAAATTTATTTTGCTTGTTAAAATTGTTTGGGTGGTGAATTTTGCTAAATCTCCTTACAAAACACGGGAGGTTTGGAACCAACCAAACGGAATTGCTGTGGCACCTAAGAATTGGAATTGGGTTGGAATTTGGTTGGAAGAGGTTTCTGTGGCACCCCCGTATGACAAGCTAAACTCATAATACATATTATACAATTTTGGTGGGCCTACACCTCCCGATAATCTACAATAGATATTTGCCCAATAAAAATTAATATTGTAAACTTATATGAAATTTTGTTAGTTTCGCGGACTTTGGACCATTTAAAAAAAGGCTATAAATACTTATTCTGCTATTCGGGGCGACGACAAATCCATCATATCAGAGAACATTATAATAGATTAATGTTTCTTACGATTTAAACCCGTTCACATATTGTATGCTCGCAGAATAAATGTTACGCTAAACTGCACATTTGAGGAATCTATGTAAATAGGCTCTGGATTTAAATTTGCTTTGAGCAGCTGACGCCACATTGTGGCCACTCAATGTGCTGAAGTTAAATTACTTCGTCTGTGCTAAGAACCCTATTAGCGATTTGAGTTTAGCATAACTGATCTAGTTCCTTTGTTAAGCTGATCTGATCTGAATCAAGCCATGAGCTATAATTCAATGAATCAGTAATTTTGTGAACTATGAGTAGCAGTTCCAAAGATAGATCAAATCAGAAACAAAGTCAAAGGGAACTTTGATTCAGTTCATGCGGGGCTCTATTGCTCTCCACGTTCAAAATGCCGAGCAGGTCGAAGCTCTCTCTGAGCGACGTGTTGATGGCTTAAGCTTAACAGCGAAAAGAGCTCCTATACATGTGAGAAGCATAGGTATGGGTGGTCATATTAGGACGTCCGTATAAGTGCGCGAGCAGGATCAGTGTGTGGGTGCACGTTCGGATGCAGAGTGGATTGGGCTGCAAGTTCCGTTGTCGTCAAGGCAATGCACCCCCACAAGGGTAAAAAGGAGAGCGTGAAGCGAGACAGAGTCTAGCTTCCCTCGCTCCAATGGCGGAGTGGTGAGATGCTGGGCTGCAGCGTCACCGAGGTTTCGTGGGCGAAGAAGGACACCTCCACAAGCATTCACAAAAAGCCACTGCAGTGAAAAGTTGATTTTTTTTCCTTCTCAAATTCAACCGGTTTCACTAATAAGAAATCAGCAAAAGTTTTCGGACTCGGAAAGTCCAAAGTGACATTTTTTTACAAGTGTGCGTAAAACCAACTTGGAGCTGCTTAAGGCGCGCTCAAAATCTTTTGTGGACGCCAGATCCAGCAGGATAAGTTGGAGCAAACGGGGGTGTCTCCATCACTTGAGGGGGAAAAAAATATCATTGGCAGAGTGAGGCTCACGAGGAAAATTTTCCTTTGCCTTTACAGGAGGATTTGGCGTCATATAACGCCCAAAATTTTATTCATCCCAAGCGGAAGCCAGGAAGGTTGATTTCTATCGCCTCTAAAGGGATCAAACGCACGCAAGCTTAACATCAACCTGCAGCGACTGCAAGGCTCACTAAAGAGCGAACTAACATTTAAACTACCAAACGCCTCCAATGCCCAAGGCCTAGGCAGAAAGTTTTAAAGACAAAGCAGTCGCCCGAAATCATTTGCTTGCGTCGGAAGTGTGAGACGAGCGTGAAATTTATACCCCAAAATCTTCTAATTGAGCCCAGACGCGAAGGGAAACCATTACGCATGGATTAGTTGTTTATTAGTAGCCTTTAAATCGTTTTAAATCATTCTTTTGTTTCTGATCGTTTTTAAATAATTTTTATTATCGCGAGTGAGTGTGAGAGTCTGCTTGCTGCTGCCAAAAAACCTGTAAAAGGGTAAAAATATTCAAAGAGATGTCTGGCAGTGCAGCAGAAGCATAAACATTTTGTTTCGTTTTTTTTTGGTGATGAAACAAAAACTCCTTTGAAGAGAAAAGGTCGGCATAGAGGCAGGCAGATGTGCATTTAATTAAATTTCTTGTTTCAACAGCGGTATCTACGATTGGGTGCGCTTTCAACTGTGGAGAACCAAAGGTAAGTTCAAAACCCAAATTTTTATATTATTTAAATGCATATATTTTTGCCAATGCTAAAACCCTAAAATATAACCATTGAATCGCAGAAGAAAAGAAACGAAAAATCATATGAAAGATACCGTTGCTTTGTCTAGCTCGCTAGGAGTTACCTCCCCCACTCTCCTCTTTTAAGTTTACCGACAGACAAGTGCGCGTTCTAATGCTTCTGCGCGCCTGCGCTTAATGCTGTATTAGGCGTTGGTTATATTTTTTTTGCATTTGCCTTTGCGGAGAGGTTACAAGCATTTAAGCAATCAGACACCCATACTCATACGCGCAACAGATGATTTGCGTTTGTTTTAATTTTTAATAATAGTCTTTCACTAGCGTAATAATCAGCAGTTTTAACATGTCTACATACTACTTGCTTTTGTCTGTTTTGAGCCAATAAATTTTTATAATGTATCGTAATTAAATTAATTTTTGTTGAACTCATGCTAACGCTGCCCCTGTGAGAAGAATGCGAAGAGATCGTTCACAGAATTCATGAAGTCTTTTAGGAGCGGACGGTCAAGGAAGGGTGGGCCAACGCAACCACAACAACAACAGTGGCTGCACAAACGAATATGTAAGAGTGTTAGTGTATGTTTGTGTTTGGATTATTTGTTCTCTTCCGGTTAGAATTTAGTCTTTTTATACCCGTTACTCGTAGAGTAAAAAGGGTATACTAAAGTCGTGCAAATGTATGCAACAGGCAGAAGGAATCATCTCCGACCATATAAAGTATATATATTCTTGATCAGCATCAACAGCCGAGTCGATATAGACATGTCCGTCTGTCCGTCCGTCCGTCTGTATGAACACCTAGATCTCAGAGATGGTAAGAGTTAGAGGATGGACATGTATGGGACAAATGCTTCTTTTATCTGCACGCAGATCAAGTTTTTTTCGAATTTTGGCCACGCCCCTTCCCACCCACGCAAACTAAAAAAAAACGTTATATCTCCTACAGTTTTGAAGATAGACGATTCGTACCTTCTAAAGATAGTTAATAATTAGCAAAATGAATCAATTTGCCGAAGAAATGCTCAAGATCGGATGAACGGTTCTCAAGTTATGATCAAAAAAGTGATACAAGCCCGCTACCCCCCTCCCACCATAAAAAAATGTTGCATACTTTTCGGATGGTCACGCAGGAACACTGTTAAACATGTTTTTTCATGAGTAACGGGTATATCGAAGTCGGTTAGAGCCGACTTTTACATACGCTCTCGTTATTGTCGCAAGCACGCTCACTAATATAGGAGAGTGATATGATCAGAGCAATGCTTTAGAGGCAGCAACATATCCACCCCAAGCCGACGTGCCAGTTGCCTCAAAAGTCGGAAAAACCCGCCAGTACGTAATTCGTTACAAGAGCTGATGGTCATATGGGCAACAAAAACGAAGAAATCAGCCAAAGAAAAGTGGGAGCTCAACATGGTAAAACTGAAATAGTACCACAATCGATCAGATAGATGGAAAAACCGTCCAAGCCAAAAAAAAAAAGCACAAAAAGTAATGCGTGAGACACTCACGGAGGCAGTGCGGATCAGCAGCCGCACAAGTCTATACACTATATAATATAGGCTATCTAATATGATGATCGACCATAGACCGAACATCAGGGACCGATTTAAACTCTTTTCACACCTGGTGTTCGCTTAATAGCCTTCCTCTTAATCTCAGTAAGTGTAAATGTATTACTTTTAGTCGTAATCAACCATATGCGTTTGCTTATATGATTGATTCCATCCCTTTGGAACGTATCCATAAAGTGTACATGATTTGGGTGTACAATTTGTTCCCAAGTTATGTTTCAATAGTCATATATCAGTCATCGGAAACAAGGCAATGGGAGTTCTGCGATTTGTTAAACGATGGTCAAAGGAATTTAATAACCCTTACGTCACTAAGCAACTCTATGTCTCACTAGTGAGACCAATACTTGAATATGGGTCGTGTGTATCAAGATCAACTGGAATCGGTTCAAAAACAGTTCTTAATCTTTGCTCTTCGTGGCTTAAACTGGGATTCCACCATTCATCTTCCTCCTTATGAGGACAGATTATGCCTAAACAACCTTCCTTCTCTTAAGAACCGCCGAATTTGTCATAGTGTTCTTTTTATTCATAAAGTCCTGTCAGGAGATACTGACTCTATCGCTTTGTTATCTAATATAAGTCTTGCAGTCCCACAACGCGTTACTAGAAACTTTTATCCTATTTATCTACAGCCTTGCCTAACAAACTACGCTCATCACGAACCCTTCCGAAACCTTTCTCTAAACTATAACTTACATTTCCATATTTTTTCATCTCAATCCTCCTTTTTGGCCGTATGTGGCCCAGTGGTTAGTGTGCTGGACTGCTGGGTGGGAGGTCGTGGGTTCGATCCCGCCTCTGAACATCTATTAACAAAAGCTTTTTTCTTTCTTTAGAAAATACCAGCTATTGGCGCCAGCTGTGAAGTAACTAGCCATGAAACTACAAACTTTGCCGGTCGGATCCGGCGTTAAACTGCAGGTCCCTTTCTCTTGTGCGAAAAATTTAAAGCACACACGCCAAGAGATCGTGAGAAGCTTGGCTTGGCCCCGTTGTAGGAGCTGTATTGCCAACATTTACATTTACAATCCTTCTTTTTTGTCGGTACTGCAGCATCACTGTAAAATACTGGAGGACCTGGTGGTAGCTGGACTGCACCCGCTAGAAGCCACAGGAAGCTGCTGAAATATCCTAGGTAGATCCAGAAAGCTACTAAAATATTCTCGGTAGATCCAGGAAGCATTAGCCTGGAAATTGGAAGAGCGTGAATTTCTAAGACCACTCACGGAAGAAATGGGAGGAGCGGTGGCAGAGATCGGCTCAAAGAACAATGGACATTCAAGGTTATTAGATTACATTCATAGGATCATAGGATTGTAGGGTCGGAGATGATTTCGTTTGGCCCAAAGTCATGATCACATTTTGCTCATTTTTAAAGGGTACAGAGTACAAGAAAAACCTTTTAACATTTTATGCACCACACACAATCATCGAAGGTATCGTCGAAGTCTATTTTCATAATGATCTTTCTCTTTGAAAGTTTATAACTCTGAGTAAATCCACTTTTCTTCTACGGAATTAAGAGCAGATATATAGGCTTGTTCCCGTTTTCGAACTTAAACTTCATTCGACCCTCTTCATCACAAAATAATTAGCCCAAATCTTTCACAGCTCTTTCCAATTCCGACTAATTTTTGAACTTCAATGAGCTGACTAAAATTTCATAGCATACTTTTCCGGGCACGGTACAAAAGCTGAATATAACCACCATGTCAAGTCACTCCCGAACATTCGCTTTATTTTTGCCTTTTCAATACCCTCCCAAATCAAAGTTTTTTCATATATTTTTCAAATTTTTTATTAAGAATTCTAAAATTTCAATTTTTGCAATTTCAAAGGAACAAAAGGGGTTTGGGTGGGTGGAACAGTTGTAGGAGTCTTGACTTAAAGAAAAAAAACTTAGCTCTCATCTGGATGGTGTTTCTGTTTCTATCATCTGGAAGTCTTTAGAGTGTGAATGGGTAAGTTTACTTCTTCAGCGCCTGCACAAAATTGCCCAAATCATATTCCTCCTCGTACTGATGCTCCGACCAGAGTTCCGGCAAGTTTTCAATTATGGTATTCATGGACATGCCGCCGCCGTTACCAGAAGACGCACTGCTGCCACCCTGCTGGGCTTTGCCACCGCCACCATTGAAGAGATCAAAGATCTGCGAGGTGCCCATGGTCTGAAGTGAGGCATTCTCGGCACTCACCACCGTATTGGCGGTAAGTATTTTGAATTTTTGCAGTCCCATAATCTTCTCCTCCAGCGAATTGCGCGTGATGAGGCGATAGACATTGACCACCTTCTTTTGACCAATACGATGGGCACGATCCATGGCCTGTAGGTCCTTCATAGGATTCCAATCGTGCTCGACAAAAATGACCGTATCGGCTCCAGTTAAATTCAAACCCAAACCGCCCACCTGCAGAGACAAAAGAGAAGCAAAATAGTACAAAATGAAGACTAAGGTGGTCAGGTCAGCTGGCATACCAAAGTGGTTAGCAGCAGGACATCAATGCTGGGATCACTGTTGAAATTATTGACTATATCCTGACGCTGTGAGGCGGGCACACTGCCATCTAGTCTTAAGTAGGTGACACTGGGCAAATGACGACGCAAAAGATCATGTTCCACAATGTCCAACATGGCCTTAAGCTGGCAAAAGATCAAAGCACGATGCTGGCTAACGGACTCCGTCTGGACTCCTATGCCGCAGTCCAACAAAAGTTGCCTGTAAGAGAGAGGAATTTAATCAAAAACTATCGTCTTATTCGGTGAGTGTACACTTACTTTAGAGCGGGCAGCTTGGCCGAGTGTTCAATATCATCCAGCGTGGTATTAGCCATGGCCAATTGGGCAGCCACCTGTCCCAGTTCCTCGGTTTGTCGTAGCACCAATTTGGGATGGTTGCAAACATTCTGCAAATAGCGCAGCGCCTGGAAGATGTGCGTCTTGTTGCTGAGATTCTCCGTGGCGGCTGCTGCTCCGGCTCCGGCTCCGGCTCCGTCGCCCAACTTATCCAAACAGTCTTTCAGGTGTTTATTGCTAAAGTCTTCATAGAGTCTAAGTTGCAGGGGACTCAGCTCACAGAGCAGATCCTGTGTTATCTTTGGCGGCAGATCCTTCAGCACATCTTCCTTGACACGCCTCAACAGAAAGGGCAAAACCTGACGATGTAAAGCCTCCATGGCTAAGACGCCTGCTTCCTGATCTTTGGCTGAACTTTTGGCATCACGTGAGGCCAGAATGGGACGGGAGAAACGTTGAATAAACTGCTTTTCAGTGCCCAAGAATCCGGGCATAAGGAAATCAAACAAGGACCACAACTCCAGCACATTATTCTGTATGGGTGTGCCCGAGAGGATGAGCCGATGGTTGGCCTTCAGCTGTTTGATGGCCTTGGAGCTTTTGGTTTTGCCATTTTTAATGATGTGTCCCTCGTCCAGGACACAATAGTTGAAGTGTATGCCACTAAAGTAGTCAATGTCCTTGCGTACCGTGTCATAGGAGGCCACCACCAGATTACAGTGGGTGCCAATCTGACTGCGCAGCTTCTCTCTGCCCACGGGGAAGCCGTAATAGTGCAAAGGTCTGAGGACCTGCGATTGGGCCAGAAATTTCTCCACCTCGTAGACCCAGTGACCAGTCAGGGTGGGCGGACATATAACCAGGCTGGGTAGACTGGCCTGCTGGGCGGACTGGCGCTGCAAATGGTCCCCGGCTAGGATACAAATGGTCTGCAGCGTCTTGCCCAGACCCATATCATCGCAGAGTATGCCATGTAGATTGTACTTGTTGAGGAACCACAGCCAATTGATGCCCGCCTGTTGATAGCCGCGCAGCTCCACGCTCAGCTTAACGGGCACCTCATAGTCCGGAATGCTTTTGGGGCAGAACAAATAGTCGAGGAATTCACGATCTCGCGTCTTTCTCGCCTGCAGCGGTTCACTCTTCAATTGCTCCGCCTTGGAGCCATCCAGTGGCATTAACTGCACCAAATTGGCAAAGCAATGGGTGGACAGCAAGCGCACCGACTCGTCGGGATCGCTCATGGCACCCAGCAGTGGCACCACCATTAAAACGATGTATGGAACCACTTGAAACTGCAGGCGACTCACCACCCGCTCAATCACCTCCACTGCACCCTGACGCTCCAACAGCTGCTCAATTTTTCCCAGTAAAGGCAACAGCTCTTGCACCACATACTGCATAGTTTGGCAAGCATCAATCTCGGCCAAAGCTGCTATACAACGTGCAGCCATATGACGCACCGCCTTCAGGGGATGACGCACAATGAAACCCAAGCAAGGTAATAAGGCATACATCTCTGGATGCAGTGCACTATGCAAGTGTGGCGCTGCCGTCTCGATCAGCTGCAGGGAACTTATCAACTCATTGCAGGCTCCCAACTCTGGCAACGTGCTGGCCAAACGCTCCTCGTCGGTTTCCTTGACGAACTGCAGGAGTTTGCCAAACATCAGCTGCTGGAAGATGGGCACTTTTTCAACCAAATGCTCACCAAAGGTGGAGCATAACTTTTCAATGGCACAGGTAGCTCCCAGACGTTGAATGCGGCATTGCTTGGCCTCGGCCTCGCGTGCCTGCTGTACACTCAACTCAATGGTGGCGGCCGCAGCCGCTGCCGCAGCTAGAATCTCACTGGCTGGTGGTCGTCCCGGTCCACGAGGAGCTGTGGTGGTGAAAGGTGTGGTGGAGCCACGATGGCTGGTGGTGACAGCCTGCTGTAGAGTGAGTGTCAGAATGCCATAGTAAACACAACTGGAATTGGCTCCCGGGGAGGGCAGTGTCTGCTGGAGCGTATGGAGAGGCATGATCTACATATGAGAAAAACAGAGAAAAAGAAAATTATATTAAGTTGTCTTCGAAGAAAGTTGCAACATAACCTGGAGACAAGGGACTACTTCAACGAAACTTTTAATATAGATCAAGTTCATACCATCTTCTGGGCCAGAGGAGAGATTCTTGATTTAATAAGCACTACCGCTACCTCCGGAATCTTAGAGAAAAAAACAATACTAAATGTTTCTTCGGTATATGGGCAATTCTACTTAGCGGTCTAGAGAAAGAAAGTTTCTGGCATCTGTCGATTTATCCTTCATGGAAAAACCTTCAGTAATAGAGAATTAATTATCTTCTCAAGCCCTCACATTTATCATCATGTATCACATTAAAGCCTCGTGAGTTTTATAGGCTAATCACACTGAGCACATCTACCATCTTTCACACTTAATCCCCTCTTCACCTTTGCCAAACATTCTAAAGATGACGTCAAAAAAGTCAGTAGGTCCTGAAAGCCATCGCAAGAAGAACTTGGGGCAAAGAACCAGGCCACAAGGCTCTTGGCAGATCATTACGTCCAGTTTGCACAGAACGCTACGCTACGTGTTGCCGCAGGGTGCCGCATGATGAGACACGCCTGACAGTCGGAAGCACACCCAAACCACGTCTGCACCCTTCACGAAATGTCCAAAAGACCCAAGGCCCATCAACATTACTTAAGAGCTGCAGTCCGCTAACTCCCATATGACTCGGACGTCCTGCGCTGATGCCAAAAAAGCCGCGCACACGATTATGGTTACATGGATAACATTGTTCTAGGGGGCAGACTCCCACGCCAGGACTTTCTAGACCAGTTGCGATCCGGGAAATGCAGTCTTCTAGTGGATGGGTGCCGATAGAGTGCACTAACCACTCAGTATGATTTACCTATGAACGACACTCGCACCATATTATATAATTACGTGTTTAATTCTTGTAATTCTTTGAATAAGTTTCGTATTTCTATATTTCTCTTTTTCATATATATTTCGCTAAGCTCTTTTACACGTGATCACTCATCTGGTTTTCGTCTGACCGTGTAAGGCGTCTTGACTGAAGCTACTCTGAGCGTCAAAATAGAACCGGTCTTTGCTGAGCACTTAGAGTGCTTATCAGTTAATTTCTAACTATTTGCCTGATACAATTATAGGTAGTGCTCTCTAGCTCTCTGTTGGACTACAAATTTTCTTTGTTGTGTCTTTGATTGAAAAGGTTGTTGCTAACGAATTTTTTGTTTGCCGACGGTTTTTTCAAAATGTCGGGCCATACTGTTGCGTATGTCGTAAGCTACCCGGAATTGATTCAGTCTGAAAACGCGGAAGCGCTTGTGTAATCGGTGAACATAAACAGAGAACGGCCAAATGGAGAGGACTGAAAAGGGCGCTTGTGTTGGTGAACAAGAGAACTCCCTCCAGACTGCAGTAGTTTAACTTGCAATGAAATCTTCACCGATTCACACAACCACAAGTTCGGCACGTGTTGCCTAAAAACACGACCAACACCGGCTCGTGTGAGCTGTGGATCGCCGCCTCTGGTCTAAAGAGTGCTCTCTTGGCCGGAAATGAAGTAAATCAGGGTTCCCCCAAGAAGAGACCCCGAGTTTGTGGCTGTGTGTTTCTCCTGTCATATTGTTACGGCACTGCATTTTGGGCTGACACCGGCTAGCAAGTCATTTCAGGGCGGGATCTTAACCCCAGACCGCATAGCGAACAATCACTACAAATTCAATTCTTCACTAGCAAAAACGGGCAGAAATTCAAAAAAGCAAACAGTTATTGGCCAAACAATCAAAATTCAGAACAAATCTCTATCGAAGAAGCAGCGCCATTACCAGGCTAGAGTGTTCAAAACGCTCCCAGTTTGTATCCTCATTTGAAAATGCCAAGAATACTAATAAAATTTAGTCATGTATACACCATGATACAATTCGTTTAACATCACATTTTGATGCTTGAATGAATTTGACGCCCTGTAACTCATTTTTTGTTGCTCCGTAAGGGTTAAAACATTCAGAAAAAATTCGTTCGCGCACAACCTTTCACGTCAACAAGCAGGCATGCACTGAAGCTAAGGGACAACGCGAGCTCGCTTCGGCAGCCGACGAGACTACCTTATACTTATTGTATCATGGTATACACTATGTGTTTGTAATTCTAAGGGTGCTTTGCTTTTTGTTTTATTCTCTCTCTCGATCTTACCTCGAAACTTCAGCTAAACCAAGCTACCTAAATAATTGTATCATGGTGCTGGCGTTGCCATTTTCTGAAAATCGATATACATTTCTTATCGAATTTTGGCTATCGGTCAAGTTTCTTGTATTTTAAGTGAATTCTTTATAAATTGCAACTTAAGAAGCATCAGAACGCAGATCGCCATTTCGCTTTTATTCTTCTTGTCTTCTTCTTCTATGTAAACAAAGCAACGTCACAATGTTCATATAAACCAGATGATTCCGATGAACCTGCAACTGGCTCATCTGAGCTTCTCAGGCATGTGTAAAAGCAAAACTGAGTTGATCAGATGAGTTTAGGTCTGACAAAAACTCATCTGAGTGATCATGTCGTGTAAATGGAGTTTAAGCTAATATTTAAGCGAGAAAGGCAAGGCTAACTTCGTCTGTGCCGAATTTTCGATACACTTAAAAACGATTGTCTCAACAGTTAGCGACTTCGACTATACTTCGCAGATCAGCTTAAAAACATTTAATATTACCCGTGACCATGTTTGTGAGCGGTAATATTGAGGAAAAAACCAGTTTTTCTTATTAAAACCCATTTTTCGACCGATCATTTGCATGCCAGCTACAAGAAGTAGTCATCCGATCCGGTCGGTTCCGACATATTAGCAGCGCGCAGACAAAAGAAGACTCTGTTCGCATAAAAACAGACAGACGGACGGACAAAGCTTAATAGACTCAGTTCGTCATGCTGATCAAGAATATATATACTTTTTGTGGTCGGAGAGATTTCTTCTATGCGTTTCAAACTTCTGGGCAAAATTATAATACACTTTTCAAGTGTATAAAAAATTTCCCCATCAATATTAAGCTGGCTCCAGGTCTCGTTATGCTTGCACATAACTCCAAAAACAGAAACACAACACACCACAAAGGAGGTTGATCGTACAGCTGTTTCGTTAGTATCTCTATTAAATCATCAGCGATCTTTGCCCGCTTGTATTGAAGCAAATAGCTTAACGATCTGACAGCAAAAACCAGTACCCTTTGTATGTATTTGTGTCCCCAGTTTGGCCTTGCTATGTTATATAGAGAGATTTCCTCTCCACTTCAACACGGAGACCAATAGTTTGAGTGCAGAATTTGCAATCAACCCGGGGTTTTTGTTGCCATAAATAAAACTACTTCTGTTTAGTTTCAGAAACACTTAAAATGGGAACATTGCTTCGGAAATATACGCCAGATCAGCCACACAAATCGGGACTAATGATGTTTGTTTTTATATTATTTCAGTTCGCCCTGTTCCGAATTTCGATTCGATTTTGGTGTAAACTTTAATATTTTGCTGTCAAATTTAAAAACGTGGTATAGAATGCCACAAATATACCTACGGCTACTAGAACAGGTATAACAAAACTCGGAGTTGTGGGAACAGCTGAAACCGATTGCTTAGTCCCAAATGAATTTAAATCGAGGTAAAATTGCGAAGGGATCTAGTAGCCTGAAATAAGCTTGATACTTACGTTTAAATATATATAAATTGAGTTCGAAATTCAAATGTTTACACGAAAATCGACTCTGAATTCGGAACAGACCCCATTATTTTGAAATATATTTGGACGAGCATAAAATATTTGGCTAAGTAGACCTTTGAGCATCCCGATTGCACCTCCGAAAATTCAACTGTTTGTCGAAAGATTCGAAAGTTACCCTGCATTTTGGGTTAGATACTGTGGGATCACTCTTTCACCCAATGCATATATGGTTTCGTCATGCATTCCTTTGTCAGCGTCCAAACACATGATTGGAGTTTGTCAATGCGGCTTTCAGACCTGGTTTTTAATTTAAGGGACATCGGATTGAACACAAGTTAGCTTTTCGATTTGGCTTTACTACAGTTCAAGTTCCTTTTCAAATGAAGGGTTCACAACTATTACAATTTCAATGAAAGGAAAGGAACTCACCAGTTTGGGTGTATACTCCGCATCGCTTCGCAGCAAAGTGCACAGATTATTCAAAATCTTGCTGTTTGGACTAGGATTTCTATCACAAACCTGATCCATCAGATGGACCAGGAATTCAGCGGAAAGTTGTTGCAACTGCAGGCATTGCTCCCGCTTAATGGACTCCATCAGTGGCTTGACCACGGGATTCAACTTCTCTGGCAGGCAATGGAGAGCACAAATGGCACCGGCCAGTGCAGCCTGTGCACTGACATGGTATGAACCCTGTTCGCTGGTCGTCTGCTGATACGACGCCTGCAAGCTGCGTCGCCGTTCTATCAGCGTGTCCATTACTTTGGGTTTAAGCGGATAAGTTCGAAGATTGTCTGTTAGGCTGAAGGCCACCGCTTCGATTTGTTCCAGGGTGAGTATCTTGGCATTGTTAAAGTCATTAATGGGTATTTTGTTCTGCTTGAGGGTGGCTATGAAATCCTGTGTCTCCTGCAGCAGGCGGGTTAGAGAAATGGCCACTTCGTCGTAGTAGAAATATTCGGCCACACATTGATGTAGTTTTTCCTGAAGATTTGGTGGTCCGGGTCGCACAGGTTCATCTTCCAAGGCCCAAAAGGCTATGATGAGGCCACAAACGATGCGTTGGACAGCGGAATGAGCATTGAGATGACCCAGTAAAACCTTGGTATAACAATCTGTGGGACTTTCCATTTGAGGGGTGTAGATAACACCCGGAGCAGGCTGTACCAGGTAATGGGACAAAGCTCCCAAAGCGCGGGAGGAGGTGATGCGGGCTCTAATGAAGTTTGCCTCGCGTTTCTCCAGCGGAGTGGCTTCACTGCCACCCAAATAGAGTTTTTGCAAGGCATTTGTGTGGGCCAAGGCGGTGCCACCCAAATCATCTCCTATGCGTGAAGTACGACGACGGGAGGCGGTTCCCGTGGCTATGTCTCCAATAGCTCTGATCAGCACACCGGCATCAAAGGCTAGGCGAGGTGGTTGCATGGCTAAGCAAATCCAGGAGGACACATAGGGGCAGGCAGCGTGCAGTAGAGCACCTAGATCTGCATGTTCAATCAGATTAGACCACACCTGACGTGCCAAGCTCTGTATATCCGCTTGGGGTTCAACCAAAATGCGTTGATAAATGTGCCTCAGGGCCTGCTGGAGTAGCTGCCAGTTCCAATCCTTGACACCAAAGTTTGCCTCACTGGATTTCGTTTGACTCGTAAGCGTAAGCAGAGTCTTCAGAGTGGATCTTCTCACCGAGCTGGTGCTGTGCGAAAGAAATGGCCATAGTCGTGGCACTAGCATACCCATGGGCTCCATTTGTATCCAACTGGCTGCCTGTGGCAAGCACAATATGGCCGCCAGCAGACCCATAAAGCTGTTGCAGGCCGAGGTCAACTCATCCTGATCCACTAGCAAATCCCACAGCATTTTAACAATGCCAGACACCTTACTCGCATTCAGCAACTTGGGCAGCCAACTGGAAACAGGTATTAAAGTGGCGGCCGCCACAGCCCCCACATCATCCACAGCATCCAGCAAACCCTGCAGTATATCCGTGATGGATTGGGGCAAATAAATGTGCAACAGTTCCTCACGCACCACAAACACATATTTGAGTCCCAGCAGACCGCCATGACGCACCTCCCACTCGTTCTTGTGGCGTATCAACTGTAGCAGTATCTTAACAATTCTCTGCACTTTCATTTCATCAATTTCCTTGACCAGAGTTCCTAAAACCTGGGCGCAGGTTTCTCTAACGGGTGCCACCACCTGATCAGACACAAAGTCACCGAAACGATCCAGGCATAGAACACACAGCAGACGCAAGGCAGCATCCTCCAGCCAACGGCTGTGTGCCTCATGCATTTGCTCTCTATTTTGTTGTATGGACTTGCCAGCTCCTTGGGCATGCTGATTGATCAACTCTCTTAGGGCAGTGGCAGCGCCATGACGTACCTCCCACTTGGCATGGAAGAGATCAATAAACAGACGAGAGCAAAAGTTCTCCAAAGGCCAAGAATTGGCCTCCACCCAGTGACCAGTGGCATCAGGCACCGCAGCTGGAAAAAATAAAAATTAAATATAATAAAAGGTAACTTGAAGGACTTCCCATTTCCTACTTACCATTCAAGCTGTAGAAAATCTCCTGTCCTAGTTGCGATTTTAATTTCTTTTTTTCAGGCTCATCTGTTGAGGCCACTCCTACTGCTTCAGCTCCTGCCCCACCATTGCTGTTGTTGCTGCCACATCCGCTGCTGCTGTTGCTGGTCGAGTTCCGGCGACTACAGGTGGGTGTGGCCTGTGTGCCCTGTCGAGCCTTACGTTTGGCTCGATTCATTTCACGGCAGCTGAGCGGTGCCCCATTGGCTGGTTTTATATTCAATATATGCTCCACGGGTAACTTTTCAGCGTTGACATTATAACTGCTACCACTCCTGGCCAGTGCCACATCCTCATCCGTAATCATGTCTGTTAGATTGACACCCAATTTGGCTGCCGTAGTCAGTCCCAGTTTATCATTAAGCACAGCCCTTTGGCGACTTAAACGCGCTGCCACGCTTTGATCCTCGCAACCACCGGCACTGGCCGGTTGCTCCTCTTGCACATCGAACTCATTGCCCTCGGAGCCAATGAGGCGGGCTCCCTTTTGCAGAATTTGCTGCAAATCAAACTCATCAAAACTAAGCAGACGTTCCGTCGTTATGGTTGTTGTTGTTGTCGAGGAGGAACCACTCGACTGGCAACTGTCCTCCTCTTCCTGTTCCTTTTTAACATTTAGAACGACTTCCTGCAGTTCTGGTTGCCAAGGTGGCACCTGTTTCAGTATGGCCTCCACTGTTTGTGCCGCCGCTATTCTCGTCTCCCAGGATGAGCTATGCAAATACCCGATTAAACGATTGAGCAGCGCGTGCAGCTCATGTGGATACAATTTTTGCACTTCACCAATTTGTTTGGCCGCCGCTTGACGTGTGGCCGCTGTGGAGCCTGACTCCAGCAGTATAAACAGTCGATCGAGTCTGTTGAACAATGGGAATATGAGATTGATGACTGAGGTTGAGATTTACCAAAAACTTACCTTGAAGTCATTATTTTTGTGGATAATTGTGATACGCTTGGTGGACCTTTGAGCTAATTAGGCGAATCTCCGTCAGCTTATGCTAGATAACTAATCTGAAAATGAATAGAAGAGGGAAGAATAGAGATTACTGCGGGTTGTCAAATGGAAATGGAAAGACTCAAATCTATTAAAATAGAAAATGAACATCTTTTTTGTATAACAAAAAGCGACACACTTTTTCAGTTCGGATGTCGACCTGGACTTGCCAATTTTCATAACCGAAATTGAGGTGACTAACAAAAGCTAAAACTGCAACAGAATTTGTGAAAGACTTGCAGCTACATACTTGCAAAATAACCCTGGCAGGAACTCATTTCGGAAATAATGAGGCCTGTTCCCGTTTCCGAATCCGATTAATCGGAATTGATAAGAGTTGTGATTTCTAAGAAAAGATTAAAGAATTCGATCTAGAGGATCGAATGAAGGTAATTTGGATGTTGAAGTTTTTTGGTTTTTGGAAGCGAGAACATTAACAATTCCGATTCCGCATGATTTGATCGAAATCGAAAACGGGAACAGGCCTGAATCTCACAAAATCTTACTGTACGCTAATATTAAGTAAAACATGTCAAGATACCTATACGACTATTGCAATACTTCTAACTTAAAGATTAATATTCAAAAATCATAAAAGTCATTGAATCTCTAGGGATAGCAAAGGTGTCAGTATAATGACGCCAACCAGAAGAGATTGAAAGAGTTTCGTCCTACAATTATGTTGGAGTAGGAAATTTGTTACACATTTTAAAACAAAGCTTAAGCTTCCCTTACACTTGTCTGACAACAATGTAATAGCAAATCAAATAACTCTAAATACACAGAAAACGTTGATATAATTTGACAGGTATAATTTGATAAGAGTTTTCGACAACCGACTATTTAGAGATACCTGTATATGATAAGTGTCAAGGCAGCTTAAGGGAATTTATGATGGCGCTAAGCAGTACCTGGAGCTGTCTGAAGGGCAAATAAAGCGCAGTACGCAGCTTCAGCTCGCTTTTTTACAGTATGTGTTACGCATCACAGTTATGAAGTGAAGAAAACAATTCAAACTTCCGCGATGTAGTCCCACTTCACATTGAATATTAAAGAATAGTGATGACTGATTCACAGAATAACAAAGTTACTACATTTTTTAGCTATTATATTTTTGGCAACACTGGTTTAAACAGCTCACGCACGTTTCGTTTTTTGTTTCACTGTCAAACATCTTCAGTTTGGTCTACAATTTAACCATAAATCGTCCTACAAACGAACAATGCTTGCAAATTATTGAATTTTATTATCAAAATGCGTGCTCTGCTAAGAAAGTTCATCGCGCGGTTCTTTCATTTTATGGTCAGTTTAATCGACCCACTGAAGCGGCTATTCGGGCTATTGTGACTAAATTTCGCACCAAATTTACATTGTTGGACATTAAACCACCAACACGCTTACGTAGAGCGCGAACTGAAGAAAATATCGCAGCTGTATCGGTCGATTCGTCGCCGTTCGCAGCTCTGTTACTCAACAACGTGGAAAATTTTGCGGAAGGATTTAGGTGTGAAGCCTTTCAAAATACAGCTGGTGCAAGAATTGAAGCCGAACGACCAACCGCAACGTAGAATTTTTGATGAATGGGCTCTTGGAAAGTTGGGCGAAGATCCACTTTTTTACCGAAAAATTGTGTTCTGAGACCAATCTCATTTTTGGCTCAATGGGTGCGTAAATAAGCATAATTGTCGATTTTGGAGTGAGTATCAGCCAGAAGCATTGCAAAGCTATCAATGCATCCAGAAAAAGTCACAGTTTGGTGGCATCATTGGACCGTACGTCTTCAAAGATGATGCGAATCGTAACGTAACTATGAATGGTGAGCACTACCATGAGATGATATCCAACGTTTTTTTGCCCAAAATTGTCAAGATGTTTGTAGACGCACAGAAGGAAGCTCTCCGACCACAAAAGTAATATATTCTTGATCAGCATGAGTTAGCTGAGTTCGATATTTCATTGTCACGTTCGGTCCGTCCGATCTAGTCCGTACCGTTTTTCTTGTCCGTCTATTTTATGCTAATGTTATCGCTCCCAACGCTCGTATTGTACAAGTTTTAAATAATTTATTCGTAAAATTTCATTAAGCCTTGTCGATTAATCGGACCACTATATGAGTATAGCTGTCATGACAAAATGTCAAGCATATATCAAGCTCCAAGAGTATATAAACTTCGATCGAGCCGAAGTTAGCTGGCCTCTATTTTTTTGAATAACTTTCCTATAGCTCTTAAAAATTAACCTATACAATGACCGTGTTCAAAAAGTGAAATTGCTTTCTGTTTAAGCGCCATACGGACATCAAAAGTAACGAGAAGTTTCACACAAACGATTTCACCACTTGAACTTTTTGCAAGTACGGAGGTGCAGCGATGGCCAGAGAGAGCGAGGCCAAAAAATGAGAGAGTAATGGTGTGTATAAATAAAGGGACTATAATTAGCTTCGACCTAATCGCTTCGAACCCTAGCGAGCGAGTGTAGGCTTTCTGCTCTTTTGGTCTTAGCTTCGGGTCGTATACGTGTTAATAGCGAAATGTTTTAAAGGCGAGAATAACGCATATTTATATGATTTTTTTGCGGCGACATCAATAATATAATTTTATTAAATCTTATTACATATTATTGTACAACTTTTAAAGTATGTCAGAGAACATTTTCAAAGAAAACTATTGATAAATAAGCCGGCGACGGTGAATCTCCAGAAGTGCCTTGAAAAAAAGGTGTTTTGCGGTGTACATCAGAACTCAAAATCTACGCAAAAAGCCAAGGCATATAAGAAAGGAAACGAGAGGGCGGAAGTTTAAGTATAATGGACCACACAGATATTCAGATAATTGTGCAAGCCAATGTTTACTGCACTCATGCACATCTTGATTAGCCTTCCTTTGTATATTTCAGCTTTGATTTTTAATGGCAAATGTCAGAAGAGCAAGATTTATCATTTCCCCATTTCTTGATATTTTTTGATAAAAAATTGTGGTAGAATGGTTAACGGAAACCATTCCTCTTTTAAGAGAAAGGAAGCAATTAATATTTATGGAATATGAAATAATGCATTAAAACAGTGCGCTAACATTTTGCATAAGGTTCGGTTCAGAATATTCAACCCATTGTAAGGCTTTAGGTTGTACTCTCAACATTCTGATACAAAATAATTGGAATTCTTTAAAGTTTATTTGCCCTATTTGTATGAACCGAGCAAATTCGGTTGGTTTACAAATGTGCAATTTCTGCTGTTTAAATATATATTTTTATTGTTGACTTTAGTCTCTACTACAAATGCTGAACTGTTGAATAATCAAACACACATGTTTCAATTTCCATGAAATTCATAGACAATCCTTTTTGACCCCGTCAACAAATCTACAGAAACAGCAATTTTAGCCTAGCATTTTGAAAATAAATGTGATTTAAATAATGTATGTATGTACGAGAGTACGCACCATTTATTGATAATGACAAAACGTTTGTTGGTTGCTGTTGTTGTTGTTGTTGCCATTTGCTTATCGTCCATGAAAATGTATAAATAAATACAACAATAATGACTAACAAGAACAATAAAAATCAATAGAGTTTTTGCGTATTTTGTTCCATTTCGTTGACAATCTGTGCAATTTGTATGTAATGGAAATTTAATTACTTGACGTACAAATAGACTTGTACTTTATGGCTAAATATGGAATAATAAATTTTACACATTTCTGGTCTCTAATTCAGGTTCACTGAACTTGGCTTCGTTATCGTTCATTTACAAAACTTTCGACACTTGATACAAGTAAACAAAAGGGAGAACTGTTTCATCTTATCTTTTTTTGGAAATACATATGGGTGGTTCACAAGAAAAAAACTTCCGAAGCGGGTTTGAATTTGTTTTGTCACTCCACGTAATACAGTTGCGCGTTTGTCCATAATATTCAATACCATAATTTACTCAATTGTCACGTTCCTCGTAAAAAAAAGCACTTCCCACCTTAAAAAGGGCACTTTGTGTGAGTCGTCCAAATTTATATAAAGCTTTTAACAGAGACGGAGGCGGATTAGCGAATGGTCATCCAGACTTGTAACATTCAACCCTTTATTTATTTCTAATACAATTTCCACGTGTCTGGTGCTTATTGGTTGCCCATATTGCTTGCCCCTCACCATAGAAAACTGAAGGTTGCGGTTACCATGGTTTTGTTATTTAAACGAAAACACTTTTGAGAACACAAAAAATTTTTATAGAAGTAAAATTTACCACAATCAAAAGTGTGGTTAATTTATTACAGTACGCAGAAGGTTCAAAAAACTTTGGAATTTTGTAATGGGAATTTTACAAGAAGACTCTTCACAGCTATAGAGAATCCAATTTTCAATCAGTATCTTGGCCAAATCATCTAATTCTTCAAAGGAAAGGAATCCTTGAATCTCCTTGTCGATTTTGACGGAATCAGTATGGTTTAAAAAACAGTTGTATTCTTAATTTGCATTTATCTTCATTTCCCATCTGGCAGCCTCTCAGGTGTTTACACGTGTATATACAGTTTATTGTACTAAACACAACTTAAACGAGAAATGCAAAGCTATGTAACTTCGTCTGTGCCGAAGTTTTGATACACTTGAAAATGCTTGTCTCAACGGTTAGCGACTTCGACCAAACTTCGCAGATCAGGGTACTGTATACCTTCAGAAAAATTTTTTTTCGATTTTTTTTTATTTGCTTAAACGTTCTATTAGGATCTTATAAACATCCTGCAAAACTTTCAAGCTGATCCGAAACTCAGTTTTAAAGATATAAACAAAAACAATTATTTTTTCCGACCCTTTTATATGAAAATTTTTTTTATCGACCCTCGTATTTTTAGAAATTCGTATTTTTTCCCCTTTTTTGGTCAAAAACTTTATAAATATTTATAAAATGTTCAATATTATGGAAAAAAAATTTAAAAAAAAAAATTTTACTTGGAAATTTTTGCAGATTTTATTTTTTACCATGTCTTGACGCACTTTGACTCAAATTTCTGGAGAACCGCTTAACCGATTTTCATAATCTTTTTTTCGGTGAAAGTTTAAAGATTTAAAGAGAACCTGTTGACCGATTTTCAAATTCTTTCCCTTAAATTGCTCCTAATACCCACCATTCTGGTGTGAACTAGGATATTTTTGATCGGTCATCAAATAACAGAGCTAGGACCAATACAGTGGGAAAAAATAGTCGATTTTCGAAATTTTGACTTTGAAACCCCAAAACTACGTCATTTATTGACCGATCCAAAATATCCTAGTTCACACCAGAATTACATTATTTCTTAACAAAACCCTGTCTTCAGTTTTAAATTCAGATCATCCGTTCTCAAAAAATTTTTGCAACCATGGGCCTATGTTTTAAATTTTTGGTTAACTTTGAACAGAAATACAACAACAACCGAAGGTATAACAACAACAAAAACTACTAAATTTAGTTTAACCGATTACACTATGCAACAATTTTTTGATCCCGGCTTCTAAATAGTTGATCCTTATGTAAAATTTCACGCTGAATTCAAATCTGCTCTCAGATATGTCAAAAGTAGAACGGCTTTTGAGATATCGCGAAATTTTCAATTTTAGTGTTTTGAAAAAAGATAGGTCTACTAAAATGCAATTTTCTCTGATTCTAGTCCACCGATATGTATAAAGTGGAACAAAAATTAAAGATAATAAAATTATTTCTTAAAACAACAACAGTTCTTGTTAATACAACCATAAATGACTAAGTTATGGCAATGCAAAGTCGGATTTTTGAAAATTTTTTTAAAATTTTTATTTTTTTGCTGCCTTTTATTACGTTTTTTTCAATCTTACCATAAAAATTGTTCAGGTCTCAGATATTGACAGGATTGGCTAATCTTTAACGAACATTTTTTGCCCTTGATCATCGAAATCGGATGAAAAATAAACGCTACATTCACAATTAAGTAAACATACCTCTTTTTGAGAGTATTTTTTTGCTAGTTTTTTCAGTATAAAAATCACATCTTAGCAAGCCAAATAAGAATAAACGTTGAGCATAGGGAGTTTGTATTGCAGTTCAAGGTTGGATTAAAGTACTCAAATGATATAGACCGCTTTTGTTTTTTGTGCAGACTGTGTGGTTCTCGCAACAAGAACCAGCAATAGTCTCCCATCATTGCCGGATCCCACTTGCCTTGGTAGCGAAACTCCATCTGCTGCATTTGCTGATGGAAGCGTTCGCCATGCTCGTCGCTTTCGTCGCCTAGGTTGTCCGGGAAAAAATCGAAATGGGAGTGCAAAAAGTGAATTTTTAAGGACATATTTACACCTTTAAAAAATAAAAAGAAATAAAATTGGTAAATATACTAACTCGATGAGAAGCAGACTGAGATTATACCAATTTTTTTGTAGTTTTCCAATAAATCATCAACAATTTCTTTGTAGTCCTCATTTCTTTTGTTTCCGAGAAAACTAGACACTACTGCGCAAAATTATTCCCATGCTTTTGCCTCGTCTGCTGATAGTGCCGAGTAAAATTCTCTGCCTCGCCAATGCTCAACGTTTATTCTTATTTGGCTTGCTAAGATGTGATTTTTATACTGAAAAAACTAGCAAAAAAATACTCTCAAAAAGAGGTATGTTTACTTAATTGTGAATGTAGCGTTTATTTTTCATCCGATTTCGATGACCAAGGGCAAAAAATGTTTGTAAAAGATTACCCAATTCTGTCAATATCTGAGACCTGAGCAATTTTTAAGGTAAGATTGAAAAAAACTTAGTGAAAGGCAGCAAAAAATTAAAAATTATTAAAATTTTTCAAAATCCAACTTTGAAGTGCCATAACTTCGTCATTTACGGTTGAATTTACAACAACTGTCGTTTTTTTAAGAAATAATTTTATTATCTTTAAATTTTGTTCCAGTTTATACATATCGGTGAACTAAAATCAGAGAAAATGGCATTTTAGTAGACCTACCTTTTTCAAAACACTAAAATTGAAAATCTCGCGATATCTCAAAAATCGTTCTACTTTTGACATATCTGAGAGCAGATTTGAATTCAGCGTGAAATTTTACATTAGAATCAATTGCTAAAAGTGCGGGATACAAAAACTTTTCAAATTTTGTGACATAGTGTTACCTATCCAATGAAAAACCCCGCTTCTTAATACCACTTATAGTTTTTGAGTAATCTAATTTTTGGTAAACCTTTAAAAAATGACTCCTGAAGGTATACAGTACCCTTAAATACCTTTCTTTTGGTATATTAAATGTTCGTAAAGGATCTGAAAAGCTTTGACCAAATGAGGGACAATTTTCACTCTTCTTTTTTAACCATTTAAGTCGCTGGAGCTGTGACTTTCATTTTTTGGTGTCTTTTAGTCTTAGTGCAAATAGACTTAACATACACCATTTTTCATAACATTTTATATCTGCTTGTTTATTTTTAAATAAAAATATAAGAGTTATTTCTGATTTTAATGGGAAAAATTAATAAATAATCCTTAAATCTTTAAAATTGTAATCGTTACGATCCCTGGATTAGTTTGACAAAAAATTTATATAAATCAAGTAAAAATTTGACTTGGAAGGCCAGTTTCGACAACATTGTCAATACGTACATATATCGGGTGCTTTATCAGTTGCATTATATAGAAATACACTTTTAATGACACGATTGGAAGTTTGAACTTGTACTGACTTACTCTGGCGAATGAGTTTTTCCTTAACTGTATTTTAAACTAACAATGTGTGTAATAAGACACACATTTGTCAAAAGTGTGGGTTCCCACACATCGGTCGTCAAGTGTTTCCACAACTCGTCGACCCTTTCAAGTGGCGTCTCGCCTATCCTGCTGCGAGCGATCCTCGTCAGTATCGCTATTAATATTAATGCTAATTACAAAGATTGACACATTTATGGAATTTTTAAAAATTTCAGGACCGAATAATAATGCAGATTACTATACTACTATGGGCAAAAAGTACAGGGAAATTGTTCATAAACTAAAAATTCTTTATTTATTCTTGTCAATTCATTTCTTTCCCTTGAAAGTAACCTCCTAACTTGGAGGAGAGTGCGTTCATGCGGACATGGCCCTTGTTGAAACCCCGATCATGGACCATGCTGACTCCAACTTGCAAGCCACACTTGTGGCACTTTATGACAGTCTTAAACATTTAGTCCAATATAAGAGCGTGGATAATTCGCATCTCTTCGTTGGAAATGTGCTCGCTTAGACAAAATAAGGTACATATTAATTTGCCGACCAAAAGTACATTCGATTCCTGCTCAATTTTTATTTGTTGCTCGATTAAATTCAAATTTTGACAACTTTTAAAATGATACGGAGAATTCGTCAACAAAATTGCGATTTGGTGAACGTGTCGTATACGTAATATTTGTGGAAACTTTGAAGCCTTTTCGCAGAGTTTAAATCATGATCTAAAATTTTTTGATTTTTTAATTGATTATGTTCACCCTAAAAATAATCGTTTAAGATGGTATTAGTTAACTTTTTTCGGCGTCCACCCTAATGTACATACTAATGGTCCATTTCAAAAAACAGTTTCGTGTTCTATAAAATCATCTGAAATTAATCAATTTACCAAATAGACTAAAAAATAACTTTAAAAAAATAATTTTAGAGCTTGGTAAACAAAACGCATCATCCTCAACAAAAATGTGCCCGAATGTGTCACTCTCTTTTCAGCCGATTCGTATTTAAAAATTTAAAACAAAAAAAAACTAAACTAAAATCTAGAATCCAGATTTAACCGATTCTGGTTTGCTGGTTTATTTTTAAGCCAAACCAACATTAAACTTAAAAAAAAAACTATGACAAATGTCAAAAATGTGGAGAGCCAAAGGCAAATGGCAAACGGCAAAAGAGTGCTGAGCAAATGTCCACTGAACAATAAAAAAAAAAAAAACTAAGCGGCGTTTTGAAACTAGTTCAAGTGCCCTACCCCTCGAGAGAGTGATAGACATGTTGAGAGAGTGAAAGAGAGACGCAGGGGCCAAGCAAAGGGGGAGTGGGAAGTTTGAGTGACGACAATGTTGGAGAGACTTGCAGTCATCGTTGTTGTTGCTGCTGCTGCTGCTATTGCTTGTCGATTATGGCAGCAGACCATAAATAAATACAGGTGCTGAGGCGGTTGCGGCAACGTGGACAACGCATGGCTTGAAAAAAACGCACACACACACACAGAGAAAAAGCTTGAGAATTCCACATTTGCGCTTTGTGCTGCAAATTCTGTACGCCCACTAAAAACAAAAACGAAAAAACAATAACATTGAGCAATGTGCTAAATGACTAAAAATACAACTAAACGGGGCAGCAACATTTCAATAGCCTTAGTTTTGCCAAGAATCGAATAAAAAAAAAACAAAAAAGCTTTAAAGTAATTAGCTAAGTGATTTGGCTCTGGCTGTATTTGTGGCTTATAGTCCATGTGTGCGTCAATTCTTTCAGCGTAATGAAATTTCTTCTCCGCTCTCTTATCAAACAGCACACACACAACTTGCCCCTGGTTGGCCCCCCCGTTGCTGACAAAGCAAAAGCAATAATAATATAAAAAAAAACGACAAAGTTGACAGAGCAGCAGCAGAGCGTAATTTTTTTTTTGCAGCGGAAGCAGCGCAGTTTGGGGGCGATAAGTCAGAGCAGTTGCTGTAGACTTAATATAACTAAATTGGTCACAGAATACAAATTTAATTTACATGGAAGGCAAAGTAACTTTAATTTAACTCATCTATTATCAAAGATTATTAAATATAGATGTGGCAGAGCTGCCAAAAAAAATATACCATCTATGTGCATTCATTCTCTTTGGCTATAACTTACCTTTGGCAAACGTTGCGGTTGTTGTTGCTGCTGCTGCTGCGCTGCTTACAGTAGCATACTTATGGCGGCGTTGCGACGCGTCGGTAGCGGCTTTGACATCGAGCTCGCGCTTTGCATTATTTTTTAACTGACTTAAGACAAATCTTTTTTCAATTCGTTGTACAGTTTTCCTACTTTTTTTCTCCTATAAATATAAACCGTACATAGATTTGCTTCAAGTGTGAGTGGTGTGTCTGCTCTGCTCAGCCTCTGCTGCAGCGTCACACAATTTAATTTTTCTTATTCACTCGCTCCCATTGATTTTTCACACACACACACAAACATACGCGCACACCGTGGCCGTATACCGCGTTTCTTGAAAATGCCGCAAATTGTCGCTAGGCCTGCTGTTGGCATAATCAATGTTTTAATTTAACATTGGGTTTAACACTGGCACACATACACTCCGTACGCACAATATTTTTCAATTTTCGAATTTTACTAGGGAAAGCCATGTTGTGTTCAACTGAAAGCCCAAATTTATACTGTGCTTGCTGCTGCTTTTTGCATACAGTTTTGAGGTGGTTAGAGCGAGACAGCTACAGTTTTTTAGCAGTGATGAAACTATCGATGGGTATAGTTCAGGGCTGGGGTAGCACTCACGCACAAAGACTAGCATGAGGATTTCTGAGAAATTAAGTTAAATTAAATTTTAATTGGCATTGCAAACTTTATAAAAGCATATAGGCAAGTTAATAATTATTTGCGAAATAATTGATTAGTATATCGATACCTCAATGGCAGGGTTGCCTTTGCAAACAATTTTTGTTATCGTGGCTTCTCACTCTCAAAAATAGTCGAACCTGGTCGCACTAAATTTTGCTACGGTTTTCATTGAGTTGACTTTTGCTAAGTAAAATAACAATTTGTTTGTTTAAAGTGTTTAAAAAGCTTTCAGGCCATGAACACGCTGGGTCCTAAGAAGGATGGCAGTCCCAATGTGGACTTTTTCAACTCGCCCGAGACGCTGCAGGGCTTTGAATCGATACGCGCTTGGCTGCAAAAAAATTGTAAAAAGGTGAGAGAGTCTGGGGGCAAGAAAACAAAAATGGCGCCTGCACATACTTATCAAAATCAATTCAATTACAGTATTTACCGCCGCACAGCTCGGAGCCATTTACCAAGGAGTCATTGGCTCAATTGTTGATATCGTTTTTACAATATGTGGAGGCCAAGTTGGGCAAAAATTCACCCGAGCCGCCGGCTACAAGAATTCCGGTTAGTATGTTTTTCTGTGTGTGTGTGTGTGTGTGTGTGTGTGTGTGAGTTACAGGGTGTTTCCCAAAGTGTTGAATGTGTGTACACGCAAATCTCGATTATTAGGGTTGAAAATGTAATTTATTAATCAAATCTTTGCTCCTTCGCTTTAGATGCGTTGTTTTCTGGATTTCAAAAACGGTGGCGGTCTCTGCATCATCTTCTCTACTATGTTCCGTTTCCGGGCCGAGCAGCGCGGAAAGAAATTTGATTTTTCCATTGGCAAGAATCCCTCACGCAAGGATCCCAATATTCAGCTTCTGATCGAAATCGAACAGGCTTTGGTGGAGGCCGATTTGTATCGCATTCCCTACATCTACATTCGTCCCGAGATCGAGAAGAGTTTCGAGGCGCGTTTGCGTGAAATTCTTGACAATCGTCGGGTGGAAATTGTCACCGATGAGGAGGATGCCACGCATATTGTCTATCCGATTGTGGATCCGCATCCAGATGAATATGCTCGTCCGATCTTCAAGCGTGGCGGTCATGTCATGCTGCATTGGTACTACTTTCCCGAGTCCTATGACTCTTGGGCAATGAACAATTTCGATTTGCCGGATAATATACCAGAGAATCCGGAATCACCGGCAGAACGTTGGCGAGTGGCGGCCTCTTGGATTTTGGATTTGGAGCAATACAACGAATGGATGGCCGAGGAGGATTACGAGGTGGATGAGCAGGGCAAGAAGAAGACGCACAAGCAGCGCATGTCCATTGATGACATCATGTCCTTTGGCGACGAGAAGAAGAAACCTAGCGCCAGCAGCGGGGGTACAGGCAAACAGAAGCGTCGTCGCTCACCATCGCCCACTACATCGTCGTCGACATCCAAGCCGGGTAAACGTAAGCGTTCACCTGCGGTTATACATAAGAAATCACGCAATGACGAAGACGATGAGGATTTGACCAGAGATCTTGACGATCCACCAGCTGAACCTAATGTACAAGAGGTGCACAAGGCCAATGCTGCCCTACAGTCCACAGCCAGTCCGGCACCAGCTGGCAAATCTCGAGGAGATAACGACATGATGCCGATTAAGGGTAAGCGGACAGACTCCAAAACATTAACTTTTCTCTAAACAATTCTATTTTTTCACTCCTCAGGCGGCACCATGACTGATCTGGACGATGAGATGACTGGTGGTAGCGCTGCCGCCCAGGCTATGTCCACTGGAGACGGCGATAACTCACAAACGGGAAAAACTAGCGACAATAGCAACACCCAAGAGTTCTCCTCCTCGGCCAAAGAGGATATGGAGGATAATGTTACCGAGCAGACGCATCATATTATTGTACCCTCCTATTCGGCCTGGTTTGATTACAATTCCATTCATGTCATTGAGAAGCGAGCCATGCCCGAGTTCTTTAACAGCAAGAACAAGTCAAAAACTCCAGAGATTTATATGGCATATAGGAATTTCATGATTGACACCTACCGGCTGAATCCCACAGAGTATTTGACCAGCACCGCCTGTCGGCGCAATTTGGCCGGCGATGTGTGCGCCATTATGCGTGTGCACGCCTTCCTGGAGCAGTGGGGTTTGATTAACTATCAGATTGATGCCGATTTACGTCCCACACCCATGGGACCACCGCCCACTTCTCATTTTCATATTCTGTCCGATGCTCCATCCGGCTTGCAGGCCATCAATCCGCAAAAGACCCAACAGCCATCGGCGGCCAAGACTTTATTGGATTTGGACAAAAAACCCTTGGGTAAAGAAGCTGGCGGTTTGGGAGAGCTCGGTGAGAAGACCATCAAAACGGAGGCATTGGAAAATGGTGCAAGCGGCGGCCTGGCTTCTGGTGTCAGTCAGTTTGGCCTGAAGTTGGATCAGTATGCCAAGAAACCGGCAGCCATGAGGAATCGCACTGCGGCCAGCATGTCCCGCGAGTGGACCGACCAGGAGACACTGCTACTCCTCGAGGGACTCGAAATGCACAAGGATGACTGGAATAAAGTGTGTGAGCATGTGGGTACACGCACTCAGGATGAGTGCATTTTGCATTTCTTGCGTCTGCCCATAGAGGATCCCTATCTGGAGGATGATGGTGGCTTCCTAGGTCCCCTGGGTTGTCAACCCATACCGTTTAGCAAGTCGGGCAACCCCATCATGTCGACAGTGGCCTTTTTGGCCTCGGTGGTGGATCCAAGGGTGGCTGCCGCCGCAGCCAAAGCGGCCATGGAGGAGTTTGCGGCTATTAAGGTGAGTAAAGGTTGGATACTAAAGCATATTTACTTAAAATTTTACGCTTAAAGGATGAGGTACCAGCCACCATTATGGACAACCATATGAAGAATGTGGAAAAGGCCTCAGCAGGTGGGAAATTCAATCCCAACTTTGGACTGGCCAACAGTGGCATTGCCGGCACTGGCAATGACAAGGAGGAGGAAGAGTCTAACAAGGAGGGCAACAGCCACAAGGAGAGCGGCAGCACCGATGAGGAACTGAAAGATCTAAGCAAGAAAGAAGGTAAATTTTGGGTTCCAAAAAACACTTACATATATTTTAATACTCTGTACCAAAGGTACTTAGAGTATATCAGGGACAAAAGAATCCGTCCATGTCCGTTATGAATGAAGATTTCTCAGTTGGGCTTGACAGACTCTCTAAGAAAGGTGAAAAATTGGATAGAAGATGTGAAGCTTATTTGATTTGTTTACCCTAATGTTCCATCGGGATGCACACTTTACAAACAGCTCCATACAATCCTGCAGCATTTCTGAATAACAGAAAAGCATTTAAAAACTCACCAATTGATCTAGCAACCGAAGAAAGTTTTCAATTTAAATTGAAAATGCAAACTTTTTTAACAAAATCTGTTTCGATTTCAGTGTCACAACCGATAATGAGTTTAGATCAGCGATGGTCCCAGAATTATCGTGAAGATTTCAGAGTTAGCAGTTGTCGACGGTTAGATAAATAGGCGGGTAAATAGGAGGTGTTGATCGCCAAATTTGCTAAATGTTATTATGAGTTTAGAAAATCGTGAAGCTTTAATAGTTACCAATTACCGACAGGAAAGTTGTAGGACCAATTCAACAAAATAGCCGGAGATTTGCAAAAAAAAATTTTAATGAGTTTAGACTGTCATGATAAGACCTTCTTCGTGGGGCATTTGACCTATTAGTCACATTTCGACAAATCCTGGAGAAGACCTATAAGACTTACCACCTTTTTGTTGATTATAAATCAGCCTTCGACACACCAATAAGGTCAAGTTGCTTTGAAACCCTGTCTACTTTTGGTATACCAGCAAAGTTTGTTCAACTTTTCATGATGACGTTGAAAAAAAAACGCAAATTTCCGTCAAAATGGGAAAGAACCTCTTCGAGAAAATAATGAGATTAGATTATCATGAAGATTTAATATAAGGCACAGTACAACACTATATAAAACCCCGTCCTTTACCATGAAATTATGATAAAAGGGATCGTACTCAGTTATTCCAATGAAGCCTTGGTTCGCGTTTTAGGGCTACTTTTGTACTTGCAACACAAAAGGTTTTAGATCAAATTCTCAAAAAATCAGTAAATGAAGAAAGGGTCGTTGGGAATTGCAAACGGCTAAGGTACCTTCAGAAGGAGTTAAACCTTTATTCTTGAATATCTTTAAAAAATGGTAGGTACTCGACAGCCAAATAACCGCGATATGGAGTACCATTTTTAGGCTCACCCACAAATTAATTTATAATAAGACTAGCAAATATTCCGTCGCGCTTTCGCTGCGCCACTAACAGTATAGAACCAATGCACACCCACTTTCCATACAGCTCCCACCGACTCTACACCCTATTCCCACCAATTTTCCAACCAGTTTCCACTTACATATCACCCACTTCCCGCCCAAATCCCATCCACTTAACACCCACCCTTCCAAAACAACTTACCACCCACATCCGACACACTTCCCGCCCAGTTTCCACCCAATTCCCGCCCACACCCCACCCACTTCCAAAACAACTTACCACCCATATCCCGCTCACTTCCCACACACATCCTATTCACTTCGCAGTGGGCATCCCGGCGGTGTTCGGAAAATGAAAACACGAATGAACTCTCATTTTAACTCGAATTGAATTTAAATCGAGAGAAAATTGCAACGGGATCTGGTAGCCTCAAATTTCCGACATTGAAAAATCCCATATCAAATTATTTCGCATTCCGTCTTTACAAACCGATTTTCAAGCCAATCGTATGAAAAATTAGTTTTTTGCATGCAGAATTTTCCGGCCATTTTCCTCGTGGGCAGATTTTCCAAAATCGGGAAAACACGTGTCAAATTATTTCGCGTACTATGCTTACAAACCAAGTTTCAAGTCAATCGCATGAAAAGTAACCTTATTCCCATGCAAACTTTTCTGGTGCTTTTCCGTTATTTCCGGGTGGAATTTTCTAAAACCCTGACTTTCACCACTCACAGAGTGCGGACTGTCAGCTACAACTTTGCCGAAGACATTTTGCAGCTATCTTCAAAACTGAATAAATAAGAAAAGTGCTACCAATCTAGCCAAACGCTGATAGGGATTTACTCAGTTTGGGTAGAACTATCGATTCCGCATGGTGTAGTTTGGTAGTTTTGAAAAAAGTTAAAATTTGTCGCACTGTGTAATCAATGTTGTTCACAAGCAATTGCTGGTACAAAGTATATATAATATATTCATAAATATATATAATAAAGATTGTGTTAAATTCACAATATTTTTGATAAAACTTCAACCTCAGTCTCGTCTCGTCTAGTTGAACCAATGAATACGAACTAAAGATCTAAACAACAAATAAAAAATCATGGCATTCACTCTTCAATTATAATTCAATTCGAATTCTTTCCCCACTCTCAATCTTTCCCCTTTCCACTCATTTATGTGCCCCATAAAAACTTTTCTTTGGCGTTTTCCCCCACTTTGAGATCTCTTAGTGCGCGTCTGCCTAACTAAACAAAGGTCTGAGATGATTCCTTCTACGCTTTGGAAACTTCAGGGAAAAATTTGGGTATACCCTTTTCAAGTGTATTTCTAGAGTACACAAATTTTGTATAAATTTTTTTTTATACTTGGAAAAATATTTGTCTAAGTGTGCAGTCAAGTTGTGAACAAAAGAAAGTTCGCAGCGTCAGCGCTACTTTTAATGCTACTTTAGGTACAGAGTATACTACAGTCGGGCTTGACCGACTTTCTCAATTGTTTGGATTTTTTGTTTTCAAAATTGAACTGGGCCAAAATTGTTGTGCTATTTTTTATTTCCACAAACTCACCACCACACCAACCACCACCTCCACCACCACAGACGATGCCAAGTCCAAAGACAAAACGAAATCGGATAAGCCCAACACCACCACAACAAACACAGACTCAAGTTCCACCACCACCAATAACACTGACAAGAAATTGCAGAAGGAGTCTTCGTCCTCCTCCAACTCGAACAAATCAGAGAAATCAAACAAATCCTTACCCACAGAGCCACCAACAGCCACCGGCAGTGGCACCAGCGATGTGGACATCAAAACCGATGATCAAAACAGTGGCGATGGCGAGACCAAGGATGGCGGCGGCAGTAGCAGCAGCGAGCCCAAGGATACCGCCGCCGTCTCAGCCAAGGAGGGAGCATTCAGTGAGAATAATATGCAAACAGCGGCAGCTGCCGCTTTGGCCTCAGCTGCAGTCAAGGCCAAGCATTTGGCCGCCTTGGAAGAACGAAAGATCAAGTCGCTGGTGGCTCTTCTCGTCGAGACACAAATGAAGAAGCTGGAGATTAAGTTACGCCACTTTGAGGAGTTGGAGGCCACCATGGAGCGTGAGCGCGAGGGTCTAGAGTATCAGCGGCAACAGCTGATCACCGAGCGGCAGCAATTCCATCTGGAGCAGCTGAAGGCCGCCGAGTTCCGTGCACGCCAGCAGGCACATCATCGCTTGCAACAGGAATTGCAGCAACAACAGGGACAGGCTACCGGTGGCATGATTCTACAGCAGCCGTCTGCTCAACAACAGTCGCAGCCACATCAACTGCCGTCACATCTACAACAACACCCGCAGCAGCAGCAGCCACAACAGCAGCAGCCGCCGCTGCAACCACATCCCCAGCCAGCCCCTACCCAACATCAGCCGCTGCCTCCCCACATAGCCGCTGGACCACCACCCAATGGTGCCTCATTTGCTGCACCACCAATTCTAGCCGGTGCACCACCAACCAGTGAGCCCATTGCTCAAGCCACGCAATCTCAGGCTCCTACGCCCATGGGTGAGCTAACCTAACCAAAAGACAGCCATGGAATTTTACTAATTTAACTCTTCCCTTTAGATATCACACCGCCGCCAGTCCATGTTCCCGCTTCGGACGCTGCTGCTGCCAGTGTGCCGCCCACTGGTCCGCCTGCCTCAAGCATTCCTCCACCTGGTCCTCCTCCATCGTAATCCTTATTGTATTTAGCTTAAGTCGTACGTTCTCAGTATGTAATTTTCCTGCTGGATCTATCCTATCCTCCGCTTGTCGTCTCCTTTTTTGTATGTTTCGTCCCTATTATAAAGGTTAAACCCGACGGGAAGACGATCTACCAAATTAACTTACTTTGCACAATATTTCTGAACCAAGTTTCAGAACCCAAAAACAAACCACACTTTCAATAAAAACAAAAACTCAATACAAATATAAGAATTGGGACTAGGATTATTAAATCGGAGAAGCATTCTGCTTTTAGCCTCTCATCAATATGCCCAACTAAGATAATTAAAACTTGAGAAATAAACTAAAACTATTTCATTTTTCAGTTGGTCACAAAATGTTAGATTTAGCTAAAGTTTGACTGCTTTGTTTTATGGAATTGTAAGGCGGGTGCGTAGCTATGTGCTTTGCATACAGCAGTATAATCTTGTCGCTGCGCTGCTTTGCCCACAACAACGCAGTGCAAAATGAATAAAATGATAAGTGTGGTGTCAAACCTAGAGGTTTCGCATTCTTTTTATACTTATAGGCAGACCAAGCCCTCTTGACGCGACTGAGGAATTTGGAAAAAAGTTATTTCTCTCTCAGCTGTGTAGACAGGTGGTTTGTATCCTTTACGCATATTTAGTAATCAGTATTATTTATCGATCGGCTAAAGCAGGTAACTCCTGGGCAAAGAAAAGGAAACCACAGCCATTGTGGTTATGAGAAATTCCATCCTCGATTGGCCAGAACCTCCTTGGCCAAGCTGCGATCTGAGAAAACCAGACTACTCAACAATTACCTCTCGCGCGCCAGAAGTTGCAGACGAATGCTTGAATTGTGGACTTGCGCCGCTTGACACCAATCAACCTGTTTTCTTGTCCCCTTAACCCACCAAACTCACTCCCCTAGATCTATGAACACCCGCCCGGCCGAGGCTTCCACTTTCCTTGACCAGATTAGTTCCACATCTCTATTAAATTGTACCCCTTTCTTTTCTTCCTACACGTACGAATCTTCCCCAGTCACAACAACAACGGCGATGGGCGGCACTTAACACACTTTATGGGCCCTTTGTAGAGACCTGCACGATTGATTCCGGAATCGTTCGATTGATTACGAATAAAAACGACAAAGCCAAGCTAACTTCGTCTGTGCCGAAATTTTTGCAAAAGTTGTTCTAACTAAAGGCCTATACTCAGATAAGATAAATTTTTAGTTTGCTACGATATTTCACATGAATAGAAACAATATAAATATATTTGTAATGGAATCCGACGGCAGTTCGGCTCTGGCAAACTGGCTTAATTACTAGTAATGCAGGCTGTGGGCACCCCGTTTGCAAAGCGGCCATGCACATGACAAAGAAATCAATATGCAATGGTATTTTTCCCTTCATACTGATGGCAGAGTAACGTATTAGTAATCCATTTTGTATTGCCAATTTGCGCCGCTGGGAATCGTATGTTTTCTCTCTTCTATTTCTCTCATATACCTCTTGCAATATCGAACGCAACAACAAATATGCATGAATGATCCTTAGCGTAGACCAGTGTCCGGCACCATAAGTATCAATGTTTTGTCGTTTATACGAAGTAGCATGACGTCCATCCTCTGTAGGGGCAGCGGGTTTCTGTATCCACTAAATAAATTCCTCCTTTACCAATTGCCTATAACGTTGTGCTTCAAATTTGTAGCCAATGAGCTTTAGCCAGCTTTCGCCATTAAGAACGCAGGCATCCTCTCTGCTAGAGACTGCTCCCTTTTCCAGTAAACATCCTAAGATGGGCTAACTGTGAAGTGCAGCGTATCTTCTCTTTCTCTCATATTGCATAATAAACACTCTTCCGAGCGATCGATTCTGGGGGGGAAGTATTCTAAACTCAAGAGCTCTACTCTTGCCTTGAAAATTGCCGCAATTTCGCTTATGCCAATATCATCGTTGAAGTAGTTTTTGGCTCCAAGGTTGTATTCTTACAAGTCAGTATAAAGGTATTAAATAGCAGTGGTCTACAATAGACAGAGTCAAAAACGACCTTGTGCTTGACTTAATGAAAGATGTTCGGAATCCATATCTTCCACTATTTCATCCTGCTTCTTCCTATCAAGCCCTTCCGATATATTAATTATGTTATCAAGGGAGTATGCAGGAGAGAGTGCAGGTTTGTAGTATGCCTAGTTAATTTCTTATGAAATTAAAGTTGTGTCAACTGAACAATAATAAAAAAATAATAGATTTTATTACAAAAAATAACCACATTTTCCATATTAAAATCCAAAATTTCTATTCCATGAGCAAAATCAGAAAGTTGTTTTCAAATATACTTTGAAATCAATAAAGAATGAGTTATTTAATAGTTAGTTACATGGACAAAAAAAAAAGCAATTTATAGTGTCAATTATAAAAGAAAAATTAACAAACACCATATAATATTTTAACATTAATTCTTCATAGTTCGCGATCCATCTATTTCGCTCTATTTTTCCGAATTTTTGGAGTTTACAATACTATACTGCCATTGAGATCGAACGGATTAACTTTCGTATTTTGGGTTATGTTATGTTATGTTTCCAAAAAACCTACTCCAACTCGTCCAATTATATCAGCCTCCAGTAAAAACCTCTGCAGGCAGCCTGCGAAGAAAGTTTTGTTTTGAGTAAATAACTAATTTCGAAACGCATTTGCCATCAAACTAGAAAACCATGTTCGACCTCGAAACAATTATTGTTTCGGTCCATTGAAGTCAATTTTTATTTAAATTTTTGTAAATGAGGTATGTAAAAAACGTTTTTGCGGCTTTTGCGAAAACAATTTCGCCTGCGGCGCATCCTTCTTGTACATCCCACAATTAAAGAATTTTTTTTCCAATAATGATAGCCACACGAAGAATTTAGGTCTTCGTCATCCCTAATCCAAATGGGGGAGAGGGGCGGCAAAGTCGACTTCGGCCCCGGGCGGCATAACCACACGCTACGCCACTGCGATGTGGTATCAATTAACTTTACCATACATCCCTAGTTTCCGAACTTCCGATTAAGGAATATTCACCCGCTTTAGTTTCATTCAGAATATTCATTTTTGTTCACAATTTAAGAAACAGAAATTAAATAATTGCACCACTTTAGTATGCCCTTTTTACTCTACGAAGAACGGGTATATGCAAAAATATTGGTGGAAAAGGTTCTAAAATCATTTGGCTTGAAGTGAAAAAGAATTTAAAAATACTGCTATTTTTTTCGGAACTCTACTCCACTGCTGGCGCCAATAGATGGTGAAGGTGAACGGTGTGAAAGAGTTTCTGAAGAAAAACTTGTAATATGGTTCGGAGTCGTAAGAAACTTTAGCATTGTACAGAAAAATGGCTATACAGTACTGTTTCATCCACCTCCCGGTTCATGCATTTTTTTGCGAAAAGACTACGGCTGATTTAACCGATGATGAAACATTTCTGTATTTGTGTGCAATGCAAAAGTGGTTTACAGTTGTGAAAAAAACTCAACTTTTTGGACCTCGAGAGAGGTCATACCACTTAAAAGATTTAATATATGACCAAAACAATTTTCTGTACCACATTACAAGCACAAAAACTTATTATAGAAATTATCAATGAAGCTTTCATGCTTAGGAAACCAATTTTCAGTACCTTTTCGAGTCTTTCTAAAGACAATGATGCATTCAAATTGTATGCAATAATACCTTAGTCAGAGAGTCTAACCAAAAAAGATTTAAATCTTTCGTGGACCGATAAATTGTGGTAAAACCTTTATTTCAGTACCTACCAGAACCGATTAGATTTTCTTAACTTTTTATTTGACGTCCCAAATAAATACCTTGGACCGATGAGGGATTTTGTTTAAAATATATTTCACTCTTCTCGATTCACCAACAACAGTTCATTCTGGCGTTTTTCTTCATTCATTTACAATGAGTCATTTGGATGAAATGATGTATCTAAGCTTAGGATTAGGATTAGGCAGCATACTCGATATGCCAATTAAAAAAGTATTCGATTCATTGAAAGCAAGTGCGTCTTCGGAGTATATTTGGACGTCGGCTCTTCTGGGTAAGTTCACTTTGGGAATGGAATCGTTTGAGATGTGCATTAATCGGCGGCGGTGAATTCGATTCTATTTTTGAAGTGGATGGATTGGTGGACTCTATGGAGATGTTGGAACACTTGGCATCGGCCAGACAAATGCGAGGCCGGGCTGGTGGCGAAACAAAAATGTTGCTACGCATGCGTTTAACATTCGGAGTGCTGGTAAACTCCTGGAGTGGCAATCGCTGCGGCGTCGTCTTGGCACAACTGTCGTCCAGGACACGGGCATAGCTGGCCATGGAGTTGACATAAACGCGATTGTAAAACGTAATAATGTCCACCTTTCGACCATCCTGTAGAGGCACCTGACGATACACTTGACTCTGGGCATGAGGTTGCCGGCGATACTGTTGTATAATCCGGCTAAAGTTGAGACGCAGCTTTTTCATGCGGGCATGCAGGTGTACGGCACACATGAGCAACTGATCGAGATGACGGCCACGCAACAGAAGTTCGCCGCGCTGTAGGGTAATGGAGTGCTCCACCAAATGCCAGATAAGGGGAAAGGCGTCCATTAGAGACAAACCCTGACAGAGAAAGTTTAAACGTTGCTGGGCCAGGTTGTAGAATTTGCGTAGACAGATGAGGGAACCGCTGGCCAACTGCTCAACATTCTCTTTGCTGTGCTCCGTGGTCTGGGTCTGTGTAAAGCTGGGCAGGTTAACTTGTAGCTTGAAGCATGCCCAGAATTGTGAACTCTCGCGAAAGATGAGGCTACCCAGGCACTGCTCCTCCACCGAGTGCAAATGTTTGACCAGCTGTCGTCCTAGAGCTTTGTTATGATGTCTTACCACCAGTTCGGGTATCTTTTGAAAGTCATAGGGATCCAGGCCATAACAGTCCAGCACAAAAGGAAACTTTAAATGCTCCACCTGCTCCTCGTACACATGTAAGACCAGCTCCAGGCAGCAGGCTATTAAAGTGACATTGAATTTACGCTGCTCAAGCAGCTGGCTAATCTTTACGGGTTTGAGTGAAAGCTCCGAGCTTATAATCTGCTCTATAAATTTATAATAAAGTCCACGGGCCAATTGAAAGCGCTTGTGTGCCACCTCCGGGTCCAAGCAATGCTGGGATTTAGAGGAAAATTTCTGTTCCATTTCCTCAAGAGAGTTCTCCAAATTGGTCAACAGATTGTGCTCCTTTTGAGACAAAGCGTTTTTAATTTCTCGAGGCATTGACTGGGGCAGTTCCTGCTCCATTAGCATGCAATGATTTACAGATTTCTCACTCGATTTGCTAGGTGTTCTTGGCTGATAGGAGAGGATGACACGCTCGTCTATTTCACTGATGTCAGCCACCTGCTGAGCATAGCTGCGATTCAAGGCATTTAGATTCACCTCCATAAACCCATCTTTAATCAAGTCCCGCATCACAACATCATTGCCCAGCAGCCGTTGATCCATAAACATGACCAGCAAAGCCTTGTGGAAGAATGCCTTTTGCATCATTCTAACCCCCTTAATGGGTAGCTCGGGCATCAGAGATGCTATGGCATCCAAGGCACTAAATTTGTGCAGCTTCGCTGAATCAAAATCGTTGCTCGCCCATTCTTTTGGTAATCCTGAAAAGCTGCGATTTATCAACTCCCATTGAGGTACTTCCAGGGCATTCACATAAACCAACTCCAGCGAGCAGATGAGCACCTGACAGCCATTAATAAGATTCGTGGTGGCAAATCCAGGCAACTCATTCCGTATGACCAGGAAGATTAGCCAACCAAACTCATATAGAGATTGGTAAGATCCCTCTTCCTGTGTAGCCACGGGCTTGGCAAATATTTGCTCAAAGATGCGTTTATAGTGCTTGTGGAGTATCATGGTAATACTCAGACGCCGTTGCAAATCCTTTATTTCATTCTGATATGTCTCTCCCAGCTGGGCCAACCAATTCCAATGCTCCATACGCTTCAGAAATTTGGGCATGTTCATTTTAAAGGCACACAAGAGTTTGGTCAAGGACATATTCCAGCTTTGGCTAGTGCGCTCCGTCAGCGACTCATCATTACCTTCCTCCTCATTTTTTCTCATTTCTTTTAGTTTCGCCTGCTGCAGTTCACTGTAGACGGCACAGCAGAACCATTCCTGGGCATCTGTAGAAAGGGCACCATCTGAGTTGAGCCGGTGATATGCAGCCAGGGCGTTTAGTCTAATCTCTGCCTGCAACTCGAGCTGGTCAATGCAATTGAGATTTAGTTCGCTGACGAACTCAATCTCTTCCTCGTTGCAGCTCATCGAATCTGTGAATGATACCCAATTAATGCAAATCAATTTGTTTATATTTTATATGAAAATACCTGATATTTGTTGTTGAATTGACTGTACGAAAAATGAAAATTAACCAAAGGCGCGCAGGGCATTGCTTTGTTATCGGTTAGCAGCGCTGAGTGCAGGGTCGCTGTGGCTAAATATCGATACTAGTCGTGTCTCTCGGGAATCTTCCCTCATTGCAGTTCGGCGGCTGTTCTTTCAAAACTTGTTTTCGTGTGTGTTTAACGTAAAAACTTTGATGTCTTTATTTAAATAAGACAGTTTACCAACAACTAAACTTGATCAAGCAGTCAGTACTGATTATAAATATTAAAAATACTCTGTTCCTCTCTAGATTACTGTCATTCCTAATAGAAAATTACAACTGCGACTAATACGGTCACACTGCAGCGTTGGGCCCTATTCCCTATTCAATTTTTTTTATTTTTTACATATCAATTTTCTCTCCGTCTTATTCTGGACAAACCGCCTTCAAAATTGTCTCCCGTAATCGGTTGAAAGAATTCTACAGGATGACCTTGGTGGGATTGGCTGCACGCAAATTAGCCCAAAAACAAAGGTAAGTTGCGGCCGGCTTACGAAGTACCAACCCCTTTAACCCTTGTGTAAACTGGATTATTCCAGATCAGCCAAATTGGCCGCAGCCTTTCCAAATGGCGTACGCTGTCAGAAGTGCCTTCAAATGGGACACTGGAGTTATGAGTGCAAGGAGAAGCGTAAATATGTTCATCGGAATTCGCGTACCAAGCAACTGAACAAGCATCTGGCGGAGAAAGAGGCGAACAAGAACGTTGCGCAAATGGCGCACGAGGATGAAGCCGAACAGGCTCAGGATGCCAACGCTTTGATGATTTTAAACAAGAAGGCCAAACGCCGCCGTAAGCGTAGTCGCAGCAACCATTCCTCCTCTACCTCCTCCACATCGAGTTCATCGGACAGCTCGGATAGCAGTTCTGGCTCAGGTTCGTCAGATACGGATTCAAGCGATTCCAGCTCAGATTCGGATGAGGATGGCAGCTCATCGGATGATGGTTCGGGATCTTCAAGTGGCTCTAGTTCCAGCAGCGATAGCGACAGCAGCAATGATGACGATCAGGCTCCAAAGAAAAAGAAGCGACACGAAAGCTCAGCTGAATCCGATTAAGCGGAATTGAGTGGGGGAAAATTAATAACGATTTGAGTTGGGTTATAAGTAATATCTTTAACATTTTTTGATTAGCAACTAGAGTTAGTCAAATGGACTACAATTGTATATTATCCCTTTATTTATACATAGCCCAACTCGAATGCTTATCATATACAGCTTTAGTAGTTTAGTTTACTTTCATTGGAATGTCTGTAATATGTAATTATTATTTAAGTTTATTCTCTTTTTTTTAATATATTGTTTTGGTGATTTTCTCGGTAAAATCTGCAAATGTAGACGAGTTCGTGCCGAATAAATAAAATACATAGTTTTAACCAACAAAGTTCATTCTTCGCATTTTGGCTTACACAAGGGTTACTGCTAATTAAATTCGACTATAACTAAAATGGCCTCCAGACCTAGTCCGAGTCCTGTTCTACATCAAATTGATCCAATTTATTCATAAATGTTTCCAGATCGATTTCCTGTTGATTAATTTGCTCGTTCATCAAGGCATTGCTCTGGGGCAGTTCATTTAAACTGATATCTAAAGGATCTGGGGCAACCGTGGCCACGGCTTGGCCTTGTATACAATGATGTAAGGCCAGAGACTTGAGATGTAGCTCCTCCACCTGCAAATGCGAAGAACCAGAGTTAGTAAGTGATACTTGGACAATTGTTGCCTTTACCTTAAGAGAGTTCAAGGCTTCTTGGACCAGAGGTAAGACCTTGACTAACTTTTTTTCAATTACATAGAGATCCGTTTGCTCTTTTTGTAGCAGTCGATTTGTTTTCAGCATTTTTATAAACAACTTTTTAATTGTTAGTATCGATTAGAGATGACAAATTAGATTTGTGCTTTATTTACCCGATGCAGAGTCACGAGCAAAATAAATGGCCACGTTCAGCACAACAACTTGGGCTGACTTCACACTGTTCCACGCAATACCATTTTATATACAATCGTATGTTACACAATTTCTTACCTCAAAAACACACAAAATATAATAAAATCGTTACCAGGCACTAGAAACATAGTCTTCATATATATGCAACAATGTTTTACTTTGGGTTCCTTGACTGCAGAACAACTTTCATAGATCTATTTCCGACCTCTGCGATTAATTGACTACCGCTTAAGCCCAGCCCCTGGTAAACAACCTTGATTCTGTTTCAGTGTGCAGCAAGCCCAAAAATTTTAGCTTAAGCCGGGTTTACATGTGGCAAAGCGCGTCACGTTTCAGTGTCACAGCGCAATGTGAACGGCAAATGTCTTGTCACATAAATCGTGTGTCACACAGGAATGAGTCTTTTCAATGTGAACACCAGTACTCATTTGGCGTCACAGAGTTCCCGTGTCGGAGGGTGGCACGTTTGTGCCAACAATAAATTGAACAGCTGATTCTAAGGCCGGGTTTACATTGGGGCACGCTGTGACCGTGTTGTCTGTGACGCACTGTGACCAAAGTACTCAGAAGTCCAAAGTGTTTACATTGGCGTCACAGAAATTGCATGTCACAGCGCTGTGCCGTGCGCTGTGACTATCCAAATGAGTACTTTTGATGTGAACGCTTCTTGTCGTTGTCACAGAGCGCCACCTTGCTCACAAAAGTGAACATTGAACTGTTTGTGAGCTGTGAGCCAGATCCGAATTAATAAAGTAAACAACACAAGCAACAATTAAACAAAAAAGAATGGAGTAGTCAAAAACTATTAATCGCGATCGCCGTCTGGCCATGCAGTGAAATGCCGATTCGATCCCTCATTGCATCCGTGGATGCCAATTATAATCATCGTGATGCCAAGGAGTCTGGCTGGAGCAGCATTGCCGATCAGCTTGCCGTCACGTTGTCGACAAATGGAACAGTTTGCGAAACACATATCGAGTGAGTGTACAATTCAATACAAAAAGCTACCCGTCATTAAATTGTATTTTTATTCACATTTTTGCAGACAACAGACTTGTGGTTCTTGGATAAGAAGGTGCTCTTTATCTAAAGCACCAATGCAATGAAAAAATTACACGTATCGAATAAATAAACATATGTAATTTCTTTTAATTCCACTTATTGTTGCCTTTGACATTCTAAACTCGCATGAGAGGGATGCCAACCCTGGAACCTGAAGCCGAATAGCGCAATACGTTGTCTGCTTTCTGATAAGTGGCGTTACCCAGCATACGAGCTGATCAAAAGTGCCTGCATCCATGTATGTGCACATTTTTTAATTATTTTTATTTTAAAATTTGTGAGGAATACTTCGCAACTCTCTGTTAAACTTGGCAAACATGCCTTCTTCCCTTCGAGTCAAATTAATTTTGTCGATCCAGCAAGAGCGCTTTGGATTAGTGTTGGGTAAAGGTTGTTCTTGTCGCTGAACATGTTCACTTGTTCTTTTTTTCTAAGTGAGTCAACTCACTCAATTCGCTCACTTGTTCTCTTGTTCAATTGTTCTTGTTCACCTGTTCTCGCTCACTTGTTCTTGTTCTGGTTCACTTGCTCTTGTTCTGTTGTTCTTGTGTTCTCAGCGAGCGAGAGAAAACAGATGATTACAAGTGTATGTGTGTGTATTGCAGTTTGGCCCCCGATCATCATGCAGATGCCAAGCTCAGTTTGCTCTTTCATATTGCAATCGTTTGTTGGCTTAGAGGACCGAATTGCTCGACATTTTCCACAAGGGCAGAATGGTCGTTGTTGTTGTTCTGCCTTACAACTGGATCCACTGTGCGGTGTGATGCTTTGTGATTTGCAACTTAAGGTAACGCTGCAATATTTTCATTTCGCCGTTTTAATATCCAATTCGGTCGCTTTGCTTTCTGATTACACTTAAAGGTTGCTTAACACAGAGTTGCCATAAATTGACAACAAACAGTGAACTAATTCAACAGTCAGGTCACCCTGAACAGTTCACTGAACTAGATACCGAACAGATGTTAGGGTACAGAACACAGAGCAACACACAGAACAAGACAAAACTGAACAGCTCACAGAGCGAGACAGACCCCTCTAGTACGGCTGGGGTCAGTCAGTCTATATACGTCAACCCAGCGTTGCTCTTTGTACGGTGATGAGTCGTGACGCCTGTCAAAATTGTTAGAGAGAGAGGGAGAGGCGTACGCTCTAATTTTTTTCCTCTCTTGGGTTGAAGGAACGTCGCTTATGTCGCTCCATGCATGACATTGGTTCTACAGAGCGTGCCTTATGTCGCTCCATACATGGCATTGGGTCGAACGAGCGTCGCTTATGTTGCTTCTCTGCATGGCATTGGGTCGAACGAGTGTCGATAAAGTCGCACCATGCATGTCATTGGGTCGAACGAGCGTCGTTTACGTAGCTTCTCTGCTGGCATTGCGTCGACCTAGCGGGCCTGGAGAGTCGTTAACGTATTGAGCGGACATCCTTGCAAAATACGTCAGTCGAGCTCATTGTGAGGGAAATAAGCGTGCGTCGACGACTGTCACAATATCGTCGACGGAACGTTGATATAGCGTCGGACGGCCGTACTAGAGGGACAGAACAGCTCTCAGAGCAAGGGAGAGACTGAACAGTTAACAGAACAAGACAGAACAACCCTCTGAGCAAAAGAACAAAAGAGCGAGAACAGAACAAGAGAACAATTAAAGAACAACTCAGAGCTAGAACAGAACAAGAGAACAATTCAAGAACAACTCAGAGCAAGACGGAGTGTACTAGATAGACTGAACAAGACTCGCTGAACAAAAAAGAACAATTGAAGAAGAACATGTTCGCTTGCTCAGTTTAAAGAACAACTCAATTTAATTCACTCACTCATGAGCTACCCAACTCTACTTTGGATTGGGTTCATCATCATTGTCATCTTCGTATCTTCGTCCTGCACCCACAACGCCACAACAGCTCGGGCCACTAGCCCTTTCGCGCATTCATTTCTTGCAGATAAAAAATTTTATTTAACATAATTATCATCAATAAATGACGCATATTCACCTTAATAAAAATTTTTAATTCGCAAAAAAACAAAACAAGATGGCCGCAGTGTGCCTTAAAAACGATCTTGATCGATATGCTTGTCACAGGAAAAATAGTTCTAATGAGCTAGTTTTGAGCTAACTCATTGCAATCAGCTGTTCAATTAATTCTTGGCACAAACGTGCCACCCTCCGGCACAGAAACACTGTGACGCCAAATGAGTACCGGTGTTCACATTAAAAAGTACTCATTCCTGTGACACACGATTTCTGTGACAAGCCATTTGCCGTTCACATTGCGCTGTGCCACTGTGACATTGAAAAGTGCCGCGCTGTGCCCCAATGTAAACCCGGCCTAATGAGTTAGCTCAAAACTAGCTCATTGGAACTATTTTTCCTGTGATAAGCATATCGATCAACTGTGGCCATCTTCTTTTGTTTGCGTCATTTATTGTGCTTTGGTTTATTTGTTTCATTGTAATTATGTTAAATTAAATTTTATAGCTGCAAGAATTGAACGCGCGAAAGGCGAAAAAGCTAGTGACTTGTGCTGTTGCTGGACGAAAATGAAGATGATGATGAACCCAAACCAAAGCGCTCTTGCTGGATCGACAAAATTAATTTGACTTGAAGGAAAGAAGAAGAAGGCAAACATGTTGCCAATTTGAACGGAGAGTGTAAAATTTAAAATGTTTGTATGTTTATTTATTTGATATGTGTACTTCTCCTATTGCATTGGTGATTTCGATAGAGAGCACCTTCTTATCCAATGTAAATAGAAATACAATTACATGCGAGTTAGCTTTGTGTATGGAATTGTACACTCACACGATATGTGTTTCGCAAACTGTTCCTTTTGTCGACAAAGGATTTCTATGTGACGGCAAGCTGATCGGCAATACTGATCCAGCTAGGCTCCTTGGCATCACCATGCTTATTATTGGCGGTGGTCACATTCCAGAGGCATTCTGACTTCAATAAGCTTAGGGATCGAATCAGAATTCCACTGCATGGCTCACAGTGGCGCACTGTGACGACGACACGAAGCGTTCACATCAAAAGTACTTATTTGGATAGTCACATCGCAGGCACAGCGCAATGGCTCCAATGTAAACACGTCTGAGTACTTTGGTCACAGTGCGTCACAGAAAACACGGTCACAGTGTGCCCCCATGTAAGCCTGGCCATAGTTCTGGTTCGTGCTGAACATACTCCATAAAGTCCATTGAAATAGGGTCCCACTGCAAAATTATAGTCCATCTCTAGATTGACAGAACAGCTGTAACATTTGTATTATTAAAATGCCAAATAACTTTTCATAGAAAATGCAATATTTATCTCAATGTTTTATTTAAAACTAATTAGCTTAATTTAATAAACAATGCACAAATCTATCAAACGACAATTTGATTACCTGCATGCCACTGGAGTTTGTGCAAACAAATAATAGCCTACAACAACAACAACTTCTGCCCCTGACTAAGAGCGGCGAAAGTCCAAAGAAAGAAAAAGAAACTCTCACTCAGCAGGTAATTGAACCAATTAACTACCGCACTTAGCAAATGACTCAACCTTAACACTCCCTTAGTTTTAGTCCCCCTCCACCATGGACTCCAATACCACGGTCAGTAATAGGACAGGCGAAGGCGGTCGTTTCATGCCACCCGAGGAACTGGCTATGCAATCCTTGACCAAGCAACTATACAAATCCCGCCTCTTTCGTGGATTTTATATGGAACGCTGCTTTGTTGAGCAAATTGGTGGCTATCGGGACATCATAGCCTTGCAGCGTGGCGAGCGAGAGCTAGAGAAGTTGCTTCTAAAAAGTGCAGGGCAAATGCAATTATTTTATCAACGATTTGTGCCCCACATGTGGATAGGCATCACCAAGAGCAGAAAAGCGCTGCCCCCCGGCCATCTAGAGACTTGTATTTGGACCGAATTGAACGATTTGGCATTTGGTGAATATTGGTTTAGCATTAAAACTATACGCTTTCGGGATCACGAAGTGCAACTGAAGTTAAAAATGGTTAGAGCTGTGGAGCCAGAGCCAGAGCCTCACAGACGTTCGCTGTCGCTGACCAAAAGCAATTCCAATAGTCGACTGGCCTTAACCCAAGGTGAGGAAACCATTGCAGAGCCTCAAATTGGTCTGGAAGATTTTATCAAAGTGCTGCAGCAATGGGGCAAGGGCATTAAACAGACCACCTACGATTTCATGGCCAATGATGTGAACAAACATAACATAATGGGCGCCATACGATTCGTGATTCTGCTTTTAGTCTCCCTAGTCGGTGGAGTGGCTATGGGTCTACGTTTCATGGGCATTTTTGCGGTGAGATTTCTCTTCGAGCTCAGTCGTTTTACCCACACAGCCACGCCCATAGTGTTTAAACTGATTGAGTTTATCAACAAACTGGTGGGTGCCTTTTTCATTCTACTAACCATGATCTGGAAGGATCTTGTGGTAAATCGTGGCGGTAGAGCAATGCCCAAACCTGCGCTGGAGGAGAACACACGCTTTCGCAGCCTAACTTATGGCTCTCATCGTCGCAGCTCCCGTCTGGGTTCAGCTAATTTTGGATAATACAAAAAACACTTTTTAGATAAATTTCCAGTATGTATGTAGTCTATAGGTTCTGTGGGGGGCATTTGTTTGTAATTAATATTGTATTTTGCTTTGAAATTGTGTTATTAGTTTTAAGTAAATCATAAAAGAAACGAAAAAAATCCCTTGGAATTTCATTCAAATGTTTGTTTATTGGGACAAACACTGAACAGTAAATGAGATTTCTATTAACAAATTTATGTCAAACAATATCGTGTTAATTAACCGTCAAATGTTAATTCATTGAATATTGGTTTATCAACATTTTTATTTTTCTTAAGCAATTGTATTTATTGGCATCACACACATTTTTGGTGAATAAAATTTATTTTGCAATTAAAGATTACATTTTATTGAAGGTGGGGAGAATCCTTTGGATGCATAGAGCCTGATGGTTAGTGTTCATGTATAAGGCCCTCTTCTGGTCTAGAGTGCTAAATTTTACATGTTTTTTTTTTAAATTTGTGAAAAGAAATCGGGAAGAGTTTTTGTTATTCTGTTTTTTTTTTTTGTATTTGGTTGTACAATTCATTATAAAAAACAGTGTATCTAACCGAAACGAATTTCGGTTCCGGTTCCGGTACGTACCGAAACTAACGTTTCGGTAAAAGGTTCTGTTTTGGTTCTGCTACTGTTTCGGTACTCAGTTCCGGTTCCGGTAACTTTTTATTTCGGTTTCGTACCGGTATTTACCGCTTAAGTAAATTTTTAAAACTTAAGTCCAATCAAAGTGGGTAAGCTGCAGTACACATGTACATATGTGTATAAAAATTATCAATTTTATTTGCGTGTGTTTGCCATAAAAATTATAGGTACGTGTTTGTATTCACAAGAGGATTAAAATGATATTTTATTAACAATGTCTTCACTAAAGTAATAAAATAAAAAAATAAAAACTAGTTACAAAGAAGATAAAATAATGATTATTTCCTAGAAGCATGATAGCGTTCAATGTATTTCCGTCCATAAGTATGATTTCTTTGCGGAGTCAAAATAAAATTCACACCGAAAAATAAACGTTTTATGCTTACTTGTGTAGCTGGAACAGCAAGAATAACTTTTGACAGTTCATACATTTCCGGAAACTTTGTCGAATTTTCTGACCACCATTATAGTACATTATATTTATTGTGGGAAAGTTTTAAATTCAGGAAAACCTTGATTGATGCCATTAAACTGTTTTGTGGAAATACTAAAGTATTTGTATTTTCCTCTTTCTTTTCATAAAAATTCATATAGAAATCGACTTTTGTTGCTTTCCTCATTTAGTTGCAATTGAACAGAAGTGGATACAATTCTTGAATATATTTCAGTCTAGGCCAGCGGTGGGCAGCCTCATAGCCCTTCTTACCCGCGCAACCCGGCCCGTTATTTTTATAATTCTACGACGCAATAGAAATTACAACAAACACACACTGCATCGCGCTGATCAAAAGCAAATGACAAAAATAAGAATGTTGTTGTACCCTTTCCGTTATTTCTGCTGCCCACCGCTGGTCTAGGCAGTTACACATGTACTTTTCTGTTTAAAGGTTAGCTTTACATTATAACGAGGGTCTAAGAAAATGCCACATAGGAATGCATTGATTTCAAAGAGACAGGTCTCGCGTTTTACTACTTCACTGAACAAAAGTTTTGCTAAGCCAAAAACCTTTTTGTATTTGAAGCTAACTATTCAGTCAAACTGCGTAAAAATCTGCCAAATCTAACTGGTCGTTTCGCAGTCTAGTTTGTACTCAGAACCAAAACTGTACCCGTACAAGGTTTAGGTTCTTTTCGTTTCTAAAAATATCGGTTCTCTGATACCGGTATTCCGCTCAATTAGGAATATCGGTTCCGGTTCAGAGTTTGAATCGGTTCTTTCCGGTATACGGTTCCGGTTTGATTCCCTGAAAAAAAATAAAAAATTTTGTGAATGCGAGGGCTGTGCAAAGGGTTCTCGGGATCCAAAGTAGTCTCCTCCAAAAAAAGATGTGTCGATGGTACCCACGTTTCCCCGAGTTACAATAATCAGAAAGCAATCCGGAAGATGGGAAGTTGGTTAGTATGAATGCCTTTATCGTCCGTAGCAGAATTGTGAAAATAAAAAAAAAAAACGATAAAAAAGGCTATATCTTCTTAAGTATTTCGAATTTCAAAAAATTCTTTTGGGATAATATTTTTGAATATCTAAGCTAAAAAAAAAATTTTGAAAAAAAAAATTTTCTAACATGTTTAAATGAAAACTTATTAGTGGTATTCCTGAAATTGATTTTCTTTCGATTTGATTTCGCTCCATACAAAGGTCATGCGGATTGATTTCGCGAAATCGGCCTCAACGCTAACGCTGATTTGTGACCTTTCTTTTCATGGTGTTTGTTTAAATTTGGCTGTGATTTATATATAAAGAACGTTGTAAGCAAAGACCAATATAATCTCTAAGATGCCGAACGGCCATATATTGGATTTGCAATATGCAGCTATTTTTTGGTGGAGACGAAAATCGCGCTCTCTCCGCTCACACAAAGTTGAGAGCGTAAAAATTCAAAAAATTGAATCTACTTGCTTGTGTGAGTAATGCTTGAGAATACGTGTGCACACCTACAGCGTCGGCTGTCGCTGTATGCTTACAAAAAGCGGCTGGCTCTAGAGCGCTCTCTCTACCTCTCTGGCTTTTGAAGATCGAGGAGCCACTTGAAAAGCCACGGCACGCCAAAAAAATCGTATGGCGTTACTCATCTTATTATTCTAATGTCTTTGTTGTAAGTTATTTTGCATTCATTATTTTAGTAATTATATGATAATTATTTAATGAATCTTAGACTGCATACGAGACAACAGAAAAATAGGCTCGCGGCCTAAAGTGCTTGACGTGGTCAAAGATGTTCAGTTCATTTTGCCCAGATACTTTTATTAAAGATGATTAGATAAATTGATTTCTCAATTTGAATCGACATTTTTTGCGCAAATTGAAAGTAAATCAACTTTCAGGAATACCACTAATATCTTTTTATATATCTTAGGCCCAAGATCCACCTATTCTGAGTAGCACAAAAGATCCAAACAATCTTGAGTGATCATTAGTGCCCTTAGGCCCCCCCCCAATTCCTAGATTCCCCACTGATTCTGGGCACCCCTGATTCAAGTCATGACCAATCAATTATTTAAAATGCAACAGGTTAAGCGGGTATCACGCAAGTGCAATGCGGTCACATTGGAAATTTGAACTAAAGTCCCATCTCTAGTGTATGCGTGTGTTAAAGTAATATTATTGTTTACTTTGTTGTTAGAGAAAAAGAAAAATAAAAGAAACCATGGACCACATCTGCAGAATCTGTAGAGACGATTGCGAAACTGTTATCCTGGTGAACATATTCGAGGAACCGAAGCAGGCTGCCACAGAACTCACTTTGGCTGAGATAATTAACGAGTGCAATCGAGATGAATGCCAAATCCTGCCCAATGATGCACTGCCCCAGAAAATATGTCAAGCCTGTGTGTTGGCTGCACAGAGTGCCTTTCGTTTCAAACGCCTTTGCGAGGAAAGCTATCATCACTTCTGCCAACAGCTGGCTTCCAAGGAGGAGATACCCGTCAAGATGGAACCCGAGCTAGACTTGGTGGACACATCCTACAAAATGGAACCCGAGCCAGACAACAGTGACCATTTCGAGACCATGGAAAGGGAGTCTGAGCCTGAATCAATAAGTAGCGATGATGATGTTGAGGATTCATATCAATTAGAAGACGAAATCGAAGAGGAAATTACCCTACCTGTGGGAGGAGGACCCTATCAGTGTCCCCATTGTCCACATCTTTATAATCTGCTGGAAAAGTTTGAAAGCCATCTCTTTACCCATTCGGGAAAACACGTTTGCGAAATCTGCAACCGTAGATTTGGATATAAGATTGATCTCACTGAACATAAAACCAAGTAAGCTTAGCTTGAAGGATATATCTATATAGAATTGTTTGGGTGTTAAAGTTTTCTCTTTATTTCACAGAGTTCACAAATTGGCTGTAAAACGATTTGACTGTAAAAAATGCAATAAACATTTTCCCTCTAAAAGTCATATACAAAAACATAAGGTGATTTTTTGACTCTTAAATTATTCGACATTGAATCTTAAGACTTTTGAGTTTCTACCTTATTCTTTCTTTTTAGTGTAAACCCATTCAGGGTACACCTGTTAAAAAGGAACCCACAGCGCGTAAACCGTACATTACTTTATCCGTAAAACAGAAATATCAAATAATCAATGAAATTGAATTGGGATCCACCAAGAAGAAAGATATCGCTGCTAAACATGGTTTGAGACCCGGCACGATTACAAAGATTCTCAAACAGAAGGATATAATTCGGGAAATAGTCGAAATGGGACCAGAGTCGGCAAACACCAATCGATTTCTAGCCAAATACAAGTTTGTGAAGATCAATCAAGGCGTGTTTGATTGGTCTACATTGCCGGAGAACAACAAAAAGTACTTAAGTGGCTACAAATTGAAGCGGAAAGCGTTGGAGTTGGCCAAGAAATATGGTGAAACGGATTTCAAGGCTACCGATTATTGGTTAAGAAAATGGAGAGAAAGGTACCAAAAGAACTCAAGCATTGAGGAGTGATAAGTCTTTATAGTTTTTCCATTTTTGTACATTTATTTATAGTTATGTTTAGCCCTTAGAGTAGGTTTATTTGCAGGGTTCTCTATAAGCCTGCACTAGAATTAACTTCTGACTGTTTGGAAAACCACCTGAGTGCCACGTCAAGTGTTTCTTGGCATCCATCAATTTAATAAAGACCCTTGCACAAATGGGACATTTGTAGCCTCGTTGTATTTTCGGTGGAGCGTTTTTGTGTTTGTTTAGATCCGATCTGGTGGCAAAACGTTGACGGCAATCTGAACACGTGTGCGTCATATAGACATTGTGCACTCTGTGGAACAGGGATAGTGAAAGTAATTCAGTCTTAAGTTAACCCTGGGGTTAGCTGTGTAATCGACTTGCCTGGCTTTGTGCTGATTGAGATCAATTTTATAGCCGAATCCCTGGTTACAGATTTCGCACATGTGTCTCCAGGTATGAGTAGCCAGATGCCTTTGGAACTCTCTGAAATGTTTGTAACTGTGCGAACAACTTGAACATTGGTAGGGCCCTCGGGGTGGATTTATGATAGTGTTCAATGATGTTAATTGATTAGCTTCAATGGCAGTCTCCCACTGCTGAGGCTGCGTGTTAACTTCAACATCAGATTTGGTTTCCTCGTAGGCTATATCCAGTTCGGGTTCCATTTTGATGACTGTGGCCAACTCCTTGGGCGCCAGCTGTTGGCAGAAATGATGATAGCTTTCCTCGCAAAGGCGTTTGAAACGAAAGGCACTCTGTGCAGCCAACACACAGGCTTGACATATTTTCTGGGGCAGTGCATCATTGGGCAGGATTTGGCAATCGGCTCGATTGCACTCGTTGATTATCTCAGCCAAAGTGGGTTCTGTGGCTGCCAGCTCCGGTTCCTCGAATATGTTCACCAGGATAACAGTTTCGGAATCGTCTCTACAGATTCTGCAGATGTGGTCCATGGTCTCTTTATCTTTTTTTTCTTTGACAACAAACCAAACAATAATATTACTTTAACACACGCACACAAGCGCATACACTAGAGATGGGCATTATTTCGAACTCGCAGTGTGACCGCATTGTACTGACTTGCGTGATGCCGCGTAACTTGTTGCCTTTTAAATGTTTGAGTTAGGTTTATATTTTCAATTAGTATAATTATGCAGATTTTTTTACCAGAATTAAGTAAAATTAGCAGCTCAATTTAATGTGAAACCATATTTTGATTCAATAATTCTGCTGATTTTGCTCTTTCTGTTTACCTCAAAGAGTGAATTGGCGCAGCGCGTGTCCAATTGTATTTTTACATTTGCTTGACGCAATTTAAAATGATCAATTATTTTGTTAGTTTCTGCAAAAAAGTTGACTCAGCAACATGAATATTTTACCTTTAATTTGTTTCTTGCATCTTTGGTATCTGGGTTTGGCGCACAATTGCAATTTATCTTTACAGGTGAGTAGATTCAATTCCTTGCAACAAATGTTGGAAAATGTTTATCAACAACTTTAGATGGGGGTGAAGTATTTAAGATCAAAACTGCAAACCGAGTAAAGCAGTTTGGTCCTGGGAACCGAACATACTCGCCAATTCACAAAGAATGCTTGCCGAAGTCATGCATCACAGTGTGTTAGAAAGAGACACTTGCCAATTCACAAAGAATGCTTGCCGAAGTCATGCATCACAGTGTGTTAGAAAGAGACACAGTCACATTTAAGCGCTATCTTCTTGGGGAACCCTGGAGTAAAGTATATAAAAGCAAGTTGGCAACCAGGTTCGAAGTTTAGCGCCTTTTAAAGTGAACTCTTGATGAAACAGACTCCAAATCGGACTGCCTTTTATTGCTAAAAACATCGGTTCCAAATTACTTTCCAATCACAAGCTTCTGCTCAATGCATTTATGCATTGCTACTTCTTTATTAACCTACTATGTCAGAATCGAATCAGAATTTATTCTGGCCAGCCCAGAAATGATATTAATCGACTGCCCGGCAAATATGTTAGTTTGGTTCTTTTCAGACTTTTTACAGGACTTAAAGCATTTTTGGAATGTGACGGTACGTACACATACTTGGTTTTCAGGGCGATTGCGCTAGATTATATTGGAAATAAATATAAAATGAGGAAAAAATACACACGGTTTATTATTTATATTTTCTTTATAGGGTTTGTCTTTCTTCTATCTTCTACAATCTACTCCACGCTCTAGTGGATCGTGAAATATGAGAATTTCTCTTCTCTACAGAGTTTGTCCGGAAGGTAATAGGACTGATTATCTTCCGCCGCGACTGTACTTCGGAGCGCACCGAAATATTATAATAGCACTTAGAGTTTGACTGTCCAAGCGAGTCCTGCGAAGCGTCATTATAAATTTTCACTCTCAAAACTTACTTGTAATGGCGGTTCTGCTTGCATAACTTTTGATTACTCAAAAAGATCTGGCAATATTGTTGTTTTTTTCCACCATTCCAAAATGTCTACCTTCTTTTGTTTTAGAAACATATTAAATGAAGAAGTGAGATTGTTAATTCATAACTAGAGACCGGATTTATATGCTTTAGCATATTTGGCATATTTTGTATGAAAAAAATATGAGTATATGTAAAAAGCATATGAGTATATTCTTGAAATTTCTTAAAACCAAGGCTGCAAACCGGTCCTGAACCGAACCCCTAAAGGGTTCGGTTCGGGTTTTTGGGCCCGACGAACCGGACCGTGAACCGAACCCCTAATATTTTTGAAAGCTCGAACCTGAACCCGAACCGGACCACTTTTTCGAAAAATTAGGTTCGGTTCGCAAATTAAGTAGTTATTCCAGGGAAATAAAGAAATTACAGGTAATCCGACTTGTATCATTCTAGTTCAGATTTATACTATCGACATCAATAATGGAGCGAATATGGTTCGAGCTGGAGCACATTTAAATGATAACTGCAGAGCAGAAAAGGAATGCAACTATGTATGAAGAATGAAAAGTTGATGATGGTTGCTCATGTGAATCAAAAGAATTTTTTGATTTGAACGATGACCTGAATAGATTACCTGGAGGACTCAATAATTACAGTTCGATTGTTTTAATCGTTTAAACACTTTGTAAAGACCAGTGCTAGACTGTTGGACGCGATGGAACTCAGTCTACAAAATGTGCAAACGTTTACTAACTCTTAAAACCGCTTTAGCTAAAAACATTTAAATGGAACGTATTTCAAAATATCTGTTTAATGCTACGGCCAATAATAAAACTTTTTGAAGCTGCAGGATTCACAATTACTACCAAGTAATTTTTAGAAAAAGAAGAATTGTTTTAAATTCCTTAGCAACACATTGTTTATAAAGATCTAAATGCCTCGATAATCGTTCTTATATTATGAGTTCAGTACCAATTTTTGCTGCAATGCTCCTAGACCCAAGATTTCCAACTTAGGTATCTTCTGATCAAACAAATAAGTTGTAAAGCAGCACATTACAGAATGCTGACTGACAGCAAGACATTCTTAATGAGAGTTATCCAAATTTAACTTTAAACGACTCAACGTCTGATTACGAAGAAGAGAAGTTTAGTTCTCAACTCCACTTTAATTTACGTATTAACGTTGAGCTCTTGGTCAATAAGGTTTACGGAAGTTGATACTCATATCAACAGTAAGTAGATCCAGTTTAAGTAAATTCGGAATTTCTTTAGCAGTTGAAACAGACAGTTTAATGCCAAGTGGATTCAATTCGTAGAAAAAAAAAGCCTTGATCTAGTAACCACAGATTTCTTTGCCACCTACCGCATAAATTTGTAAAAGTAAAACGGCCAATTCAGCCTAAAACGGAGCCTACTAGATGTCATGGGTGATGTGTCGAACAGTGTGAAGGCAGACTTACCTTCAACAAAGCAGTTCTCAAAAGTTGAAAGTGTCAGCTAATGAATTTTATTACAAAAATTAGATTATTGAAATATAGAATATTATTTTAAAATGTAAGTATTTATAAATCGAAACTATTCATAAATGTTTTTGCGAACCGAGGTTCGAACCAAAACCTTGGGTTCAGCGGTTCCGAGAACCGGTCGAACCCCTGAACCGAACCTTCTGCAAAATTTTAGAGGTTTGCAGCCTTGCTTAAAACTGCAACTTTTTCGGTACTAAGATTGTAAGCGCTGTAGCGCAGCTGTTAGCTTGACTACGAGTCTAAGATACCCAGGTTCGATTCCCAGACGGGGTGTAATTTTTTTTTTATACATACCAATTTGTTGTAAAAAACTAAATATGAAAATTAAAAAAAAAATGGTTAGAAAAAAATTTGATTGCTTTTTAATATTGGAAACTCAGTTGCAAAAATAAATATCGTATTTACTATCGTATTTATAAGAATATTTTATCGGACAGAATAACTCTGCACCAGAGTCCGGCGCGTCGCTTTCTAATGTACAGCGCTCTGAGGTAGCGACGTCGGCACACCGACAGTATACGAGCTTAGACTCCTTTCTTTAGCAATAAAGTATTAAATAAGAGCGCTTTCGCGAAGCTAAAAAAAATGTTATTTTGGATGAGGAGCTTCTAGAGAATCTGAAGTATATAGAAAATAATTGTTCGGAAATCGTCAACACTATTTTTCTACTAGAAAAGCAAAGGCATAGTCTTATTAAATCAGTGCAGATAATTCTCAATCTTCAAGAGTCTCTTAAGCTTGCACCTGGAGAAGTTGGGAACATTGTTCGGAAGAAGCTTGATAACGTGATTGCAAAGAATACCTGTTTGGAAACTCGGATGCAAAAACTACTATAAAAAAGGAATTTCGGAAGAAATATTTTATTATGGGCGCACTATTACTTCTCGCGATGTTGAACGATCCTTTTCCATATATAAAAATATTTTGTCGGTCAGGCGAGAAAGACTTACAGCCGAAAATATTAAAAAAATTATTGTTGTATGTTGCAACTCTTCATAGTTTGGATAAAAAAAATAAAACAATTACTTAAATAATTTTACTTAAAAGTTATTGCTTCATTTTTTTATTCACTTTTTTGCCCCCACCAAGTTTCTGCTAAGTTTCACTTCCATTGTTGAATTTATATGTAAAAAAACATATTTTTTAAACAGTTTTAAGTGAGGTTTCCCTTTTCAACCGAGATTTTGGATCTTTTTCTTGTGAGAAAGTATTTTAGCCAATTTCTCGTATATCCAGTATGTTCAACCATTTTTTTTGTAAATCTTCATATTTTGAGTATCTCGAAAAAAACACATTTCTATGCATAACTAAAATGTATTAAAATAATTAAAAAAAAAAAAATGATTGGTTCTAACTGGGACTCGAACCCGGGTATGCATGACTCGTATTCTAACACCTTTACATCTTTGCCAAGGCACCTTTATTTTCTTAATGGAAAAATAGCACATATAAGAGGAAAAAAAGAATATACTCATATGCTTTTTAGAATAATTTTTGGGAATATACTCATATTTTTTTTAGCATATAAATCCGGTCTCTATTCATAACATAACATAATTCAATTTTTCTAACAATCAAACATGTTCAAAATTCGTTTAAATAAGCACAAACCATGAGCAATGAACAAGGCGAAGCCGTCAGCCTCTGCTGAGGCCAATATATGTATGCCTAGCTTCACCTTATTAATTCCTAAATAAGCTCGCATACGACAAAGTAAGACAGAGTGCTACGCAAAAGCCACAACTGGCAATGGCCTTCGCACTTGTGATAGGAAATTAAAAAACGCCCGTGTCGAAATTAAGCGAAAGACAGCTGAAGATTGAATTGGTATTCATGAAGTAGCGCTATACTGTCAGCCGGCCTCCTTTGTGGTGTTGTGCGTGTCTTGTTTTAGACAAGTTTTGGACAATATCCTATCCTAGCAAAACACTCATAGTACACAAAGACATTTTATTTTACAAACATTTCCGCCTCCAGTCCAGCTTGCTGTTTGTTTCGGTTACGGTATTGATAACCGGTTATATAAATGAAGGTTATACGGTTACGGTTATAAGAATAAATTTTATTTTGGTTACGGTTGCGGTTTCGGTTTCAAATTTTAAACTGTTTTTAGCGGTTACGGGTTACGGTTAACCTCTGCTATTTTCAAAAAAACTCTAAAGACTACAACCTTTGGAATGTAAACTTTTTTTTCTTATATTTAAAGTAAAAATTTTTATATTTACTTCAATTTTTATATGTACTTTTAGCCCTTAAACATGACCGTATTGAATGAGTCTCTCTGTACAGATAGTCAGAAATTTTTTGCCCATTTTTGGCCTGTATTTCAAGAGTATCATGAATGCATCAACTTGGAGCTAATACCCTTTGGCAAATCCGAGGAAAGTGTAACACATCATTTATAATATTTTTCAAAACTTTAACCTTTATTTACTTATCCAGCTGCTTCCCACAGGTTATCTCTGTCCCCATGGCCCACAGGAGTGTCTGGGTAATCGTTTGCATGACTGTGTACTTCGTTCCAAACAACTGAATCAATTCGAAAAACTTCAATTTGTTTCTTGTCACATGAGTAACTTATTATGGGTCAAGGAAATGAATCTTCAATGTGCCAAGTCTTTAAAAATTTTACAAGTTGTAAGAGAATGTCTAAAGCCTAATGACCAGGCCGCGTTATATCAAGCTGAATCGGCTCGTGTTACCGCCCAGTATTCGTTTAGTGAAATTCCTGCCATCATTTACAATGGAGTTAGTATAAAATAAATCATTTCCATTGAAATTTATAATAATTTTTGTTTGATTTATTTTCAGCTTTTCAATGACAGCCTACAGGAATTGGCCACCACAAATATACGGAAAAGTTTGTGTCAAGAATTCCGAAAATCGGGACACGTACAAACCAAAGTTTGTTGACCGTTTAATGATATTTGCCAAGCAATTTCAATTAGCGGAAAATCAGCATGCAAATTGCTTATCATTTGCGACATTTATTAGATTCAGCGATAGTTTCAGTTGCTGGCAATTCTAACTACTTTCCAGTCCATTTATCAATATGGTACAATTATTGGAGAATATTTTATTAACTATATTATTTTTGGTTTTACTTTGGCTATGCCTGCTGCATCATTGGAGATTGAGTAAAATATGCGAGGAGAACAAACTGGAAGCAAGAACCAAACTGAAACAGGTAAATATTGATTAGGGCAACAGAAGAAAGTAGTTTGGAGGAATATTTAAAGCTTTTGAAAGCTTGTTTACGGTTAGCACACAGGTGTGAAGGTGTATGGGGGTTTTTTAAGGGGAGGGCGCCACATAAAACAAAAAAACTGACTTAAAAACCGGCTTGCAACTGAGACACAAGACATGCTCTCGACATCAAAACAGTGGGCTGAGACTTTATTCGATGGCCGTCGCTTTATTTTTTGAAACACTTTGTTGAACGTTGTAAAAGTCTGGGATGCAAACCGCTCGGAAATAATGACGGGTTCGGTTCAGTGGTTCAAACAGTTACTGAACCGCCGGTTTGGTTCATTGCATGGTTTTTGGGTCTTACTGAACCGCGGTTTCGGTTCAGTTTCTGCTGTATTCGCCAAACAAACTAAGGAAATATATTTTTGATACATGTAGTCAGTTTACACTAGTTTACAAAACTGAAAAAATTTGAATTGAAAATGAACCAGGGTTTCGAAATAATTTTGTTCTTCGCTAATTGAGACAACATGTAAGTAAATTGAAAAAAACTTAGTGCCGATTTCTCTTTTTCCAGATAGCTGTTATGTGTCAGTTAGATAAGTTCACAACTTACTTTGCTCTTTGCAAGGTTATGTGACATATGGCTCTATGAGAAACGTAAGATGCAAAATTGGCCCTTAAAGATTTTTTTCATAGGTGGAAGTTCAGAGTCTTGATAATATCATATTCGAGCTTGGATCTGGTGTCGAATACGCAACCGTTCAGTCTATATCAGGCCTGAATCCGATTGAGCGGAATTGATAAATGTTGTGATCCGTATATATGTATTTGCTATCACGAGGACCGAATGATGGTAAGTGGGATTTTTAAGTAAGCAGCCTAATAGCACTGTCAGCTCTTGGAAGTGAGAACATTTAACAATTCCGATTCTCTTCAACACTTGTGATGCAGGAACACCTGATACAACAAATGCAACATCTTTAAGTCCTTTACAATCAAGGTTTTTTTTAAACTTTAAAACAAATAGATTGCTTTTCATCTTCATCACATATAAACATGGTTAAGAATTATTTAATCTAATTTTTATTAAATTTATCATTCTTAAAACTGTTGATTACACTGTTCAACAGTGAAAAGTATCCAGAGCATCGTTAACTAATTCCAACGTGCCTACTCATGCTGATTACGAGATGGTATGTCAAAGACATATCTTAGTTTCCGTTTCCAAGATATTCGCGAAAAACTAAATTTCCGACTTTTTGCCGTTCTAGAATTTTTGTAGGCCACACTGAGCAATAATTGCTAATTTTCTAAATCTTCTAGGATAGTACACACATCAATGCAACTGAGAAAAATCAAACACGCCATATAACTATTGCCAATGGTATCGAAATTGGCCTTCAAAGACAAATTTTACTTGATTTATAGCAAATTTGGCAAACTAAACCATTTGCTACAAGCCATTCTATTTGTGGGACATTCATTGGCGTCATATCATCATATAAATTAGAAATTCAATTAAAGGCACATGGATATTTTATGTTTTATGGAATTAGTGAGAATGAATCAAATTTTTAAATAATAAGTGATAACGTTTAGTTCAACAAATGTCTTAATACTACAAATCACAGTGTTAGTTAACAAACAATTATTTTGAAAATCTTTTTATACAGCGTTCAATTAAAGGATGTTTTAAATTATATGGCAAACACATTAGAGTTTTGTCGTGAATTTGTTAATAGTGAGTCAGCTTCAGATTTTGAAATCACTTCAAAAATTCGTTTTGGCTTGAGTCTATGACCTTTTGAAACTCTGTAATGGCCCTTCTGACTACAGCAATTCTGAGCTCTCACCGACTCAATTGGATACCCAAACACGTCGTCCAGTTACCCCCGTCCCTATAGGATTTAATCTGACGCTGCCACCATAACAGCGATCTGCTCCGAAACCAATTAACCTAGTCGTGATACTGTATGCAGCGTTATCGCTGAAAATGCTGCTAGTAGGTTCTGATCCAAAAGTTTATTAATACTTCATCCAACGTTAATAATTTTCCGAGTTCATACGCCCATTCACTTACAATGGGAGTCCTTCCAAGTAAATAAAACCAGCCCATTAACGAACCTCCTCCAAAGTTCCGCTTGTAGAAAGATTCGGGCTCTCAAACGTCCGAATAATTAAAACCATCTGGACCGTCAAGGTGAATTTTCTCGTCTGAAAATATTACCTTTTTCCATTGATCGGTCCATGACATGTGTTTTTCGGCAAACCCAATCTGCAAATTTATGCGTCCTTTAAAGCTGGTTACTTCATTTTCTCCAATAGACGATACTCCAGTAATTGTGTACACGACGCTTAGTACGGGTATGTAAGTCGCTCTTTTTGCGCAGTCATTTTTGTAAGCCAGCCCGAAATAGCGGATTTTACCGGAAGAAATTTGATATATATTTAATCGATTGTATTATATTCGCTTTAAATTGCTACATTATCCCCAGATGGAGATCTTTCAATTTAATGGCAATTGCCTCCAATCCTTGTTTTGTGTTTCTCTTAGTTTTCCCTTTCCCATATCAATATGAGGGAAACTTCAATAGGATATATTTGTATCGTTTAAAAACAAGTATACATAAACAAACTATTAAACAAAGAAAATTTTGCACCTTCTCTTTCTTGAGGACTTAAAACACACGCCTTTAATAGAATTTCGCTTCAAAGCGTTCACAAACTCTGAATAACGGGCCAGCTTTAGCCTAAACTAACTGTTAATGCTCTCTTTGAGCTAAAAATAGAAATAGAGAGACCAATGTAAATGGGAGAATAGGATTGGAAGATGCCTTCTGGTTCCAATACATTTTAAGGTGACTAAACGGACCTGCCTTTAATTGAATTTCGCTGAGCGTAGTTCAACATATGCACTAATTATGGTAATTTTTTGGCAATTTTGTCATGACCGCAAGCAGAGTTACAGCCAATAATATCCGAAAATCAAGATTAAAATTTATGGGAGGCAAACTAGATTCCCACCCCAAATTTTTATAGCAGTTTTAAAAAGGCAACTTGATATAGCATTGGCTTAACTAAATATTTAATGTAATGTAAAATAACAACATTCATGGAATGCTACTTTAACATTTGCGATTAGTATTTAAAAGAAAAGTCTAGTTCTCCCTTCTCTTTGGCGCTGCATGAAAATAACAATAGCTTAACGGTCTCCGCCGCTGCAATTAATGCCCGCCAATCGTTTCGGCTTTGTGCTAACTGGCACCAAACCCAGATTGGCTCTGTATTTCCGCACCTGGTCTTCCCATCTCACTTTCGGTCTCCCAACGTCTTTCGCCTTCCGTTTGTACACATTTTTTACTGGAGCTTGTTCATGCTTACTGGTAGCATGTCCTTGTCCATCGGCGCCTGCGCTGATGTAAGTTTCATAGCTGCCTCATCCGCTGCTGTTAATGTCCATACTTTTGAGCCCTACTGAGCCCGTAGAAACATCAGTTTACAAGAGTAATTCTTCTGCTCAGTAGAGTAAGAATATCTTTCGAGGACATTCACTAACAAGATATCAGAAGATGGTGTCAACATTCTAGGTCCATATCCTCAAAGCGTGGTCCCTCAATCGTTTGCGTGGTGAAGTTCTTTTGACAGGGGTGGGTACCAAGCCCGCCGCACCAACCCAATGAACAAGTTAAGAAAAGCAAAGGAAAATTCTTTAAAATAAAGGATTACTTAAAAATATGTTTCTTAGGTATTGATATACCGAATATTTACTAAAGCTTCAGTTATTACTAGTGAATTCGTCGCGTTCTTTTTGCTGCCCTTTTGTGTTCTGCCTCCGTACCTTCTCGATAAACATTCCACCTATCATCCGCTAACATTGAAACATTCCACTTGCCCTAATATCGTCTTTCCATGATTGCAAGATCTTGATGAAAGCGCTCCCCATGCTCATTACTAAAGGCAATTGTCCAGAAAAAAAGTCCAAAAGTCTTCTGGTTTTTTTAAAATTACGGAGAAGGTATTACTACTGATTACTGTTATCCAAGTAGCCTTTTTATAATTCGGCCACAGTTCTACTATCCGCAAATGTTAACGTAGCATTCCATGGATGTTGTTATTTTACATTACATTAAATATTTGGTTAAGCCAATGCTATATCAAGTTGCCTTTTTAAAACTGCTATAAAAATTAGGGGTGGGAATCTAGTTTGCCTCCTATAAATTTTAATCTTGATTTTCGGATATTATTGGCTGTAACTTTGTTTGCGGTCATGACAAAATTGCCAAAAAATTACCATAATTAGTGCATATACTGAACTATATGATGATATGACGCCAATGAATGTCCCACAAATAGAATGGCTTGTAGCAAATGGTTTAGTTTGACAAAATTGCTATAAATCAAGTAAAATTTGACTTTGAAGGCCAATTTCGATACCATTGGCAATAGTTATATGGCGTGTTTGATTTTTCTCAGTTGCATTGATGTGTGTACTATCCTAGAAGATTTAGAAAATTAGCAATTATTGCTCAGTGTGGCCTACAAAAATTCTAGAACGGCAAAAAGTCGGAAATTTAGTTTTTCGCGAATATCTTGGAAACGGAAACTAAGATATGGCTTTGACATACCATCTCGTAATCAGCATGAGTACGCACGTTGGAATTAGTTAACGATGCTCTGGATACTCACAAAAGGTCACAATTTGTTGAACTGTGTTATTAGTTCCTTCCTCCAATGAAGCAAAATGTTTCTTTTTAAGCTGTTTTAAAAAAAAAATAAAAAAATAAAAATATTGTTCTGCTCTGGTTTAGGTTCGGTTCGGACTTCCCAAAAATTCCGAAGTCTCCAACTTCGGAGCTGTTCAACTCCGAACCGGTTTGCAGCCCTGGTTTTTTGTTATTGTCGGGAGTGCCACAGAAACCTCTTCCAACAAAATTCCAATTCTTAGATGCCACATGGTTGGTTTCAAACCTCCCCTGTTTTTTAAGAGGTTTCTCGAAGCTACCTTCTCAGTGGCTCCCTCTGTCAATGGCAGCGCCATCTACTTGTCAGCCAGCAGATTAAGGGCTGCAAGTTATACCTCATGTTTGGCGACAACAAATTTTATGTTTCATTTATAAAGAATATTACTTAAATTTCAATTATAATTTAAAATTGCATCATAAAACATATAACACAATCAAAAAATTTCAGTTAAACATAAAAATAACCCATAACTTAAAAAGGGGAATTTTTTTGGCGAGAGATTCAGCCCTGGTTTTCAGAGATGGAACTTCAATTGGAACATTCGGTGTTTTAACTGGATTTTCTAATAAGAAAATGAAATCTCAAAGTTCTGTGAAGCCGAAGAGTTTTTCGAGAGATTTTCAAACCAATCGTCGGCAAAATCTCTAGAGATTTCTGTGGCACCGCCGTTAATTAGATTTAGCTACCTGCTTTCCAATAGTATCTTCTAGTTTAATTTCCTCCTCTGAGTCCAAAACTCCATTGAACAATTTTTTATTGGGGCTGTTTTCGAGAAATCGCGGAAAAGCTAGTTTTTTGATTGGGAAAAAAAGGTAATGCTTTCTTGGAAGGTATTTACTTAAAGCCTTTATAACGCCGAAGTCAAGCACCGGATTAAGAAGTGGGATATGTGTGAATGATGGGGCGTTCAATTAGCTTCAAGAAAAAATTTACTATTCATAATGAATGAACCGATACTGAAGATATACACATTTTTCTAAAGGTACATTTTAGGGGCCGTTAGAAAGATGCATTATTGGGTCCTGCTCCGAATACCGACTCGATTTTCGTGTAAACAATCGAATTTCGAATTAAATTTATATAAATTTTAACGTAAGATCCCGTCGCAATTTTCTCTCGATTTGAGCTCATTTGGGACTAAGCAATCGGTTTCAGCTGCTCCCACAATTCCGAGTTTTGTTATACCTGATCTAGTAGCCGTAGGAATATTTGACGTATTCTATAGAACGTTTTCAAATTTGACTGCAAAATACTAAAGTTTACCCGAAAATCGAGTCGAAAGTCGGAGCAGGACCGATTAAATCAAATAATTTATAAATATCGATTGAACGGTTTTCGAGTTATTAGCAAAAAAGGCCAGTAAGCCCCCCGGATACAAGCTGATTCCTTACATTTTGGGTCATTGGATTGGAAGAGAAGGAAGGAATACAGCGAATGTTATTTTATAAGATATGCTGCTGCTGCGTCTCCCGCCCATGTTCTAAAGGATTAGAGACGGCGCATTACAAACATTTTCACGGCCCACTTTACCCGACATGTTTCATATAAGTCTTTAAAAAAAACAGGAAAAAGTTATTCGGGCTTAACTGGGAATCTGCACTTTAAACTAACAACTTATAGAATGGCGCGGTAGCACTTTGAGCTATTGCACACTTTATTAGCTTTATATCGAGAGGGCTGTTTATACTCTTCGCTGTGGTGGTTGAGCTTACTAAACGTTGAGTTAAAAAAAAACAAGAGAGAGGTCTATAAGACAGCCAACTCTCTCTCTCTCTCTCTCTGAAGAAATCCGGATTTGGTGTTGGTATAAAGTAAACATTATTCGATTGAGTAGAACTTAACTCATTTTTGAAACATGTGAAACATTTGTAATAAAAATTTTTTAAAACAATTTAGTCCAGTGCTGCCCAAAATACCAAAAGCCTATCCCATGGGATAGGAACTTATAATTCTGCCGGCGTCGCAGCCGACACACGCATAGAAAGAGAGAGAATACGTGTGTTTATAAACAGAACGCTCGGCGGCTTGCCCTGTCCCGACGCATGCATTCGACTTTTTTTTTCTCTCAAGAGGCATTTGTTTGTTTGCTTGTTGCTCATCTTTGACGTCATGATGTTTACTTCGTGTTTTGCTGCTACGCACACACGCGCAAAGCATGATTGTGTGAGTTTGGGCACCACTGATTTAGTCATACTTTAAATTAAAGGCAACTTAGTTTCTGAACAAGTGTTCAAGTACAAGTTTTAGTACTTTCTATTTTATTTAAAATTTAGTTTTGTTTAAGAATGTATTTAATTTTTTTTTAAATAAAATTATCCAAGAATATGTTCACTTTCTTTCCTTCTTAGTCTAAGATTAAGCAAAATTGAATATTTTCACTTACCATCTGAACCACTGTGCCCCTTCGTCTGTCCGAATTTAAGACTCACCAAAAGTGACAAAAAATATCCACATTCAGTTTCAGTTGTTGAACTAAAATCGAATTCAACGGTTCGCATTTAGCATAAGTATCAACTTGGGCTTGGCATTCAGACCCCGTTCAGCGCGAAGGCCAATCGATTTGCTTGAAAGAAGAAAGTTAAAAGGACGGCAAAAATAAATTCGCTGATTTGGCCAGAACAAAAAATGTGGAAATTTTTGACCATTTTCAGTGTGTTGTTGGTGCTGGGCCTGAGCTTGGCTGAACAGCGTCAGAAGCGTCAGGCAGATAAGGTGCAGTTGAAAATCTGAAATCTGAAATCAAAGTCGTGTAAATATATCTCAACCCTCTCAGCTTCATATCACCCTGCTCTATGAGTCGCTCTGTCCGGACAGTCGTAATTTTATGCATCAATTGGCTCCCGTCTACGAGGAGTTCCAAGAGTTTCTGAACATTGATCTGGTACCGTTTGGCAAATCCCATTCCGAACAAAACGGAGCCATTTTCCATTGCCAGCATGGTCCGGCCGAGTGCGAGGGGAACCGTTTGCAGAGTTGTGTGCTGAGCAGCACCAAAAATCAGGCAGCTCAGGTAAAATTCGTTGTTTGCCAAATGCTGGCCTTGGACCATGCCAGTGTGGATCAGGTAAAAGACTGCAACATTTGTTTAAACAATTAACGAGAATAATATTGTGTACACACACACACACAGTGTGCCCGAGAGGCGAATCTGGTGGCCGATGTGGATGATTGTGCGGACAGCGAGACGGGAACTAAGCTGCAGCTACAGGCGGAGCTGGTTACCAAATTGTATCAGCCAACATTTATACCCACCATCGTGTACAATGGCGTAAGTAAATGTCCAATTGGTAACCGAATGCAATAAACTGGTTTCAATTATTTTGCGTTTTCGATTCAGGTCTTCAATCAACAACTGCAGGACCATTCATTGCGGAATTTCCGTGCCACTGTCTGCTATATGTTGCGTCAACAAAACTTGCTGCCCCCCGGTTCCAGAGTGTGTCAGTGAATCGAATCGAATTGAATCGAAGAGGGAATACGAAAATCTTACTGCCAGAAATTGTACTACGACCAATAAACTCCAAAATAAGCATCAGGCTCTCAAGTCTTTAGAGAAAAAACGGGTTACGCTTCACCGATTCTATTTAGCTTGGGTTCAATGACTTCTGAAGTTCTTGCTTTGGATAGTTCTCAGCTTTGTAAATGTTAGACCTGTTCTGTTATTTAAGTTAAAATGATAAATTGAGTTTAAATTTCAGCCAAGGAGTTCCCGCTATTTTATTAAGATTCTTTGAAAGTGGATTTAAGATCAACAATATCAAGGGACGGAAGACTAGCAGTATCAAATGTGTATAAAACAGGGAGAAGAATTCATGAGAAAGAAGAGGAACCTCCAAAGACTCTCAGGTAGGTTCGTTATTACTTCAAAAATCAATCCCTCATGAAAGACTCTATCGAAGACTCAGCGATCGAGTGCGCGAACACAAAATATGTTCACTTCAGAGGAATCGTTCAACAAACAAAACGATAGATTGTTTGTGCTGTGTCATCAAACAAGCGTCGAACTGGGTTCTATTTATGCGTTTTTTCATATTGTGAATATTTATATCGTGATGCACATTATACATATCGCTCACTTACTTCAATACTGGCATAACTCAAAAAATACGATTTTTGACTTAATAATGCAGAAATGTGCGCGCTCTTCTGTACTATTTTATGCAAAAATTTTCGTATTGCTATCTCTTCTACTTTCCATGTGAGATGAGAATATGTCGCAATATCATTTTCCAGGTTCATTTTCATGTTGATGCAAGAACCGCCATATCTCAGTTGTCCTGCTGTCGATATTGACCAAACATACTTCGTCTTTCAGTTAAAACATCATATTTTCAATGTTTATTAATAAGCATTCTAAATTTATAATATTTTACTTTATTAAGTGAAAACTAAAAAAAAAACATATTTTTAGATTAAATCCATTAAGAACTTCAAACGTGTTTTTCTCAAAATGGATTATTTTGAGTTATGCCAGTATTGAAGTAAGTGAGCGATGTGTTTGTAAGTCTATAAAAAAGGTCATAAACAGGATCGTATATGTTCAATCTCCGGAAGCTTACATTAAAACAATTTCAATTATAATTATGTTTAAAATCTTCGAATTTTTTTAGACGAAAAATCGACCAAAGCAGACATTAATATGGAAATAAGTAATTGAATTTTTTTGTGTGTGTATTTTTAAATAGTAAACTCAATCCATCCCCACCTCTACTTGCCAACGACAAAGTATGATATTTATAAGGATAAAGTGAAACAGGATTTTCAGCAAATCTATAGTTTAGAATTCACCTGCGATGCCATTACAATTACCAAGTTCAATTTGTAAGAGTTAAAAAACTAATTAGTAACTTTTGTTAATATAATAAATATTTATTAAATTCATATTTTTTAAGCGCAGTCAGATTATAGTTCTTATTACGCGTCAAATGACGCCTCAGTTACCTCAAAAGACCTGTTCATAGTTAAGATCCTGGTGTTATTGAAAAATATCGAAAATATCGATAATATCGATGTTTTTGACACCAAAATATTTATATCGAAATTATACTTTTTCAATATCGCCAAAAATATCGATATATTTGAAATATTCGACATCCCTAGTCCGAACTCATTCTGGGAGTTCAGAGAGGACCCTTGCCCAAGCATTGAATTAATTCTTAATACATGAGGTGAGCACTGCGAATTATAACTGGCCAGAGAGACTTCGGCGTTGCTGGAAGGCACAAGACGGTCATTTCGAATAAGTTGTTCTACAAACTCCTAAGAAGAAAAAAGTTCTTTAACTGTAAGACTTGTCAGCATTAGCCGCTCAAAAATCTTTAGGAAGATTTATATTTAAAAAATAGCGGATAGCTAACTTATTCTCGACCGAATTTTATGTAACCTTGTCGATGGTATAATTTATAAATTAAGGTTTAAAAAGATTTTCTTCGAACATTCTCAAACTTATCAGGCCACTATTTTGACTATTTGCTTGCCAATTTGACCAAATTCCCCAAAATTGTGTGTAAATCAATAATAATTCATAGCTGGAAAGTATAAAGCAGTTTCTGTTTAAAACTTGAACATAGGACTCGACCACGATCCAAACGTTGACTTAGAAGACATATACTGGATGGGCGGCTGTCCCATTTTTGTCCCCTGGAAAATGTTAAAACTTTAACATGATGTTCATATTCAGTTAACTCAGCCTAGGTCATAAATGGATGCCGCAGCCGATAATAAACAAGTCAACAACAGATTAAATTACGGTTTGACAAGGGTCAAGAAGATGCGTATATTCTTATCACATACGCATGCGCACCACTCCAACTTAAATTCACATAGAAAAATAACAAAAAAACAAAATAGAAATAAGGAATAATTCTTAATAAAAGAGAATTCACTCGCCAGAGTGAGGCAGTACAAATTGAAACTTACAACAGTGCTCATTTAAAAGTGTATATTTATATACAGTTTCCATTGAAACAACTACTTTTTCGACGGATCGTTCCAATAGCAGCCAGAGTCATCCGATTTGGATTAAGCTTAGCAGAATTGTGTGGTAGGTAGCATATAATTATTGATCGGTAACAAGTTTTGTAGCGACAGCATTGAAACCAAAAAATTATTCAGACTTTTTCAGATCAATCTTCTGTATGGCAGCTATACTAAATAGTTGTCAGATTTTCATAAATTTTGATGGAATTATGTGAAAGACAAATATGCACCGTAATTGTATCAAAAGACTTCTTTGAAAGATTGGTTGAGATAGCATTGATACTGACGAAGGAGATCGCTTAGAAACAGACGGACGGACATAGCAATATCAAGTCAGCTCGTCACGTTGATGAAGTAAAGGGTGATTTTTTAAGAGCTATAGGAAAGTTTTTACAAAAAAACACATAAAATTCAGAAAAATGCATGAAATCTTTCCGTATAATTTAATGTTTGAAGATTATTTTATGCAAATGTTGACCGTGACTGCGCCTCAAATGGTACATCCGCTTAGTCCAATTTTGGCATACTCTTTCCAACATTTCAATGTTGTCTTTCAATGCGTAAATTGAAGCAGGCTTGTCTGTATAGACATGAGCTTTAACATAATCCCTTTAAAATAGTCTAAAGGCGTTAAATCGCACAATCTAGAAGACCAATTGACCGGTCCCGAACGTGAAATAAAATTTTCGCCGTCGCCTCTCAATAAGTCGATTGTTGCGCGTGCTGTGTGACATGTGGCACCGTCTTGGTGAAACCACATGTCATGCAAGTCAAGCTCTTGCATTTTGGGCAAAAAAGTTGGATATCATCAAAGTTACGTTACGATTCGCATCATCTTTAAAGAAGTACGGTCCAATGATGCCACCAGCCTATAAACCGCACCAAACTGTGACTTTTTCTGGATGCATTGGTAGCTCTGGAACAGGTCGTTCGGCTTCAATTCTTGCATCAGCTGTATTTTGAAAGGCTTCACACCTAAATCCTTCCGCAAAATTTTCCACGTTGTTGAGTAACAAAAGCCCAATTGCTGCGAACGTGGACGAATCGATAATTGATGGTCATCATTAACACAGGCCGATACAGCTGCGATATTTTCTTCAGTTGGCACTCTACTTAAGCGTGTTGGTGGTTTAATGTCCAACAATGTAAATTGGGTGCGAAATCTAGTCACAATAGCCCGAATAGCCGCTTCAGTGGGTCGATTAAACTAACCATAAAATGGAAGAAGCGCGCGATGAACTTTCTTAACAGAGCACGCATTTTGATAATAAGTTTCAATAATTTGCAAGCGTTGATCGTTTGTAAGACGATTCATGGTTAAATTATAGACCAAACTGAAGATGTTTGACAGTGAAACGAATCACGAAACTTGCATGAGCTGTTTAAACCAGTGTTGCCAAAAAGATAATAGCTACAAAATCATTACTAAGAACCTAAGCCACATTTTCAGCCCATGCGATTTAAAACTGAAAGTAAACTTCTGCTCAAGACTAAGAGTTTTGGAGTTAATACTGCATTAATCCACCCTCACATGTGGATTATTCCATTGCTTTCTAACTTACCAGAGCTCTGTAGATCTCTAATGGTGGCACGCAGAAATTGTGGTGACTCTTTTTTCTACTCTCGGCTTGCTGTGATTATCCTTAATACTCATCGATAGCAAAATATTCAATTTGTCTTTGGTGGACACGTTTTCGATTCAGTTAAATACACAAATGCCGTGTTCATTTTCGGGATAATAATTTATATTGTTACAATATGGATACAATTCATGGATTACATATGTGCGTATAGTACATGCAGTTTTGCTTAGGGCCACTAAAATTGTATTTACAAATCATATTTATATAAATTCATAAATTTTTGTTTAATTTCTTTGTAAAGGGGGGGATGGAAAACAAGGGCGATGAATATGGGCCAAATCGTAAAAATAAAATATCGTAAGGTTGCTTTCTGTTATAAGGTTTAAAAAAACGAACGAACCAACAACAAATGACTTAAGTTCTAACGGTCTTTAAGCTATAAAAAAAACTACATTTAAATCAAATTCAATTTCTGTGCAATAGAAATAACAAAAAATGTTAAAGCATACTTTCAGGCGGCAATCTTCCACTCAGACCGCGGTGCCTGAAGCTTTGCCCAGCGAACGACGCGGCGCTGGCTTTGGCGGCAACTGTGGCTTGACTGGTGCTGCAGCAGTTGTAATCGATACAGCCTGGCCTGCATTGGCCTTCTCCTGAAACTCCACATAGCCGCTCTCATCACTATCGGAGTTCTCGTCGTCGGCCTTCTCGTTGTTCACCTCATCCCCACTCATCTTTAGCGTTATGCTGCTGGAGCTGCTATAGTTGGTGGCATCGCTGTTGTGTCGCAGCTGCTGCTCCAGTCTTTGGTAGATCATGATTTGTTCAAGCACCTGCTCCTGTTCCTGCTCATGATTGGCATTTGTGACTGTGCTGGCTGTTTCACAGCCACTGGAAATGGAACCCTCATCGCTATCCGCACTGGAGGGCAGACCCTGCTGAGCTGAACTTGAGCTGGCTGGAGCCGTGCAGCTGGCTGTGGTTGAGCTGGAAGCTGTCGAGGAAATGGACGATTGAGCCTGATGTCGCATTTTACGCATTGAGCTGCGATGCAGCATGGTCAACATGGCCGCTTGACGAAAGTAATGATCGTCAGCATCGTCCAGATAATCGTCGTCCTCGCCATCGCTGCAGACGCCACTGCGACGCAAAACAGGCACATCTTCGGTATCATAATCCGCCTGAGGATCAGCACTGGGATCACTGTTAATGGTGGGCAGCAGGCTAAGAGGCTCTTCGTCCTCTTCCTCCCCCACCGCATCTGGATCTTTCAAGTCATTCAGGCTAACCAAACTCTGACTGCTGGTCTTATTCAGCTGCATATCAAAGTAGGGCAACAATTCGTTACTCAAGGTGGTGTCAAATTTCAGCAACTTTTCAAAGTCATCCGAATCGGAACCATCTGTGGGTGTCTTGGCCTCCTCCGGGGCGGGCAACAGCAACTCTTTCACCTGATGCGAAGAGCAGCAAGGGCTGGCCACTTGAATTTTGCCCGTACGTCTGATGGAGTGTCCACGGCGACAGCGTCTTCGTCCCAGAGTCATGGCCGGATAGAGTGAGTCCTTTTGACAGCAGGGCATCATTTCGGGCTCATTGGTATCCTCAATCTCATCGCCCTCCTCCTCACCTATGGCCTCCTCGATGGCCATTAGCTTGGGTGCCGATTTGGAGCGTTCCAGGGGCGGTCTATAGTTGTTACCGCCCACACTTAACATGATCTTGCGACGCGGCAAGCTGGGATTATCGTAGACAGCGTTCGCCAGACTAAGACGAGCATTTTGCTTTAGAATTTTCTCGCGTTTAAATTCCCGCAAAGCACTCTCAAGATTATCCTGGAAGAAAGGAAGAGAAATTAGGGCTTAAGAATATATAAACTTGGCTATAATCTCACCTTCAACGTTTCGCATATATCCTGGGCAATCTTCTCTTTGCTACATAGCACCGCATGACAACGCAGTTCGTGTTTCAATTTCCTACCCTCATGCCGATAGATCCAACAAAATACACGCGGATAGTTTTTGGGTGCACAACAATACGTGATCCGATGGGCCCAATATTCGGTCAGTCCATGCTGTCTGGTGGTGGCCTTCAAACCCGAAGCACACACCTTTACGCGCATTATGACATCGGGCTTGGAATGTTGGGTATAGTTGCGCCACAGCGTATTCAATTGCTTCTCCACACAACCCTCACCTGCTAAAGAAATCACAAATTAAACACAGAATTCTTTAAGAATTTTGTTTCCAACTCACCCTTGGCCCAACCGGTTAACACATTGCCCAAATAGGAAACCTTAAACTCCGGATCTGGTGTACTTATATCCACACTGTGTGTACGCTTCCACCACAGTTTCCCCAGACTACGGGTCAGGGTGCGCATGGCCTTGGAGCTCAATTGCTGTTGATCTTCCTGGTGGCGACCCACATGCTCTTGCCGTGTACCATACAGTAGATCACGCGAATCTGTGGTGAGTGTCACCACATTGGTCACCCGCACAGACTCATCAGCGCCTGCAATGTCACCATCCTCCTTGGACACACGCTTAAAGCGTTCCAGATAAGGACCCGTCCGTGCACGTCGTCCGCTGTACGTATTGAATTTGCCTGCCCCAGCCTCATGGGCAAGCCGCTTTTGCTCCTCCTTCTCGAACTTCTTGGCATTGTAGGTGTTGCCCAAAAGACGAGCCAAACTGTTGCTTTTGACAAACTTGTGCTGCCGCGGCGGTGTACCAATGGGTACCGGCGGTGTGGGGGGCAGTAGTAAACTACCCTTGGACACGACTTCCTCCTGTGACTTTTGTTTCTTGGTGCTGCCAAAATTGAAGAGAGTGCGACGCTCTTTGGATTTCTTCAATGTGTTGAGATTTGGTTCGTTGTTTGGTGTGGTTGGTGCTGTTGGTGTGGCTGGGACTGGGATTGCTTTGGTGTTGCTAATCACCGCTTGGCTGGCGTTGCTCAAATCTTCATACTCATTGTTGTTATTGTGATGTGTGGCCACAATAAAATCAACTTCATCGCAACTCTGCAGGGTTGTGTCCATTGTTGTTGATTTATTATTATTGTTATTGTTATTATTGTGGGCCATTTTGGCTGTAGAAACGTCTGTTCCAATATCCGTTGGTAATTAGCTACGTCTGGTTCATGTTAAAGAAATGCTGCAATCGAAACAAGACAGAAAAAAAATTGATATTAATGAACGGATTTTGATGGGGCAAAAGGGGAAATGACCATTCTTACAACAATTTAAGGCATACAAATGGTAAAAATTATCGTAATGTTTGAGATACAATTAAAATAAATTTAGGAACCCAAATTATCCATTAATTTGATGCTCAATATTAAAAAATAGAAAAATTCGTTTCTAAGTATTCCATTTCTATTCTCGAAAGTAAATTTTTCCTTATAAGCAAATATGTCCAGGATTTTGTGATTTAGACTCAACAGTTTTCTGTATGATAAACCAATCTATAATAAATAAAATAAATCTTAAAAAACTTCTCGATGTATAGGATGTTGTCTTGAACAGTTTTCAAATGAATCTGTTACATATTTGATATTTGTTTATTGCTTCATAAACTTCTCTTCTTTGTAAAAAAAAGTCATTAAAGCTTGGTTCAAAACGCAATCGTTTATACTAAAATCTCTAGATATTTTCAATATTTCTCTGTGTGTGTCGTTATAAAACTACTTAATTTTGTGAACCCAACCTAATTTTTCCAAAAAATGGTCCGGTTCGAGTTCAGGTTCGAGAAGTCAAAAATATTAGGGGTTCGGCTCATGGTCCGGTTCGACGGACCCAAAAAACCCGATCCGAAACGATTCTAAGGGGTTCGGTTCCGTACCGGTTGCAGCCTTGTGATAAACTTTAGGTTCATCGACCATATGACCTTTTTTGCAGTATGTGTCGTTTCTCTGAAGGAGCAACAGGTATTAGAAATAAAATTTACGCTGCACAATATTAAGCGATAGTTCGCATAAATAGTGGTTAGAGCGAGACGGAAAATTCCCCAACGCACTCAGAGAACGTAAGTGTGAGCAAAGAGCTGACTAATTTCTAGCAGAAACGAAGTCGACTATACCAGAGTTCCTCAGTTCCTCAGCGATAGCCCTGGGAGCACGAACTTACTTGCCGAATGCTTGCCGCAGTCATACTTCATTGTGTGTTAGAGAGAGATAAAGTTACGTTTTTAGCGCTCTCTTTTTGGGTGAACCCTGGTCTATACACTCTAAATTTATCTCTGTTCATAACTTTTAAAAGAAGACACCCACACACCACAAAAGAGAATTGTCGACTATATAGCTGGTTCAAGAACCTTGCTGTTTTATCATCAGCAGGCTTTGCCTATCTTCTGCAAGTCATGCCAGAATTGCTTTGACTTTTTGGGAATTCATAAGTGCGGCAGAAGTGCAACACAGCCCGCAAATCGACAGAACGCTTCGTATATGTGTGTATTGTAATGTAAAATGGGCTATACAGCTCCAAAGGGGTCAAGCCAAGCTTCTCCTTAATCACTTGGCGTGTGTGCTTTTGTTAGCACAAGAGAAAAGGACTTACAGTTTAACGCCGAATCCGAACGGCCAAATTTGAGAATTTGCTTTTTCATGGCTAGTTACTTCACAGCTGGTGAAGGTGACCGGATAATGAAAAGCTATTTTCTAAAGAAAGAAACAACTTTTTTTATAAGATGTTCCGAGGCGGGGTCGAACCCTCAACCTCCCGACCAGCAGTCCAGCACACTAACCGCTGGGCCACACAGTTATGTATGGCAAATTCTCTCCCCTCAATTTGGTATAAGTTAATCATTAGTGTGTCTTACAGTGCAATCTTTCATTATTATAGATTGATACTCGTGCTAGAAAGAGCTAATACAACAAATGCGACATTTTTTAGTTCTTTACATCCATCTTTTTTCCGAAACTTTAAAGCGCCGATGGCCAGCGAGAGCGAGGCCAAAAAGTGAGAGTGTATTAGAATTTGCTTCGACCTAATAGCTTCGAACTCTGTCGAGCGAATGACGCTTTCTTGCTCTCTCGGTGTTAGCTTCGGCAAGCGTTCGGGTCATGTACGTGTGAGTAGCGAAATGTTTTCGCCCCCGGGATGGATCCAGTGGCCATCGCTGCTTTAAAGCTTAAAGAGTTTTGTTCATCTTTATCGAAAAAATAAACATGGTAAAGAATCATTAATTCTTTTATTTACCATTTTTAATGCTTTTATTTATTGATTTCTTTAAAATATTATAAAAAAAAGGAAAATGTTGTTTTGCAAGCTGTTTCTATAACAAGTACAAACTCGACATTTATAAAAGCTTGAAAGAAATGTAATAGAACATCTTTTTTAAACCGGACCCTATTCTGCTCAGGTTCTGGTTCGATTCGGACTTCCCAAAAATTTCAACTGACTGGTTTAACCGTAATTTGGGTCAAATCACCCCATACTCTTTAATAAATGCTTCCAAAGGGAACAAATAAAGTTGTGCAGATGTATGAATCAGGCATAAGAAAAAGGCGTATACCATACTTAAATCAAATTTGTTTATTCTATTTTTAAATCGGATTGTTTTCAAATAAAGCGAGCTTTAAAATACCAATGACGCGTTTTTTCACTTAATAATGGCCCCATTTCACCGATGGAAAAAGCCAGGGATTAAGATGTGTTTCCTCGGTTGTGTGACGGCAGCTTTAACAATATTCACGGTAAAGCCAGTTCATTCTTATACCTGTTTGTTTATCACTCTTTGAATGCATAATTTTTGTAATTTTATTTGAAGTGAGTTTGCCTTTTCTGATTAGACCACTCTCAAGATGATTTCAACTTTTAAATTTGTAATACTTCACTTTCACTGCTCACACTTAGCCCATGACAATCCATTCCGTATCACACCTAATCTAGCTTGCTTCATTTCTAAAGTGTCAACTTGATGGTTAATTACCGCATAATTAACACTCTAGCTGTGTTTGCTTTGCAGGGGTACAGCTTACAAAATGCAAATATTTACGGTATTATTATAATTATTATTTTTGCGCCATACTGAGTCGTTGAAATTGCTGAATTGTGGGCTTTTGTGTGATATTTTCACATTATTTAGATATAAATTTGTTGTTAAAAAGCAGTTAAAGATGCAACTATCAAGAGTCATTAACTATTAAATGCTAAAAACGTAGACGACAGCAATTATGAGGGGACAGCTGTTTGGTGTTTTTTTTTGTTTTAAATGCCTCAAAGCGCCGTTTAACTGAGAGGTAATTGTGTGTGGCGCAGTAGTTGAAATTAAGGGTTGAATATTTAAGAAACTAAACTGGTACACATAAACCAACTGGAACTGGTTAAGACAAGTAGTCTTTTAATAACCTGTAGCAAAATTACAATGGGGTAAAATAAGTTTAGCAGAAAAGTGTAAAAGCTTTAAAGTCTAGATCAGCGTTGGGCACAGAAAACATTCCTTATCAGCGAGAATCCAGTCGAACAGCGATCTACAGACTGCAGCAGTCTGCTGCACTGCTTCAAGCTGGTCTCGATCGCTTACTTTGCACTTGTTGCGCTGTCTGCATATACGAAGTCGAATTTGCCGCCCCAAACTTACATATGAATCTATGATAAATTGGGGGCGGAAATTTTAATTCATGTATCTACTAGCAGTTACTCGCCGTGGGTTGCTACTTTCCCTCTAGTATTTTAAGCACAGATCGAGGAAGTGATAATAATCTAAACTTATGGGAAAATTAAGAAATTTCCGCCATTTTTTCTTAAACCTCGTCTCACACTAATCAAAACTCAATATAACATTGTTAAATTTTCGTGTTATTCACACCTCGTTTTTACCTGTCTTCATGACAACGCGGTTTGGCCTACACCTCTTATATATCCTTCCTAGAATAATTAATAATTATTAAATTTTATCTAGTTTTCACGATTTTTTTTATAATATAAATATTAACTCATATGAAAAATTTACAAACTTCGCGGTATTTTATAAATATAAAGAAATGTTAAGATAAGTATTCTGCTATTCAGAGCGGAGACGAATCCAACAAGTTCTAGATATTTAAAATCGGTCCAGCCGTTTTTCTGTTATAAATGTTTTATTTATATAGATGATAAATTACAAGGGGCAAATTCGTCATCTCACTTCTACGAAAACAATATTAGTTAATTATCCATAGATGTTTCTGTCCAACATCTTATCATTCGAATCCAAAAAAAAGCTCTAAAAGGTATCGCACTTCTTTGGCTATTTGCTAAATTTAGAAGACCAGTCTGAGGACAAAGTTTTTATCGTTGGGAAAATATTAAGGGTGCTGTCTACCATCAGGTGTCATTTTTTAAAGGTTTACAAATGTGAAACATCTTTATTTTCGGTACGGACGATTTTAGTAGGAGTAAAATTTGATTTCTGCGTCGCGTGACGTTGACGTCATTCATATTTTGTATTGTTTTGATTTGTGCAGTTTCCCGGCAAACACACACACAAGAGGATGGTCAGAGGGGGGAAGTGAAGAGGTAGGAAAGATGCTGAAGAGGGGCAACTGGGTGGGTTTTGGAAAAGATCGGGGTGTGATCTTGGTGCGATCTTGTGGTATGTGGGAGAGATTTGGGTGGAATCTTATCTGGGCGGGATCTGGGAGCGATATGGGTGGGATCTGTGTGGGATCTAGATGAGGATCTGGGTGGGAGATGGTCGAGATCTGGCAGAGTACTGGGTGGAATTTGGGTGGTAATGGGGGTAAGATCTGGGTGGGATCTGAGCAGTACCTGGGTCGTTTCTGGGTGGGATCTGGAAGGGATCAGGGTCGGATCTGGTGGTATCTTGGGGGGTGAAACATCTTTCGATCAGCGCATTAAAATTCCTGAAAAAATTAAAGAACTCTGCAGCAAGTGATCCTGTTTTTAGTATTTCCACTTCCCGTTATTTGTCTTCTTTCGAAAGAGCGACCTTGCTGATTTATATATCATTGAGAGAACTTGTGATTTGTGTCCTTTGACATGCTTGGAAAAGAAAACGTCAATGAATTAAACTTAACTGTTAAACTGTTCAGACTTAGTAGAATACACCGGAATTTTGACATATTTTTCAACTGACAGGTGTTCACACATGTATGTATAAAAGCAGCTGACACCAAAAAATATGGCAACCAGTCAGTGTGAACGCACAATCATTGCTAAAAGCAGACAAATCAAGAAAGCTAGTGTGGCAAATGTTCAAAAGCTTTAGTCTTCCATTTCCTACTCTGAAAATTGAAATTTTGCACACAAAACTGTCCACATGGCAACAACTTCCTCATTACGTTTTGTGCATTTTTTTTTTGTTATTGTTGTATTGTATTTTGATTTAATTTGCTTATTTTAAAATGCGCGCTCACGCACAACGCAGAAAAAAAACAGCAAAAAGAAACATACAGAAGGGAAATACATATGAAATTAATAATGACAGAGCCGAGGGGGAGGTTCCCCTTATAACAATTACTTAGTTTTTGTGTTTACCTTATTTATTTTTTCTTTTGACCAATTTCAGCGCACTTTCTTTGTGCCTGCTTCTTTTCATCATCATCTTCAGAGAAAACCTGCATACAAGAAGTCAATGGCCTCAGGGGCGGGTGGGGACAGTTCAAACATCGATGACGATGACAACGACTACTGGGCTTTCTTATGTCTATGTATGAATGAGTGGGCCGCCCGCATAGTTTTAACATCGCAAAAGTGAAAGCCCCCCAACGAGAGGCAGGCCAGAGACACCTGCAGACCAGCAAGGTCGTTGCATTGGCCACATGTGAATATTAAAATTACATTCAACTTTAACTTCCTTTGCTCTGCTGGTGGCCATAAATTAACATAAATTCCATAGAAACCAAACAGTTTTTGCTTAAAGTATAATTCTAAATCACAAGCACGATTAAGAGTGTCGGTCATAAAAATCACAGCCACTCAGACAAAAGAATAAAAAACAAAAACAATTCACCAGGCATTTTTGATTAGATAATGCAACTCTGTTAGGTGCTCCCAGAAGTAGATTAACAACATGCGAAACTTGTCAAGTCCAACCAAAAGCATGTGATGGCGGTCTTTGTACACAAATTTATTGATAGTTATCAGAAGATTAAAGTTCTAGAATAAGTGAAGTATGCAGATACTTCAGGTGGCCTAATATTTGCCTTGAAATATGTGGGGTTACATTCTTCCTTGGTAACAAACAATGAGAGAGGCCGAAGGGCGTCAACTATAAAGCAGTTTTTACTTTCATCGATTCCAGCGATGCTTTTTTGGTAACTGGCGCCTCTCAGTCGCACAAGCAATTGACTCGCTTTAAAGTGAATGGCACAAGCAGACGGCGTAGCAAGTGCACGATCAAAATCCTTGAAACGCAGTGCAATTTCTCTCCAGCAGCCTTGTAGCCTTAAGTTCCCACTATTCCCAAGTACTAGCAGGCAAGACGCTAGAGTCTTTCTACTCGAGGTGGCCCAACTGACACATAACGCCAGCAACTTGTCAGCCAGCAAAGCCCAAAACGTGAGGAAGCAAATTTACAAGAGGACAGTTAAATGTATCATAAATGGGTTTAAGAGAAACGTTGTGCTCGAGTGTGCTGTGGGAAACTTCTGCCCAGGACCGCCAGAACCACTCTTACCCTGTTCTCTGAACAGTTACCTGATGGGGGGATTAACACAAAAGTTGCAAATGAAAGCCTGAACTCCAAGGGAAGACAACACGACGTCCGCCACTTTCTCAATTGTACGTGGACCCAGGGGATTCGACACCCCTTCTATAACCCACCTCATTATCACCCGCAAACTTTTAATTTACTCACTCCTTTAATCTCTCCTTTCACCCTCTCTCTTCTCACCTACATGTAGAACGATTCGCTCTTGAAAATTCTTACTTTGATTACGAATCGTTCTTAAATTTAAAATTGACCGTTAAAAATTCAGAAATATAAATAAAATTTCCAGATTGAAGATAAAACCATTTCGTTCTTAAACTTCAACTTCCTAAGTTATTTTTTTTAACAATAACTTAGTCACAGCTCGCCACCCTTTGAAACAACACAATCATTAATAAATCTCACACTCAAATCAGCAAGTTCTCAAAACAATGAAATCGCCATCAAATGAGCTGCATTTCAACTTGTTTTTTTCTTTTTTGTAAGCTATTCTCAGCTATTTTTGGCTACTTTTCTCAACGGTTTTTTTGTTTTATTATTGTTTCTGTTGTTTTGTTGATTGATCATCATATCATATCATTTGGTGGGTAAACGTTTTTAATTTAAACTTATGCACACACAGCGCAAAAGCGTCAAGTCATTTATCAACATTTTTTGTATTTTTAAACAGCTAAATTTGCGTTGAGCTGCTCTCCAGCTGTCCGAGAAGTTTTTCCCATGCTGTTTAAAATGCAGAAACCACAAAACGATTTGTTTAAACAGTGGAGCTTAGCCAAAGAGTTCTCAATAGGCCAACCCCGACAGAGTTTGGAAAAAATGCAATTTATTATTATTACAAGATATGCTCAGGTGCTTGTGGCGCTGGAGTCGCAGTTAAAGTATCCAAAAACTGTGTCAACAGCAAATTGAAAAGTTGGTTCAATTTGTTACCTTTAGTATAGGCCGAATTCAATTTAGCCATGGCTCTGCGTGTGGTGTGGTGGTCCGTCAGGTTAAACAAATCGTAAATATTAACTGTCTGGGCCTAGGCCCGGCTCCAGCACCAAAAGAATGTCTCAAAATAAATAGGAGAGAACAAAAAATAACTCGCAACTAAATTAAACAGTTTCGCAATTTGTATTTTTTTGTTTATTTTTTTGGGCATGTGTGTCATGCGGCGTTGTCGCCTACAAAAATGCGAGACATAAATGAAGGTGAGAGGAGAGGCCAAAAGGAAGTTTGCTGTTTTTGTACGTGCGAACGCATTGGAATGCATTTAATTGAATCATGGAATAAAATACAATTGAGTTTGTTTGAGAGATTTAATTTGACAATTTCTGTGTGTTGGTTGACTCAATTTGGCGGAGATGCCCAATAAATTATTCACAATGGGGAGAGCTTACTAAAATTTGTACTATTTTGTAAGTGGACTTGCTTATAACCGCTTTCCTAACCTCGAAAGATGGACCACACAGGATCAAAAAAATGAAAGTCGTTGGAAAAAGTGAATCGAAAATAAAGTAAACATTTTTAAAACAATTTTATGAAATTCAAACAGATTTGAGGTCGGTCTCGTTGTGTTCGTACATAGTGTTAAAAATAGGAACACAACATCGTACAGCAGTTTCTGTGGCATCTCTGTCAAATCATCAGCAATCTGTGCCTGATCCACTACCAATTAACAGCTTCCTCCTCATGCCTGCAATGCCATAACTGCATGAGAACTCCAATGCGACTCAACAGCAAAAACCAGCACAACGAGAAAGGGTATAGAAGTAAGAGATTTGTGCTACCTTTTAGAATGTAATTATCTCTTAGTTTATGTAAGGGGTGCGCTGTAGTTACAGACAGCCAGTCAGTAAATCACTTCAATCTATCTATGTGTGTCTGTCGTTAATACTCACGGGGCCTTGACATGATGCTAAATTTAAGGACTTAATTTCAAAATCACTAGCTCTCTAAATGGTAGGTATATAAATCAGCAGCTATAATCTTTCAAAAAAAGAGAAGAAAAAGTAAAAATACTAACAAATAAGATCACTGGCTGCAGTGTTCTTCCTTCTTTCCGTAATTCGGTCAAGTCACTGTTAGTCTCCGTTAGTCTCTGTTAGTCACTGTTAAGTCACAGTGAAGTTACTGTCAAGTCAGTATCCAGTCACTGTCCATCCACTGTTTAGTCACTTCGGTCAAGTCACTGGTTAGTCTCTGTTAGTCACTGTTAAGTCACAGATAAATCACTGTCAAGTCACTATCCAGTCACTGTCCATCCACTGTTTAGTCACTTGGTCAAGTCACTGTTTACTCTCTGTTAGTCACTGTTAAGTCACAGTTAAATCACTGTGAAGTCACTATCCAGTCATTGTCCATCCACTGTTTAGTCACTTCGGCCAAGTGACTGTTTAGTCTCTATCAGTCACTGTTAAGTCACAGTTAAGCCACTGTCAAGTCACTATCCAGTCACTGTCCATCCACTGTTTAGTCTCTTCGGTCAACAAATAAGATCACTGGCTGCAGTGTTCTTCCTTCTTTCCGTAATTCGGTCAAGTCACTGTTAGTCTCCGTTAGTCTCTGTTAGTCACTGTTAGTCACAGTGAAGCCACTGTCAAGTCACTATCCAGTCACTGTCCATCCACTGTTTAGTCACTTCGGTCAAGTCACTGCTAAGTCACAGTTAAGTCACTGTCAAGTCACTATCCAGTCACAGTCCATCCACTGTTTAGTCACTTCGGTCAAGTCACTGTTTAGTCTCTGTTAGTCACTGTTAAGTCACAGTTAAATCACTGTCAAGTCACTATCCAGTCATTGTCCATCCACTGTTTAGTCACTTCGGCCAAGTCACTGTTTAGTCTCTATTAGTCACTGTTAAGTCACAGTTAAGTCACTGTCAAGTCACTATCCAGTCACTGTCCATCCACTGTTTAGTCACTTCGGTCAAGTCACTGTTTAGTCTCTATCAGTCACTGTTAAGTCACAGTTAAGTCACTGTCAAGTCACTATCCAGTCACTGTCCATCCACTGTTTAGTCACTTCGGTCAAGTCACTGTTTAGTCTCTGTTAGTCACTGTTAAGTCACTGTCCATCCACTGTTTAATCACTGTCAAGTCACGTCAAATCAGTGCTTAATCACTTTCAAATCACTGTTGAGTCACCACCACTTTCCCTTTACTTTCCACCCTTTTTCACCCCTCCATTACCCTACTCGCCCTGGGACACTACGCTAAAACAAAAATGTAATATATACATGAAGTCAGCGTAGTGCTGCAGAGTCACGTGACGCTAAAATCACACTTTACTCCTACTTAAATTTTCCGCACCGAAATTAAAGATGTTTCAAATCAAAAAGTGACAAAGTGACTTGAGTGACAATCTCTAAGTTGGCTAGAAAGATTTCCAATTAATATTAAAAAAAACATTTATTCATTTCTTTCAACTTACAATCTCTTCATCTCTTGTTCATGGAAAATTTCCAAAGGAAATTCCACTTTGTTACAATGTCCCTAGTCAACCACATCATCATCATTATTATTCTAAGGGAAGTCAACGAGAACGAGAAATAGCTAATCCAAAACCCTTGTTGGTAATTACCTTCAGAAATGTCCAAGTGCTTTATAAACTCACAAAACGTGGGAATTTGATATTTGAAGGCTTAAATAAGAATTTGACACGCAACAGAATATTTAGCCATAGCAGGTAGATGAATAACAAAGAAATCACAGAACCTTTAAATCTCCTTAATCTTGCGACTGCTTTTCCCCTAACTTAAATCTAAAAATCATTTCTTTTTGTGTTTGCGATAAGTCACTTTAAACTCACATGACTTATTACGCTGGCAAATAAATCGCCAGAATTCCAGCCCTAATAAAAAAAGCCATAAAGAATTTATATACAAGTACATATGTTTTTTGTTTATGAACAGGATTAAAGCATCAAGTTCAGGTTTTTTGTTGCAATTATGTTGTTTCTGTTTATTGTTGTTTAACAACTATTTGACGCCCAAGAAAAAAAAACTGATTGACGTAAATGATATTAAGGCAGGTATTTGTCAGAAAAAAAAGATCATAAGATTTAATGGGTTCGAAGGTTTAAAGGCAGACCACAAAGTTGTTGTGGGTTAATTGAGGTAGCATCCAGTTTGTTTTTTTATTTATTTTTACTTCAATAAAATTCCTGGCCGTTTTATTTTTTAAAAGGCCAGCCTTGACTTGATTTAAATTCATTTCAGCAAGCATACTTTTCCATTAGAATAAGTAAATCACAAAACCTTTTAGGAAAGGCAAACAAATAGCTTGACAACCACAAAAAAATATTATCTTCTTCGGCCATAATAAATATTTATGCATAAAAAATTATTTAATTAAAGTGCCTCGAGGGTAAGTCAAATAAACAAGCAAAAATTTAAGAAAAAAATATTTCTATCTAATAACTTTATAGAGAAAGTTTAGACTTAAGTGTTTGCCATTTTGGCTAATTATAAGAGACAATTTTTCGTTGTTGATGTTGTTGCTATCTTAATGCGGTGCCTTTTTATCAAAGACAAAATAGAAAAAGCAAATAAAATTCACATATAAATTTAATACTCTTTTTATGTATAAACGGGTAGATAAATTTTGTATTAATGTTTGGTGTCGAGTAATTTTAATTATGCGAAATAGAAATTGAACCGGGTCATGAAAGAGAGTTGGAATTATTTGATTGGGGAGGTTTATAGTAGAAGATTTAACGAAAAGTTATTTTTTTAATGCACAGAAAGTAGGGTTGCTTTTGCAAAATTGCCTTTTCTGCATAGATTAAGCAGTTGAAAATTGCAATAAATTTGTAATTGCAGTCATTGCGTCCTGAAGCAAATGTACATCGTATTTAAGTGGGACAACAAATGACCGAGAGGCCCTTGAAATAGTACTGTACAGTGCAAACCTTTTGTTACCCAAATGTAATTTTTGTTAATTTTATAATATGTAAAATTTTGATCAACCGTAGACAGTTTGACTAAAATCAAAAGCAGATCGCTGAAACTCATATACATTTTATACTTATTTTGATGATTATTTTGAGGTTATCGTTAAAAATAGAAGCTAGGTGCATTGCGCAGCAAGATTCTCAAGACTATATTCGATGATTTAAGCTTGAAATCTCTTATAGAGAACGGACATGGTTGCTAGCGATTTCCTAATACAGTGCGTAACTTATATTGATAATAAATAAAAATCTTCTGAGTATGATACCCTGGGGTTCGATCATCTCTCGCGCAGTTAGTTTTAAACCATACAATTTTTTATTTAACATATTTATGAATAGAGCATTGATTCGTGTTCTGGCGACCTCAAAAAGAACAAGCAAGAGCGCTGCAGTCGAGTGGTCAGACTCCTGTATGTTTTTAAACACTATATTTATTAAAGGAAATTTTCGACTAAGTCATAATTTTAACTAAAGTATAAATTAATAATACTTTTAATACGAAGGTCAAGCTAGTCGATAAAGAAGCGTTTGCATTTTTGGCTTTTGGTTCGGATTATTAATTTAAATATTTCACTGGTTTGGTTTACGATCTTGAATTACCAGTTCGGAAAGTTTTAGAGCCGATTTGTATCCCTGATATAAATTAAAAATGTTCCGCACACCCACTTAGCTCTGTGATTTGGCGATTGCAGCTGTATTGGATTTTGCTACAAACCTGCCTTTGGGATTAACAAGCAGTTCTCTCATGAGGTTGACATGAGGAAGACAGGCAAAGATCGCTGATGATTGAATTGAGGAAATTCATGAATTAGCTATACGATCAACCAGCCTCCTTTGTGGTGTTGTGCGTGTCTTGTTTTAGAAATGTTATGAAAAAAATCATAACTACAGATACCTTATCAACATTTGTAAGCAAAGTAAGGCTGCCTTCACACTGTTCAACACATGACCCTTGATATCTAGTAGGCCTGATCGATCGACTTGCTTGGACTGGTGATTTCTTCTCTATTCATATCGACACGACCCGAACGCATGCCGAGGCCACTGCCAAGAGAGCAAACAGCTTTTTAGTTGATGTCCAAAAGTCGATGAAGTAATTTTAATTTCTCACTTGCTGACGGACGCTATTCTAGTGTCTAGTCCGTTTTGGTCGGTGGTTAACAAAAAGTAAAAAAATTTATTTATTGCTTTTTATGCAAGTAGTATAATTTCATTTCTTAGGGTATCAAATACTTCGTTATTGTTTCCCCAAGCCCCACTCTCAGTTTCATTTTGTCGCCATCTTCGACAACAATGGATCAGCAGGTTTCGCAGGTATGCCAAATGGTGGGTTTCACCATGCAATCCGTGTACTTACACTCAAATAGTTTGTCATCGACCTGAAAGGGTCTGTCGCTCAAGCTAAAAATTTATTAGCGAAAAAGAAAAAAAAACACGAAACAAAGCGGGTTAATTGAGCAATAACAAAAATGCAAAACATGCATTATGTGTGTTTTGTATGCGTTTGCACAACAACAACAACAGCGAAGAGAGTCTCTTGCAGCACAGAGCAAACGTTTTGCAATCTCCCACACAGATTTAGAGTCCGGCTGGGAGATTTATATTGTTGTTGACCATTTGACATTTTGATTTTGTTATTTTGTTGCCTACTGCAATGCAATTGCTTTAAATTAATTGAATTTCGAGTTGGTTTTTGTAGTTTGATTTGATTTTTTAATTAAACTTGAGCTTGAGGCGGTAAAAGTTGAAGACTTGCACAATTATCGGCTTATATATACATATATATATTTTATTTGTGCGGAGAGTGAAAAACAAAGTTTCTCCAAATGGCAGCTGATCCCATGACTAAAAAAATAATAATAAAAAAATTTCCAATTTCAACTGATAAGTTGCAGCTGGTAAGAGGTTATTAACCACCTTTGCTGGGTGGCCATTAAATATGAGTTTATGGCTATAATGAGTGTTAATGGGCTGGGAACTAACCTTGAGGAATCAATATTTATATGTATGTGGAACGATTATCACAAGGTCAGGCTGTTGTTTTCATTCGAGGTATTAATCACTTTTATCATTTTATTACATGAGATACTACCAGAATTTGATCGAAAACGGATGTTATTATAAGAGGACTGTCTTAGAAGCATATTTTCCATTGGAAAGTCTGGAGTAATTTAGCGTAAAGTTACTCAGAACAATTGGATTTTATAACCGTGTAGAGTAAAAAGAGTACACTAAAGTTGTGTAACAGGCAGAAGGAAACAATTCCTACGAGTCGATATAGCCAAGTCCGTTTGTCCTACACAGAAAACAAAATCAGAGATATTCAGGCTAAAATCTATCCCAAAACGATGTCAGAAGTCGGTCAAGTCGGCCCGAATTTTCTCAAACCATGTACGATAAGTATGGATTTTTCAATCCCGGAATTCTTGACTTGATTCGGATTTTAGCTATTGTTCGATTTGAGCCCGCACGCACCCTGACTTAAGCTTAATATTCGATATAATAAGCACCTCAATTTTTTAACGGCCTTTTTGCATTATCAAACCAGCAAGTTCTAGTCGGCTCGAGGTCATTTGGGATCTCTTCAATACACTTGACCCATCGACTTCAATTCAGCAGCTGCCTTCTCTTGCTGGAAGTGCTAGAAATGGTAGGGAATTCCAATGATTAGTGCAAAAAACCCACACCACCAAACACTCCTAAGCTGTTAGAAAAATTTCTGTATGTGTGTGTATACCCAGAGCTTTTCTCTCGTACTTGCTCTCGGTTTCTTTTTGCTCTTTCAGCTTTCACAGGTTGAATCCGTACTTACTACAGTCTCTAGTCAGGATCATTTGATGTCTGAGTAGGATTCGTACTTAAAATGGGGATCGTCCCAATCTATTCATACTTGATTTAAGTAGAATCTAGTACGAATCGTTTTTTAAATTTTAATCCGAAGCTCGAGATTAAATCAATTTTGTTGAACTTGATTTTAGTTCGCCTTTTTTTCTGTGTAGATCTTAGAGACCAGAAAAGTTAGAGCAATAAAATTTTAAGTGAAGGCTCCACAATTGTTCTTATTTTTGCCAACTATCACAATTTTAAAGATATCTGTTGTTTCTCTTAAACTCACATTTATATTCCTACCAACATCTATGATCTCTTAAATATTCATATAGATCGGTTAATCAATTGTGGAGTCATAAGAATATCACCTTTTGTCAAATATTTGGGAACGCTAATACAAGAAATAATATTTGAAAATAGCTGCCATTATGTACAAATAAATTGATATTATAGAGTATAGGGTATTTAGAAGAAATCGAATGGTCACACTGTATAAGACGAACGATGTCAAGACTATAAAGAAACCGGAGAGACGAACTGTATTGTAAGTATGGAACAGAGAACTGCAAATATCACTTTTTTCTTGATTGCGTCATGCACAAAAATTCTTACTCACATATATTCATATCACAAAACTCTAAGCTCAACTCAACTCAATTCAAACCGCAATCGCATCGAACGGTTGTGCCAGAGTTGTTTGATGCAACATTTTTGTTCATATTTTTTCACGCAACAAATATTTTCAATCAAACAGACTCAACTCATACCGCATTCGCATCGAACGGTTGAACTAGAACTTTTTGATGCGACACTTGTTTCTGTGTTCGATCGAACCAAATTCAGCCAACTCAGGCCAACGCATTGCGAGAGACATAGGAGAGAGAGAGAAAGAGAGAGAAGAGGGACACATATGAATTTGTTGCATGTCAAAGCGCAACAACAACAAAATACAGCTGGCGCAATGGTCATGGGCGCCACTGTTTCAGCATTTGCGTATATGCGTTTTTGCATGAGTTTATTCATACGAGATGATTTTCGTTCGCTCAGAATAATCGTAGTCGAGCTAAGCGATCAAATCACCCGAGCTGAATGGAATGAAGCGAGCTTGATTATTAATCAATAATTATTGATCAGAGTGCCCACAAATAAATTGAATAAAACTCAAGGGCGAGCATGTTGCGCATGCAAGTTCGAAGCGTTGATCGCAACGCCAGTTTATTCGTGTATTGATTAATGTGTGAGCGATTTGCAATCGAATGAAGCCGTTCTCTGGTATGGAAGCCGAACAAATCGCGTAATAAAGCTGTGTAAACAGAAAACCGTGTAAATAGTTTACAAGTCCAAGCTCCCGTTGGGGTCGAAAGACCGAAAATCCCTTTTTTACACAAGAGAGCATACATGGTACAAAGGAGTACAAATCTATTGACTTAATATTGTAGAAAATCCACTCAATTTAGCGTGAAAGAATGCCAGGGTATGTAAACTTACACTTTGCCAAAGTTAGTCTGTCCCTCTCTTAAACACGGATCTGTTCTAATATGTATGTGGCCAATTGCCTAAATGATTTATTCTAATTCTAATAATGTCTTGTGCTGCCTTCTTAATAAACCTCATCACTCTGACCGCTCAATTGTTATGCAAAGCCTTAACTCTAGCCTTCAACTATTTGAGTATTCCACTCAGGCGACTCACTTAAGGCAAAAAATGTAAAAATGTTAAGACATTTATTTTTTGCGCTTAAAAAATCAAATTAACTTACCTAAGAGGAAAGTTAGAAACATCTTTTATAATTAAGTAGCAATTATCAATTAGAATTCAGCGTTTTGCAAAGCTATCGAATCATAAATTACAAGTTTTTATGACTTTTAATGGGCACATTAATTAAGTTTGATATTCTATGGCGCAAATGGTTACATAAAACACGTTCTTAAACGTCAAGTGAAAAGTGAAAAAAAAACAACTGAAGGTAAATATTTATTAAAAATACAGAAGATGGTGGTTTGCCTGCTTGGTTGGTAAACAATCAAAGCGAAAGAATCGTTTACAAATGTGAGGTGTGAGGTGTGTCTGGGGATGACTTCATGTGTTGATGAAAAGAAGAGGGTTGTCATCTTTATATTTACACTTCAAGTTGAATAATTAGAAATTTAATTGTGAAATTCTTGCATAAGCAATGAGTTTTTCAAGGCACATTTAAGATACTAAATGTGAATTCATGCATATTAGGACATGTCAATCTTACTCTTTTGATATTAAAGTTCTAAGGTTGTCAATAGGTTTTTCGATATTTCTCAAAAACTTTTATATGGATAATATTAAAAGTCCAAAGTAATATCAATATTTTATATGTACAGGTTTTGTTTGGGAAGTAATAGGACTGAGTCGATTTAAAAAATTATTGAACGAAAAACTTTCAAAATAGGTTTCTCAGCGTCGATGCAGCATTCTCTGGAAGAGCCTTGAGAGCCGCGGTGCATGCTGCTTGCATCCACTCTGTCGTCTCAAAATGCTTGCCTTTCAGGCGAGCAAACAAAAAAGTCCTGGGGGTCGCATCAGGGTTTTAGGGCGGCTGCGGAAGCGTTGGTCTTGTGACCAACCGGTGTGAGCCGTGGCGTTGTCGAGGTGCAACTTTCAGACGGCTGCGATGTCTTGTCGGACCCGATTGACCCTTTGTTTTTTTTCTCTTGAGTCCTCAAATGCTCAAAATGCTTGCCTTTCAGGCGAGCAAACAAAAAAGTCCTGGGGGTCGCATCAGGGTTTTAGGGCGGCTGCGGAAGCGTTGGTCTTGTGACCAACCGGTGTGAGCCGTGGCGTTGTCGAGGTGCAACTTCCACGTAAAACTTGGCGTTGACGGTTTGTCCAGGAGGAACAAATTCAAGGTGGACGATGCCTTCGATTGGATCGGCTTGCACCACTCACAGAAACACGCAAAGCGAAAATGCCTGTCCTGAGACAACTGACCAGCCGCTCGTTCGTTAGCTAGGATCGCGCACGCTCCAAAGTACATGTCGAGTTACGGTTAAGGCTGCTAATGACCATTACTAGTGGCCCCTATGACTTTCCAATGGAATAACTTTAAGACTTAGAGAAGAGTTCCTTAAAACACATTTTAATTATTTTTCAAAATATCAAAGTGATCAAAGTAATTATTTCTGAAAAATCGATATTCCCCTATATTGGCACAAAAACTACCCTGATAGTCCAACAAAAATATTGATATTTCGATAAAACATTGACAACCCTAGTTGCCACATCAAATTTGACATCGGCATTGTATACGAATGGTCACTCTATCTTTTGTGTGCAGCAGCTAGAACCGATTCAAAGCAGTTGGAAACCAAAATTATTCCCTATAGCAAAGCCTAGGAGACCATCAACCCACTTGGCTGACCTATTCTGATTTTCCATAAATTATATCGCAATTTGTCACACTATTTTATTTTAGAGAATAAATAAGTATCCACTGCCTGGCAACGCATCACTTAACCTTATTTGACTAATTTGTTAATAAGTGTTTCATGTTTGTTTTGTTTGCTTTATTTTTTGTTTACGTTTAGATTTATGAATTAAACAAATGCGACTCACACGTTTTTTTTTTGCCAAAAAAAAATTAACACTCGAAATTAGCAAACTAACAACAAATCAAAAGTTGATCGAACCATTTAATTACATTAAGTATTTGGCAATATTTCCTTCAAATTAATTTCAAGCTCTTTTGTTAGCATTTTTATTTATTTATATATACTTAATATTATTTTGTTATTGAAATTGGTATTGCAAGTGGAATTTGTAAGCAATTTGAACGCTAATTGAAATTCAATAGAGCCATCAGAGGAGGATAGGGGGCGACAGGGTTTGCTCCCAAAGCGCCAATTACAATGCAAAATTTTGTGCGTTTAGTTTGTGAGATGCATATAAATTGAACAAATAAATTGGCAAGCAGAGGACCAGGTTGAGTTTGTCAGAGCCGAAGTTTTTATACGCTTGAAAAGGCAAAAATTTATTTATTGTGTTTAATAGTTTTAATGGAAATAGTAAGACTTTGAAATTGTTTGAAAATATCGGCCAATAAATGTGAAGATGTATCGATGTTTTGGCGTTAAGGTATTTTTTCAGACAGATATGATGGTCACACTGTGTATATAATGAAAGCCGGGAGTAGACGAGACGGAGAGACGAGCAAAGACAGACGATTTATATAAATCAGGGTTCCCCAAGAAGATAGCTCTAAAACATGACTGTGACTCTCTCTAACACACAATGAAGTATGACTTCGGCAAGCATTCGGCAAGTAAGTTCGTGTTCCTGGCGCTATCGCTGGGGAACTCAGATATAAATAGACAGAAATCCCATAACGACATTGTAAATAGTAAACTGTATGTATATAGAAACCCGTGTACCGTTCGCACAATACACTCGCACTTTTCGGCCTGCAAAAGTTCAGTGGTCGGCAATAAGAACAGAGATGTTTCCACTGGCAACAGAAACCGCTTAAAGAGCTTACAAAAGCTTCTCTGTCCATAGATAGAAAGCTTTTATGCAATAACTTACATATTCTAAAGCTAAGTTCAATCAAAATTTGTCTAAATTGTCCAAATTGGCGAAATTTTCGGCCATATTTAATCAAACTATAATAGTCTACGTTTGAAGTCCTGCAAAATCTGCAATCATGGTTTTTTAGCCTAATAATTTTCATCAAAATTTCGTTTAAATTTTCAAAAATATTTGCCTGTGTGAAAGTAGCATTTGGACATGCTCCAAATCTAGCACAGAACACCCTTCGCCAGAGTCACGCCAAGGCTTTACTCTTAACCTGACCACATGGTCAGATGAATGCATATATTTTTTTTTGGGAAACTTCTCCTCTTCTCTCCAACCACAAGATATACAAAAAGCCTCAAAATGGCAACAGCAAACAGTAAGCTGTTTTTGGCAGCTGGCTAAAAAAAAAACCAAAAAGAAACATTTTCAAAAAATTTTCTCACGTAACAAGTACACCAAGAGTAGGAAAAACTCAACCAGACCAAGACCAGGTAATTTACTTGAGTCAGTATTGTGTGTGTTTGTGTGTGTTGTTGGCCAATTTTTTGGCGTCTGCGCAATCCATAAGAGGGCATTAAAGCTGCTGCTGTTGGTCGATTCTAAATATCAGCTACCAACAACAACTACAACAACAACCTTGGCTAATGGCCAGTCAACGGCAACTGACATGGGCGATATCAGAGTGGCTGCAGTTGGGAGCCCAGCTTAATGACTGGACTGAACTGGCTGTCTTGGCTATGACTAAGTAAGTCCTGCTTATCTTGGCCAAGAATTTGACTCTTGATCCATGTCTTTAATTCTTTTTTTTTTTTAAGTGGAAAATTTTCACACGAAATTCAACAAATAAGCGTTAATTGCCTGACCATATATGGAAAAAAAAACCAGAAACCCTTTAGTTGATTTATCAAATTATTATTTGAATTTTGTTATTTTTTTTATGCCCAATCAACATCTCATGGTTAGCAGAGTCAGACTATGTTTGTGGCGGGTGTTAAGTATTTGACGCGGGCCAAAATATTTGAATAATATTGTGGTTTAAACCAAAAACTGATAGACACTCTTTGAGAAATCTAAAAAAAAATTTTTATGAAAGAATTCTGCTATGAACACGCTGATTGCTCTTTTACTAATCTAAAATGCATACTTTACAGATGATATGCAGAAATCGCTCCTCTCCCTTGCCTTCAATAGAGTAAGATACAATAATAGTGGTCATTTGTGACCCAATTAATGATTTAAAGTTCAAAGGTTTAATTTAATTTCTTTTTAAATCGACCAACGGTCATTAGAGAGTCTCCATTTTGGAATACATAGACCCAGAATATACTTTCGATAAAACCAAAGACCGGGATCAATTTTTTTCCTAGCTTGAATCTGTTTGTGCCTTTGGACGTTTGAAAACTTAAACAAGTGAGGGCCAAGCCTTTGCTCCGCGCATTCTTTGCTGTTTTCCGCATAAATATAGCCCGCAGCGTAGCCTCTAGCTCGAGCCGGCACCGTTCAATTTTCTGTGTAACAAGCAGTACGTCATCCCGATACACCGACACTATACGACTTCTACTACTCTCTTTAATAACAAACATGTTCTAACTGAGAGCGCCTCTAATGTTTGAACGCACACATGTAAAGGCAAAATGAGCATGTGTGTTTTGCCTACCACTGCTCTAGCTTTAAATATTTGTTCTCTTCCTCTGCTACGTCTCTTGCAAATTCGAACGCAACAACAAATATCTGTATGCGTCGTTTCGTTGTTGTCCGCGAAATATTTCGTTTGCATGAGACAGACGCAAGCACGCACAAAAATCGGGTTTCTCATTCAATACCTTGTGGTTGTTTTTGGTTGAGAAAAATTCTGTTCACTTGTATTCCTGTTTACGCCGCCCTAAGTTAGATGTGGGCACCTCTAGGCCCAAACTTCGGAGCCCAAACCGGAACCGCATAGCGAAAAGAATATAAGCCGATCGAGCCTCCGGCCCCCGCAATTTGGAAAAAAACCTTATATCTCCTACAGTTTTGAAAATAGATAATTTGTACCTTCTAAAGATAGTTAGCAATTAGCAAAATGTATCGATTTGCCGAAGAAATGATAAAGATCGGATAAAGATCGTTCTCAAGTTATAAGTAAATAAGTAATTCACCCCCCGCTCTACCCCCTCCCACCCTTACACAACCAACACCGCACAGAGAGAGAGCGAGAAAGAGAAAGAGAGAAACTTAGAGATGAGCGCGGCACCAGCACTGCATTCAGCTTCTACTCCAGGTACAGAGTATGTTATAGTCGGGCTTGACCGACTTTTTACTTGTTTTTTTGGGAAAACGGTTCTGCTGTTCAATTAATTTGTTAGTTTAAATGTGTTATCTTTAACAGAAACAAGACCGAGTAGGTTTGAGAGTTTTTGCCAATATTTGGTACACAGAACTTAATCTATTTACAAATAGTTAACAAGAAGGACTAATATATATACAGGGCTAAGACAGTACGGCAAACGCTTGGGATAAAAATTAGCACGCAGCACAGGTCATGGGGTTTAGCTGTCTTCCTGTTAGGGAACCAGGAGCGTGCATTATGGGCAGGGTTAGTTCCAAGGGAACACTTAAGCCAGGTTGATGAGGTGGCCTTCCGTGGACCCAGGGGTCAGAGGGGTGTCGTCGGTTTAGTCGTCTTCTGAGCCTGTTAGTATTCAATTCAGAGGCAAGACTGTTGGTGTGGGTCATTATACCTGCTGGTATGCAAATTGATTTGGGCGCATAGAGGCAAAACATCCAGATCGCGGTTTATGTCTGACATACCATGGAGCGTCCGCGATGCGCTGAAGTTCTCGGCTTATCGAAGATTCGAGTTTCTTGAGTGTAGTGGAGCATGATGTACCCCACTTTTATTGAATTATGAGATTTTTCGAAAATAGAGGCCTATAGATTTAAAAAATAAAAGATCCAACAAATACAAATGGTTAAAAAATGTTTCAGTTCACTTGGAGCTTTTCTTCTTCTTTTAGTATTGTTGCTTCATTAAAGAATTTTCAAGACCAAAGTTGTTTTTATCCTAGCGAGTACTCGTTTTGAAACGCGAACATACAAATCTAAAATTATTTTTTCCGACTGATCGTTATCCGATGAGGTAAATCTATTTGAAAGCATACCGATCGGTCCTATGGCCCCATTTGCAAATCTTTATGAAAGCATTTAATCACCGAGTTTTTTCCAACTTAGATCCATTTTCCGACCGATCGGTCTTATGGCAGCCATAAGATTTAGTCAACCGATATTGGTTAAATTTTGCAAATCTTTTTGAAACATTTTTTATTAATATTGATCAAGTTTGGAGAAGCTAACATTCCAACTATGATCCGTGGCAGCCTTAATATCCCCTTCTTTATGTTGAGGCTGTTTTTCTGACCTTTTTCAAAAAAATCTTATTGAAAACGCAAAGAGGTTTTCCAATTCGCTTATGTAACAAACAGATTGAAGTAAGCAAAAAAGCAAAAGTATTGCTTCGATACAGGGGCTGTTAAATAAATTTCGGCCGTCAAAGTGGGGGGTCCAAAAAACAAGGTATAGTGTAGGCGGTCACGATTCCACGCCTCCAGGTTTTGTGAAATGAAAAGTAAAATCGAGTTTATAATCAGTAAATGTCATTCTGGTCTGACTCTCGAAAAAATTGGTGATTTTTTTTTGACAAAATAGCAACTACTAAAATTCGATTTAATGCCCTTTTTTGTAGTTTAGTGATAAAAAAGTAGTAAAAATTATTTTATTAAATTATGATTGAGGGTGACAATTCTGCGTCGATTTCACTTTGATTCATCAAAATCGGTTCAGTGTAACTGGAGATATCATGGCCGCCAGTTCGAAAAAAGTGGTTTCGAGATAAATGCTTTTCAAGTTTGAAATAATTTGAAAACGACTTGCTAGTCTTAAAACTGAGGACTAGATTGTGTAGAAACAGGCAGACAGACGAACGGACACAGTCTGATCGACTCAGCTCGTTACCTTGATCAAGAATATATAGTTTATGGGGTTGGAAAAAAATTTCTATTTCTATGCGATTCAAACTTCTTTTGGGCCGGCAAGAGTATACAAATTCTTGTGTAAACAAGCTGATACGGATTCTTGCTGATCTTGATTGTGATTCTTCTTTCATTTCATTCTGATGGCTTTGTCAATTATCAATTTTGGTATCTGGAAAATTGCTGTTTAAACAGCACGCTCAATGCATTCAATTCAAACAATCAATCAGTCCGTGCCCATTTCTGGGAAGTTCTAATGGCAAATCCAAGCTCTGACTAGTTGCAAAAATTTCCAAATCGCGCGCGCCTTTCTAATAAATTAATAAATAATTCATTCAAATATAATTCTATTTTTCCCCCCGTCTTAGCACATTCAAATTAATTATAACAAATTAACACGAAAAATCTTAAAGCACGCGTCGTCTTGGCAAAAAGTAAACGCTCATATCATTATCACCTGAATGCTGAAGTAGCTGGTTTCTCCGGGTTGTTTGGCTAGTTTTGCTTGTTGCGGAAAACGGCGAAGCGCAGAGATAAAGAAATAATCATGTTGCTGACGCACATTTGACGTACAAATTATAATTATCAAAAGATTCTTTCTGGCCAAATAATTTCTTAACGAATTTTTAATTGTTCTTGTTTTGTTCTTTTGTTCAGACTGGTCTGGTCATGCCTCCTGCTGCTGATGGTTGAACTTGAGCTCATTTTTGTGATCACTTTTACTGCAGGAATTTTGTGTTTTGGCATAAAACTCTCACTGTGCTCAAACTGACATGTCATGTCAAGTGTCCATTTGGTACGTGTTGGCTTGGACAAGTGAAATTGAAAACTCAACCATGTCTGGAGACAGTTTTAGACGAGTGAAATTGAGAGCAGCTAATAAAAGCTGTACAAGATTATATGTATAGTATGTTCTAAGCCAATATTATATTTGTCTAAAATTATATACGTAGAGCTAATGAGTGTCAGGCATGTCAGAGGCATTAAAGCGTGGCCATTAAAATGAAGCCACTTTGAAACATTCTGAAAGTGCGCAATTTATTTATAGACCCAAGTCAAAGTACAACTTGAAATTGTGTACAAATTAGCCACACGCTTCAGTAATTATATAAAAGTAGATTTGTTTAACCAATTCTTCAAATTACTTAAAAAAAATCAATTAACCTATCTCAAATCCGTCATTAATTTAAAGATTTTTTTTATTTTTAGATTTCTTATTTTGGCCGCAACTCTCGTTCCAAACATTAAACCGCTTAAAAGCCTTACATGACAAGCAATTTCATTTTTGTACAAATTGTTTATTGCATTTTGAATGCATTTGGAGGAGACACACAAACCCAGTGTCTACCGAACGCATGCCACACGCAATGAAAGTTTCATTTGGGCGGGGGGTTAGGGAGAGACAATTTGCCTTCCGTGTTGGTTATATGACTATCAGATACGTATTTGGCTAGGTAATTGTGCAGGCACCACAACGCAATACTCATGCATATATACTATATATATACAAATTATAATCCAATGATGCTGACATATCTAGCAATTGTAGTTAAGTCATCTTACTTAATCCTCAGAACCTGTTCTGTAAGTTGATTTCCTTAGCTATAATTTTACTAATCAGCTTTATATAGTATGAACTATATATAGCCTACCTCAATAAAACTCAGAGAAACATGTTAATAGGGTAAGAAAAATTGGTTAATCAAATAAACATTGAATAATAAAATGCTCACTGAACTATGAACTTGAGTTAAATGTTTTACACTGGGTTCCAGAGTATTCCCCTAGATTTACCATATTTATTATAAGAAATAATTTTCGTAATGGGTGCCGCGATTGCTCTTATTCTACCATGAAGGTAACAGAATTAGAGACAAACTCTTATCTCTCTCCTCTTGAAATGAAAAAAAAAATGTTCAACGAAAAACTCGGCTATAAATTCTTTCAATTTTTAAAAACACTAAGGCTTTCTCAAGCGTACCAATAGATGGCGCCACTTTCGCATGGTCTGTGGCTACACCACGTTAACTATTTAGTTTAAAACACAGATTAGGTTTAAGTTCGGTTTATTGGAGACGGCGTGTTGCCGTTAAGATTGAGTGTCACAGAATGGCGGAGAGATAAGTGTGTGTGATGAGCTGGGACCGCAACAGGTCAGAAGTTTATAAAGCAGCCATTTGATATATTCATCCGAATTTTATCAAAATCGTCAAAACTGTGTGGACACCAGGGTATCAAACCGGAACCAAAACCGAAATCCTATACCGATATTTTTTATTTACTAACTATCTCTAGAAGGTACGAATTGTCTATCTTCAAAACTGTAGGAGATATGACGTTTTTTTACAAATTGCGGGGGCGGAAGGGGGCGTGGCAAAAATTTAAAATAAACTAGATCTGCCTGCAAGTATAAAAAGCACTTGTCCCATACATGTCGAACCTCTATCTCTTACCATCTCTGAGATCTGTTTGTTCATACGGACGGACGGACGGAAGAACGGGCATGGCTATATCGACTCGGCTGTTGATGCTGGTCGGAAATGATTCCTTCTCCCTGTTACATACTTTTGCACAAACTTAATATACTCTATGTACCTTTGGTAAAGAGAACAATAAAGCATTTTATTATTAAGGAATCTGTTAGCTAACGAAGCTATTAAAAATGATTTTCAACACCCGAATGGACCTAATTCATTTTATTAGTCATTCATTACCAGGGATAACAAATGTGCTTGGACTTTAAAATAAAGAGCGTGCCACACTTTCTATGTAAATCAATAAACGGATTCGATTTGCCATTATTTCCTTCTAGAAGTCGTAATATGCAGTTTGAATATAATTTTTAAATGATAATGCTCCGATTCTGCACTATAAAATAATTTTTAAACGGTCAAAAAATTGGAATAGTTTTAGAAGCTCTGAAAAAAAACTGAGTAAAGATATTCTTTGAACCGAACTTTTTTCAAACAAAAGTGGAGGCAGGAAAGGTTATTTATTTTTTTTTATTAAATTTTATATTTTTCTTTATTCTTTTATTTTCATGATCAATTGATTTTTTATAATTTTTATATTTCTTTCTTTTTTTTTTTTTTATTTTTAAAATCTCTTTTTAACCAATTTTATACTCACACGGTTATGCGTTTCTTTCATTTACCTCCACCGAATAGAAATTATAATAGTTTTTTCTTTGACATCTTTTCTTCATTTTTTTATTAATTATAATAATTTTTATTTCCCTTTTTTTTTTTGAGTTTTTTAAAATGTTATTTTGTGGTCCCTCAAACACGAAATAATAACCCTCTGCTCTTTCAGGTTTGAAAAATTTTAGACAGTAAAATTTATTTCGACTAGATATTTAGTTAGCTTCATAAAAATCAAGACAAATGTTTCCACATTTTTATTTATTTGAAAAAATTGAAAAATGGGCAACTAGAGTTACTGATTGAAAGTAGAGCCTTGTCGCCTTTGAGAAGGGCAAGTAAGTGTAGAACGTTTGTTTTTCAGAATTGATTCCATTTATAAAATTATATACTCTACTACTATTTCGACCGATCGTTGACATCGATCGATGACAGCAAGTTTGGAAGCGATAGCTTTGGGTGTATTCAGCAGATAATTCCGATTTGCGATTACTGATGAGACTCTGCTGAATGGTATTGATGGCAGATAATCTGTGGATTTGGTACTTTTTAAAATTGGAAAATACTTACTAATTAGAAAATTTCATATGAATGTCTCCACTAAAATCGGCACTTATAAATCGTAAATCGGAATAATCTGCTGAAAACGCCCATTGATTAAAAACAATTTTTTTCCTTCTGAGACTTTTTTCAGACCTATCTTTTGTGTAGCAGTATACTATATATAGTTGTCCAGTTTATATACAAATTAGTGGAATTATGTTAATATCCAGAAAACTTAAAAATGCTTAAAAATTTGGCGGAGTTTGCATTGAAAGCAGAAAAGTTTTTCTTAAACTAGTTTTTCGACCGATCGGTTCTATGGCAGCTATACGCTTAAGTCATCAGATCCGGACGGTTCCGTCAAATGAGCAGCGAACCTATCTGCCTGACTTTAGCAAAATCAATTCTTAGCCATTGAGAAGGACTTGAACCCAGTGTGTCGTTCTTAAGGTTGTAGAAGGGAGATAACTTGGTAGAAAAAGCAAGCACAGCTAATCGTAAAAAGTAAAAAAAGGACAATTTGACCTCGCAGCAACTCTTAAGAGAGCCGTTAAGACAGATAGCAAAAATGGCAATTTTTCATTTTAGGATACAGGATTAATCCAATTATATTTAATTTAGTATAAAGCATTATTTTTAACTCAGGAGCAGCTAAAATAAGTTTGTTCTTTCTTTCCCACAAACAGCAAAAATAAGGTAAGATGCTTTTGAATCAAAATATAATTAATTAATCCTAATTTGTAACTATGCTGATATGCAAAATAGGCACAAATTGATTTGGCGGGCTGGAAGAACAGCAAATATTGCACACCGAAAATGTTATCAATCTCAGAATTGCAAACCAAAACAAAACAAAACAATTATTGTATATTTTTGCATTGCATGCGCTAAATTTACATTGGCTATTTTAGCAGTTAGCTCATTTCCGTTTTGACAAATTCCCAGAGTAATGATGATGATAATGCAATTGTACAATACAAATCCACATGCACATGCCCAAACGTTGTGCAATTAAGCAGAAAAAAAGCACACACACACACACACATAAGACAAAGATTTATCGACCTCAAAATTTATATAGATTTGAATAAGTAGCAAAAACACGTCACCAAATTGCAACGGTTAAAGATTTGCATAAAACTGAGTCAAGTTTTTGCTCATGGGTTGGCAGCAACCTCATTTTGTCAGCCAAGTCAGCCAGTCGATATCGATGATGACAAAAAAGGTAAAAGGGCCAAAGCATTTATTTAAATCTTTAACGGGGCGCCTTGGAAAAGCAGCAATTAAAAAACGTGCTGAAAAGTCCAACCGCATGGGTGAAGGTAAAATTAGCATTTAAGTGCCGCTAGAAAATCCCATATAGCCAGCGGCCAATTAGAACTAAGCCAGAGACGATCATTAGGCCTGGACGTCAACAGTTATGCAAGTAATTTTGCGTTTGTTTTTATTTTTAGTGTTTTTTGCTACCTGGCAATTGACCCATATTTAAGGTTCTAAATGAAGGCCAGTCAGTCGAGTTAATAGCACGTGAGTTGGGAACCATTTGTATTTAATGAAGTTGTAATAAAAATATTTCCACAAAATTGATTTCTTTTAAAGCAATTACCTGACATGCGGTTCGCCAGAGCGTGTGCCTGCAAAAAACAAAAAAAAAAACAAAAACGATTAAAATATTTGTGTATGGAGAGCACTTAGCATAAACATTCATAGAAATTGATTTCACACGCCTCTTAAACAGCTTTCACGTTCATTTTATTTTTTTTTTGATTTGTAATCCCGTGCGCAATTATAAGGCGATTTATTGAAAATGAAAATAAAACTCAATCAAACGCAATCATTGATGACCACTTGGCTAGCTGCATGCAGCGGTCGCTGAAGATGCGTCACAACAAAGTAAACCCGAAGAAGAAACAACAGATTCACAGATACTTTTATACACACTTATGTAGGTTGTGTGTATTTTCTCCTTTGTCTCTCTCTCCTCCTGACCAGAGCATGAATCAAGCAATTGTGCTTAAAGCGTTTATTGCCTCACACGAATTCTGTTGGAGATATCTGTAAGATATTCATGTTGTGGGCTTGGTTTGGTGGGTAATTGGCTTGGAAAACGGGTTAGCCCCCTGCGGAAAGAAAGAAACGAAAAGAGTGTCATATCTTGACTAATTGTTTGTTCTTCAACCTCAACTTTATCTTAAGCTGCTGCGTATCTTTGGAAAGTTCTGGGTCTGACCTTGTTTCCCTTTTGGCCAAGCGCCAGTTTGGGAGTTGTGTTTTGGGCTGTGTAAATAAAGCAAAGTGTAGCTAATAAAGCACCAACAACAACAACAACACAAACAGACAATGCCACAAACATGATTCCGCACTTTGCCACTGTTTCAACAGTTGTGTAAATAAACGCAAAAAGTCATCGTCATCATACACACACCTCCTCCCAGTCCCAGTGGTTCCAGTCACAGACACAGTTTCCAGCTTGTAAGTTATAGGTTACTTTTGAGCTATACTGAAAGCTATGAGGTGAACTTACAAACAGATTTTGATAGGTTTCAATATTCTCAAAGGCATTTGGTACTTAAGGTTCAGTATCGAGTCATCGATAAATTGATTGCGACCGATGGCTTGGAAACTGATTTTCAATTAACTAATTTGCGTTCCGTTCCCAGCCATTCCAAGATACCTATAAACTAGAGTAAGTCTAGTTCATAAGTCTAAGTCGATATAAAATAGTTCGAAAACGATAAAAATAAATGGATTCATCTCTCATTTGACAAGGAAAAGAATCTTTTGAAAAAACCCATCCAAAGTGCCCACCAGCAACATCAGCCTAGACTCTCTTTGGAGTTACCCACACATTGATGGTCCTTCGAGCCGGATGGAGATATTTAATGTAAAGCAATACTTTAGAATAACCCATAACCAAATTTCAAGGCAATTAAAACGGTTCAGGTTTATTTCGTCGAATCGAATCATGTAACAATCGGTAGGAGATGGGGACTGCAACCGTATATTATTCATTGGGTTATACACAGCGTCGTCTGGCCCATCCTTACAAATCTAGCACTAACATCAAATCCCATCTTAACAACCTTCACAAGAGCTGCTTGGGTATAACAGTATTCCTGCCGACCCTGGAGGTAGTTCTTAATTTGGAACCAGCAGGAAGCGCAGAGAGAATCCGGGAACTGAAACTATTTAAAGCATCTACTTTCGGCTATAGCAGTATGCTTCTGGAAGTAGGAATGACTGCTGGGGCAATGTATACCAGCTTAGAAATAGAATAACAACTTTAGAGTCTGGTTCCAGAAAGAGAGAGGGAGCACTAAAGTCAAGAAACTACCATTAGAGACAACAAGCTTCCCATCTATCCCAGAGTCTGGCGCTGCCCTATCTTCTGGGCATACAAAACTACTCTGCGACAGCGCAGTCAACACACAAACAGTATAAGCTCGTCGCTGCTCTCTTTTGCAACAACAAGGCAATGCGAAGTGAACTTCGTTTCAGTGGCTAAACACACACACGCAACGCTAAAATGAGCATGTGATCTACGCAGACGGTGCACAAACGGAAGAGGGTACAGGATCAGTCATCTTCTCCAAAGCGACACATATCTCATTCCGTCAGAGACTGGCAAGCAACAAAATTTGTCTACACATCTGTGGCAGTCACATCTCCCGATAACTCTAGAGTTCCCAACTAATGTGACGTCACGTTTTAACGAAAAACCAACTCCAACACTCTTGGATTCGAGAACAGGACTTAATATCATTAAGTGCGCGTACCTCAACACCAAGACTTCTGATCATAGGTTTAAAGATAAGGAAAGGAGGAATCGGATAATAAAAAAGCGTCCAAAATATACTTCCACCATAATCAATTCTTAACAAAACCTGGGTAGTTCTGGCAGATCATCGTTCTCAAAAAAGAATCTGCCTTGTTTTAAATTTTTGTCGACTCGTCAAAAGATGATTACCTACCAATAGAAAAAAAGGATTTCTAACATTTATAGTTTTGATATAATTTAATTTTTGTAAACCTTTAAAAAATACACCTAGGTATACTAACAATGGTTCTTTTAAGTAGAGTTTCCCAACTGATGTGACGTTACGTTTTTACGAAAAAAAAAAAACAAAAATAATCTTGGATTCTTAAAGATTGTTTTATATTTTGGTAGCAATTAAGTAGCATTGCAATCAGCAAACACAAAGACATCAATTGATCATAAGGATTTAAAGACATAAGCAAAAATATGTGTTGGGGTGACGGAAGTGGGTTTTGACTTGTTTAAGAAAAAATCCAAAACTCTGCGAATTGACCAAAGCTTTCTGTATTTGATTCTTGTTGTTAATATTTCAGAGATCTAAAATCAATGTAATCTAAAAGCAGTATTATTACAATAAAACTTAACCAAATGCAATCGATAATCTCGAAATGGGCTATGAATAATTTTAAGATTTATCGCTATATGAATGGAGTCAATACATCAAATATCGGCTATGTAAATTTCGTTTTAATTGCTAGAAATAAATTGGATCGTTCTAGCTCTTGTCGCTTTTATTAATTGGCATTTATACGATGAATAAAATCCCATCCGATTTTTTGGAAAAACTTTTGTAAGAACTTTTCTACAAATTTTATTTCGTCTTGTCCTTCATGAAGTTCCCTATTAAGATTTTGTTTGGAGGGGAGCAGTGTGGCCTAGCTGACCTCTAAGCCAGATTAAGACAAAATTTAACTTTTTAGCCATATTTCGAATTTAAGGCAAAACAAACTTGACTTTATTATGATTTCTAAGCCCCAAGTAAATCCACTTTTTGAACTAACAAAGTCATAACAATGAAAAAGAGTTCACTTCTTTCTATTAACGGGGGCTTCTTTTGAAAATCTATTCAATGATTTTAATATGATAATCTCGGCGCAGTAGACATTTCTTTGAGAGATTATAAAGACACCTTAATTCAGGTAAAATTCAAAGAATTTTTCATCCAACATTTCTATTGTTCAATTCATTTTCGGCATTACGCTAAAGAATATTATCGACTCAGACGGAAGTCATTCAGCGGGGGAGTCATAAATACTTAAACTTTATGTAGTCAGATATCAAAGAATGCATTTGTTGTTTGTTTTTTTTGTTTGTTTGCTTCGAGTTATTTATGGGCCAGTCGGTTGTTTGCTCACAAAGAATTCACTAATTACTTGTCCATGGCTATTTCATAACAAGGCAGACATACCAGATCCTGTCAACGAAGAAAACTATTCAAATGCAAGGAACCTGCTTGGTTTGCAGGTAGACGACGCAGCGAAAACCTCTAAATAAAATCATTAAAAATAATGAACGCACTTCCGCCGTCGCCGTGTTTGCTGGTGGACTCACTCGGCCAGGGGTCTTAGAACTTTACACAACATTAAAATGAGGCAGACACAATCCGACTCGAGAGGGTAGAGAATGCCGCACAAATTAAAAGGCAGCGCCTCAACATTCAACCTGAACTTGTTGTCGAAGTCGAGGAGTAGCCGGAGACGGAGTCGGAGTCGGAGGTTGTCGTGAGTGGCTCTGGCAATTGCAATTACATATGTAAGATTGTAGTGAGATGGCTTTAAAAAGACCAGACCGAAAAAAATCATCGAAAGATGTGGGCAATGCGAACGGAAATAAAGCGCACCGCAGTTCCCCCGCACCCTTCCTGCTGTGTCGTTCCATCTCGCTCGCTCGTTCGCCTACTTGTTGCTATAAAAATAAGCGTAGAAACAAAAGGCAGAATGTTGGTAACTTGATTGTGGGGGCTGGACGACACATATAAATTATCAACGAGGCAGCCAGCCAGCCAGCCGGAGACCAGACCATAGTCTAGCTAGTGCTAGTGGTAGTTATGCATAGATAGAAGTAGATATTGGGTAGATACTGGATGCAGGTACAGCCTACGCTACGAATCAAAGTAACTAATCATAAATGAAAGCGTTTTATAGAACAGATTTGGTAGGCTGTCAAATATAATGTAAGACATTGTGGCTTTTGGAATGAGGGAAAATATAACCGAGCTCAGTGATTTTATTATGATCAAGAGCGCACCAGAGTTGCCATACTTTTTAGTATCCTTAAACTGAAAGATGAACTGCAATTGCAATCTTTTTTGTATTCTCCACCATTCGATTTCACTAGTTTTCAATCAAAACTTCCTGGCCCGAGCACATTTCCTACACAAGACGAACGCATGCCAAGGCTTGTGTCAAGAGAGCAATCAGCTTTTAAGTCGCTTGACACTGGTCGATAAGGCAAGAAAGAGCTGGACCAATTTTCCACCAATTCACTATCACTTCTCTGGTCTTACTCTTCTTAAAATTTTTTAAATTTATATGGCCGTAGGAGAATTGGTACATAACGATGAGCAAATCATTCACTTGCCAAAGAATCTAGTACCAATGTATGGCTGGGTTATCAGGTCTGCAAATCGAACCTAAAATCTTATCAAATATTCTGAAACACGTGAAAAAGTACGACTCAGTACGAAATTTAGGAAGATTAGTAAAACTGGAACATTAATCCATGACTAACCTTTCTAAGCGTAAACAGTCATTTAGTTTGTTTCCAGATATGAAAAAAAATCTCATAGCTTTAGTTTAAACTTGCAACAAAATCTTTTTAAGAAATAGACCGAGCTGAGAGTTTACTTTGGGCCCAAAGCTATTGGGCCCTTACTTCCACACAACACTCGTCTATCGTGAAACGGATACAAATAATATAAATTAAATGTTAAATTGATCTGAGATTTCCATCCAATGGAGCTGAAAATCGTCCAAAGGATATGATAAATGGATATTATAAAATATATAAAATCAACCTTTTCAAATGGATATAGGGTAAAGGTTAGGGGGAAGTTAAAACTATTCCATGTCCAAGTCGAGGCTAGAAGATCTCTTGAGCTTCGCAGATCTACGGGCGTGGGGACAGGAGAAACTAGGAAACAGTTGAAAAGGTGTTGAGTTGTATGTGAACTAAGGCCACACTTTGGACATCCGTCTACCATTTCTGTGTTTATTCGGGATAGATATTTGTTGAGAAATCGACTTTTTTCTGAGCGAAGTTTGGGTAGTGTAGAACTGGAAAGCGTTTCCTCAGCTTGGTTTATGTTCTTTTGTCCGCGAACTGTGTTGTCTTTTTAGGCTATTTTGGTGTGGGCTGCCGTCTTCAGCATATTAATGTGTAGAAGTTCTCTTCTAAGAGCCGGCAAAAGGTTTCAAGTTCAGTATGGATATCAACACACACTAGTACTGGTCAGTACAGACATGATTAGGGTTGGCTTTATGCTGTCATTCTTTGAAGTATTGTGGTATGAGGATCTGATTGTGGGTTCTTACAGTCAATATTAATCCATAAACGAGTTCAAATACTCCTTTGTCAGAAATCAAGGCACCCACCGGGCAAATATATATGTAAAGTGAGTTGTACAGAGTTTTCGAGAGCAATATTTCTCTAAAAACTAGTTCGATTATAGTTTAAACCTAGTCAAACACTTTTGGTTTTGCGAAATCAAGACACAATCGGGCACCCATCTGGCAAATAATCAGGTAAAGTGAAATGTAACCGGTATGTTGAGTTGCCTACAGAGCTTCAGTGAGTTACATGGCTTTAAAAACTCTTATATTTGAAGCTTTTACGCCATTAAAACCACATTTGTCAGAAATCAAGGCACCCATTTGGTAAATATTCATTTGTATTGTTATTAAAATAATGTTGATAAAGTTGGCCAAAAACTAGTTAAATCACTATTTTGTCAGATATTATGGCACCCTTCTGGAAAGTATTCATTAAAAATATGTAACTGTGGAATTGGATTCGTTTAAGGACCATTTTCCGACTTTAGAAAAATAACGATTTTGAAGGAAATTCCTAGTCTACATAGTTGGAATATCTCTTTTGACCACGCGGTCAGGAGGACAGTCGAGGATTCAGGAGCTGAGATTTCCACTCAGGAGTCTACTAGCTTAAGTTTCCTAGACCCAGACCCACCTAAAAGGCTTTCAAGTGGATAAATTCGAGACGAATCTAAAACTAATTTCTCAATCATATCTGTTTGTTTTGCTGTGTAATTAGACATATGCTCTTCAATTGCAATTGCAAACAACAATTTGTGTATAATTTTTAATGATTGAATGGAAAACTACTTGAACATACAACTCAGACAGCGTACCTAGGCACCCATTGACATTCACAATTAACAACGTAGACTGTCAGTCAACTTTGACCGTAAAAAAGATAGAAAAAAAAAAACTAAATGAGCAAAAATGTGTGTTTACAATTGTAAAGTTCAGTGCACGAACGCCCCTGACTGTCAAGTGGGCAAAGATAAAAAAATGCGGGAGGGGCCCAACAATTATAAGCTCAAACAATAAGATTTGCAGTTTGGGATCATGAAATGTTCAACTCGAAAATGAAATCGAACAAAAACTTAGACAAAAGACAAACGTCAGCATCGTCATCTTCATTTGAATCAATTAAACTCGTTTGAGAGTGTCACAGTGTGTGTCTGTGTGTATCTCATTCGGTATTCATCTGTTTTCCCCCTTAGCTACTATTGCACTTGATTGATCATTCGTTTGGGGCAGAAAGCCGCGCCTAAAGACCAACAAATTCCATGAATTCGATTATAAAGTAGACAACAGAAAAACAAAATCAGCTTTTCAGCCTCTTGAAGATCACCCTTCTCCAAAGCGATCAAAGGTTTAAAACACCGCCGACATAACCAATTCAGTTTTTGATTTTCATTGAGTTGAAAGAATGAGAAGAATGCATCCCAAAACTGGTTTTAAGCACCCAAAACGCAGCTGTTTTAATTAATGGAATTTTTTTAATGTTTAAATCTTTACTTGTTCTTAGACACCTTTGGCTGTAACGCTTCTTCGAATACATAAAACTACTCATATATCACCCAGGCAGAATACAAGGAACGCCTTTTGTGCATTTTAGAATATTGTGTGTGATTTATGCACAACTTTTATTTCCAACTGCATTTTTAATGAGTCATCTATTAGTTCCATCAAGTAATCATATGCATATGGGAGACACTGAAACCATTGTGAGGAAATCAGCGGAAAACATGTGCCCAACCAGATAGTCCAGATAAAGAAACAACAGCCCCAACTCTTGACAAGTGCAAGTGGGTGGTGTCCACAATATATGTAAGGCAATCTGCAGTAATAAGCAATAAAATGGGGGAAATAAAGGTCAAGTTTAAGTGACGACAATGAAGGGGAGAAGCGAAATATATAAAAAAAAAAACAAAAACCAAACAGCAGGCTTTACGCTCTGTGTGGGTGTTGTAATTGAAAACGAAAACAAACTTATGGTATTACTTCATCTTTTTGTGAATGGAAAAAATTGTAAATGAATTGGTCACAAGATAGAATATTTTTCCATTAACAAATAGGTACAATTATTAAAAAGATTAGAGAGCTAAGAGTATGGGTACACACCTCATTTGAGTCATGCAAAACCATACTGCATTTTTATTAAATGATTAAGAAGCTTATAATCAGCTGAGGCTAGCTAAGTTACTAAATTCTCATAAACAAAGAGTAAAAAAAAACCATAGAGAACCGTTTTCTAATCTAGTTCGATGTGGTTCGTGCACCTTTTTAAAACTGCAAAATACATAACTTCATATTTATAATATATTTTAAGTGTATAGCTTATATTCTGTCTAAGATATGTCTAGTAACACTTAGGAACCGGCAATTTAAATTGCATGCCGGGTTTGAACCGAACCGGTTCGAATGTTCTATATCTGTGTGCAGTTAATCTGGATACACTTTGAATATAGCAAAAAATTCTGGTTGTGAACGCTAAAATACTTAATTTTAGAACGAGTCGGAATATGTTAAGTATATATTGGACTATATTGAGATCTTCCAGTTCATAACAACGAGGTGTCTTAACACCAAGGTTGCAAAGCGGTGAAAAATCGCCCGAACCTGATCCCGAACCGGAACCCCTATATCTATACAATAAATTTGAGAGTAAGGGGCTATCTCCGCAACGCGTGCACCAAATTGCATGCTGTCCCAGAGCAGGTGGCTTTGATTTTATAAAAAAAAATTTTACTTTTCTATAAATAGGTTCCTCAAAAAATAAAAATTATTCAAAAAAATACCGTTTTGTGTGAAAAATTGCAATTTGTGTAAGTATATTTGTTGCTTTTGAAAATGTGTGTGTTTTAAATGAACCGGTTAAATGTCGAGATGATCAATTTTGGGCCGGCAAACGCGAAAAGCTTCACAAGTTGTGGCTTCGAGGAACCGTGAAAGTAGTCAAGACATTACACATCGCAATGAAAATAGTCGTCTACGCACAGCAAGATCCCGTACAGATCAACGGAACTATGATGCAACAACAGATGCAAATGAACGTCGTGATATATATAATCTACAAGGTGTTGCGTTCAGGTACAATAGTGTCACCGATTACGCTTGTCATAGGCATATTATAATTGGTCCAACGATCGAACGTTGTCGCCATTGTCAGGCATATAAATTTAAAAATAAATGGTTCAACACAATCACTTTGGTAAAAATGTTTATAAATGTTCCAGAAATGGTATTCGAAATCGCCATATTAGGCATCAAAGGTCTTCCAATTTCAAAGACCAAGCAGTTTAAGAAGTAGTTGTAGAATGTTCACAAAAATGAATGATGTTTTGAAGAGCTTGGTAAGCTTAACAAAAATATGTTAAAGTATTGGTAGTTAAAAATGTAATTACCATTACAATTACATACAATTCCATTTCAATTATTTCAATAGTTATATACATGAGTGAAATTATTGGTAGTTCAAAGTAATTGAAGAACTTTCCAATGAAATTGTTTCATTATATGATAACGAGATATTTGTAATTGTAATTAAATATTTAATTACCAAAAAATGTAATGTTAATTGTAATGGTGTTTTAGATTTGCCAAATCAAATAGTTCCGTCCTTTTCACCAAAAATAAATTTAGTTTAAAGAAAATAGAGGCAAGAATAAAGATGCAAAAAAATTGAAAATTAACTTAATCTGTCCGCAAGTATAAGAAGTGTTAAAATTTAAAATTTCTGCATTCCACTTTTTTATTTATTTCTTCGCTTTTTGCCTGCAGTTGTAAAATGTAAAATTGGTTTCTCTCAATCTCTTGGCGTTTGTGGTTAAAATTTTTCGCACAAGAACAATTAAGTTACTTTAAGTTACAGTTTGATATAAGAAACGTTCATACTTTGATTGATGACCATATCAACCCCTAACAACATATACAACCCCCACATACCCCCTCCCATATAGGGATTACCATGCCAACTATAAGTACCTAAACAATAACAATCAGACGGCCAAAGCCTAATTCCCCATAACTGTAATCAGCAAATGATATACCCATTGATTCCAGGCATTAATTTGTGCCGCTAGCCTGGGGTAGGAGGTTAAGACTCAGCGAACCTCGACCGCCAAAGAGCAAGTGGCAATTAAAATTGAAGACCCCGGCCGACTCTCTGCGTGGGTGTTAATTAAAATTGAAATCAATTGCTGGGTCCACCAGATCTAACTGCTTTTGTTCGGAAGTTGGCAACGATGATAAGTGGAAGCGTGATTTATTTTTGACTCCAAGTAAAGTAGCCAAATATAGAAGCTCTAATTGCCAGAGACAACACAATACCTATGCGAAACCTAATTAAAGGCATGCAAGCGCTTATCAGATGTCGGTATTATATATACATATATATCAGCTATAGATAAAGTGCACGATTTCGTCGTTAATGCCGCTTAATGACAATTGTGTATAGTTTTATTGTATTGCGCAATATCTCAGCTAGAGAGTCTTTCAAATGTGTCTGGTGTAAAGAATTCTACAATAATTTATGCAAATTTATAAATTTCTAGATTTTTTTTATTTTATTTACTCATTTCTAACATCGTTTGGTAACTCTTTCAGGTTTTGGGATTTGGTTGAGAATGTCATAAGTCAGGTGATGCGATAAAGTTAGTTATTTGTCAGGGAATCTGGACAGGTAGAAATGTTTTTTGCGTTATGCATTTAAAGTGGCATTAATTAAAGTTGAATGTTATATAAGTTTATAAGTGGAAGATAGTTGGGAAGAGTTTTGGAATTGTTATTGAAAGATCAAATTCTGTATAATTGTTGGAGATGGGCGAGAAAGCAAGTCCTACTCCGTTTTCTATTTCCGTGCTAAAAATAAAGCACTTGCTAGCTCTAAAAGAATAGTGGGCTTTTTATACTCTGTACCTAAAGTACATAGAGTATATTAACCAAAACAAATAAGCAACAATTCATTAAAAAATACCGTAGCCTAATTTCGGGCTGCAATTTTACACCATTGTAGTTTCCATGTAAACACATGGAACACCCTACAACAAAGTTGTACAAATACGAGGTGTGCAGGTTTTTGAAGTGTGATTAGCACCAAGTCCACTGATGAGATAATTGTGGTAATTCTTGAAAATTTAGCTGTACGGACAAATTATTGCTATTCCAAATATAATAATAAATGTGGTTATTTGTGTTGATTATTGAATTATAATTAAAAGTTGATCTGGAGCTAGATAAATCAAACTTTGACTAAAACAGTTTATATTTGCAAGAATCGGTTGAGTTCAGTACTTTCCGATGAACACTATTTAGGTAACGATAAGGGAATGATACACTCTTTAAATCAAATCCTAACAAGGTCAAAAAACTTTTCAAAAACATTGAAAAATGTAAAAATCTCGCCGCAGCCGAAAAAGCTCTAAACTGTTTACCGTAAATGTTTCATAAATTTTGATTGACTTTTTCAAAGCTAATCGGCATCAAATTTGTACAAGTAATTCACAAAATTTCAAAATGGCCACTTAAGAAAATTAAAATTCAATGCACACCAAACACAAATTGAGGCCTTTGGCCGGCTCAACAACTGAAAACCTTCATGAAAAATTAGCCACGAAAAAAGAAAAAAAAATTCAGCCGCACGAACTGACTGCCTGTTGCTGCCGCCGTTGCTGCTGAAGCTGCTTTTGGGCCACATTTCATTCATATGGGCAAGCAAATGCTTTTTGCGCACAAATCAATTGACAGCGTCACGTAATCAGCGCAATCATGACGGTTGTCCATAAAACACAAATTTTTTGTGGCTTCTTCGTCTTCCAAATCAATCAGGCTTCACGTCGCACCCAAAAAAAAAAAAGATTCACAAAAAACAGGTTGTTTGAAGACTTTTTCTTATATGTTTGAAGATGGTTGATGTCTTTGTTTTATAACTTGAGATGAGATGAGACCTTGAGCTTAAATTGTACCACTTTAAATTGTTTTTGCGTAACTTTCTCATCTGGCTAATTGGCTCATAATTTCAAATTTGAGGTTTATGTTCGCGCTTTCTTATGAAATTGCAATTAACACCTACTCAGCCAAATTTTCCCTTGTAAATCAACCGCAACAAATTTAAGCAAATAAATTAAATTTTTAAATATGTGCAAAAAAAAAAATGGCCAGCAAAATTGCTGTCAGACACTTTCAAGGTTTTGCCTTGCTAACCTACAAAAGCATAACGTAAAAAATAAACAGAACAACATCGAACAAAACAGAATTAAACTAAACAAATAATAAAAATAAAAAAAATCGGGGAAAAAAAAACAAACGGAAATACTTAGAAAAAAAAAAAGTGGTTTTTGTTTAGATTTTGTATTGTGAATGCTTTTCAATTGTTTACTTAAACCATATTTGTGGTGTGGGCATCAAAAGAGAATAACAGAAGAAACTGTGCAGCTCAAATAGGTAAAGTTATTTGTACAACGTGCTTAAGGGTTTGGGAACTGACTTGTCTCTTCACAATGAAGTGTGAAGAATATGGTGGGGTAAGAATATTCTTAATAAAATTGATTTTTCTATTCAGCTTGATAAAGGCCTAGAGCCAGCCTTAGTTAATTTTTTGACCAGAGAGGCACAGACTCAGCTTCCGAAAGAGATACTAATGTGTGTGTGCAACCAAGAACAAAACCTTAGCTCGAAGAGAAGGAGAAGAGAGAACATTTAAGTACATTGGAAAATTTCGTTTGGACAGAAAAAGTAAATAGAACAACATATGAAAATGTTATTGCTCTACGTATAGCCATAAGCTTTGCGTACAACAACAACGAATGCGCTGCGTGCGCAATTGGCTTGATCCTTCCTACCTTAGACACTTTACTTGTTGTTTTTCCATTTATTTTCTTGCTTCACAGCTTAAAAGAGTATAAAGTGGTTCCTAACAAGCCTAAACTCTGTTTGACCTGTTTGTATAAGAAGCAATTTAAAGTTTATCGCCTAGTTAGCAACTTTAAATATATAGCTTTCCTTCTGTCTTTGATAGAATGCTGCGCCTAGGCCTGCTGTTTGTTTTCCTATAAGAAAGAGTGACCCGTCAGGGTTCGTTGATCAAGCATGTTCTGAGTTCCACTAATTTTAAAAACCAAATCGAACGCAATTCCACTTCGATTTTGTTTTCGTATTTTCAAATCCGATGGAAATTACTTTCCTTTTACATTTTGCAAACCACCGGTCCAAGCGAGAATGGCACTATTTCAGAGGCGTCCAAATGGAGAGGATAGAAAAATGTGCTTGTGTTGGTAAACAAGAGAGCTCTCTCACCGATTCACACAACCATAAATCCGATTCGCGTTTATATAAAATTACGACTGAGTTTGGCTCGTGTGAGCTGTGGAGAGCAGCCTCTGCACTAGATATAAAAGAGAGAAACCAAAAGTCCAACCGAAACGATGGAAAATGGAACAGTTGGAAATGCCAAACAAAAATATTCTTCAATCAATTAAAGACCTAAATCCAAACGGATTTTTCAATTGATCACAGAATTAAGGAAAATTCACTTTATGTAAATCTAGCAACTGTACGAGTGCGTAAAATTATATACTTTTCAAAACGAAAAGCTTTACGTTTTGGAATAAATTCCAAAGTTGTCGTGGAATTGAGAACGTGCTTGCATAATGCCGAAAGCTGCAAACGTGAGTCTCGATACCACACAGAAGAAATAGGGTTATCCGCCTATCCTCAGCGTAGACGTAGAGTTTCAGCTATTGTGAGAAGTTTGTAGGTACATAGCTATAGACATCCCTAAATTGGTCTTCTATAAAAGGTGCTCGATGACAGTGCCCAGTCCAAAAAGTTTTACATTTTTAAGCACAATCTTCCAACTTCAAAATAAGTTGTTGTACGCTTACTCGTTTTAACCCACAGAATAGTTGCTTGCACTGACTGAAAACACGATTCGTACAGAAAAGAGTGGATGTCTGGACGAATAGCTCTTTAAGAGGAAAAATCTGATTTAAAATTTGAATACTTGTGATACTCGAATTTAATTCTTGATACTCAATGCTCGATTCTTAATACTCAGTACTAGAGGTGGGCGCGGGCCTGTATTTTGAGGCCCGGGCCCGCACGAACACGAACTCTTTTTTGAGAGGCCCGGCCCGGCCCAACACGAAACTTTTTCACCAAGGCCCGGGCCCGGCCCGGCCCGGCACGAAACTTAATTTTTTCTAAATTTGAGCTTTTTAGCCTAGTGCGTTTTTCATTTAAAACATGGCCCGATGTTGAAAAAAGCCTTTCGCTCGTAGAATAACTTGCATTTTTCCAGAATTCTGAAATATGTGTGCCAGGAGCTGCTGGATAGGCCAAATATTTGTCAAGCTCTATGTCGATAGCGTTTTTCTCAACTTTTCGTTTTTTTATATAACTTAAGTCTAAAAATTCAGCAAACATTCCATTTTCGGAATTATTTGGGTTTATGTTATTAGTTATATCATCAACGCTACTATATTCATGATCCCCTATAAATTCGTAGAGCATTGCTTTTACCGTAGCTAACACATTATATCTTTTTTCCTCTGAGAGGAAATTCATCTCTCTATAAGGAGGGTTCAAGAAAAGCCCAACCAAATGAGCGATTGCCGGAAGAAACCTTTTTTCTAATGCGCTTAGGGTCATTGTTTTAAACTCAGTTATTATTTGGGAATCAAGTGTGCTAGCTCTGCAAAGTTTACATAATTTTTTTGACCACAATGCAAATATTTGCAAATATTGTAAAGTTTTATCAATTTCACAATAGGACGCCAATTTTGAATTAGTGGTGAGCAAACTAGTAAAATATGTATAAGCAAATCGATAGTAGTATCGATAAACAATTAAAATGCGATAAATGGCGGTTCTAATTCGAGCATAAACAAAAATAGCGCGAACAAATCAAAATTGTTTTCGGGCCTATTTTGGGCTTTTACGGGCCTATTTCGGGCTTTTACGGGCCGGGCCTTTTTGCTAAGGCCCGGGCCCGCACGAAGCCCGCACGAATCTTAATTTTAAGGCACGGGCCCGCTCCGGGCCTGTGTAAGCCCGCGGGCCACGAAAAAAAGCCCGGCCCGCGCCCACCTCTACTCAGTACTGTCTAAGAATCGAATAATGTACTGTACTCAGTACTAGATGCTTAGTACTCAATCTTAGAATATTAAACTTAGTACTTGGTATTCAATTCTTAATACTTAAATCTCGATAATCACAGCTTTTTACTTAGTACTCGATACTCAGTACTCTATATTCCACTATCAGTGCTCGGTGTATAGTACAATACTCGTTACTTAGTAATAAATGCTTAGTACTCGATTCTTAGTACTCCCTACTTATCGATACTCTAGTCCAGCGGTGGACATGATCTTGCTCCTATTGCTTCGACATTTATAAGAAGTAAACGATATTGCGTCACAATTAGTGCAGCGTGCGCGATCGAAGCACGCTGATATTCTGTACCGAAGGTACAAAGGTACATATTAATTATGATAAAGATCGTATGAGTGGTTCTCAAGTTATGAGCAATAAAGTGAACATTCCACTACCGCTATTTTATACCTTTGGTATTTGTGGATAAATCATCACAAATAAATTCAACCGTAATTACCCCCATAACACTTGTAATCCAACTAACATAAGTTAACAATTAAAAATAAGTTGCCATTTGAAAGGTGACAGAAAGTTTCTCTTGCCTGCCAATTACTCATCCCTTAGAGCGCAAAGACAAACTAGTTAAAGTTTTAGACCATTAGTATAACGTCCGTAATAGAGCTTCGCTCTAAAAAAACCAAACAATTGAAAATGTTATTCCAGCCATATCCTTTCCCTTATAATTCCAGGAAATTACTCCCTGGGTATGTGTATGATTATAAGGAAAGTTTACTCATTGTTTTGGCATGCAAAAATGTGCACTCTCAAGCAATTATTTTCTTTACCATTTGATGGCTTTATTTCATTTTACATGACGTCTAGCTGGGATGTGTCTTGTGATACTTCCTGCCTGCCTGCCTGCCTGATGCCTGCTCTCCAACTTTAATTATCCACAATCAAATGGGTAACAAATTTTGCAGTTGTTGTTGTTTGTTGCATGATTACATTTAATGGCCAACGCCAAAACATAATCATTTCGATTAAATAATCAACTACTAGCTGCCAGTAGGCAGTTTGCTCTTCGCACATTTGCAGCTCAGCTCGCAGTGAGTGCAAAAAAGTTGAACGCCTTGTTTGTAATTATGAAAGTTTTTCTTGTTGTTACCAACAACCACCGTTGGGAGCTGGAGTTAAATGAACGTTATGAACTCATTTCAAAGAGTCAAGTTTATGCTGCACAACATCACAGCACAGCACAGCACACTGAGTCATTTTCATTCACAGCTCTCGGAAGTAAAGTGAAAAGTTGCCAACCACAAAAGTTGGCCTGAACCTGATACAACAACAAAAAAAAATGTTATTGACTCGCCTCAGCTACAAACCAGAGCACACACACATAGACTGAAGACTTGTTTTACACCAATTTCCGCTGCATTTTTCTACTACAGCTTCTTGATGATTGTGTGTAAAAGGTTAAAGACTTTACTTCAATGCGCGAGATGGAAAGAAAATTTTCTTAATAATTTTAATGGAGCTTTAATGTGGCAATTGAGAAAAGGAAAATTGATATTTTAAACGGCATTTAAAATGCCTTTGAAAAGTGTGAAAAAAAGGAACTTGTTGTTAGATTTATTAACCGCACTAAATGGCAATGAACTAGGCACAAACAATGTGGCTTGAAAGATCACAACAGATTGAATGGATTGTCAGCTTAATGTGGTTGGGAATTCTAAGGGATGAGTAATTGGCAGGCAAGAGATACATTCTGTCACCTTTTAAATGGCAACTTTATTTTGATTGTGTAGTTGGAGTACAAGTGTTATGGAGGTGATAATGGTTGCGTTGGTTTGTGATGAATTATTAATGATATTCAACAATGAATGCGTTGCTTGCGTAATAGGCTTGGGCACCCCTGCTCTATAATCTGAGGATGGGTAAAATCTATGTTGTGGTTCAAGGTTCTCTCCAGATACTTTATAAAAAGTCCCGGTTTGTTGCCAGGAGAAGTGGTCGGATGCATGCATGTTCCTATTTCATATGTACAGATATTTCGCTATAAGCTATTTTAGCGTTAAGGTAATTTAAGACAGAGACAATGGTCACACTGTATATAGAGTATAAACGAAATGAGTAGACAGACAGAGATAAACGAAGACGAAGGCTGTAAAAAGAATGTATAAGACAAACTAGCAATAACATGGTATATAGCAAACCGTGTGTAAATAGAAAACGCGTGTAAATATGCCAAAAACCCTTCGTTTACAGTTCAGATGTTATGATTGACTTGAATTGTCTGCCTTTCAGTGCGCTATTTTAACTCATAACCGAATATATTTGGTCTATCACAGAATCGCAATTTTGCACATCCGCTTAGATAATAAGCACACACGTGCTTGCACTTTAGACCAGCTTTAGCTAATACCTGGACTAATCACAGTCACTTTGTTGTGTTTATCATCCAGACATTTGGAGGGCTTATTTTACACTTATGTATATTCTACTTGTCAGTGCATAAGAGCGTGTCATATAAGCAAATTTTTTTGTAAAAAAAACTAACACGACATTAGCCTTAATATCAGTGGCAGGCGGCAACTTATCAACATTTCGTACGCTTTACAATGTAAATATTTTGCTTTTGGTATTTATCTTTGGAGAGTGACGGGCCCTAAAGGCAGCTGACAGCTGCTAATTGTGAACAAAATTCAGTTTTAATTGTAGGTTAAAAGCTTTGGCTTTAATTCTGACGTACAATAATCACCAGAAAATAATTAATAAGTCTTAATAAGGTCAAATTGGCAATTTAAAAATGCCAAAAACAAGTTAAGCACCAAAAACAAAAATCGATTTTTATGCAAATTTTTAATTCGTTGCCCAAGAAATGAAAACAAGTTAAATAACAAATTGATAAATATTAATAAGGCCGTTAAAATGTTTGTGTATCGGTTTCAGTGCGTGAGTTGCATTCACGCCTGGACGCAGATAGAAATGTATCCGCTGGATAGCTAGAAATGTCAAACGCAAACAGTTACAGTTACCATTTGACCATTTGAAACGGAGCACAACCCAGATACTACAAATTGCAATCAAGTGTAAAGAGACACAAAACAGAAACAAAACAAAAAGCGCGTATGCTTATAACACCAGATACAATCTTATTGTCTTTGCTGCTCTGAGAAATTGCCGCAATCAAATATTTATTAAAGTTCACTGGCTGTGTGTGACTTATGCGATGAAGTCACAATGGATGTAGTACACATGCCTTGACATTACGACTCCACAGCCATGAATCAGCTCCATCAGTTGCAACTGTGTCGAGGGTGTGTACGCTGTGTGAAAGTTTGTCCATGATTTTCCATGAACTTAAATTAACCATATTTTAATTTGTTTGCCAAGTATTTTATAATGAATTGATAAATGGTTCAATTCAATTGCCATGATGATAAGAGTCGTGGGGTACTATTATTTTTATTACGTTTTTTATATAGTTTAATAAAATTTTGAATATAGTCAAAAACAAATAAAAGCTGAATTTGTTTATTTATCTTTTGCAATGGTCTTGTGATAACTCTTGAGAGATAACTTTTATAAGAATTCAGAAAAATTGTTTACCTTCCTTTAAAGTGTTTTTAAATGATTCATTGACTGATTTAATCAGGCTATTGATATGACTCAACACGGAATTTGATAATCACTTTTAGCCTCGCAATAATATCAACTCCAGCCTTGTTCTAAATACGATTCACCCAAGGAATTGATAATATTCGAGTTGATTAGCTAAACTGAAGCATTTTTTTAATTTTACGGCTTTGTGATTGGCCCAATACTTTCGATCTTGTATCATTCCAAATGTGCTTACTTCAAAATTCATTCTAAAATCAACATTCATAAATTTTGAAGCAAGAGCGAAAAAAATATAAGTAGCTTTTTAGACGTGTAGCAACAATCGTGTCATCATCAATTTCCACACCAGACTCAGCTAAGTTGAGAACAAAATTTAGTATAATTTCTTTGTTTTTCAGAAGTTGTAAACTAAAACTGGTGTTGATTGGTGTTTGGTAAAGGTTGTTCAGCTTGTTCCTTTTTTTTCCAAGTGAGTCAAATCACTCAAATTGCTCACTGTTCACTTGTTCAGTTGTTCTTATTCACTAGTTCTTGTGTTCTCAGCGAGAGAGAAATAGGATGATTAAAAGAGCATTTGCTCGTCATATTAGCCGTCTGTTTCTCGCGATTTTTTTGACAATAATTCTTGAACTTGTTTTTGGAGCTGACTACCTGTATTTTGGGAACTGTGAGACATCTTCTAGCAGTATCCGAAAATCTAACTTCCAGCCAATTGAAGGTCTATTCTGACATGCATCTGATTCGTAAGTTTGTCGAACCTTGTTTTATAGCTTCTTAAGTCTCTGAAGAGTTTTCCCTATATTTTTGGAGAAATTAATGAAGCGTATAATATTGTGTATTTCCGGATTCTTTGGAACTCCAGACCTTGTGCCGTCAATTCACCCTTCTACTTTGTAGTTTAGCTCATACAATAATTTGGAAAATTTCGCGACTTTTTGGACCGTTCGATCTATCCATTTATGTGTCTACTATTGCCATCTATCAATTCTTAATGATTATTATTAAATATGAGCTGAAATGGCCATTTCGGAAATTTTTCAACAATTTGGTCTATATGTATATTCAATTTCAATATTTACCCGTCTATTACTGCCGTCCATTAAGTCTTCATAATAATCTTAGGTCATAAGAAAAATTGGCAAATTTCGCAATATTTTGGAGTGTTCAATCGACACCTCTACTTTACCAACGACTGCGCTTTCGTAAATATTCAAATGAAAATTTAGCAAATTTCGCTGTTTTTGGTCTTCCCCTTTTATAAATGCGTTTTCAATTGGCATTTTTTCCAATCTTCATAATAATCTTAGGTCCTTTTTATACCCTTGGAGAGGGTATATTGAAATTGTCCGGATGTTTGTAACGCAGGGAAGGAGGCATCTCCGACCACATAAAGTATATATATTCGTGATCAGCATGACGAGCTGAGTTGATATAGCCATGTCCGTCTGTCCGTCCGTCCGACCGTCTCTTTCTATGCTATCTCCTCCATCAGTTTTAAAGCTATATTAACCAAACTTTGCACGAAGTCTTTTAGTATAAATGCGCTGCACATTTGTCGGAACCGGCCGGATCGGATGACTATAGCATATAGCTGCCATAGGAACGATTGGTTGAAAAACTAGTTTTAGTAAGAAAAAGTTTTTTGTTTTCAATGCTATTAGGGTTGTCGAAAATATATCAAAATATCAATATATTGATAATATTTTTTAAAACTGATATATTTATATCGTGATTTTTTTTTGTCCAAATATCGAGTATCGATCTTTTTTTGGGATATTTTATGATATATGTGCGTTAGTGTAATTTGTGCGGAAAAGTAATAAAAACAAGCGGTAACACGACCAATTTGTCGTCGCACATCAAAAACAAGCAAGCTTGGAAATGAGAAACATGTTGCTTGCTTTGCACGTACAATCCTCTTGTTGGTATGATACAGTGAAGGAGATTTCGTTATTTTACAACATATTTGACATATTGAAGGAAAGAACTGCATTAATGAACCAGTGGCGAATATCCCAGGCCGATGAGGGAATTCCGAAAGATTGTATTAAGACCCTGCAGCAAAACATTGACACGCGATGGAATTCGTGCCTTGATATGCTGACGTCCTTTCAGTGTCTTGCAAATAAAGAGGCAATCTTCTTATAAAAAACGAGAGCGTAAGTTAAAGTCGGCTCTAACCGACTTCGATATACCCGTTACTCATGAGAATACATGCTTAACAGTGTTCCTGCTTTCCCTAGGGTGACCATACAAAAAGTATGCAACATTTTTTTGGGTGGGAGGGGGTTGGGTGCTTGGTTCACTGTTTTGCTTATAACTTGAGAACCGCTCATCCGATCTTTATCATTTCTTCGGCAAATTCATTTTGCTAATTAATAACTATCTCTAGAAGGTACGAACATTCTATCTTCAAAACTGTAGGAGATATAACGTTTTTTCCAAATTAGGGGGGCGGGAGGGGGCGTGGCCAAAATATGAAATAAACTTGATCTGCGTGCAGATAAAAGAAGCATTTGTCCCATACATGTCAAACCTCTATCTCTTACCATCTCTGAGATCTAGGTGTTCATACAGACAGACGGACAGACTGACGGACGGACAGACGGACATGGCTAAATCGACTCGGCTGTTGATGCTGATCAAGAATATATATACTTTATAGGGTCGGAAATGATTCCTTCTGCCTTTTTACCCTACGAGTAACGGGTATAAAAACAGATTGTAAAAGTTGAATCTGACGAGGGTATCCTTTCTAAAGAGTCGCTTTGTAACCTATTGGAGAAAAGGTTCAGGCCACTTGAGTCCAATAAAATATTAGTGAAATCGTCATTTCTTGATTCTAGGTTTAAAAAGATGTCCATCTCGCCAATCGGGGTACAATTGGATACATTTATCCAAGAAAACGCGGTATGTCAAAAATTAAAGTTTTTATGTATTAACTTTAATAACAGTGATTCTTCCCAAAAATAAAGAAAAAAGAAATGCAAATTAAATTAATTAACATTTTTACAGATTTCATAAGTCGAAAATTCAGATAACCCGTGTGTTGACTTTATGGAAGCCCATAATAGGTCGATTTTAAAAGGCCTTTCAGTGGAAGAAACGCAAAATATTGAACTGAAGGTTTACCTTAGGTTGCCGCAAACATCATGGGAGAGTAATCCCTTAATCTTCTGGAATTCGCATAAGCTGCCGGGACTATCCAGACTGGCCCTAAGGTATCCTGTTACCACTGGTAGCTCAGGTGCCTTCGGAGCGACTTGCTTCTGCTAAAAAATGCGTCATTTTCGACTCCCGCAGCCGTATGACGGATTTACATAAAAAGAAACGCGTCTTTTTAAAGTCTTTTAAATCCAAATACACTAGTTTACAGCCAAAAAGACCCATTTCTACTGAAATTTTTTTTAGTGTAGTTTGGAATGGTGATCTCAAAAATCAATTTCAAAAATTTTTTCATGGCTCCGTTTTTGAAATATAATTTTTTTTTATTTTTTGGTAGGGGCACTTACATTTTAAGCCATATCTCACTTTATAATTGTCAGATAGAGTCAAGCAAGATACAAATCGAAAGGTTATTTCGCTGCCGGTAATCGAGTAGAACATTGTTTTTAAATCGGTTCATTAGTTTGACTACAATATCCAAAAATATTTCGAAAAAATCGATTTTTTGCTCGAAAATTCATTTTTGGTCGCCTGGAAAAAATATAAAAAAATCCAAAAAAATTATTTTTATTTTTTCTACATAAGAACCGCACTTCTACGAAGAAAATCAGATATCGATGATCAAAATCTGTGAACAAACACAGGAGCTGTAAGCAATTTAGTGCAAAAAAATGTGATATTTTCCTGAATATTTTAAAATAAATTTTTGTTTGCTTCGACTTTTGTTCCGTTTTCAATTTTTTTTTTTGTTCTGGCTTTTCGTTCACTTTATACTTTGACCAAAAAACGAACAAAAGTACAATGTTAATTTTTGGAAACACACAATATACTCAAATTTGACTGTTAGTTCCTCTACTCAATTTGATCCATCTATGGTACGTGTTACACGATTTTCCTCACCAATACCTTATTTTCTTCGTAAAAGTGCAATTCTTAAGTAGAAAAAATAAAAATAATTTTTTTGGATTTTTTTATATTTTTTCTAGTCGTTTAAAAATGAAATTTCTTGGATTTTCGAGCAAAAAATCGATTTTTTTGAAATATTCTTGGTTGTTAAATTCAAACTACTGAACCGATTTAAAAACAATGCTCTACGCAATTATTGGCAGCTCCATTACCTTTCGATTTATTTCTTACTTGACTCTATCTGACAATTATGAACTGAGATATGGCTTAAAATGTAAGAGTACCTACCAAAAAAATTAAAAAAATTAATATTTCAAAAACGGAGCCATGAAAAAATTTTTGAAATCGATTTTTAGATCACCATTCCAAACAATACTAAGAAAAATTTTCAGCAGAAATGGGTCATTTTTTTTTTTATTTTTGTAAACTAGTGATATTGGAACTAAAAGTATTTAATATGTATAATACATAGAAAACTCGAATCTAATGGAAAATGTTGTTATGTTTGCTTAATTTAGACTATATCTTTTTAATTTGGGGCAGAGTTTTATCCTTTTTGGGACAAAAGGAAAAAAATTAAAATATCAATTATATCGATATATAGATTTTTTAATAGTAATATATTTAATATCATTTGATATTTTTTCAAATCAGAAAATATTATCGATACGATGTTTTAAAAATATTCGGCAACCCTAAATGCTATCGCTCCCAACGCTCGTATTTATAAGTTTAATTTGACTAATGGATCAACACTATTACGAACTCCTGCAGTGCCATCTAATCATCAAGCGCTTTAATAGAACCTTTAAAATAATTTGTGAATATAGCGGTTTTTTTGATCATTGGATGATATTTAAGTCCAGGTTATCAACTATCTTTTTGCCAAGTTTTATCTGAACCCGTTCAGCCATTTGTGCGTGAAAGCGCTATCATAAATACTCTTATAATAAAATAATATTGCGAATTTCAGGGTTTTTTGGATCATTTAAATAAAAGTTATACATCTGAATGGCAAATTTCATCCGAATCCGCTAAGTCATTTGTTCATGATTGAGTAATAACAATCAGGCAATCATACAAACATGTAAACAAACAAACACTCAAACATACAAAATTTCACATTTATAATAATAATAGAATTAGTTAAGTATCTCTCCTCTTAGTACCTATTTTTCGATCTCTAATCAGGATATCTAAAAAATTATTAAATATCACTTTAATAGCACAAATAAAGTACAAAAAAATTTTAAAACCTCTTGAGACTTGGAAAAAGTACCTTACGTTTCGATTTTCAGAAAAGTCGGGTTTTTAGAGGTACAATACAGGTTCTAAGAAATCGAAGTTTAAGTTTTCTTAGGTATGTGGTACTCCCTCTTAAGGTTTGGGAAAGGTACCTAAAATCTCGATTTTTTTTAAAGGTTTTAAGGAATCCAAACCTACGCCGAAATTTGTCCGAGATAAAAGCAGAATAAGGTCATATATTTGGCTTCAAAAGTTTTTTGGGGGTTGGAACGTTGTCTTAAGGTCCGGAAAGGGTACCTACCGTTCGGGTTTTTAATAGGTGGGATTTTAGAGGTCTATCTTTTTCGGAGTTATAAAAAACAATAAAAAAACTAAATCTTGTTGTTTGTTTTTTACTTCTCTCTTCAACTTTAAGAACTTCCAAATTTATCCATTCACTAAATTCTTTGGCTTGTTCTGCTCTAATTATCAATTTTACAATAAAAACAAAAAAAACCTCTCACTGTCTTACTTTTGGTTTACTTATCCTCCCTCTTAGCCAACTCCTTTCTAGCTCATTGGCCCACTCCAATACCAAGCATGACTCATGTTATGCACTCCCTCCTCCAAGCCACCCAGTTGGTCTCTAGAGTGTGTGTGTGTGTGTGTGTGTGCATATTTTAGCCAACTCAAAACAAAATTCCAAAACAAATGCCAAATATTCCCACCAAAAACAAAATATGCAGAAATCAACCACAACAACAACTTTATAAAACAAAAAAACAAGCTGCGCTCACAAAACTATGCACATAAAAAAAAGAAAAAAGTTATATAAAAAACACGTTCAAACACACAAACGGCGCAAACAAGCCAGAAAGCGATGCTTAGATAAAAGCGAGGAGGAAGGGGTGAGGGGGAGGGGGCCGGGCGGTTTATGTGTGCTCACTTTGAGCCACGCTTCAATTGCAAATGCGCCCAGCATTGACGCAGATACTCGAAGCTACCAGTTGGCGTAGTTGTTGTTGTAATTGTAAATTCTACAGGTTTCTTATAGTTAATATCGATGTGTGTGTGAGTGTGTGTGTAGCAGTTGTTGCCTTAATGGCAAACAACAACAACAACAACATTGCTCTGCAATTTTACGCCAAAGCTAAAAAGGCGAGCGATCGAGCAGCAATCGACTCGATCAAGGGGCGTGAGAAGAGTAAAGAAACGTATGGGAGGGTGGGTCAGACTATTCCATTCGTAGGCAAAACCGGGCCACTCACTGAAGTACAATGGGAGTGGTACAAATTATGCAAAAAAAAATATATAAAAATTGTCAAACCAATTTTTATTCACAAAGTTTGAAAAAGATGAAAGATCTAACAGCATATTAGCAATTTTCAAGTTCATAGCTTAAGCAATTCGACATCTTTGAACCGAAATTTAACTTCATAGCTTAGGGTAATAAAATATGGCTCTTAACCACTATTGAATCGGCTTTATCTGGAAACGAACTGTAAAATGTCTAACTTTACTTAACTTCTAAGCTAAACCCTTAATTCGAAGTTTATACCAACAATTATATATGAGATATGATTGTAAACCACTTTGGAACCGACTTTAAGCAGATTACAGCGCCGCCTACCGAGTTGATTTGTGGAACTAAACCCTCCAGGGGCCCAATTAAATACACACAAAAAAATTTCAAAATTTATTGTTCTACATTTTTCATTACAGCCAACAAAAATAAGGTGTATATCAGGGCTTTGTGTGTAAATAAAATTTTTATTATCATTTCCACCATATTCGTACGATATAGAATTAATTCAGTTTTGTACTTCAATGTTCAAATGTATGTTTTATTCTTGGATGTACTTAGATTAAGTACGAACCATTCTAGAATCGAAACACAACTGTTGATGATATTAAAATGATAAAAAACGAACTTTTCGTACTCACAATTAGCCGAAAAATTTAAGAAAAGCGCGTTCTTAGTTCAAGTGCAAAATATGGGATTAAGGAATTTGGGATTAGGGAAAAAATTCCCTTTTGGTTCTAGCACTTTGGTCATACAGTGAGGGTAGATTTCTGAAGTACAGTATAACCATTCTGGTCTTTGGTAATTTTCCTTTGGGTTTTATTTGATTCATTTAGATGTATATTTTTAAAAACGAATTGGGAATCGCTTTAGGAGAAAATTGGTTAGGTCCAAAAACATTTTTTATCTATTTAATGCAATTTTGTTTTGTTTCAAAGAGCTAGAGCTCAATTAAAAATTTTTTTCACCTATTTTAAAAGTATTTAAGATAACCAAAAGATTTAAAATAGTTAGAAATATACTTAATATATCCCAAAAACTCTTAAATCAAGTATTTCGGAATTGAAATTACACGGTATGTATGGTAAATGGTAAAAGTTTCTTTAATTAAGAATTTATTTTAATTGTAATTTATATTCACAGCCCTGGTTTCAAAACACAACTTTACTTAATTTTAAAACATTTCGAGAAACGTTCATGCAATTCTTTGAGTACTTCGAGTGCTTTAAAAATTTGTTGGTTTGTCCAAGATTATTTGACAGAATTTAACAAAGGTCTTGTTCTTATTTGTAAAACATTTAAAATAAAGTTGACTAGCAATCAAAAGCGTGAGCTTATCTTCTTTCAATTTATTTATATATAATAAGTGCTTTATATCGATATCAGAGATCTTTATAAGTGAGTATAGTTGAAGGGTTCTTAAGAACATTATCAAATAAAATAATTCAGTTTCCTGCTTAATTCATAAGATTATCAAGAATTTTTGTGCATAGCTTTGGTGGTCTTACTCCGATCTTATTGATTTGTAAGATATAATATACTTGCCAAATGGGTGGCTCTAAGCCACAGTATGGCCTACACAGTACACAGGACTAAAATTGCATAGAAAAAATTATTACAATCAAACAATCATAGTCATTCCAAGGCTCTCGAGCTCGAATCCTAGAGTAAGTAAAAATTTTCAAATACAGTCTATATAATTCGTAGTTTTTCGGAACCCAACTGGTGGTGGGTCACTTTATCATTTCAAATCTAAAGGGAATCCAGCTCTGGATTTAAAACAAAAGAATTGGTTAGAAAATTTATATTTAACAATTGTTACCTCTGTCAATGGCACAATTGTTTACGTCAAAGTGCAAATTCTGAAATTTTTTAGCATTTTTCTTCTAGCTTAGCCTTTTTTCACTGCACTCTACTTATAATAATAATTTTTTGATGCATTCAATATATTGTAACTAAAGTTATGCTTTAAACTCTATCTTTTTCACAGCAATTAACTATCTACAAGCAGCCAAAAATCAGATTTAAAATATCCCTCTACAAGTGAAATTTGTAGATTTGTAATTTTAGTTAAAGTTGCAACATATTGCTTGTTCTCTCTCGGAACAAAAAGAAAAAAGAAAAGCTAAAACCTCAACGGTTCCAAACTAATCAAAAATCTATGCTACAGCTCAGAGATTTCTGTGCCATTTGGTCTAGTTTTCAAGATTCCAAAGTTTTTAAGCATGTTTAAATTCTTATAAATCTTAAATACATAATCTATAATCGACTTTAAAAATGACCATATAGAAAGGTTGTTTTTTTTCAATATTGAAACTCAAGTGGGCCGAACCAAGGTTGGAAAAAGATTCATTTGGAATGCTTAGGGTTTTCATATCTTTTGCAAGACTTTCAAAAACTTTGAATGAAAATTTCCAATCACCCAACAAATTATCCTATTTTTCTGTTCAAAAGTAATAAAATTTTGAAATATTAAAAAACTAAATTTTGGTCTAAAGGGTAGGTCGTTCTGTGGGTTCTGTGATATTTCCAGGGCTGTCTTGCTCCAATTAAATCGGGTCTATCTCAGCTGTTCTCCTACGCGTTTCGGCAGCTATGCTGCTTCTTTAGAAAATTTTTGGTAATTAATAAAAGAATTTAATAGTTAAAATTTCCATTCACAGCAAAGATGACATGGATGACTAGCTTAAAGTATAACTAAAAGAAACTTCAATACCTTTACGAGCAATTAAATTTTTATGTAAAATATGTTAGCAGAATATTTCTAACTGTTCTTGAAATCAAATAAATTCAACTCGACCGGAGAAGTGAAAAATCCCGTTCTCACATGGTTTTTGACAACGTTTGTGCTTAACTTGAGTACAATGTTCTTTAATTTTTCCTTCTATATACAGAAGTAGAACTGTATACTGGATTTAGTGTAGAACTGATGAAGCTACTTACTTAAATATACTTAAAGTCCAAGCCGCCGGTAAAAATGTGCAGAGAAAAGATGGCAATAGCTTATTTAGGAAGTATCAAAGCAGGATCACAACCTCATCATATGTTTATAACATCTTTCAGGGTTAAAGCGTTGTCCAAAGGTCAAGAGACCTTAAGCATGGTGGGAAGGTACACCCGGCGACCGAGTGACTCCGGGCTTTGCTAGGGACTGCTAATTCTGGGTCGCCTCCCCTTTTTCTTGATACGTCGTCCACGGTACTATTGTCTGGTGGGGTGGTGGTGTTTTGATAGGCTGGGTTATACGTTTTGGAGCTTACCGGGTTCGGCGTGGTATGTCGGAGGCTTGTTGCACTGACGGTGTTTTTAAACCTGTTGGCTTGATTGTTGTCGGGATGCCCGTCGGACCGTCGTGTTGTGGCGTTCGGTACGTGGTTGTTTTTGTCGTTCCCGACCGTCCACTATGGATTCTGGTTCTACTAACTTTTTTGTTGTTTTTCGTACATACCCTCGGCCGGGTGTTTGAAAACTGTTGGGTGAGCTTCGGTGCCTTTTTAATTAGTCGCCGGCTTTTTTAGTGTTGACGTGTAATAGGTATATAATATTTTGCAGCATTTAGGAAAATCCACAATCCCAGTTAAGAATAATTTAACTGACATCCTCTCTCTTTAAAGAACAGTCCATTTTAATCTTCAGTAGTTTTTGACCGATGCATAGAGTTCTGGCTCTTTGCTTAACCCACTGTGCAATTGGCAATGCCCATGCCACAATCCAACAAAATAACGTTGCAATAATCTTGAGCCCCCAAGTTGCCCCAACTTGGCCAACTGCTGTGCGCCTGCGCCCGCCTGCTTTTGCTTGTTGGCCACTTACTTGGCGTTCAATTCAACTTTGGTTTTGGTTTGGGTTGTGTTGTTGCTGTATTCGTAATTGTTTCATAAAACCTGGCCGAGTCAAAAACAGGTGCGCAATGCGCAATGCGCAAGCGCGCATTTTTTCTGGTTTCTGTCGATGGGTGACTTCGGCTTTTTGGGGGCAAGCGATTTCGATTTTAATTATGGTTTATGTGTCGTTCGTTCGTTGTTGTTGTTATTGTTTTTGGATCACACACGCAAAAAGGCATAAAACGGCAATCGCCTTTACTTATCCAATAAGCTATATACGAGTGTGTCTGTATGTTTTTGTACAGTACAAGTCTGTTTGTATGTATGGAGAAGCGGTACAAGGTTGTTTGACTGAAATTGACATGAACAACGCAACGGTGGGAGACATGGCCAAGATACATTGGAGGTTGCCATTATTGTTGTGGTTGTTGTTGTTGTTGTTTGGGCGGATCGCTTGGACTTGAGTAGCGGGCGAATTAATCAGAGTAGAAGCAGAAGGATGACTGGAAAATTATTGGAGCGAAAATTGTGGATTCTTAGTTAATGGGGAAATGAACTACATTGTTTAGTTACTAATCAAGAACTTTTCCTTGGAAATATGTAATATTTTCCAAATATTATATCATTCGAGTTGTTGAGTAATTTATATTGTGGTTAATTATCTCATAATCAGCTTCTATAATCATTAATGAAGCCTGCAAAATCATTTTCAAAATTACATAAAGAAATAATAATTTAAAAACTAAAACAAAAGCGCGACAAACAAAAACAACAAAAATTTTGATTTGTTACACAAAATTGGAGCTGGCTTTTTTTACAACATTGTTGCGGCTGTTATACTTGTTGTTGTTGTTGTTGGACTTTGAGTTGATTTATGCCAATTTTGGCTGGCAAATTCAGTGAAAGTTAAAAAATGTTGTTAAAGGTTGTGTCAATGAACGGAGGCAACAAACATAGGATATGTGGAGCATACCAAGGCATGTGGAGCTCATATTGGCTTTAGGGGAAAAAAATCATTCCAATCCTTACTTAAAATCAAATCAATCTCGATCAGGAACTATTTTAAAAGAAGAAAAAAGTTATCAGCGGTTCTCAAGCTATGACAACTAACACCACACAATCTTAGAGAGAGAGAGAGAGAGAGAGAGAGAGTGAGAGAAAGAGAGAGAGAGTGAGAGAAAGAGAGAGAGACTTTGAGATGAGCGCAGCACCAGCATTGCATTCAGCTTCTACTCCAGGTACAGAGTATGTTATAGTCGGGCTTGACCGACTTTCTCACTTGTTTTGACTGTAAACGAGTCAATCAATCTAGTCTAATCAATTATATTCGATAGATTCTGGTTTTACATCCAATAGCAGAATAATGATTAGGTATCTCAGGGGTGGTATGAAAGGTGCGAAGAATTGAGAAGATTATAAACTTCGGTTTTGTCTAATCCAAAAAAATAGTTTGTAAAGCAAACCCGTCGACTTGGACCTTTTTGAACTACTAAACCAAATCGGTCAGAACTCCTGTTTCGTACAAATACCGGTGCTGATGTTTTCAGCTTTCTTTGAGTTAGCGATTTTTAATACTCTTTACTAGATAGGGATTGCTTCGGGTCAGTGGATCACACTTATAGTGCGTTTCTACTACAGCAGGGTTAGAGTCCGCGTCCATTTATCGAAGAACGCGAGTCCAACTTCATACAAAAAAATGTCAGGTGTGGGGGTAGAGAAAAAAGTCGAGTCCACTTTGGACGCTGGTTCTATTTATACCCGCAGGGTTTGCTGTATTTCGACCTATATATTTGGCTGTTGCGCTTGTCGGCGTCTGTTTCAATACTCTCGTTTTAAAGTATCCTGTCTCTTACACACTTTCTTTTTTTACTGTCGGTGGTTTTAAATTTTTTGTTTTTAATGTACGCTCCCGCTCACAGTTTAGTTTTATATGCTTTTACACAGATTTGGAAGTTTTGGTCAAAACGGATACATACTATATGCTATTGGTCGTGGTTGAGAAACTGTTTTTATGTAACGCCTTCCCACGACAATTTATTTATACGCTTTTACAGATTCGTTTTTGTAAACGGACAACTTTAACTACGCAAGTGGGTCTTTGTGGAATTTGTTTTTATGTAAACGCCTCCCTTCCATTTGTTTTATACGCTTTTACAGATTTGAGTTTTTGTCAAAATCGGAGACATATCTTATAGCTGCATGCTATTGGTGAAAGTGGTTTTTGAAAACTTTTGTTTTTAATTAAACGCTGCTACGACAATTAGTTTTATACGCTTTACAGATTTGAAGTTTTTGTCAAAACGGAGCTATATCTATATGCCATCATTGGTCAAGTGTTTTTGTGGAATTGGTTTATGTAATCGTCGAATAGTTTTACGCTTTTACACAGATTTAAGTTTTTGTCAAAACTCTACTGCTTAAATGGTCGAAAAGTGGTTTTGTGAGAACTTTTTTGTTTTTAATGACGCCTTCCGCTTCGTAATTATTAGTTTTTACGCTTTTACACAGATTTGAGTTTTTTCAAAATCGGATGACTATTCTTATAGCTGCCATAGAAACTATCTGTCAAAAAGTGGGTTTTATCAGAAAATGGTTTGTTTTAATGCTGACGTTCGTAAACTCTGTGGTATTAAAACATTTGCAAGGGTATTTAAACTTCGGCAAAGACGAAGTTAGCTTGGCCTTCTCGTTTTTTTATTTATACGATGAATATCGATAGAAATGGATATCGATAAGACTTTTGACTGCAAAATCAGCTGGCACAACAATTGGCGCTAAAATAAATGAAGGGCAATATGTTTTTATTTTGTTGATTTATTTATATAAAGGTTATCCCTTTGTACAGGATTAAGTAAAATTAAATGGGTTCCCCCCAAAACACGCTCTACAACGCACCTTGACTTTGACAAATGGTAAACTGCTGGTTGGTCCACTGAAAGCGGATACGGCTTTTCACCTTTTCAACGGTCAAGAAGCTCGGTGGCAAACATTCAAAATCCATATAAGATATCACCTGGTTGCAGAACTCTATCAGTATTTGGCCAACCTTTGATTTTCATATACCAAATAGTTTCCAAATTGTTCAATATTCCGCTGATAAACCAAGCAAGTAAGGAGCTACGGCTATTTGCTTGTTCAGTGCGATTGCAAGCCGGAAAGGATTGTCTTACTTTGCCAGCCGAGGCAAAAGTTGGAGTAACATCTGTAATGTTTGCCCCTCCACACGATGCGTCTGTATGTTTAGGCACGTCGGTCTCCCAAAAGCAACCATATCGACTAGGAAACAAATAAATTATTTATAACTGGAGTACTAATTAAAAGGCTTGTGACTTACAAACACTATGTAGCAAAGTCATCAGTTGCAAAAGATTATTATAAAACTGCATAAGCTGCAGTTGTTGCTTTTCAATTGCATTTAGCAAAACAATGTCACTCAAATTTATTTTGATCGATGCACAAAGGTAAACAAACAGACCAGATCAGCTGTTGTGGACTCGGAATTGGACACCGAACGCAGTGGAAACGCCTTTTTAGGGTTGTCAATATTTCATCAATATATCTATATTTTCGTTAGACGATAAGGGTTATTCCGATATGATATTTTGTATGCCGATATTGACGATTATCGATATTTTTATAAACGATATATCGGAAAAGTTACTATGGAAATTCAGAGGTGCAAATTATTTGGCTATCCTGATAAGACATCTGGTAATACTTACAATTTTAAATCGCATTGAATCATACACTTAGGTGTCAGTGTTAAAATATATTGAAGAGGTCGTCATGAACCCAATTGCATATTTGGAAGCGGGTTCTCTTAAATTCTTCACTAAATATTTTTATCTAAGCATAATCTTTAAGTTTTTAAAGCCTACACTCAGATAAGATACCAATTTAGTTCGTCACAATACTTCACATGGAAAAACCCCGTTTAAACTGCTTTAATATCAGAACAATTTTGAGCAAAAGCCTTACTTTAGTATCTCTTTTGAGTTTACGCTTTTAATTTTTAAAGCAAAAGAAAGTCGGGATTTACACGATGAAGCAAACTTCATGAAGGAATTCTACTAGATTTGTTAATCAAAATGTATAGAACCACGCGTGTATGTCTCGCCTACTGAGATAACTTCATGAAGTTTGCTTCATCGTGTAAATGCCGTCAAACTCTTACTATTAATGTACTTTGAAAAAATGTACAGTGTAGTTTCAGAAAATGATTGTAAACTGATGAATATATATGATATCTAAAAATCGTCACTACCAGTTTTATGGTGAAGACGTTGAGTTTTCTTAAGCTTTAGAAAATAACGATAATAATGATATATCGATGTTTTTTGGGGGCGATATATCAAATATCGATATTGAAAATTTGGATTTTTGATATTATAGATATTGATATTTTGAGAAATATCCACAACCCTAGTACACACAGTTTTTAAATCGCCGTTTTGGTTAACTAAATGTTTTTTTTTTTTGAAGCTGAACCTCGGTGATGAATTCAAAGGATTTTATTCAACAAAAGGAATATTCTTAGTGCTTCTTACAAACGCTTAATATCATACTGGAAAATAATCTTAGATAAAGTTGGATTAAGATGAAGAACAGTGTTGCCGTTTTAGCTATTAAGTTAAAAGATCTGGCAATTTCGAAAGTGGAAATGCTATTAAATTTTTGAAATAACTATTACACAAACCAACAAAATGACCAAAATGATGTTAAAGACAAAAAAGTTTTCACTCAATAAAACTAGTACTTCAACCGACACGTTCCGACACATGTGCAGCGTATTTGTACCAGAAGACTTCTTACAAAGTTTGGTTAAGATAACTTTTAAAATGACAACGGAGGTCGCATAGAAACCGACGGAGTGGTCAAGAATATATCTACTTTAAGTGGTGGGATATGCTTGCTTCCGTACGTTACAAACATCCGGACAATTTTAATATATGTATTCTCTCCAAGGGTATAAAAAGCGATGAAATTTCATGTGCGAGTAAAGGAAGATTCAAAAATGTCCCCAGACTTTGTAAAAATGTGTGTGGTTAGTCCTAACTGAATCAATGGATGTATTTTGAAGATGCCCTGGTAGCTGAGAATCTATATAGATAGGCTTGTTCAACTATTGCATTCCCGCTATTCCAGACAATCCTTAAACTTATGAAACGTGAATATTAATATGACTTTAATTTCGAATAATACAGCAAAAAGTTAAAAGAATTAATTTTTAGAAATCTATAAGAGGATCAAGAAAATGATCCATTTTGAGAAAAATCCGCCCTCAAGGTGGGTAAAATGGTTCAAGTGCAAACCGTACTTTGAAGCCGTTTCAGCTCAAGAAATAGGCTTGGGACGGGAAAATCAACACAGTTTTTGGGCGGAACATGCAGAGCAAACAATTAAATACTTACTTATTGGATTTTTTTAACAACTTGCACATCATTTAGTAATTAATAAGCATGTGAGTAACTGGACTTATACCGCAGACCTAAGGCCTAATCTCAAGGCTGGTGAATTCTAATCGGTTACATTTTATGGCCCTATATTTGGGGACACTTGAAGCGATTATCTCACGTGGCTCGTGTCCACCTACCCCAATCAAGTGGTTCTAAATTTAGACGATGACCGACTTAAAAAATGGAAATTGTATTTTTTTTATTGTTATTGTTGTTGTTACTCACCTTAATGATGCTCGTGATGTTTGCAAGATGATAAGCAAAATTAAAAAAAGTGAAAAAATAGTTGCCTAAAAAGGTGATTTGTGTTGTTCACTTTCGTTTTGGATTGGACGATTAAGGTGATAAGGCCCACAAGAAAAATAATTAACAAAACCTTAACAACAACAACTTAATGCACAATTATTTGTAAAAGAATTTTGTTTTCTTATTTGTTGTTGTTGTCTCGCTTGCTCTTTTGGGCGCCTTTTCTGTTTTGCTTTCGACGTTTTCGTTTGAACCGGTTTGGATTTTTGTATTTCTTATTTATTTTCCGTTGTTTTTGTCGCAAAATGAAATGTTGCAATTGCAATTTTAGCCAAAATGTTTAATAATTTGTTTAAGTTATATAAATTAAAAAACACACCAAAATTAACACGGATAAGTGGCTGAAGCAGCGGACCAAGAAGAAGAGCGCAAACAGACACAGGAATGCAGGCAAACAGGTGTTTGTTGTTGGTGCCTTGCCTTTTTTTTTTGATTTGTAGCTTGGCTTCTACACTTTTGCTTTGTTTTGTTTGTTTAGTTAATTCTTTGGCTTACGCGACGTTTTGGGTTTATTTGTTTTGTTAGTTATTATTTAGTTATACAGACACCTGTTGCGCGTTATTTTCGAAATGTTTACGCAGCTGCACCCGCACACACACAACCTGCTTGTTTGAAATCTTTTTTAACACTGAACTGAATAGCCTTAACCATTATCGATTTTATGTAGGTATCGATATCGATAGGCGGCCGCCTGAAGAGTGACCAAGTGTCTAAAATACCAAAAAAAAAGTATACAAATTTCCCCTTTGGGATTTTATTTGGCTTTGCTTTCCCATTTACCGTTCAACGATCAACGCGCGAGGACGCCGCAAAATAAGTTCTCATATTTCAAAATGGACTCCGATATAATGGACTTTTTTGACTTTTCGAAAGATTTTAAACGTGAAGTAGCACCAGCCGGTTGTATTACCAGCAATCCACATGCTTTGGTCACTGACACATACGAATCTAAGCCGGCAAAACGCGAGATAATCGGCACTGAATATGTCAGCGATTTTGTGGCGCAAGAGAAGAAGCGCATGGAGGGGGTAAGTAGAAGAAGAAGAACAGACGGCAAATATACATATAATGTATTTGTTTGTTTATGTTAGCTTGCCGAAGGGCCCGGCTCAGCCAAACGCAATAAAACTTTGAATGACTTGGACAGCGATGAGGAAGAAGATGATGCACCCAAAGTGCGTACCGATGAGGAGTATTATAAAAAATATCGTTTTGATTTAAATCGAGACAAGAATTTGCCAGTCTATGCACAGCGCGAGGAGATTATTGCTGCCATTAAGGAGAATCCTGTGGTGATACTTAAAGGCGAGACAGGTTGCGGCAAGACCACGCAGGTAAGTTGATGCCAGTTGGAACTAGTTCAATAAAATGATTGGCAAATGAACCTACTCTACGGTAACTATTAATTTCACCAAAAACCAAAGATCATACAATGCATAGATGTGAAATTCTTATTATACACAAAAATTTGTTTTTGCACAGTGTGCCCTACGTTAGGCGAATTAAATTTATTGCAGTTGTAGCGTAAATCCACACGACTGACATCCTCACCGCCCATAAAGGAAATTTTGTAAAAATATATATGGTTCATTTGGCATTGGCAGCAATGAGCCTGCTTTATGGTACACTTGGCATTTGATTTTTAAGGTTGAATTAAATTTCTGACTATTTGCCGCTGTATTCTGCACTATTTCTGTTGCTCCGAACGTAATTTTTGAAAGCATGAATTAAATCGAACTTCAGAAACAGGTTTGAATCTGTATCCGTTCCAATGAGCAAGCCGTTAAATAGTTTTGGATTTGATATCTGGCTCATATTCGCGGTGTCTATCAATTCTTCTACTTATTAACATTTGTTCGGCGCGCCTTTCTCTGCTTCAGTTGTTATTGTTGTTGACTTCGGAAAGCTCGTGCTTAGTGTGACTGAGAAGAACGCACTTGCGACATTCTGACATGGGTAGTTTCATTTATTTCAAACAGCCCAAATAGACACCCCTACGTCCAGCTGGCATTGTTCTCTATAACAAAATTACTCACGGGTAGGGCAAATTAAAAAATTTTGCAGTGGGACACTCAAGTCCAGTAGCGTTACGAAAAATAGTTAAAAACCTATCGAACTGCAACATACACTGCGCGTCATCAGGTTAGCGCCCCCCTTACACTCACCGCCAATGTTCAATAATGTCTAAACCATTTGAGCTGCAGCTTTGAAATTTTATCTATTATACTACAATCAATTCTCTTTAAAATAAAACAACAATGGCTGCTGTAACAATAAAGAAAATTTTTAAATTAATATTTTAGAAAAAGTTACAAAAAAAGTGTATCAAAAAATTGGTCATCAGGTTAGCGCCCCCTGCGATAAATTCAATTTAATTAGGTTGATAACCAATAATGTTACGATATAACACCTTTTTATTATATTTTAATCATTTTTAAGTAATATTAGTAATGCGTAGTCCCGCCTTTATTTGAAATTCCTTCAAAAATTCGATTGGGAATTAAATTGAACAGTTTATCAATATAATTTAATGATATGGTTGACCAAGCGTGTTTGATACCTGCGACTAACTCTGTATTCGTACTTTATTGCTTTCCGGACTCATACACTTTCCTGACCAACGATCCCCAGACGTTCTCAATGATGTTTATGTCAGGAGAGTATGGTGGCCACTCGAGGAGATCATCTTTTTGGCCCTGAATCCATGACTTCACGGATCGAGCAGTGTGGATTGCAGCATTGTCGTGCTGAAAAGTCCACTGCAGGTTTTGAAAAAGGTTTTTGAAATGCGGAAAAGCCGTGTTGAATATCCCTATTCAAAATCAAAAATACCATTTACCAACACTACAATGTGTATTTCCTCTCTACACATAGTTTGGTCATACTTTGAATATTTGATCTCTCTCTTTACTTTGACTTCGAGAACTGTGCATGTGGCGTCGGTGTTGCAGCGAAAAGAGCTTTAAAATAAAACATATAAAATCATAAAACATAAAGTTCAACTAAAGTGTTTTTATTTCTATTGAGTTTATTAGTTTTCCCAACAGGTTATGGGCCCAGTTCATGCTTAATAGATAGAAATAAAAACGGATTGTGAAATAAGTTTGGTTGTGAAATTCAATTTGCACGTGTGTGTCCCTAACCTCATATAGCTGTGTGTGTGTGAATAAAGAATGGAAAAGGCAAAACGGAATATAAAGCCTTTTGACGGCGAAAAATATTCCGTTTGGAAATTTAGAATTAGGGCCCTTTTTGCAGAATTAGACGTGTTAAAGGTTATTGATGAACAAATGCCCGATAATATTGACGATAATTGGAAAAAGGCAGAGCGTTGTGCAAAAAGTACGCTAATAGAATATTTGAGTGACTCGTTCTTAAATTTCGCAGTAAGTGACATCTCAGCGCGTCAAATTCTTAAGAATTTGGACGCCATATATGAGCGCAAAAGTTTGGCTTCGCAATTAGCGGTGCGCAAACGGCTACTGTCGCTCAAACTTATGAGTGAGATGCCACTATTGAGCCATTTTACCGTTTTTGATGAGTTAGTGAGTGAATTGTTAGCTGCAGGTGCAAAAATAGACGAAATGGATAAAGTATCACATTTGCTGCTTACCTTGCCTTCATCCTACAATGGTGTAATAACAGCAATAGAAACATTGTCTGAGGAGAACTTGACATTAGCTTTCGTTAAGAATAGGCTGCTTGACCATGAAATAAAAATTAAAAGTGACAGTAATGATACGAGTAGAAAAGTTATGAAAGCATTTGTTCCAAACCATAACAACAACAGCCACAAAAGTTACTCATTTAAAAATAGGGCGACCAGACCAAAGAATGTATTCAAGGCCAAATCTAAAATTAATATTAAGTGTCATCACTGTGGTAAAGAGGGTCACATTAAGAAAGATTGCTATCATTTTAAAAGAATAACCAATGAAAAAAATAAAGAAAATAAGCAAGCTCAAATCGCAACATCACAGCACGGTTTCGCGTTTATGTTAAGAAAATTTAAAACAAGTGAGATGTCGGATAAACTTGGATTTATACTTGACTCTGGCGCGACTGACCATCTAATCAACGACGAGTTGTTATATGCTGACAGTGTGGAATTGGAGCACCCACTTAAGATCGCTGTGGCCAAACAAGGAGAATTCATATACGCAACTAAGCGTGGTATTGTGCGGCTGCACAATGAACATGAAATAATACTTGAGGATGTTCTCTACTGCAAGGAGGCGGCAGGCAACTTAATATCTGTAAAGCGCCTGCAAGAGGCAGGAATGTCAATCGAGTTTGACAGCAATGGCGTAACAATATCCAAAAATGGGTTGACAGTTGTCAAAAATTCAGGTATGTTGAATAATATACCAATTCTGAAATTTCAAGCATATAGTGTAAATGCGAAAAGTAAAAATAACTACCGATTATGGCATGAGAGGTTTGGTCATATCAGCAATGGTAAATTGTTAGAAATTAAAAGGAACAATCTATTTAGCGACAACAGGGTTCTTAATAATTTAGAACTGTCGAATGAAATATGTGAACCTTGTTTAAATGGAAAACAAGCTAGGCTGCCATTCAAACAATTTAAAGATAAAAGCCATATTAAAAGACCTCTATTTGTGGTACATTCAGACGTTTGTGGCCCAATTACACCAGGTACTATAAATGACAAAAATTACTATGTAATCTTTGTAGATCAATTCACACATTACTGTGTAACGTACTTAATGAAATACAAGTCAGAGGTATTTAATATGTTCAAAGATTTTGTAGCGAAGAGTGAAGCGCATTTTAATCTCAAAATTGTAAATTTGTATATTGACAATGGTAGAGAATACTTGTCCAATGAGATGCGTGAGTTTTGTGTTAAGAAGGGGATTACTTATCATTTGACAGTGCCACACACACCTCAATTAAATGGTGTTTCCGAGAGAATGATAAGAACCCTTACTGAAAAAGCTCGTGCAATGGTAAATGGTGCAAAGTTGGATAAAAGTTTCTGGGGTGAAGCAGTGTTAACTGCAACATATTTAGTTAACAGAATTCCTAGCAGAGCCTTAGGCGATAGTGCAACGACCCCATACGAGATGTGGCACCATAGAAAGCCAATATTAAAACATTTGAGAGTGTTTGGTTCAACTGTGTATGTGCATGATAAAAATAAAAAAGGAAAATTTGATGATAAATCATTTAAGAGTATTCTTGTTGGTTATGAACCAAATGGTTTTAAATTATGGGATGCTATTAATGAAAAATTTATTGTTGCAAGGGATGTTGTTGTCGATGAGACCAATATGACTTATTCTAGAGCTGTCAAATATGAAACAGACTTCCTGAAAGATAGTAAGGAAAATGATAATGAAAATTTCCTGAATGAAAGTAAGGAAATAAGGCAAACAAAATTCCCGAATGAAAGTAAGGAAATAAAGCAAACAAAAATCCCGAATGAGAGTAAGGAATGTGATCATGTAATATTTCCGAATGAAAGTAGGAAAAGAATGCAAACCGATCTCCTGAATGAAAGTAAGGAGTTAAATTTCCCGAATGAGAGTACGGAAAGTAAAAAGGCTAAACAGCTAAGGGAAATTGAAAGTGATAAGAATTCAAATGTAATTGATGACATTGACAACAACAATGAGGATATCGAAGTAATTAATAGAAGAAGTGAAAGATTGAAAGCCAAACCACAGATATCCTATAATGAAGACGATAACTGTTTGAACAAACATGTATTAAATGCACATACAATTTTTGATGATGTCCCAAATACATTTGATGAAATAAAATATAGAAACGATAAATCACTTTGGGAGGAAGCCATCAAAACAGAGTTGAGTGCTCACGAAATAAATAATACCTGGACAATCACAAAGAAGCCAGAAAACAAAAACATTGTTGATAGTAGATGGGTATTTTCTGTCAAATATGATGAACTAGGAAATCCAATAAAATACAAAGCACGACTAGTTGCACGTGGGTTTACTCAAAAATACCAAGTCGATTATGATGAAACATTTGCTCCTGTTGCTAGAATTTCAAGTTTCAGATTTATATTGTCGTTAGCAGTTCAATATAACTTGAAAGTCCATCAAATGGATGTTAAAACAGCTTTCTTAAATGGCACGTTAAATGAGGAAATATATATGCAACTTCCTCAAGGTGTACCATGCAGTGATGAAAATGTATGTAAATTGAATAAGGCAATTTATGGGCTCAAGCAAGCAGCTAGATGCTGGTTTGAAGTATTTGAGCAAGCACTGAAAGAATGTGAGTTTGTAAACTCTCCGGTAGATCGCTGTATATATATCCTTGACAGAGGTGATATCAAAGAAAACATATATGTATTGTTATATGTTGATGATGTGGTAATAGCAACAGGAAACATGGAAAGAATGAATAGTTTCAAAAGGTATTTAATGGAAAAGTTTAGAATGACCGACTTAAAAGAAATTCGACATTTTATTGGCATAAGAATAGAAGTGTATGAAGATAAAATTTGCATAAGTCAGGCTGCTTATATAAAGAGGGTTTTAAATAAATTTAATATGGATAACTGCAATGCAGTCAGTACCCCTTTACCAAACAAACTAAATTATGAGTCGCTTAATTCAGATGAAAACTGTAATGCGCCATGTCGTAACCTTATTGGTTGTTTAATGTATGTAATGCTATGTACACGTCCAGATTTAGCTACTGCGGTCAATATCTTAAGCAGATATAGTAGCAAAAATAATTCTGAACTATGGCAATATTTAAAAAGAGTTGTTAGATATTTAAAGGGAAGTCTTAATATGAAATTGATTTTTAAGAAAAATGCCGAATTTGAAAATACATTAGTTGGTTATGTAGATTCTGACTGGGGTGGTAATGAGATTGATAGGAAAAGTACAACTGGCTTTTTATTTCAAATGTTTGGTTCAAACCTAATTTGTTGGAACACAAAAAGACAGAATTCAGTAGCAGCCTCATCAACTGAAGCTGAGTATATGGCTCTATTTGAAGCAGTAAGAGAAGCTCTATGGTTAAAATCCCTTCTAAACAGTGTAAATATAAAGCTTGAAGACCTATTAAAATTTATGAAGATAACCAAGGCTGTATCAGCATAGCGAACAACCCCTCATGTCATAAACGATCTAAACACATTGACATTAAATATCATTTTGCCAGAGAGCAAGTAGAGAATAATGTTATTTGTCTTGAGTATATTTCCACAGAGAATCAACTTGCTGACATTTTTACGAAGCCGTTGCCTGCTGCAAGATTTGTGGAACTGCGGGACAAGATGGGACTGCTTCAAGATGACTGATCCATTTGTTCGTCGATGCTGAATATTACCATTTTTATTTTTCCTCATTAATGACAAAGAGAAATATTGCATTTTTAAGTTGTTAAACTAAACTACCAGATATATTTGAATTCAATTTTATGTTATAATATTTGAAAGTGATCTGATCGGGTTTTTCTGGGTTTTCCCCGTATCCTTGCAGCGAATGCTGGATCACATTGTACATCCCAGAATGCACACCAGCCACATTAGAATAAGTGAATAATAGTTCTTAATGAATATGATTTTTAAATTTCTGTTAAATAATAGTAGATGTTATTTTTGAGGGGGCGTGTTGAATATCCCTATTCAAAATCAAAAATACCATTTACCAACACTACAATGTGTATTTCCTCTCTACACATAGTTTGGTCATACTTTGAATATTTGATCTCTCTCTTTACTTTGACTTCGAGAACTGTGCATGTGGCGTCGGTGTTGCAGCGAAAAGAGCTTTAAAATAAAACATATAAAATCATAAAACATAAAGTTCAACTAAAGTGTTTTTATTTCTATTGAGTTTATTAGTTTTCCCAACAAGCCGTTTTTATGTGCGTTCATGCGCGATGTCAAAAACTGATGCTCGCAGGTGCCATAGTATGATATTGCTCCCCACACCATTAAGCCCCCCACCCGGCTGTACAAGCGGTCCAAGGGATGCTCCTCTTTGCGTAGGTCATGGAAATAATAATTATAACCATCAGGTCCTTCCAAATTAAATTTCTTTTCATCTGAAAAGACAACACGTTGCCACTAGGTGGACCACTTCATGTGCGCTCGGGCAAAATGAAGGCGCATTGCTTTTCTAAGTATATTGAGTGGTGGTTTTTTTTTAATTTTTGCCTCTTCAGATGCTTAGCTTTCTTAATTACTCTTTGTACCGTTGATAAGCTCGCCTTAACACCGGTTTTTTCTCTGGTCTTGGTGGACGAGTCGTGCGAATTCGAAGCTTCCCTCAGTATTGCTCTTCTATCTGCTTGAGAAATCACTTGATTGTTGCCGCCTTTATAGTTTTTTCCATAGGTTTCCCTGTTTTTAAAAAAATTGGCAATCGTTTTTCCGTGTCTTCCGTGTAGGATAGTCCAGATTCAAAGTATGCTTCAATCTTTGATTTTTCCACCAAAGAAAAAACTGTTCCTTTACCCATGTTGTACATTTATTTCAAGATAATAAATACTTTGAATTTCACAAAAAATTTGGTGACTGTGATTGACAAAACAAGCGAGATAACTAAAATTGCATTTGGAGGCGCTAATCTGATGACGCAAAATAACTGCATGCATTTTTGGCGAAAATAAAACAAAATAGCAACAAAAATATAACAGTTCTTTTTTAGCGCCTCATCTTATTATGAGAGAAATCACATATGATGATAATAACATAAAAACAAAAACTTCGAAATTGCGTGCAATAGGCAAATAGAAAAAAACAAAATAAGATGAGTGTTATGGGGGCGCTAACCGGATGACGCGCAGTGTATTAGAGACCTGCCCGATTGATTCCGTAATCGCACAATTACGAGTAAATATAATCGTCGTATGCTAAAAATTGAGTAATGAATAAATTATTTTTGATTATAGCGAATAGACGAGTACCCGTGACGTAAATTTAATCGTGTCACGACATGATCGTAAGCAAAAATAGAGTTTTCTGCGCGAGCATCCATAATCTGTGCGTGTTTTGTCACTGAATCAAAGTCAAAAATCGGAAATATAAGATATGGGCATTTCCACGAAAAGGTCAACCTGGGCCAAAAAGTTAAAAGTGGTTAAAAACACTATCAGCGGTGTCACAGAAATCTCTTCCAACCAAATTCCAACCCAAAACCAATTCTCGGTGTCACAGGAATCTCTTTCGGTTGGTTTTAAATCTCTCGCGTTTTGTTGGGAGATTTGGCGAAATTCACCACTAAAACAATTTTGATATGTAAAATTGGTATTGGAAATGTAAACAACGTTATTTTTCTACATAGGTTGCATCAAATGAATTAAATATTTCAATTGTTTTAATATTAAAATTTGTGTTTCAATAATTGTTCGCAAAACCAACCGAACGGTGACAAATCAACTCGCTCTCAACGTCAGCGGGCGCTCTCTACACATGGTGGCTCTCTCTGAGTACCAACAAGCGCTTAGGGTTGCCTAGTTACATTTAATGATTGGCGCAAAAATATTTTTAAATTTTGAATTTTATTTTTGAGGAATATGACTTAAATTTGAATTGTAATTTAAAAATGCATCGTAAAACATGTAACACAATCAAAAAATTGCATTTAAACATCAAATTAACTCAAAACTAAAAGAAGGGAAATTTTTTTTGCAAGAAATGACAACCCTGTTTATAGATTTGAGAGAAATATACCACACAAACCTTCCAACTCGACTTTCAAATAAGAAAATGAAATCTCTTGAAGTTCTGGGACACCGACGGATTTTTCGAGCGATTTGCAAACCAACCAAGGCCAAAATCTCTAGAGATTTCTGTGACACCCCCGTATATTTAATCGAATTTTTATAGGGAAACAGCCAAATTAAACTAATGTAAGCTAATCTAACATTTACTAATAACCCAATTGGATATATTCGGTTTCACGGCCGGGCAAGCGCAATTTTTCTCGTTTTGACATTAAATTTGCTTAATTTTTTTTGGAAAAAAGTGACTTTAGATTACATGTATTTTCGCTATCCAAAATCTTTCTGGTGGTACAAAGGGCTTTACAAGAATGCATAAGAAACCCTGAGAAACTATGCCAATGCAATAAACTGTAGGTTTTAGCTTCGCATCATAGCAGAAACCACATAAATATAATGATGGAAAAAACTGTCCCGTGCGAAAATGCTTAAACTTACATTTTAAAAAAACTGTGAATTATTTTTGGCTGAAATAAAAACCATTTTAAAGAGACATCAATGCCCTACATTCTAATATTTATCGCATTATTATATTGCCTCACGATTCGCTGAATTCGGCGTTTGAATCAGTGGCGTAGATAGCTTTTTGCAATGGGGGGGGATCAAATCAAAATTTTAGAAACAAATTTTTTTGAGTCTTTAAATATTATTTATGGTTTATTTATTCACATTTATTTAATTATTTTTGATTTTATAAAATAAAGTCAAGTTTTCTAGATTTTTTGCTCAGTTCATGTATGACTTCGTCCCCTGTAATTCCAATTTCATGATGAATAGCCAATGCAGCCAATCCATTTAAGCGGTTCTGGAATTAAAGAAGATTTACATATGAATAATATTCGTATATTCAGAAGGACATAAGAAACTCACTTCTTGCATGGTGTTTCGGTGAATCGTTTTAATACGCTTTAAGCTAGAAAATGTTCTCTCTGGTGTTGCGGTTGTTATTGGCAGTGTGGCTAATATACTCAGTAGTTTAAATATATTTGGGAAATTCTCTTTTGGGCAGTTATCCAGCGCTTCCAACGAACTATTTGGTTGGGAACAGCCCTTTCGCATTAAATATTTTTTCCACATTTTTAGTTCGATAAGAACAGCAGGTGGTTCATTATCTAGAAATTCCTTATAGAATTCAGTGGTGTTGACAAATTTTTTGTCCTCTTCGTCAATATTCGCTGAGTCGTACTTGAAAAGCGCCGAGAATCCTTCCAAAATGTTACCATGATTGGTAAATCGCTCTTCAAGATCCGCAATGAAGACGTCCAGAAATGGATAAAATATCGTCACCCGAAAGTAAACTTCAGTGCTTTCAACTTCGGGATTCGCACGATTTCTCTGCCTTCCTACAATCCTTTTATGTTTTATCTCAATTTCAACAGTTTCTGCAATTTGTTTGGAAGTTTCGTAGATTTTGAAAAACGCATCTTCATTTGCCCGAATTTGCGATAGAATTCTCTGCAAATCTTTGGCTAGATGCATGGCTTGAAGTAAATCTAAATTAACTTTTTTGGAATTCCCGAATCAACGGAAGCGATAGGCGATAAACAAGATTAATTACTTGTAAGCTTATTATAAATTCGAAGTCCATGGCGTTGGTTAAATTTTTAGAGTCTTTTTCCGTGGCTCTCATGTCAATCAAGGCTTCGTAGACATAAGGAAATAATTCCTGAAAATCTTCTACCGCTTGATATTTTGAAACCCATCTTGTGAGATTCAATCTTTTTAAAGATTTTGTTCTAGGGGTTTCATTGGATTCTTCGATAGTACTTTCCAAAATTGACTTCCTTTTAGGGGTGTTAAAAAAATTGTAGACCACTTCTATAGTGCTAAGGCTATCTCGGATTGCTGTTGGTGGCAGATATAGCCAGATTCAAAGAATGCGCGGCACAGTGGATGTATAATGCATGCGGCGCATAATTAAAGCGTATGATTGCTTGAGCACCATTATATTTTCCAGACATGTTCCTTGCCCCATCGTACCCTTGACCAATCAAATATAAAATATCAAGTCCAAAACGTTGAAGAATTTCTACCACCAGCTTGGCAATAACATCACCTGTTCATAAGTACATCATTTACAGTTGCTGAGATGATTAAATAATTTTTTAATTTTTACCTGTTGTAGAGACTGTTGAGACAAACCCCAAAAAATCTTCGCGCAAAGTATACTTGCAGCCATCTTTCTTGTTTATGTAGCGTAAGCTTATAGAAACCTGCTCAATCGTAGCCACATCTTGCGTTTCATCTGTCAAAACTGAGAAAAAGTTTGCAGCTTTGACATTAGCCACAACTTTTTGAGTCAGTATTTTATAGCATGCATCGATTATTTCATTTTGAACGGTGGGACTCGTATACTTATCCCGTTGTCCTGGTCCTTCTAAATGACTTAGAAGTAGCGGGTCTCCCCTGGCTCTATACTTTAATAAAGCTCTAAAATTTCCTTCATTTGGTCCCGAGAAATCCTTTTGCAAAACAATTTTTCCACTATCACGATGACCACGCAAAGCCAATTCTTGCCGCCCAAGAACAATTATTGCTTCAATAACAGGAATAATATTTTGTCGGTTTTTCAATATTTGCTGCGTCCTTGACTCGTCAACTAAGTTCTCCACAGACTTACAGCTGTCGTTTCTGATGCGCAAAAAATTTTCACAATCAGCTATGGCATTTATGTGGTAACCTTTTTTCTGATGCTCTTGAAAACTCTGAAAATATAAATCTAATACATTATCAATTTTTTATAGTCAGAAAATATTAGAATTGTCTAAGTACGTACTTCTTTTGCCTTTTTCCAGTTGTCAAACTTAGTTTTTACAAGTTGTCCCAACGGCTGCGATCCTCTGCCACCACTTCTGGCAAATGCAATACATGGTACACAAAATGCTCCATTGTAAATTTTTGGGTACGCAATCCAATGAAATTCGTCTAGCCATTTATGGCACAACATTAACTTTCTTGTCAAAAATTTTTGTAGAATTGGAAACTCAAAATTCTTTGGAGGAATCCAGACATTTGTTAGAAGGGCCAGTCTCTGCGATTCACTTATCTGTTTGTCAACGAAATTTCCAACATCATTTTCATTTAACACTTCAACTTTCTTCTCTACAGGGGAGCTTTCATTGCCCATACATTCATCAGTCGATTCCTTACTGCAGGGTCTTTTTGCAGGATCGAATGGTGGCACTGGCACTAAAAATCTCTTCATTTTACATCAGCAAAACATTTACTTGTAAGCAAGCTTAAACTTGCGCATAAAAGCAATCAGTGAAATATCGATAACGATATGACCGCTATGGGCTGCCAACTTATTTATTAGAAATAAATGCTATTTTCAGCGCGAAAATTTAAATTCAAATTGTAAAACTATATGGTCTTATCAAATTTTTTTTTTTGGAAAATCTCAATGGGGGGGATTGATCCCCTTAATCCCCCCCCTATCTACGCCACTGGTTTGAATGGTTTCCCGCGAAAACCACTTATATTTTTGTCCCGTGCGAATGTCATGTTTTTTTGCGATTATCTTGAAACCAAAAATTTTTCCAAAATCGATCTTTCCATTAATTGTAGGGCTATTAAAGAGCTATAAGTTAAGCCTATTGTGATAATAAAAATCCGTTTTATTCTGACTTGTTTGAATGTTTAAATGCGTACGATTGTCCCGTTCAACGTCATGGAAATGCCCATATGCAGAATTTTACCTAATGTTTCTGGAATATTATTAATAATGAAATCCATTATTATGGTGCGCACCAATACTGGTCAATTGTGCCCATGAATTCAAAATACAAGAATCCGAAATCTTATTCAGAATATATAAATGATGAAATTAAAAATTACATTATGATTCCTATAGAAAATATAGAAATAGACAATTGGTGCACAACTAGGGAAATGGCTGAATCGACTGTTTGGGCCATGGCATCTTGTTATTTTGTATTTATAATGGACCAAAGGCTTGCAAACGATATTGCAAATAAGTGAAATGCGATACTTAACCCGGCAAAACTCTCGCAATCGAATCAGGAAAAGATAGATATATGATTCATATGTTGTTCAGTTTGTGGCAGTGAAAGTCTCGTTTACGATAGCCGCCATAAATAGGGTTAGCGAGCGTTTTGCGATACTTTTGTAATATTTCTAGCAAGTCGAATACAATTTTACCGTGATACGTGTTTGATTTAAAATATACTTAGAAAGCAGAGCTGTAATGTATTTATTACTTCCCGTATTTAATTACTTTTCATTTCTATAAACACAAGTTTTTTTCTCAAAGAGTGTAACGAATGGGATTCTGGAAAAAGTCAAGAAGCGCTTTTCAAATATTTTCCAACTTTCGACAAAAGCGAACACTGCTATTATTGCAACTGATTTAATTGCGATACTTTAACTGTCGTGGAAAAATTGCTTTTCATCGTCGGGAATCTGATGAAATTCAGCAAATTGTTATAGCGGAAGCAGTGAAATATGCTTTGACACATAAAAATGCAATGGACTCAGGAGAACATATAATATAATCCCCAAACGTAAATTCTATGATTTCGACAAAACCAGTAGGGTAATAAAAATCTTTTTTGCAATGACTTCTTGTTGCGGTGTCTAGGTACCCAGATCCAGATGAGGTGGACGCTCTTAAGTCTTCACATTAATATTTGGTCATATGAAAAATGGAAAATTTCGCGATTCTTTAAAAAGTTTGATCTACAACTCGTATTTATCCGTCTATTTTGCCAACCATCAAATCTTCATTATAATCTTAGGTCATACGAAAAATTTGCCTTGCTTAAATGCTCTTATATGTAGTAATTAAAAATTTATATAAGAGTTATATGGACTAAGTTCAAGCCCAGATTATCAACTATCTGAGTGCCAAATTTCATCTAAATTCATTAAGCCATTTGTGCGTGATTGATTGAAAGAATGTATTCATATGCAAATATTATTATTTATATTTATTTTTCGTTTGAAAAATTAGTTGTCATGAAGGTCAACTTGAATTTAATGGGTAATAAGAAATAAACTTGTTATTATTTTTACACAAGAACATGTTATATGAACCATGAAATTGATAATTGGGCTAAAGTAATTTAATTTAACACCTTAAAATTCATGAATAATTCAACATTTCAAGCACAATTACTCAATAATCACCCTTTACAGCTACAATTATCTAAGTAATTGAAAAAGTAATTAAATTTTGGAATATTCACTGAATAATCGTTATTCTAAGTTACAATTACGATTATTAACAAAATTGTAATCAGGAATTGGTTTCAATTATGTGAAAAATGGTAATGGTAATGGTAATTCAAGTTTACAGCTCTGTTAGACATTATATTACTATTGAGCCCGCAGCAATATCAAAAAAGTATCGTAAAAGATATCGCAAAAGAATCGCAAGAAATAACGATTGCGAGACTTTTACTTGTTACATTACATATTGTTTTTCACAAAAAATTGCGTTTATTACACTGTGGAACACTCAAAATTGCCTGGGACTGGGACCAATAAATTGTGAAACTAGAGGCATCAGGTAGCAACACCTCATACCCAGTTTTTCTGGAGCACGTCAAGTTCGCGTTTAATGGGCACATTTATACTAGCAACACAAAGTTACAACCTCTGTTGCTGGTTAAAAAAATATGAGAGCTAAAATTTTGAAAAATTCACCAAAGTTAGAGGGAGTCACCACCATTGTTATACCAAATTCCCGTCTCCAATGGACAAGCGGTTAGTACCCCGCCCATAGAGGTCTAACTTAGAAAGTGGAATTACGGGAAAACCACTCGATAGAATTGTATAAGATTTTAACTATATTGAGATACGGACTAATAAAATGTGTACTTAAGAGATGGTAACATGCATCGAAAAACCGCGATGGTGGGTACCACATTTGACAGCACCCATCATCGAGGCAATATAGGCCATAAACTAGAGATCAAAATAGACTGAATCGCGTTTTCAGTTTTACCAATAAAGGCTTGCTTCGCGGTTCTTAGGCATTTATATACTAGCAATTGCCTTTGAACAACATTGCCCATTTAGGTGAAACCAGTTTCACCAAAATTATGGAATTAATCTTATGAGTAAAGTGCTTCAATACCAGCAGAAAAACAGATCGGATCATTTAAATACATCAGTTCAATGCATCTGAGCGTATCGCGGTTTGTCCACCAAAGAAATTTTGAAACTAAATTTTTGTTTTTCTTAGTGGAAATGACGAATTTTATTCATAGGATTTATTTCATAATTTTGGAGACGCTCCTGATACCCATATGGTCAATGTTGTTCTGAGACAATTGCTTGTACAAAGATAGCCATAGCCCGTGACTTAAGGGTCCGATGGTAAATCTAAAAACGCAGTTCGGTCTATTTTTATCTCTTTTTAATGGCCTACATAGCCTCGATGGAGGGTGCTGTCAAATATGGTACCCACCATCGCGGTTTTTCGATGCATGTTACCATCTCTTAAGGACACATTTAACTGGCCAGTGTCTCAATATGTTTAAAATCTTAAAAAATTCGATCGAGTGGTTTTCCATTAATTCCACTTTCTAAGTTAGACCTCTATGGGCGGGGTTCTAACCGCTTGTCCATTGGAGGCGGGAATTTTATATTAGAATACTGGTGATTCCTTTCATCTTTGGTGAATTTTTCAAAATTTTAGCTTTCATCTTCTTTTAACCAGCAACAGAGGTTGTAACTTTGTGTTGCTAGTATAAAAGTGCCCATTAAACGCGAACTTGACGTGCTCCAGAAAAACTGGGTATGAGGTGTTGCTACCTAATGCCTCTAGTTTCACAATTTATTGGTCCCAGTCCCAGGCAAAAAAAAAAGTTGAATTTTGTTCCACTGTGTTATGAATATAAATACACATGCTCATATTGTCATTGCGTGTGTGTGAGTTTACTCTCGCGAGAGCGCTTTCATTAAACCAGCGATGGCCAGCGAGAGCGAGGCCAAAAAGTGAGACTGTATTAGTATGAGAAAACAAAGCTCCGTGAATTTGCTTCGACCTAATCGTTTCGAACTCTGTTGAGCAACTGACGCTTTCTTGCACTCTCGATGTCAGCTTCGGCAAGCGTTCGGCTCATGTATGTATGAGTAGCGAATGTTGTCGCCCCCGGGATGGGACCGCGGGCCAACACTGCATTAAACACTTGTTTGTTGTTGCAAAAGAGAGCAGTGTAAGCTCGTATACTGTAGGAGTATCTACGTCGCTGCTCTTGTATACACATATTATAGAAACGTGCCGGCATAAATTAGAAAGTGTCGTCTTAGACTTGCGGCGATTGAAAAGTCCCAAGTCCTACCATTAAAAAGTTGTGCAGCTCATCACTTCGACATACGAAATCGGCGTTGCTTTCCATTGAATCACTTTGTGTTAAGCCAAAGTTGCTCGTCATCAGCCATTTCGTATAAGGAGCTAAGGTTACGTACACATTCCTTGAGCCGACAAGTTGGACAAAGACGACAGAAGTGGAGAAGCGATGGGTACGCCACCATTGCTTCCACTCTGGCAGCGTAAGCTGCCGTCTTCCAGACAAACAATTGTGAATAACGTATTTAAAATCAATAAATACTATACAGTGGACGCTCGTAAATTAGAACCAGTTGGTTTCTGGGGTAATTCTAATTTCTGAAAAGTTCTAATTTCTGGACGCATTTTTGAAATGTCGTATAAGGCAAGAAATAGCTTTTTTTCTGCTAAATATGCTTCGAAGGGAATGTTATTTTAATTAAAATTAATTTGTTTTCAACATTCAAAAAAAATAATATTTTATTCATTCATAATTGAGCAAAAAAAAGGCTTGAATGACTTTTATTTGGAATTATTTTTCTTTCATTATTTATAGTTATCATGCTTAAGCTCCATTTACACGACCTGATGAGTTTTCGTCAGACGAACACTGTAACTCGATAAATGTCACTCAGATGAGTGCTCAGGCCAAATAGAACCGGTTCTATTTCGTCTGATCGCTCATCTGAGTAGCTTCATGTCTACTCAGACGCCTTTTTACACTGTCAGACAGCAAATCAGACGAAAACTCAGATGAGGGATCAGGTCGTGTAAATAGAGCTTAACTGTAGTAGTCTGGTATGTTAGTTTGTTTTTTAGTTTTCTTTAAAAGCTCCAAAAGATTAGCCATGTGCTTACTATTATGCGTCTCACTATTTTTCCACCATTTAAGCAAATTATTGACGCTTTCCATTGCCGTACCATCTCCATCTTCCTAGTCTCAGAATCCACATCTTCGCTGTTGACTTCCTGTTCCATAAACTCGTCTTCATTCCACATTTCGACAATGGCATCTAAGAGAGTTTGATTAGTAAGCAGAAGTTCATTACAGTCCCGATTATTTTTTATCAGTTGTGCTAGCGGCAGATCATCGTCGCTGTCTTAGTGTATTTGCATCCAGGGGCATTTTTTTTGCAAGCGGCAACGTATGTTTTGTCTGGTAGGCAACGAAAAAATAGTCTACTTTCGTCGACATTATATATTTGTGTCTCCATTAGCTCCATTTCAGTGACCTTTGCTCGAAATCTGTGTATAAAAGGAGCAACCGCCATTACATCACTAGACAGTATCTCGCCACAAATTTTTAAAGAACGAATGCCATGTCGATTTTTAAATTTGGGGAACCAGCCATCGCTTGCACAAAATGATTGTTCATCCTTATTGGGATACACTTCACCAAAGATAGTTTTAGCTTTCGCTTTTAATATTGGTCCAGTCATAGTGCACTTCTTTTGCCGTTGATTTAAAAACCATTCATAAAGACGAGTTTTCATTTCAGGATATTCAGCGTTGTGCAAGGGTTTATTTTTCGCCTCCTGGTATGTGTTTGATACGGCATTCAAGATAACCTCCTTTTTCGATTTTATATAACTGATAGCAGATTTTGCCACATTGTAATCTAAGGCTAAACGGTTTGCTTGAACGCCTTCATCGAGTTATTTTAATATTTTGCTTTAGTTTCCAAAGACAAAGTGTTTTTCTAACGCTTATTCGACATTTTAAACTAGTTTTCACTTAATTTTTATCCCCGAATATGTGCCTGCTTGTCAAAAGTTTGCATGTGAATGACCGAATATCAGTGCGTTTAACAAAAACACACAAATGGAATCGGAATATTTTATATGCAATTCGTTAAAAGGCAAACCAAAATATAAAATCACCAGAAATTAAAAAAAAAAAAAAAAAAACGCTCTCAAATTAGAACCGCGGTTCTAATTTCAGAGCGTTCAATGAAATAAAAATACTGGTTCTAATTTCTGGAAGATTCTTATTTCCGAGAGTTCTAATTTGTGAGCGTCCACTGTATTTATCTTCTTTTTCAAAGGCATCGTCTTATATTTTAACAGCCGCTATCATAATGCTCTTTTTGAATGAGCTTCCATAGAACAGGTTTCTCTTTTTTCTCTTTTTCTCCTTCAGTAAAAAGTTTTTCAGTTAATTAGTTTTATTAATATCAAAACATTCTTTAAAATTAGTTGGAACATTCTTGTCACAGCTTTACTTAGGAAAACTAATGGTTTCATTCCTCATACTTTCACTTTTTCTCTGCCTCGGTCTCCATCACCTCCACATCACTGTCTAAATCATATTCCTGTGTGACCTCCATGGGTAATTTCTTGACAAATATGGTGGCTGATGACATGCGACGTTGATGCATCTCTTTTGTTAATGCTAAAGTTTCTGCCGGCTTCATTTGGTCCTTTTTAGATGGCGACTTCTTTTTGCCTTCCTCGCCGTACATGGCCTTAAAACGCACCCTTTGCCGCAACTCCAATTGACTGTGGGCCGAAGTGGTGGGCTGCTCCTCCAGCTCTTCAGTCTCTGAATCGCTGCTGTCGTCGTCATCATTTTCTGCATCAGCTGAAGCCTGACTTTTGTTACTTCCCACCAGCAATTGGTTTATTTCATTGAACACCTCCTGCAATTGACTAAAAATGGTAGTCCCCGGCAATGGCTGCTCCTGTCCTTCTAGTTTTTCCTTCTGCTTGTTGTAGGCCTCCTCCAGCATACAGAGAGATGGACACGCCCGGTTCAATTCGTTCAAACCCTCCAGATCGTCTTTTAGATTGGCTTGATTAAAGCGCACTTGTTGATTCTTCAAGACTAAAGCTTGGTTTCTATTCTTGTTGCCATAGATGCTCTCCAGGCTGTCATAGGCCACCAGGCCGTCCAAGGCCTGACAATAGTCCAGGGCGGTAAAACGAAATGCCTTTTGTTGTTGAACCAAATGCCAAAAGATGTAACACACTTGCTGGGTATCTTGCCTTTCGGGAGATTCATTAAGCAGCTCCTGAACGTAGCTGCAAAGTTTGTGCCAAGTGCTCGGCGAGACTTCAATTTTGACAAAATGCTGTGTGGGCTGTTTGTTGTAGATGACATATAGCAGATAGAAGCCGGCCAGGCGTTGTGAGCGGGCAGCCTCAAATGTTTCACCATTGGGACGGCGTGCGCAGGCCAAACGTTTGGCCAAATGCAGAGCAGCCAAAGTGGTGGCAATCACCTCGATGTTATTCGTTTGGGCGGAATACAAATGTTGCATTTGCAGATCCCGCCAGCAGCGACAAAATAGTTCAAATGAAGCATGTTGCTCCTCCAAGGCAAGGCGATGGAAATGTTGTACCAGCTGCCAGCAGTCTTCAAAGACATTGAGCTCCATTTTTTGGTTGGACAGGCAAAAAGTTATCGAAGGTGTTTTACAACACTGACTTTCAACACTTAATTGTAGGAGCCAAATTTAAATTTCAATTTATCGAGTAATCGATAAGTCGATAAGCAGATATATCAAACTGATGCCAGGGCGCCAAATTCAAATTTCTATCTAAAGCTCAGTGTTTTATCCAGCGAAAAAATGAATTTCTTTTAAAGTTTTTAAGTTTTTTGTTATTTCAGCTATTCAGTTACTTTTTTCCGCTAAATTATTTGTTTTGCCTAGTTACCGCATTACACATAGTTATCGATAAACCGATGAACCCTTGCCGCCAAGTTTAAACTTTTATTTTACTTTCTTTCCAGGTCCCTCAATATATTCTGGATGAGGGTTTCAAGACTCGCCAATATTGCAACATTGTGGTAACCCAACCACGTCGCATTGCTGCCATTTCCATATCCAATCGTGTGTGTCAAGAGCGTCAATGGCAGCCGGGCACTGTGTGCAGCTATCAAGTGGGCTTGCATCGTCAATCGAATCTGGAGGATACTCGTCTGCTTTACTGCACCACCGGTGTGCTGCTTAACTCACTGATCCAACACAAAACCCTTACCCATTACACACACATTGTTCTCGACGAGGTGCATGAACGGGATCAGGATATGGATTTCCTTTTAATTGTGGTGCGTCGCCTATTGGCCACCAATTCGCGTCATGTCAAAATCATTTTGATGTCTGCCACCATTGATCCGCGTGAGTTCGCCAACTATTTTGCCAGCAAAGAATCGATGCCGCCCGTCATAAGTGCCAGTCATGGACGGAAATATCCTTTGGTCAAGTTCTATCGCGATCAGTTGCGTAATATACAATGGCAAGATGAGCAAGCCGAAATGATGGAACCCGGCATAAGTCTGCAGGGTTACACTGCAGCTGTAAAAATTCTCTTGGTCATTGATAATATGGAACGCCGTGCAGAGGGTCAATCCCAGCAGAGCTATGAGGAGGCCAAGCGTACGGGAGCGGTTTTGATATTTCTGCCGGGCATTCATGAGATTGAAACCATGGCAGAAGGCATTGTCCAAATGGTGGAGGAAAAGTAGGTGTATTGCGGTCACTTGTTTACCATATCCTTTATGTTATCCCTCTCACTTAGCCCAAACATCCAGATCACCATGGTGCGCTGTCATTCCCTAATGACACCCGATGCCCAGCGTGATGTGTTTGAACCCCCACCAGTGGGCCATCGTAAGATTATACTGACCACCAACATTGCCGAGAGCTCCATCACAGTGCCAGATGTGTCCTATGTGATTGATTTCTGTCTTACCAAGGTGCTGGTCACCGATACGGCCACAAACTTTAGTTGCCTACGTTTGGCTTGGGCCTCCAAGGCCAATTGTCGGCAACGTGCCGGACGTGTGGGTCGTCTACGCAGCGGTCGTGTCTATCGTATGGTCAAGAAATTATTCTACATCAATCATATGCGTGAGTTTGGAGTGCCTGAGATGTTGCGCTCTCCCCTACAGAATTCAGTGCTGAAGGCCAAAGAATTGGAAATGGGTTCACCCATGGAATTATTAGCCCTGGCTTTGTCACCGCCAAATCTTTCGGATATCAGGAATACCGTGCTGCTGCTCAAAGAGGTGGGCGCTTTGTTTCCCACTGTGGATGGCCAGTACCAGGAATTGGATGGCAGTTTGACCTATTGGGGAACCATTATGTCCAAATTGCCATTGGATGTGCGTCTAAGTCGTTTGATCATATTGGGCTATGTGTTCAATTGCCTGGAAGAGGCAATAATTATAGGTAAGTTGACTGTCTTGAGGATCATTAATTAAGTTTTAAAAGATCATTCAAGGGAAACTTTTAGTTCCCTGGCTGATCCATTGTGTTTGAAGTCCTTGAGGCGTTATTAGCAAAGTCGTAATCTCGTTTTCTGCTCATACCTGGTACTTTTGTCGGAAGAAAATGGTATCATCATATAGTAGAGCCTTTCGATTAATTTTCGATTTTTCTTTTTCCGGTCGATTTTCACATTTAGATCAAATTCCTGAGCAATTTTTGAGTCTTTCTTAAATATTACATGAAATTAATCTCTTCAAAAGGGCTCGAAAAAGAATCATCAAGGTGATTCTTGTGAAACTGATCTTCAAAATGCTTGGTGGGATGTAGAGATACAAATATTATTTGAAGAGTGTTTTCAAGTGCTCAAACCTCCCGTGTTTTGTTTGGAGATTTGTCAAATCCCTTTTTTTTGTGGCTCCCCCTGGTCAATGGCAGTGCCATCTACTTGACAGTCAACGGATTGCGGGCAGAAAGTTATACCTCATGCTTGGCGCCAACAAAATTTTTAAATTTAAAAACGCAACATAAAACATATTACACAATCAAAAAATTTGAGTGAAACATAAAATTAACCCATAACTAAAATAAGGGAAATTTTTTAGGCTAGAAATTCAGCCCTGTTTTCAGAGATGGAACATCAAGTGGAACATCTGCTGTTCTAATAGAAAAATGAAATCTCTCAAAGTTCTGTGGCACCGACGAATTTTTCGAGTAATTTAGAAACCAACCGTTGGCAAAATCTCTAGAGATTTCTTTGGCACCCCCGTAAATGACGATTTGTGGGACGACTGATCTTTGACGTGTGTGCCAGTCATTGTCATAAGAGACTTTGGTGTGGAAAGCAGGCTATTTAAAACTTAAGCAGGAGCAGGCACAATACCTCACCCTGTGGTGATACTCTTTCAGCGGAGGTATTATGATCCCTTAAGCCACGTTGGTTTTTTAGTATTGGGAGAGAAAGACTTAATAAATTTTGCCTGTAAGAAGCTTCCTATTATAGCTTTTAGTTGGGGACTATTTTATCAGCAGGATAAGTTGTCCTGGAATACATCTTAGCAGGTTCTTTGGCAGCGCCCTCTGCTATGCACTACTCAGAGATGTGCTGCACATTGTTTGGTGATCGTCAGTTTTTAACCGCTTCTTTCAGTCCAAGCTAAAACTTATACTTAATTCGTTTCGCCCAGTGATTCCTTTTCCTTAGTAGTATTTTTGAGAATTGGTTTGGTAGTCTGTCAGATTCGTAATCAAACATCGTTCTTTGTTATATCGAAGGAGCAGATCAAGCGTGAAAATGTGAGCAGGAGTAAATTCGGAGAATTGTCATTTATATGGATTCCCCCATCGTTTTTAGTTTGTATGCTTTTACTTTTCATGCTAGGATGTAAATCTTAATAAATCTTATGCTATTACATTTATTTTTTTGGAACATTGCCTGAAGCAGCAAACCTTAGATGCACAGCTGTTGTCAGATTGCAAGAATTATCCACTTTTAAGTCTTTCGCTCAAAACCCAGCATGAAACCCGCTCATCTTATCCTTTACTTCCAATGTGAAAGCCAGTGATTAAGAACTCCCATCATTACCTTTGCACCGGCGTTCGTAAAAGATATACAGTGAATATCGCTTATATGCAAAAGTTATAAGGCAGCAAAATTGTTGCATTTAAGCGATATTTGCATTTAAGCGTTTATCGGTTATATGCAAATCATTTGCATATTAACAATAAATCGGTTGTACGCAAAAATTTGCATATAAGCAATTCAGTGAATTATGTTCATTTTGTTTTAACAACAAATAGTTAATACTTACATATGGGTAATTATTTCTGAAGTGGGCAACTATTTTTTTTCATAGTCTCCAAAAATTTTAATTTTTTTGCCAGGATGAAACCGCAGTTTTCAACTATTTTTAATAGATTTTTCAGAATTTTACCATTGTGGGATGCAAAGATATAGCGACTGTTTATATATGTTAAAGTTGGTTATTACCAAATATTTAATGGGCCTAAAAATAAATAAAAATTTTTAAAAAATATTGTTTTTCCTTTACTTTGTGGTAAAAATATTTGCGATGGTTGAACTGGAGTAGAGGTTTACGCCGATAGCTTGGGCGTCGGCGGCGGCGTAGGGGGTCAAGAAAAACCGGCGGCGGCGGCGTAGAGTTAAGAAAGAACCGGCGGCGGCGGCAGATAAGCCGTCGAATTTGTCGGCGGCCGGCGGCGTACACAGTAACAAAAAAAAATTTGTTTAATAAAATATATAGCAATTTGTATCATTTCTAAGTTTATATAATTTTCTGAAAGATTTCTTCATTTCTTCAATTTTCATTTATTTTCTTTATTAAACTTAAACTTAAGCTCTTTATCCAATAATTAAACAAAAATTAAATTTCAAGAAATTAAAATCAAATTAACGCTTTTTTTCTGAGATCATTGATTATGTTCTAGAGATGACACATTGGGAAATGGAGCTGAGACAATATCGATTCTTTTATTCGATTACTTAAAAGCATCTAAAAAAATAGAGGTAGCCTACCTTCGGCTCGACCGAAGTTTATATACCCTTGGAGCTTGATATATGGCTGACAGTTTGTTGTGATGTGACGACAAATCTTGTTAAAATTATGTAAAATCATTGAAAACTTATAAATACGAGAGTTGGGAGCGATAATATTGAGAACAAAAACATTTAACTCACTAAGACTTTTTTTCAGACCTAACTATTGTATGACAGCTATACTATACAGTTGTCCGATCTATGTGTTCATACAGACAGACGGACATGTCTATATCGACTCGGCTGTTGATGCTGATCAAGAATATATATACTTTATATGGTCAGAAATGATTCCTTCTGCCCTAGTACTCTACGAGTAACGGCCGATATTTTCGTGATTCGGCGGCGGCGCGTTAAAAAAGACAAAAATCGGAAAGTTACTTTCCAGGAAAAATGAGGAAAGTTATGGCCGTCCCATCATAAAGCCTTTTCAGGTCGCTAAGAATATCTTGAGGATTACCCTGATTTTTTGAAAAATCTTAAAATGGCCGTTTTTTTACAAACCGCGATTTAAGTTTTTTTCTTAAGTTTCGGCGGTTTCTTCCTCCAGTTCAACCATCGCAATATTTTTACCCAAAGTAAAGGAAAAAATTTTTTAAAAATTTTTATTTATTTTTAGGCCCTTAAATATTTGGTAATAACTTTAACATATAAACAGTCGTATATCTTTGCATCCCACAATGGTAAAATTCTGAAAAATCTATTAAAAATAGTTGAAAACTGCGGTTTCATCCTGGCAAAAAAATTAAAATTTTTGGAGACTATGAAAAAAAAAAATAGTTGCCAACTTCATCCAATTATATCCAATAATGCTCTAAAATGTTCAGTTTTCGCATTTAACCGGTATTTGCATACAGGCGGTTCGTCATATAACCGATATTTACTGTACCTCGAAAATACTCGGGGAAACTTCCGTTTCTTTTGATGGTTGCCATTGTGGTTTGTGTTGGTCAAAATAAAATTTCCTCCTCCTCGTTTCGGTCGCATTTTGCGGGGGAGGGACAGTAATATACAATTTAACATTACAATGACAATATATTTCCTATACCACTGTCGAGTCGCGTCTTTACTTTCGTCAATTGTTCGATTTTATTGTTATTTTCTACATTAAGATTTTTTGGCCGATCTCGTTTTTGTGGTGTTTATTCGCTCTCCCCGTTGTTCTATCCCGAGGCTTTCCATTGTCAGTCTAGTTTTTCTCTCTTTTCTATGTCCAGCGCTTTGACATTATCAAAATCAGCTGAGTCAAGATGTTGTTAAATGTTGTGTTTTTCCTCATCTCCTTTATGCTCCGCTATCCTAGTCGCAAGTGATATGTATGTATACGCCGTCGCAAGCCTCCTCTTTTCCCTTAAATGCTTTTCGTGCACAACATTCTGTTGTTGTTCTTTTGCTATTTTGTCTTTTGTGTTTGTAAAAAGTTTTCTTGTGTTTGTGTGGGCTTTGTAGGTGTTTCCTTTTTTAAAAATATGTATTTAGAATGCTATTTTGTAATTGGCCAGTATATTCATTATAGTTTTTTATAGAGCGCCCTCTCTCTTAGAAAATCTGTGCCAGCACTGAGTAGTCATTATTTGGTCATTTTTTCTTGATCGTCTTAAGTAGCCATTTTCTGTGGTAAGCAATTTATTAACAATCTTACAACTTTTCCTTCTCTCACTTCTAGCTGCTGGCATGGCGGTGCGTGGTTTGTATTCAGAAGGAGCTCGCGGTCGTCAGGGCTTTGAGGCCTATTGGTTACACTACGTTTGCCGATGGCTCCGCCTCTGATATGGTATCCATTTATCGTACATATTTGGTGGGTAACTATTCAACATGGCACCACTCTTCTTGGACTCACTTCCTTTAAATCTTTCCAGACATACGTCAATATGTGCGAGAGCCGCATGCTGCAGGAATCGGCTATCCAGTGGGCACGTCGCTTTCATGTCTCTTTGCGTTCTTTGAAGGAAATGCATTTGTTGGTCAATGAGCTGCAACAGCGTTGCGCTCGCCTCCATTTGCTGTCCATGCCCTTGGAGTCGACTCGCTTACTTGATGATCGCGAGAAAGCACTCATACTCAAGATTGTCATAGCCGGAGCTTTCTATCCGAATTACTTTGTGCGCTCCAACAAATGCAATGCGGATTTTGATCGAGAAGTGTACCAAGTGATTTCTGGCTATGATCCTTGTCGCACGGTATACTTTACCAACTTTGAGGCACGCTGTATGGGCGAATTGTATACGCGTCGGATTAAGGAACTGTTTAGGGAGGTGAAAATACCACCAGAGAATATTGAGGTCAACTTTCAGCCTGGTTCGGAAAAGATTTTTGTAACCTTTAAGCCAGACGATGAGGAGGCGGATCATAAGAAAATGGTACAGGTGCCGGGACGTGTGCTAACGGAGGTGTATAAGGCGGTGAGAATGAGAGTGGATCAACAGTATCGTCCAGTGCGCATGATGGAGTAAGTGATGGAAAGAGTGAAGAGTAAACTTAAAGATGACATCTTTTTTCTTTCAAGTCAAATGAATGCACTGAAGTATGTGCAGCAGCGCAAGATTGGCACTGTTATTGAGGGTCGTTGGATACCGCCAGCTAAACGTATAAATGTGGAGCTGCTGGCGTTGCCTTCCGTTTATGAAAAGACTGTGACGGGTGTGATTACGCATGTGAGCTGAAACCGCTTTGCTAATCCTCCTCCTCCTCACTCACTCCCTCCTATCTTTTCAGACTGTCAACTGTGGGAAATTCTTCTTCCAACCTCGCGCCCTGGCGGATCGCATTGCAAATATGTCGGAAATCTTTAATGCTCCGCAACAGTTGCGCAACCATGTGCGTAATGCCGGTGCCATAACCGTGGGTCTTCAATTGTTGGCCAAACGTGGTGACAATTTCCAACGTGCTTTGGTCATCAAAGTGGAGACACACCAGCAACCCAAATTTCTGGTCCGTTTCATTGACTATGGCAATTCAGCTCTGCTGCCCATGGACCAGCTGCGTCTCCTGTCGGACGAACTCTTGCGAGAGTATCAGGATTTGCCGCCGCGTGTCTTTGAGTGTCGCCTGGCTTTGGTGCAGCCTTCAACTGTGACCAGTCACTATAATCGTTGGCCCAAAAAGGCCAATGAAATGATTTTTAATTTGGTCAAATTTGGACGCGTTGATCTGGAGATTTATTCGCTGGTCAACAATGTGGCCGCCGTGCTTATCCATATGAGAGACGGTGTACTTAATGATAAGCTAGTGGAACGTCAGTTGGCACGTCGTGCCGATGAGGACTTCATGTCGCGACAGGATCATGATTTTCGCATACGCAAGCAGGAGGGTATGCGTTATGTACCCGCCTCCGAGCGTCAGCAGGTCAATGAGGAGTACCTGCGCTCCATACAGTTGCCGCAGGATATGAACTTGGAGCCACCACCATTGGATAAATGCAATACCACGGCACGTTTGAAGGGACCCTACAGTCCTCTAGAGACCACAATGCACTCGAATATGCGTGTGGGTATGTGGAAGACGGTGAAAATTGATATGGGTTCGGTGAATTCGATTATGCTGGACTGTGATCCGCAGGATAAGCACGATCAAATGGTGGTGGCCGCCTCAGTGGCGGAGAGTAGTAATGGTCAAGTTTTGACCGCACGTGGCACAACTGTTATGCCCAATATGCATGGCTTTGGGGCTCTAATGACTTTGCTCTTCTGCCCCACGGTACAAATCAAGTGTAACAAGGAGCGCACCAAATTTGTGTGCCTACTGGCCGGTCTGGGCTACAATGCGGATACCGCAGAGTCGTATTATGAAGAGCATGATATGGTGGTTAATCTGGATGTGAATCTACTCGAGGATGATGTGCGCCTGGTAAGGCTACAAGTGATTTTTAGGTATAATTTGGTAACTTACTTTTTTTTATCTTTAGATTAATCAAATACGCTACAGCATAGACAGCATCTTTTATAACTTTGAAGGCGAAAATACACCTTCAGTGGGTGCAGGAGATCGTGTGGTGATTTTTAATCAGCTGCGTGCTTTGATCAGTCGGTAAGTTTATTGGTGGCTATTCTTGGCTCTGACTCATTTCTGTGTCTTCATTTAGTCTACTTGGCAAGGATCGCAGTTTCATTGAACCGCATGTCACCAACTCGGATTATTTGTGGGAAAAACTAGAATATCTGGAACCACCATCGGAACCATTTGGCAAGCGTTCCATTTTTCCCATGCACTGCATACCGGAATTGAAAAACGAGGAGATGGGCAACTTGTTGGCCCTGCGGCAAAACTGTAAACAGTTGTATAGCTGGCGCACCTTGTAAGTGGCATATGTTTTTTTTTGGGATTCACAGCCAAGGGACATACAAATGAGTAGCAACAAGGGACATTGTGTTTTGTAAATAGAAGTGGTTTTCGCTTTCGATGGTGGCCTTACATTACAAAGTGAATACTTTGTCATGTGTTTTGCAGTCAAAAGTGTAACGTTTGTGGGGCTACTTACATTTTGGTGACGTTCTTTGGAGTGAACCCTTACTGTCTCCACATTTTTTCAAATTTTTATTTCGTTTTTGAGCTCTGTGTAATCCTTAATTGAAAAACATTAACCTAATGCTGAGACAATGAGAGCAAAAACTACTTTTATTAACTTGAAACATGACCTATGAAGAGTACTCAAAAACGTTCAATATACACTTGATTTGTTATCAACATTATGTTAAGATAACAGAACCGAAAAAGTGCTATCAAAAGATATTCAGTTCGGTTCCCATTTCCGAGTGGATTTAAAAAGTAAAACGATTGTAATTCCGAATCGTTTTCATTTGATAATCCCGTTTCCGAGTGAAATGAAATCGATTTTCTTTTCGAATGAAAGTTCGAATCGTTTCGAACATAATCAAATGGTACATGAACAATTCGACAACACTGGCAGCGCTGATGCGGAATTGCGAACAGCTCGGTTTCATTTCGATCGTTTTTGCTTTCGTCTACACGCAATTTCGGGGTACACCTTTGAAATAATTTTCAATCAAATTGAATGCCCATTATTTCTATGGTTGCTTTAAAATCCTCTCAAATATGACTTATTAACATAAAAATATTGGATGGATAATAAATATAACCGTTGACATGAAAATTGTCAATTACTTTTAATTTCACTCACTCAAAGGCAAAACTTTAAAAACCCAATAATTTGATCGTTTTTCGGAAACGGAACAGCTATCAATTCTGATTCCACATGATTTGATCGAAATCGAAAACGGGAACAGGCCTGATTAAGCCAAAATCTACTTTATCTGTGAACTGGGTTGCCAATATTTGATCGATATATTGATATTTTTGTTGGACGATAAGGGTTATCCCGATATGATATTTTTGTAACGATATAGGCGATTATCGATTTTTTATAAACGATATATCAGAAAAAGTTAGTATGGTAATTACAGGAACAAATTGTCAGAACAAGACTCGATTTTCTTCTGCACAAAAAAAACGCAATCTGCGTAAAACTTTGACCAGAAACCGTAGTCTTAAATGAATTCCTCCATTCAACTCGATCCTGAAAGGTATTCGCAATAGATTTTCCTCTCTTTTACGATATTTCTTCGTTGAAGTGCGATTTCTAAGTAGAATATTTAAAAATGGTTTTTCAGTCCAGTTGGAAAAGACGCAATCCTTAAATGTGAGGTCGATTTGCGCGGACAAGAAATTTATCGTAGACCCATGGTTTCTTTGTGAGACTTTCTTTACATTAACCTCATTTTCTTCGAAAAAGTACGATTCCTAAGTAAAATAAATTAAAATGGCTTTTCAGTCCTGTTCGAAATAAAAAATCACTAAATATCTTTAATATTTGAGATCAATTTGCGCCGGCTAGGATTTCATTTCAGACCCAAGGGTTTTTGGCGAAATTTTCTTAGAATTTTCCGTAGATTTGGTTTTTGCTATACGCTTTGTTGATTTTGTCTGCCTATTTAAATCGAACCCACAAAAACTATAATCTAGTTTCGGAAAATTGAATCATTTAAGTCTTAAAGTTATCCTTTTAGAGAGATATTATGATATAATAACGGCCACTACAAATGGTCATTTGTCAGTGAGGACGTTCTTCAAACACTTTTCAGATTTCTTAAGCCTTACAAAACAACGACATATCGATATATCGATTTTTGGACCCGATATATCAAATATCGATATTGAAAATTTTAAGTTTTGATATTATCGATATTGAGAAATATCGACAACTCTACTGTGAATCGAAGAAAATCTTTTCATAATTTTCACTTTTTATACCCTTCAAGGGTATTATAATTTTGGCCAGAAGTTTGCAACGAGAATATTAATTCTGACCCTTAAACTATATTTCTTGATCGGGCGACGAGCGAGTCGTCAGCTTTGTCCGTCCGCTGTCTGTCCGTCTGTCTGTTTCTACGCAAACTAGTCTCTCAGTTTTAAAGCTATCGAGCTGAAACTTTGCACAGAGTCTCTTTTACTGCACACTGCTAATATGTCGGAACCGACCGGATCGGATGACTATATCTTATAGCTGCCATAGGAACTATCGGTCGAAAAGTGGGTCTTTGTGAGAAAACTTTTTTGTTTTTATTGTAAACGCCTTCCGCCTCGGCAATTATTAGTTTTATACGCTTTTACACAGATTTGAAAGTTTTGGTCAAAATCGGATGACTATATCTTATAGCTGCCATAGAAACTATCGGTCGAAAAATGGGTTTTATCAGAAAAATGGTTTGTTTTAATGCTGACGTTCGTAAACTCTGTTGTATTAAAACATTTGCAAGGGTATTAAAACTTCGGCAAAGACGAAGTTAGCTTGACCTTCTCCTTGTTCTATTGTTCCTTTGAAAAATGTGGTCCATTTGGTTAATATGTTCTTTTTTGGTTGAGGGGAAAGTGCATTATGCATTTCCCAGTCTTCTGTCGCACTAGGGTATGTGTCGAGACTTTCTCCACTTCGGAAAAGCTTTCGCTTTACTTTGAAGTGGGCCATTTACTCGCTATGCTTTTCAATCTTTCGTCTCCGTCTGTCTAAATCTCTTCTCCACTGGTCATTTTGGCAACAACATTCTCTGGTGTAATGTATCCAGTCACTTGCCATAGTCTCTGACATTCAGAGACAAATCGTTTACACTGAAAGATTGTATGCTCTACGTTGTCCTTCTTGGCGTAGCCATATGCGCAGATAGACTCCGTGCTTTTCCCCCATCTTATGGAGATAGGTGCTTAAGTATCCGTATCTATAACGTAGAAATCCACATTATCGCGCTTCCTTTCGTGTTTCCTTTCACGTCGTGCAAGAGTCTGACTGTCCACCTTCCAGTTCTTTCGACTGCCCATCTGTTTTCCCACTGTGCAAGGTATACCCCATTTGTCCTGTTGTATCTCCCGCTTGTCGCATCGTATAAATTTTGCTGCCTTTTCTGGCTAGTAGTTGAGCTACCGCTGTTGATCCGGTTCGCCTTTGTCTTTTAGATTGCAAGCAACGGCTCTCGTCTGCATTGTATTCTCGGTGTATCTGCCCAAATCTCGCTGCCGTACAGCAGGATCTGCGAGATCTGTTTTCTGGTGACCAAGAGTAACTCGCCAGCTATAATCGGTGCGAGTCCAGACAGCCCTTAACTCGTATCATCACCTGCGTTAATTTACGTTGTGCATACTCAGTGTTACGCGGCATTTCCAGGCTAATGTTGCATAGTTCTGGTCCAAGGATGGATCCTGAGTTTATTTGCATAAATCTTTCGCCTTCTTTTGTTTGGTAAAACAATTTTCTGTTTTCGAGGTAGCTGCTGTTTATCTGTATTAGGTATTCAAGGATTCTAAATCGCTCCTTAAGTGCATCAATCATATGCTTCCATTTCAAGTGATGCAAGCAATATTATGGGTCGTGTCCACAGCTGTATGTCCCCAAATACATGATCGAGTTTACATATATGTTAATTGTACTAATCTTTACCTTTTCCTCTTTCAGCGATGGCATTCTACAGCCCATGAATTGTCAGCTGTGCCACCAGCTGTTGGAATCTGTGGCCCAATTGCGTCTTCATTTGCTCACCCAATTGCATCGCGATCGTGAGAAGCAAATCGGATTTAGTCGTCATCATTAAAAACTAATCAAACCCAAGACTTGACGTAACAACTATAAGCTAAGAAATGTTTTCGTTCCTATTACTTGAGAGATTCTACTATTTATAAGAATTCGCTAACTCGAACAACTGAATGTTCATAATCCATTAATGTTTAATTTTTTATATTCTCAAAATCGATTTTTGAAATACAAAATGTTGCTTCATTGTTAAGCATTTTTTTCTGTTATAAATAAATTTAATACAGTTCAACTTAATTTTGAAGGAATTTACTAAGGCTCAATAAGGAATACTTTGCCATCGATCGCCGAACTTGATGTACGAACACGTCGCTTATCATTCTCGATTTGTCGTACTCTGGCAAGAAGCATCATTAAACATATCTATCTCTCAAAGAAGCGAAATGGAAGAGATAGTAGATGAAAAGTGGAAAATCATAACCGGCTGTGGAATCACTAAAATTGTATGCAATAAGTCATAAACAAAAGTCCGTACTATCTGCTACAGCTCCAAAGAAGAGATTGGAGTCTGATCCTAGTCTTATTAACTGGTAACTGCCTAACAGTTAAGCAGGAGCTGGACTGGAAGAAAATCAGTAACACCTTATCTGAAGCTGACCATTCTATGGATCGCTTCTCTGGAAGAAGCGGCCTCAAGGACCCCAAACAGATATTGGCATTCTCCAAAACGTCAAAGTTGTTTATTTGGTTGTTTTACGAAATCGTTCCAATAAACCGTCAGGAAATTTCTCTCACTAACAATAGCAAAGCCAAGATGGGGAACACACCCACTCAACGAGGTACTGGCAGCCAGCACTGTTCTTATGTGTGCCGGTTTTTGCTGTCAAGTCGTTTAGGAATTCCCAAACAATTAAAAAGAAAACGGCAGCTAACCAGATCAAACCCAAACAGGGTTTTTATACCACCATCACACCCTTTTTAGAATCTTTTGGTCTCGACGCTATCACGTGTTTTAGGTACAAAAATGTGTCACTGTGATATTGATGATTTGATAAAGTAGGACATATAACGGAGAGCATTAAATTCTTGCGTGGTAAAAGTATACTGTTTATGAAAAATAAATATTTTAAGGCTGTAAATTGCTTTACCCATAAATGAACTGCAAGTATGAAAATTACAGCTTTCCCCAAGAAATGCTAGCGACATACAAATGAAGAAGTTTGTCAAATCCGCTTTCGGATATGCTTTTAGCTTAATTGTTGATGACAAAACAGTTTTATCTCATATTTGTCTTCTACGATAGCGCACACGTACATCGTCTAGACCAGATTTAATAAGAATGAAAGTCGGTCAAGCCCGACTTTAGCATACTCTGTGTACCCCCAATGTTTTTGTAAATCTGATCAATTTCAGTTGGAAGCCACACAAAGTGGCAAAAAATCCATAGTGTGTGAATCAGGTCTTTAAACTTCCTTTAAACCGAACCGGCTCGAACCCGGACCGAACCATTTTTGAAAGAATTGCTGAACCGGAACCTGTTCCGTACCTACACTTTCGGTTTTGTTTTTTACAAAAATCCGACCTGTCTTTCGACTTTTTGTCTTTACTTGTGCTACAGAGTCTCAAGATCGTCGAGCAAATTTATAGTTAAAAGACTAACATTTTTTTTTTAGACAATTTAAGTCACAATTTGTCGTCTATGGTAAAGACGTTGGTAAGTATAACCGAGTCAGAATTTAAAGTGGTTGAGACGATAACCAAAAGTGGCATTTGTCTTATAACGAAAAAATGTGGCAATAATTGTTCTGAAACAAAGTCGGTCGAGCCCGACAAATTCTCTATCTGGGTCAATTTTTTATAAAGCGAACGATTTTACAAATCAACACTTTTTATTTCATGTTAAAATTTTCAACAACAAAAAATCCGAAATTACATCTCGAAATGCCCTTTTCAAAACATCACGCAGCACAGTGGTCGATTGTGCCAATCTGACAGGCTATAATTAATAACATACAAAATAATTAAGTATTATTTTTGGAATTATTTTTATAAATTTGTGTATAAACAAAAGAAAAAGAATTTTTTTAATTTAAATTTTAATGTTAATTTTAAAAAATTAATTAAAAATTTTTTTTTTTAAATTTAAAAAATTTCAAAATTGAGTCATAAATTATTTACATTGAAATAATGATAAGAATAACTCGAATTTTAATAAAAAAAATAAATGTTATTCTACTTCTGAGTTCCTCAAATCTAAGACATTTTCTTGAAGTAATATGGCCTCTTTATCGAGTTAAATGAAATTTTCGAGCACTATGAAGTACTTTTTGGTATTGACGATTTTAGAGGCTATGACAACAGTAATAGAGCATGCAATAAATCATCTATTGTATTCATAGGATAATTTTTTCGGTTGTGGTTCAACCAAGAGAAGGGAGTGCTTCTCAAGACTGACATTTTGCCTATTAAATGTAATAAACTGATAATTTGCGGATAGTTGCAGTTCAGTTTGACATTGGACGATTCACAATTGACTATTTTAATTAACACATAAAGATTGAAGACCAATACGGGCCAATATCAAAAGTTCTATTCCACGAAAGTCGCAGGTGTGTTAGAAACAGTACTCTAAATTAAATGCAAAGTTCGACATCGATTTACCACTAACACATAAAAGAACAGGACAAACACAAATTTTTTTTTATTAAATACATACCAATTCTCAGTAGCGGATCCAGTGGGGGGGCTATAGGGGCTGAAGCCCCCCCCTTAGAGCCCAAATATCTTAATTCACCCAATATATGCAAAGAGCAAAATAAGTAATTAAGAATTTTAGAAAAAGATGCAAATACTTAGATTGTTTTAAAAAGGCATAAGCAGTAGAGATTTCGAAATATCGATATCTAATACTTGTAGAATATATTTTTGGTGTGTATTTTTGTTAGTTTCGGCCACAAAAGGGAGGTTTTCTGAAGTGGCGGTGTGTCGCCCAGCGGTTAGCGTGCTGGACTGCTGGGTGGGAGGTCGTGTGCTCGATGCCGCCGAAAGATCCAATAATAAAAGTTTTTTACTTTCTTTAGAAAAAAGCTTTTACACATCCGGTCACCTTCACCACCTATTGGCGCCAGCCAAACTAGCCATGAAAAAGCTAATTCTCAAACTTTGCCGTTCGGATTCGGCGTTAAACTGTGCATGTATTCCTTTCTCTTGTGCGAACAATTTAAAAGCACATACACCAAAAAATTGAGAGACGCTTGGGTTGGCCTCTTTGTAGCTGTATCCCTAATGTTACATTCTCTTGGAATATGGGTTGAAATATTACGACCGATCGTTGGCAGTTCGGTGGAATATTTAATAACACTAGTTACAGCCAAAAGACCCATTTCACTGAACTTTTTTTAGTGTAATTTGGAATGGTGATCTCAAAATCAATTTCAAAAATTTTTCTGTCCGTTTTTGAAATATATTTTTTTATTTTTGGTAGGGCACTTACTTTTAAGCCTATTCACTTTTTTGTATAAGAGTAGAATCGAAAGGTTATTTTGCTGCCGGTATCGTGAACTTGTTTTTAAATCGGTTCTTGTTTCACTACAATATCCAAAATTTTTCGAAAAATCGATTTTGCTCGAAAATTCTTTTTGTCGCCTGAAAATATAAAAAATCCAAAAAATTTTTTTATTTTTTCTACAAAGAACCGCCTTCTCGAGAAAACAGATATCGTGATCAAAATCTTGAACAAACACAGGAGCTTAAGCAATTTAGTGCAAAAAATGTGATATTTTCCTGAATTTTTAAATAAATTTTCGTTTGTCGACTTTGTTCCGTTTTTTTTTATTTTGTTCTGGCTTTTCGTTCACTTCATAATTTGACCAAAAACTAAAGTAAAATGTTAAATTTTGAAAACACCATATACTATTTGACTGTTGTTCTCTACCAATTTGATCCTCTTGTGGTGTTACACGATTTTCCTCACCAAACCTTATTTTCTTCGTAAAAGTGCGATCTTGTAAAAATAAAAAATTTTTGTTTTTTTATTTTTTCAGTCGTTTAAAATGAAATTTCTTGGATTTTCGAGCAAAAAATCGATTTTTGAAATATTCTTGGTTGTTGAATTCAAACTACTGAACCGTTTAAAAACAATGCTCCACGCAATTATTGGCAGCTCCATTACCTTTCGATTTATTTCTTACTTGACTCTATCTGACAATTTAACTGAGATATGGCTTAAAATGTAAGAGTACCTACCAAAAATTAAAAAAATTAATATTTCAAAACGGAGCCTGAAAATTTTTGAAATCGTTTTTAGATCACCATTCCAAACTATACTAGAAAATTATTCAGCTGAAATGGTTTTTTTTTTTTATTTTTGTAAACTAGTGTAATTTGATTCCTTACATGGCAACTGTTTGCAAGAAGATTCATTCTAATCGATTCCTATCAGCTCTTCACCTTGCGTCACTGAACGAACAGTTGTCGCTTGATGAGAATGGTTGTTGTATGCACCAAAAACATGAATGCGTGTGCACATTCGCCGAGTTGCTTTTTACATTATTGGAGAATTAGAAAAGTTTAAGAATGATAAAGACAGCGAGACATCATCAAAAGCGGCACATCTCATGAGTGCGATTGGCAAAACGGAGTTTCTGAACTCTTTGCATGTTTTTACTGATTTTTGAAAAAAAGGCAAAAAAGTTGCAGACGAAATGTCACTTGAGTTGAAAATTCCTCGATTATATGGTCGTCAAAATAAGCAACAGCTTACGCTCGAGTATACGACGCTTTTTTACCCCCCATGTTAAATATTTTTATGCAAATACTAAGAATGAAGCATCTAAAAAGAAACTAGTAAATATTTAGTATACCACCGTACTAAGCAACAATTTTGTAAGAAATGTCATCGATGGGCCGCGAACTATAAAGAATTGTTATACAACAAAGTGGAGTAGGTCATCCACGGGTTCCTTTTTAATGAAGTTTTTAAATTTGCAGGTTTTGTACTAAGAACATGTGAACGTTAAAACTTAACCACGTAGCTTAATATATAGCATTCCCAAATTTATAAAACTAAACAAAATTATGTACAAGCATGGTCTTAGTGACGTGTACGACGTTTTTTGATTTAAAATAGGTTTTACTTAAAGGTTAAATTTTTAAAATATGCCCTACACATCCTACGAAGTTTTTCAATGTTTATTGTTTGAGCAGTTGGTGGATACTCACTTAAAAATCCTTCTTCACTCGCGACTTCTAAAAAAATCGCCTGCGGCGCTATTTATTTTTCTAGTTTTACCTTCAAACTAGGGATTGAAACCGAAACATATTTCGGTTTCGCTCAAGGCATATACATGTATTGGTCAAAAACTTTTTATACTCTGTGCCAATGGTACACAGAGTGAATGAGTGTGCAGTTGCACTCTAGAGGTAAGACAAAAATTGTTAAAAAAAATGACCAAAAAACAAGTTCTTTATTTTTACCTTGGGAAACTTATTACCTTCAGAGCATATCGACTTTTTTTATGAGATGACGTATCTATTCTGAGAAGCACAATAAGATCCGAACAATGTTGAGTGATTTTGAGTGCCCTTAGCCCCCTCCTTAGCCAATTCCTAGATCCGCCACTGCCAATTCTTGACAAATTCAAGTCTTAGTTCACAACTAGTCGAAAAACTTCATTTTTCTCAGACCATGTTTTTAGGTATGGTAAAAAAAGTATATCGTGAATATCGGATAAGAAAATATATAAAAATCGGAATTAATATCGGCAGGATGTTAGTTTTCAGGAAAATTAAAAACATCTACAAGATTTGAGTTTTGAAATTGGCATTTATTGCCTGCCAGATTGGCAGAATCGACCACTGTGCGCAGATCGGACGACTCTATCATATAGCTGCCATACGAATGCTACGATTAACTGACTGCGTGGCAAAGCTTTCTTTAGGGGCATCTTTTTATTTGTTTAAGCCTTCATAAATTAATATCTATTAAACTATGTATAACGAGAAGGCTAAGCTAACTTCGTCTTTGCCGAAGTTTTTATACCCTTGCAAATGTTTTAATACATCAGAGTTTACGAACGTCAGCATTAAAACAAACAATTTTCTAAATAAAACCCATTTTCGACCGATAGTTTCTATGGCAGCTATAAGATATAGTCATCCGATTTTGACCAATACTTCCGAATCTGTGTAAAAGTGTTTTTTGTCCCATACATGTCACACCCCTTTCTCTTACCATCTCTGAAATCTGTTGGTTGTTAGACTTTTAAATTTTTTATATTTTTATTTACTATTATTCACATCAGGATACTCGATAGACGATAATTGCTAATGTTTCGTTTAACAAGCTTCACTTTAAAATATACGACTACAGGCTTTTTCATCCTCCTCTACAGCCCACTTGCTTCGTTGCTTACCCTGTCTCGCGCTGTCCAATCCCCAACTGTCGTCAGGCACAACCGATACAACCGACAGGTGTTATGGACTTATAGCCCGTGCCAAAGTGGCTCTTCCGACGTATTTGGGCCAATCGTGAGCCCACTGCTGCCCATTATGGTGACGCAGAACTTGCCTAAGACCAAAGGTGTTTTTCAGTCAGTTTCAGGTTACTTTTCTCGCATAGGTCCAGTGAGCTTAAAGTGGTCCACCAAATGGTAACACCTCTTATTTAGAGGTAGTCGTAGTGAGGAGAAAATTTCGGTAGCGTGCCAACGCTATTGGTATTAATGAGCCGGCTTCCCAACTGGCTGACATGTTAACTGAATTTACTAAGAGGCACGGGTTAGGTGACCGCTGATTGTGTAAGATTCCCCGCGCGACTGTGATCCTGGTGGACATCTAGAAGAGTAGCTTTTCATTTTGCCTATAACAACATTAAGAAATCGTGCTATTTATGTAAAACAGTTTAATCTCAACAAACTGACCGAGCAACTGCGCGAGCAGCCCGAAGCCCTGATTTTACGCGACGCAAACTCAAAAACCATCGAAACCAAGCCGCTTGTATCAGTATTACAATATGTAACGTATTAAAATTATCCCAGTTTTAAATAATGACAATAGTTAAAAAACGACAATAGTTAAAATGAACTATAGTTCGATAGTTCAAAGATATAGTTCAAGAACATAGTTCAAAAGAACTATAGTTCAAAGAACTATAGTTCAAAAATGCTTAGTTCAAAGAATATAGTTCAAAATGAACTTAGTTCAAAGACTATAGTTCATGAAAAAGAACTAATGAACTAGGCATTAAAAGAACTAAAATTTCCAACTCTAGTATGTATATGTATGTATCTTTGGTACAGAGTAAAAAATATTCATTTAAAATTTTTAACATGTCAATTTGATACAATTTCATATTGGAGTAATATTGACATGCAAAATGTATTTTTTTTTCTAGGTGTACCAATTTTAGATTAAATTGCTAAATTTGATACTCTGTACCAAAGGTACACAGAGTATATTAAGTTTGTGCAAAAGTATGTATCAGGGAGAAGGAATCATTATGATTTCATTATCTTATGATCATAAATATTATTATTATGTGGAACAACTAATATTTAAAAATTCCTATTGTGCTATTTAAGTGATATTATAAATGCCTTTTTCAAATTGGAAAAACTAATTTTGTTTTCAAGAAATAATATTTCGATGTTATCAAAATGATACCTTATAAAAAAATAATAAAATGGAATTGACAAAAAGATAAAGATAATCTTAAATATTTTGGGCATATCAATTTGATCTTGGTCATATCGGAGCAAAATTGATACGAAAAAATGTGGAATTCACTGATATTTCATATCAAATTCGATCCGCCTTAGACAGCGTAGAAACTGTTGAACCACCATCAAGTACACTTAAGAGCATCTTGCCATATTCTAAGAGAGGCGACTCTCACTTATGCTTATCAACTCAAGCCTCCGGGCAAGACCAGGCCATTCAAGTCCGAGCGCAGATTTCACAGTCCGACTGTGGAACGCGAGCTGATCAGACGTGAAAACCTTCAGCAGTCGTCTCCGTGTTGAATACAAAATCGACAGTTTTTTTTTCAAAAAATAAAAAAATATATATTTCAAATCATTTTGAATATATTTATCTATCGATCTACATGTTCAGCCGCACAGTGTAAACCATTGAAACCCACAAAAGAAAACCCTTCAAAATCATGCGGCGACTCAAGTGTTCCGTGTTTGTGTGTACGTAGAGCGTAACCTAATTGATAAACCTCGAAACTAAATCAGAAATTAATTCAAGAAATGACGTAATTCATTGAAGACGAAAGAATCATGTCCATATATGTATATACATATGCACATACATTTATTTCAATTGATAAAGTGAAATGGAATTCTGTTGCCCCCGTCGTTTAAACAAAAAACAAATTTCCCTTTCCCTCTCAGATTTATTCCTGATCATTGATGCCGGTCAGGCCTTCAATATAATCGGTGTCAACAAGCAGATGCTCTACGAGTATGTGGGCAATGTTCTAGTTGGAGCCAAGCCGCAAGATGAAGGACATCCGTCGTCGCCCACCACCGGCTGGATAGTCAGAGGCAAATTGACGCTGCAGAGGCAAAGCGAACTGATCATGGCGGCAGCGGTGAGTTTGATTGATTCGCCCGCTCCAGACACTGTTTCTGCCAAAGCGGAGGAATTCGCAGATGAATTAAAAACAATTTAACCTTTCCAAGTGCACAATGAACTGAAGCACTCTGGGGCTGTGAACTTCTTTCATTGAGTCGTCCACACAGACACTGGCACACAGAGAACACACAAGCGAGAGCAAGATGTAATCAGCTCTAAATGTTATGACTGGGCGGTCAGCTCTAGTAGAAGTAACTGATGGCTGGTCTTATCGGGCTCTTGGTGTGCGTGTGTGTGACTAATTCGCTTTTGTATTCTCCGATAAACTTGAAACGTATCAGCAGCAGCATCCCTGCAGGGATTTCCCCAGTGTCTCAATCTAAACTCTTATCTTACAGCTGGTCATAGACGATGTGACACTAAACAATTCCGGTGAAAAGTTCTTACAAAACAAGGAGATGTATCCGCCGTATAAACCCTTCAAGATCGTGCTCACCAAGGAGGGTACCATCTCTCAGGTGATATTCAAAGAGGGTGATCCCATTTGGTCTATGAACTTTAAGCGGGCCATCGCTTCCATTTTGCAATTTCAAATGAAGTCGAGTGGGGCTTTCGTTTTAGATGAGGTGAGTGTGTGTGAAAGCAAAAATAAAGTACAGCAAAATCGACCGAAATTAAGCACATTCGTTGACGAAAGCAAGGTGATTGGGAACCATGCGAATGGGTTCAAATTCAATGTATCTGAAAAAATTTGACAAGTATTTCGAGCTTATTTAAAACAAGTGAGAAAAGCGGTCAAGCCCGACTATAACATACTCTGTACCCGCAGTAGGTGCTGAATGCAGCGCTGCCGCTGTGCTCATCTCTATGTTTCTCTCTTTCTCTCACTATTGGTTGAATGATAAGAGGTGTTGGTTGTGGGTGCGGGGGAGGGGGGTTTTTTATTCTTTTTTGCTCATAGCTTAAGAGCTGCTTTTCCGATCTTTATCATTTTTTGAACAAATCGATAAATATTGCTAATGACTAACTATCTCTAGAAGGTACAAACCATCTATCTACAAAACTGTGAATTCAAATTGCGGGGGCAGGATGGGGCGTGGCAAAAAATGAAAATACACTTGATCGACCTGCAAGTATATGAAGCATTTGACCCATACATCTTAAACCTCTATTTCTTACCATCTCTGAGATCTGTTTGTCCTTCTACCTGTAACATACTTTTGCACAAATTTAAAATACTCTGTGTACCTTTGGTACAGAGTATAAAAATCTTATGCCTTTTCTCCGTTACGACTTTGCTACTGGGGTTTTCCTCCAATTCCCTTCCACTTCCTACAAACATCCCAAATCCATGTCCTAAATTTTCGCATGAGTGTTGCTGCATTTGTTCGTCGGCCCAATAATCCACCCCTACCTGTTGCTGGCATTCTTTACTGTGTGTACACATAGGCCAAATTAAAACGATTGATGAAAAACGATATTCTGAAAACGGTTTTCACAATAATAAAACACAGAGCCTGAGGAACACCCAAATCACCAACCGTTATGAAATTTAGTTAAAATCCTATTATACACCTGCCAAATAAAGGGTGATTTCCTTGTGGCAACACTGTTTTTGGCACCTCAGCTGTTTTCATGTCAATAATGTTCAGTTTGGTCTATAATTTATCCATGAATCGACTGACAAACGATCAATTCTCCCAAATTATTAAAGTGCATCGTGCACTTCTTCCAATTTCTGGTCAGTGTGGGCGACCTTCTGAGGTGGCTATCCAAAATCTTTCTGGGTAAACATTACAAGAACTGCCAATGCAGCCCGAAAAATGGACTGTTTGGTTTGGATTATGGATCGGTGGCATCATTGGATCGTACTTTTTTAAATATTACTAGGGCAGGAAACTTTTTTTTCTTTGCCGAAAATGGAAGAGCTGGACTTGGCTGACATGTGGTTTCAACAAGACGGTGCCACATGTAACACAACACGCGAAACAATAGGCCAATTAAGAGGCGAGTTCGGTGATCAGTATTTTTTGAGGTTTGGGGCCGGTCTAATGACCGCCTAGATCAAGGTCTCAGTCTCAGTTTTGGGCTGATCTGAAGGATGTGATTTTTTCATAGCCAGTAAATGCATCTTTGCTGAATTTTTGGCTCGTTAAAATTTAATCCAAAAATTTTGCAGACAAATTAAAGAGAGGGAACATTCTTTGAGTTTTCAATACCTTCGAAATGCCATCTTAATGCTTAAAAAGGCTCCACACCGAAACCAAAGTAGCGAAAAAATGCTAAACCTTAATCTGTTTTCTTTCTTCCTATTTTTCGTTCTTATTTTTTGATACATCTAACTTAAAAACATCATGATACATTGTTGTTATCTTTTTAATATTTTGCGACTAAATCTCGGAATTGTAACGAAAGTGTAATAAATTCTTAGTGGAATTTTTAATAACGAAAGTAATCTTTGCGGCTTTTACGCTAAAAAAACTTAGGGTTTTCACGTCAAATTGGTTATCACGTAATCTGTTTAAAAATTAAATGTAAGCTTTAAGTGTAGTAAACACACATTTGTGTCCTTATTATGATAACTCATACCTTACCCACTACAACAGCTAAATGTGCCTTATAACTCAAAAGCATCTTTTCTATTTTTATTTTATCTCTTCCAAAAGATAACGAAGTGTTTATCAACACTGACAAATATATCTAACCAGTTAATCTCATGACCTGGGACTGGGCTGGTGATGCCATGCTTATTTTTCCACAGTACACTTTGTTTTTTAAACAGATTACTTGATAACTTAATTGACGTGAAAGCCCTTAATAATAATAGAGAACCGTTTTAAACAAACAATTTACAGATATTGCGCTAACTTTCTAATCAGTACAATCGAATGTATTCTCAGTTGATAGGGGCCGTAAAACTTATTTTGTCTGATCAAAAGTACAGAAACCCAAACTAAAATCATCCGAACATCAACCATGTCTGTTTAAGCTTACGAATTGGAGTTAAAAACCAATATTTGTTTTGCAGCTTTGCTTAAAATATCGTTTATAGTCTTCAGATGAAATCTGTTAAGCAATTGAGTCCTCCCCAGTTTCAACGTAGAGCCCTTCAGATGTTCCTTAGTACTAAAATAAGCCCTATTTTACTGTTTACTTCTGGAAGCTCTGTAGCATAGAATGCTCGGGTTTCAAGTGGAGTTAAAAGGTATCTTGGGGTCCAGAGAGTTAAAATGGATATAATAAAACAATCCATTCCATATAGATCCTAATACATCTTCAAATAAACACCTAGAAGAAGAAGTCAACAAGTGCTAGGTTTCTGTCGATCGTTTTTTTCTTTAACCCCAATTAATTTACTTCCCTCTGATCCTTAACAGCTGGGCATTCATGGTAAATGTCAGACAGAGTATTTCGTGTCCAACAAGACCAACTATATTTCCATACGTAAGACGCCTGAACTGAAGACCTGTAAACCGTATGCGGAGGCTGTACATTTCACGCGCAGCAATGTCCCGCCCAATACCTGCGAGTTTGATCATCAGAAGACCGTAATTATAGGCAATGAGGCCATCTATGGCATGTTGCCGCACAACGAGACGGGTTACTTTCTGAGCATGGCTCATGCCAAGGGCACGACCTTGATACACACCTTCGAGTCGACGGGCGAGGCTCAGTATATCAACTCGGAGCTGTTGCTAAACTTTTTGAATGAAACTCCCATTGATAATCTCATTGACATTGAAACTTCTATGAATGCGGAACCTTCGACTTTGGAACTGCAGCTGCTGGAGCCGCGTGATCCCACCGGAGGACGTAATCCCCAGCAGCAGGAGACGTTGATAGCTGATGCTGCCGGACTGCTGGATAATCTGGCCGAGGCTTTGGAGAGCACCGAATTTAAGTTTAGTGAACCGTACGACTCGACGGTTTCGGATGTCATCAAGTTGCTCAGCGAAATGGATTTTGAGTCATTGAAAAAACTGTACACGGAGGTGGATATAGGCACTTCGTATCGCCAGGAGACAATTAGAAATATTTTCCATGAGATTATACCACGCATAGGGACCAAAGCTTCGGTATTTCTTACCCATCACTTGGTCATGTCGGAGAAGGTAAAGTCGCCCATAGCCGTCCAGTTGCTAATACCCATGCCATTTCACATATTCGAATTGTCGGCGGAGTTGGTGCAAGTTTGTCAGGATTTCCTCAAAATAGGACCTGATCGTCCGGATGTGAGACAAGCGGCCATATTAAGCTTTGCCACCTTGGTGTACAATGTGTATGTGGCTCGGGGCATCGACAAGGATCAGTTTGAGGAATATGTGCAGAAATACTTTAATTCTTATCTGGGTAAGTGACGAAGCGTTTGCTTGGCCGAACCCATTACATAATTTTTGTTCTCCAGCCGATCGTGATTTCGAGCAGAAGATGCTTTACCTGCAGGGTTTGAGTAATCTGCAACTGGGTAATGTGGCCAGCTATTTGGAACCCATTGTAACGGATCCCGATGAGAATGAGGACTTGAAATTTATTGCCGCCTGGACAACTCTATCATTGGCCGATAAGCGAGCTGAACGCATTTATGAAATCTATTGGCCCATCTTTGAGTCACGCAACGCCAGTCTGGAGTTAAGAGTGGCGGCTGTTACCCTCCTATTGATCTCGAATCCCACAGCGGCGCGTCTGATTAGCATTCATCGAATTATACAAAGCGAAACGGATCCACACATGATTAACTATTATCGCACCACCGTGACCAGCATCTCGGAAACCACCTATCCCTGCTATCAGCATTTGTAAGTGAAGGCAGCATAGCTTGTCAGCACTGATCCACTGAGTCTGCTTCTTTCACAGACGCCGCCTGCTGTCCTATATGCATCGTCATTTGCCACAAAAACCAGAGCCACGCTATTGGGTCACTGGCAATTATATATTCGACTATAGAGATTCCAAATTTGGCATTGGAGCCATGTTGCAGGCCTTTTTAGTGGGTGATCCCAAGTCGGATATGCCAGTGGTGGCTTACTTCAAGTTTGATACGGAAGCTTTGGGCAAATTTACGGGACAACTAGCGGTGAGTACAATAACTCATTGTTAAGTCTATGGTTCGATTAGCAAATAGGTTCGAAAGCTAGTCGATACATAAAACACCACAAAGGAGGCTGGTAAACTGTATAGCTGTTTCGGGAACCTCCCATTTCCAACATCAACAGTATTTGCTGACTTGCAGAATTCCTTACAGCAAAATCCGTCACTATGAGAGAAAGCTAAGTTGCCCGTAATGTTTGTGTATGTCAAAAAGTCAAGAAATTTCAGATTTAATTGCGAAATTTTTGAGTTAAGTGCCTACATTCTTGATTTCAAGAAGGGCTTGGAAATGTTAAGCAAATATGCGTTTCCGTTTAAAGAACGAATATTGCTGGGATACAGAATTTTTTTTGCTTCAATAAGAACCACAAATGCTTAATTTCTGTGTGTAAATTGCTCCAGTCAAAGTAGGAAAAGTCCCAAAATTTGTTCTTTTCACAGATTCGACTTTTTCAAGTGATCAATATGAACTCTTGCTTCTGCTTCTTCTTTTGAGAAAAGCAGGAGTCGCAGCACAAGCAAAAGCAAAAAACGAATATTGAGAAATTTAGAAGCAGCAGCAGACGACAACTCATGTATTTGATTTTGATTTTGCATCTGCTTTTGTTCAGTGGCGTAAGTCAAAGCAGCAGCATGTGCTCACTTTTGCAAGTTGATGGCAGCGCTGTCGCCATGAATTTTTCTCATTTCTCATTTGTAGTACAATGTTAACTTCAAAAACAATTTGTTTGAGAGCGCCAAAACTCAAATTGAGTTTATATTGTTCCATTTTTGAAAACATTTTAAACTCAGCTGGGAAAAAATTTGATAGATCTTGGACCACGTGTGGGCGGACTCCTCACATTTAGGTGGAATAGAGAATGGGGACACAATTCTTTTGATTGGAAGTGCAGGGCTGCTTCTCCCTCCACCCATATATTCGAAAGGAAGTAGAAACATCGCTTTAACGACTTAAGCTAAGGTCCCACAAGCAAATAATTTGCCCAAAATTTTTATGAAAATTTGACTAAATAGACCAACTTAGGAAACTTTTCGGCTATTTTTGATTAAATTGCTTACGTATGGAACCATAGTTTTAGTTTTGGGTTATGAAAAATCTGTAATCATGGCTATTTCACGAATTTTTTATTAAAATTTGAGCAAATAATTTGACTGTGGGACCTTAGCTTTACTCCACCTGACTAAGAATTGAACCCGGTACCTTCCTTATTCATTTAACGTGTGGAATGACGTGTCAGCATATTCAGCCGTTGTACAGTTTTGCAGATTCAAGTCTAGAGATAAAAAAGAGTGCCAACGTTTTTAAGCTTTTGATTTACAAAAATGTTAAGTGGAACATGCTACAAAGATGTTAAATTCGGGAATTAAAAATCTTTATGACTCAGGATGTTAGATGTCGAATGCGCTCCGTGTGATTAGCCTCCATTGAGTCAACGAATAAACCACGTGAATAAAAATAAAGCATCACTCACAAAAGATGAGATTGACCATTAAAGGCTCCAGAATGCACTTAACAGGGCAGGTTTTCCAATGAGAAAGTAGACATCGAATCAGAAAGATCATAATCGTTAGGGTTTGAAACAAGTTAAACAAAAAATCGGTGTGATATACAGAAAATAATAATGTTATGATCTGGGGCTCTATATTATATTTTTTCATATCAATATCAAAGTGAAATTTTCGACCATTTCAAAATGATATTTTTAAGATTAAATTGATATTTAAGAATGTCATTATTACATTAAATGGAAGGTAGTAAATCCAATACTAATCTTAAGCTCTTGATATTGTTTTAAACGAAGAAGAACGAATTTATAATTTCTTGACCCTGCCTTGACTGGCAACTATAGAAAAAATGTCCAATTAACCAAATTGAAATGGATCTTGTTTAGGGTTCCGCTCTTTAAATACTTTTATAGCAAAGTTTAATCTAATATCATACTTTTACCTTTCCTTCCTAGCTCTACATCAAGGCACGTGGCCTGCCAGATGCCATACTGAACACAATGAAATCGAAGAACCTCAGTGATCCGTTTACCTTCAAAAGCATCAAGGCCTTGCTGGCCCTGCTGAAGGCACCCATTATTAATTCGAAAAATCTCCATCTGGAGTTTATACTACAAATGGAGGGCAAGACCGTGTTGTCCTACTATCTGAATCAACGCATGTTCCGCCAATTGACTTATGATAATAGTAAGTACATTTCTTCACTGAATTGGTTATGTATACTTTAAATATCTTTCTGTAGTACTGGAACGCCTGCAACAGATAATACGCACCGATAGTCACATTAATATGCAAACAGTACGCTGGCCCTTTATGAATCGGTATTCGGTACCCACTGTTTTGGGTACCAGCTCCGATGTTTTACTCCAGACCACGGTACTGACTTCTTTGCGTGGCAATATCACCGAACATCGTACTCCACCCATTTCCAGGCATACTCTAGAGATCGATGCCAGATACTCTTCGTATGCCTCAGTGCGCAGTCGCAGTTATAATCCCTTCTTGAATTTGGATCATGAGATTATACGCGAGCAGGGTTTTCTCATCTATATACCCTTTAGCAATGAGCTCAATCTGAATGAGAGTGGTAATAGATGTACCAGATATTCGTTTACACGTCCTCAAAATCTTACCAGCGGCTTGTCTTTTAAATCTCGTGCGGTGACCAAGACACGTGGCCTGATCACCAAAACAGCGGCAGCACCATTTGAGGAGATAATGCTACCCGAAAGGAGTCACGATGTGGTAAGTAAAGGAAAACTCACTTCCCCCTATAACCATAGGTTAAAAAGTTTATACCTTAAATAGTTCCATCTGGTCAGCTATGCCATGCCCGATTTGGGAGTGAAGTTGACTGTTAATACCAATCTCAATGAGCTGATCAAATATCGTGGTATGCTGCTCAAGTCGGAATTCATAGAGAAGTAAGTAGTGTAAATAATATTCAAATGTGAGCAAAACATTGACGCTTGTTTCCTTCTTAGTGGTTTCTCCCGGAATATGGCGGTAAGTCTACTGATGTATGTGTTTGGCTTCACCCAGCTGAGCTCCATACATCTGGGACATGACCGTAACTTTACGCTATTGATGTATAATGAAAATGCCACCAGGGTAAGAACTAATTTATGATAAAAGTTTTACTTTGTTCTGTAATTCTTGTATTATTTTACAGATAGACGGAGAGTTCTGTGTTGAGGATGTGTTGAAAACTGCCGAACTAAAGGGCAAACAAATCGGTTTTACTCTTCAACATACGGATGAAACTCATCAAGTGGAAGGAATGCACAAATGGAATCTAACCTTGGATGTGCAGACATCTACCAAATCCAGTTGGTTTAAGTTGATAGGCAAAATACAGCGAAATTCTCAGGACGATGAAGAAGATTGGAAGGTGAGTAGAAGATAGATTTTGGCCAATTTCCAGCCAAAAATCACGTTTAAGTTAAATATTCGCTAAATATTCACGGCAGCTTATGATACTTTTAACGTGAAATGATTGGTTTTCCAACGAGCAATTTAGCTCTGACTTCTTCTTCATTGACCGCTGGCCGGCGGTTGAAAAGCTGTTTGCTCTCTAGGCACAAGCCTCGGCATATGCTCGGCTCGTGTCGGTGTGAATAGTGAAATTGTTCGGCCCTGACGAACTAGGTGCAATAATCACAAACCTAAGCTATTTTATTCTGGTGAATCTCCCATTACAAAGGTACAACACTTGCTGGATATCAAACAAGTTCTGGTTTATTGGGACCCTCGAACCGGGCCATGAAACGAACTTTCTAAATGTATAACTTTCTGAGTCTGAGTCCGAACCATACAAGGGCTCCATTCAAAAAATGGCGGGCTTAAGTCAATTTAAAAGATCTTATATAATTTGTTCATATGTTTGCTGGAAAAATTGGAAGACAGAAAGAAGAGAGTGCCGAGCAAATCTTAATATTAAAAGACTTGGCTCGATTTGACCCTCGATTTGGCTGCCTTTTGTTCAAGGAGATGAAAAAAATGGAAAGGGTGATTCATCAAGACGTTTTTTCTTCATCTATATTTTTATTAAGAATTGTTTCATAAATCATGAAAAGATTTACACCGCCACAATATCTGCAATGGGCTTTGCAACAGCTTCATGAAGATCCGCTGTTTTCATGTAAAATTTTTATTTCTGGCTAAATAGAATACGTCAATAAACAAATTTGTCTTTTTTGGGCTAATGAACAACCCGAAGAGACACTTAAAATACCGTTACATCCACAAAAATGCACTGTTTCAGTAAGCAGCGTATTACACTTTCCGGACCTAGATCATATAATGTCACTCCACTAAACTGATTCCTGTAGGATTACGTTAAGCCAAAAGTCTTCATCGATAAGCCAGCTACGATTCAAGACTTGTAGCCCAACCATTTAAAAAAAAAGTAGAACAAGTTTTAATGAAAATGAATGAATATTTTTCAAAACTATTTACTTCATTCAATAACTACAAATCGTAGAACAACTTATTCGAAATGAAGGCCTTGTGTCTTACAGCAACGCCAAAGTCTCTCAGAACGGACCACAGTTTGTAATCCAATGGATTCAGGTCTGGGCTATCAGCAGACCAATCATCCATAGAAATGAATTTCTGTACATGGTATTTTAGCCATGTTTGAGTCGTTTTTGATTTGTGAGCTGGGACGGAGTCTACGACTTCTTTTCAAATACATAATGTCGTGTTTTGAGACTTCACAACCTTTTCCATACACTTTCGCCGAAGTTTTGACTCCTTTTCCACAAAAATAGAGCCCCATCATAGGCGACTCCCCACCAAACCATCAAATAAGATGGATGGTGACCTCTCTTAACTCACGGAAGAGTTCGGACGCTTGTTTTGATGACACAGCATACATTCTATCGTTCTGATACTAGAACGATTCGTTTATGGTAAACATTTTCTCGTCAGTAAGCATAATTCGTCTGTGGGCATTGTTCACGAGCACGAGTTGTTCTACGATTTGAAGCCATTAAGTGACCGAATAACAAGAAGTTTTGAAAAATATTCATTCGATTTCATTTTATGACCAAAATTACCGTGTACCAAAACAATTGCGAGTACTCGGTAGTGCAAAGCCTATAGGTATAGTATTTTAAGATTTCGTGCATAGTTAGGTCATGTTCGCTTTTAAGCTGACGAAGAAAATAGCATAGAAACATACGTAGGGACAACAGATAATGAGAGTGGGAGGAGATCCTTCAGTTTGTGCTTTAATGGGGCTTAAGGCCACAGTTTATATACAAAAAAATGATTAAATTGTCTCTACCTAGTTTCAGAAACCACTTTCAATCAAATTCCAATTCTCCTCTAATTCTCCTCCAAAAAACCTATCATGTTTTGTTAGGATATTTTGAAAAGCTCTTTTCTCGCTAGCTCCCTCTGTTGATGTGGCGCCCTCTACATGACAGCTAGCGGATTAAGGGATGGAAACTTATACCTCATGTTTGGCGCCAACAAATTTTTAAATTTTAAATTATACAGTGCAGCTCAACTGAATAGGTTTGACTTTTATTTTAGGTTTGAAACGTTGTATCTTCGTAACGAGCACTCCGATTTGAGCGAAATAAATTTTGTTTCGTAAAAAAATCAGTCATTTGTGAAATAGCAAAGGTTCTGTTCTGTTGGTTTTGTTTTTATATCATTTTTAATATTTTTTCAAAAACATAACAAAACATCTCAATTTTTTTGGCTTAACTGAATAGGTTTGACGCTTTTGACTTCACTTTTTGATTGACTTCGTGATTGTATTCTAAAATTTAAAGCAACTGCTATCAGTTTTTTGTAAAATGGGCCGCGGAAATTCTTTAACCGATTTTGAAAAAGGTCAATTAAAAGGCTTTATTGAATCTGGTTTAAAACACTATAAAATAGCCAAGAAGATCGGTCGAATTCAAAACGTTGTGAGTAATTTTCTCTGTAATGATGCAGACTATGGAAAAAATGAATGGAGAAAAAAACATGCAACAACAGCATCGGGGGAGCGACTTATCCTACGAACTCCCTCAAACTCCCACCTTTCTGCTGGTAAAATTAGGGAAGAATGCGGCGCAAATGCTAGTGTGGCCACGGTAAAAGAAATTTTTAGAAGCGCCAAACACTTGAAGAGATTGGAAATAAAATTAAAACCAACTCTCAATGATGCCCGAGAACACATGACGAAGAACAAGGAGTGGAAGACGGTGGTCCCCGTCGAAAAGAAGGTCAACCTCAATGGACCGGATGGCTATAATTACTCTTTCCACGATATGCGAAAGGAAGAATGTTTTTTAAGTCGTCATCACTCATGTGCAGGTAGAGTAATAGTGTGGGGAGTCATACGATTTTATGGAACATGCGAGCTCCAGTTTGTCACCTCGAAGATAAACGCAAATGTGTACAAGACTGTGCTCCAAAAGGCTTTTCCCATTCCATTGACGTATCGGCACGACAACGCTCCCATTCATACCGCTCTGGCTGTAAAACGGTGGATTAAATGTCAAAACGTTAAATTGCTCGAGTGGCTGCCTTACTTCGCTGACATTCCAGAAGAGTATACGAAGGAGGAAGACAATTTAGTCACTCTGGGACCTAAGTTGAAGTAATTAAAAAAGACTGGTCAACAATTTAACTAAATGAAATTGAAAAATATTATGATTTCTTAACAAACCGTGTGTTTTAAATGAATAAGAACATACCAATCACTAAATAATGCTAAAACATTGTCCTTTGTTATTTAAGTAGGCCATTGCATTGAAATTTTGCTTTTTATACTTTTGTTTAATAGTTTTGGTAGCCTTCAGACCTATTCCGGGGAGTTTTGAGCCAGAAAAAATTTAGTCTACCCTAAAATAAAGAAAGTAAACAAACAAAACAGAGCGAACACTGATTAAAAAATATGGTGATTTGAATAAATTATAAAAATGATATAAAAACAAACCAACAGAACGAGTTCGAAAGGTTAACTTTAAATGCGTGTGTGTGTGGGAGAAAAAAATTTTATTAACTAAATTTTTTTTCAAAAAATTGAATCATCTTTTAAGTTGCATTTAAACTTTTTTCAATATATAACAAAAAAAATCAATTTTGGCGCGGAATTTGCTCTAGTCGCCCCAATGTGCGGCGGAGATATGTCGTTTGTAACTCGGCGGAGTTATGTCATTTTGAAGCGTCATATCTCCGCGCGGAGTTATGTCGTTTTAAAGCGTCATATCTCCGCGCGGAGATATAATATGTCGTTTGAAACGCGGCGGAGTTATGTCGTTTCAAAACGACATATCGTAAAACGACATTGTAACACGGCGGAGATATCTCCGCCGGCAAAATGTACTGGGCGGAGATATGTCGTCGGGATATATGTCGCTATGCCCTATTTAACACATGACTGATTTCTTTATGAAACAAAATTTATTTCGCTCAAATCGTAGTGCTCGTTACGAAGATACAACGTTTCAAACCTAAAATAAAAGTCACACCTATTCAGTTGAGCGGCACTGTAATTATGGAGAATATGAGTTAAATTTTAATTATTATTTAAAAATGCATCATTAAACATATAACACAATCAAAAAATTTTATTTAATCATCAACTTAACCCACAACTAAAATAAGGGAAATCAGTGGCGTAGCGATGGGGGCGGCCCGCCCCGGGAGGCAAATTTTTAGGGGCGGCAATTTCCGGGGGCTGCGATATTTAGGGGTGGGAAGTTTTTGGTGGGAAAAACTTCGGGTGCAGCAAATTTCAGGGGCGGCAAATAATTACATAATGTATATTGATTATTCTCTTAAATTAAGACATAGTGGTATTCCTGAAGGTGATTTACACAAAACGGAGAACGTTGCAAGATTCTGCACTTCAAGATCTAGTAATAAAAGAAATATTTATGTAACCCTTTTTGAAAGCTTACGAGTTAGTATAAGGGCAGTGGTCTAAAATGGAAAGCGTCAAAAATGCTGCAGTTTTTAGACCTTGTGTTTGACTCAATCAAAGATGTTCGGGATTCCATATCTTCCACTATTTCATCCTACTTCTTCTTATCAAGCCATTCCAATATATTGATTATGTTATCACGGGAGTACGCAGTAGGGTGCAGATTTTTAGTAAGCCTTGAAAATTACTTATGAAACAAAAGTAGTGTCAACTGAAAAATAATTAAAAAAATTTTTTTTTTAAATTCATGCTTTCCGGGCGTATTTCTTAACACCTTTTTTTACTCTTTCGAGTGTAACTTTTAAATAATCTGAAATTTTCGAATACTTTCTTTGACAAATGTAAAGCTATTGAGATACCAAACAACTCTTTTGAACAAGTTTTTACAATCTGAACACTTCAACATGCTCTTCAAAGGCCCCAAAAGTGTGTGTTTCCAAAATAAATTACTTTTTTGTTGTCATTCTTCTTTATGTACTCAAGTTTTTTACCAAAATAGCTGTCAACTAAATTTTTTTAAGCTTTTGAAGCAAAACATTACGCGTTTTACTTGTTGAATCCCTCAAAAGTGGTACTCAATCCAAGAATATAGAAAAAATGGTTCTTGGACGGTTTTTTGAATACTCTGTAATTTAACAGCAAAAATGTTGCCAAGCTATGTGTTAAGCTTTGCTATGTTGTTTCCAATTATATCAGCCTACAGTAAAAAACCTCTGCAGGCAGCTAATTTCGAAACGCATTTGCCATTTGTCAAGAGAACCATGTTCGACCTCGAAACAATTTTTGTTTCGGCCTATCGAAGTCAATTTTTATTTAAATTTTGGCCTAGAAGTTATGAGGAAAACGTTTCCGCGGCTTTTGCGGAAAAAATTTCGCCTGCGGCGCATCTTTCTTATACATCCCACAATTAAACAGATTTTTTTCCTTTAATAATAGCAACTTCAGCAAAATAATACTAATCGAAGAATTTAGGTCTTCGTCATTCCTAATCAAAATCCTGCGCACGTCCCTTTATGTTACAGAGAAGTTTTTGATAAGAAAAACTTAATTGTAATTATAGAAAAAAGGTTAAAATTTAGAACGATTCAAGGGGGAGGGGGGCGGCAAAGTCGACTTCCGCCCCGGGCGGCATAACCACACGCTACGCCACTGAGGAAATTTTGTGGCGAGAGATTCAGCCCTGATTTTATAGATGGAACATCAATTGGAACATCTGGTGCTCTGGTGGTGTCTGTGACACCAACGATCTAACCGTCGGCAAAATCTCTAGAGATTTCTGTGGCACCCCCGAGTATGATTGTATGTGCTTGAGTTTAGCTAGTGGCGGACACCGCTCCTAGCGATGGGAGAGTGACATTGACCGATAGCCACGACTATTATAAAATCATTTATGAAGCATGTTTTACACAAGATTTGTTCACTCATCACAAAACTTTTGCGAAAGTTAAATGGAGCACAAGACTGTTCGTTTAGAAGTTTAACTAATCAGACTTTTTAAACAGCTCTCGTATATTTTTATACTCTGTACCAAAGGTACACAGAGTATATTAAGTTTGTGCAAAAGTATGTAACAGGAAGAAGGAATCATTTCCGACCCTATAAAGTATATATATTCTTGATCAGCATCAACAGCCGAGTCGATATAGCCATGTCCGCCTGTCCGTCTGTCTGTCCGTCCGTCCGTCCGTCCGTCCGTATGAACAAACAGATCTCGGAGATGGTAAGAGATAGAGGTTTGACATGTATTGGACAAATGCTTCTTATAGCTGCAGGCAGATCAAGTTTATTTTCAATTTTTGCCACGCCCCCTACCGCCCCCGCAATTCGGAAAAAACGTTATATCTCCTACAGTTTTGAAGATAGACGATTCGTATCTTCAAAAGTATTAGTTAGTATTTAGCAAAATGTATAATTTTGCCGAAGAAATGATAAAGATCGGATGAGCGGTTCTCAAGTTATGACCAAAAATAAATTCCCGCCTCCCCCACCCCCTCCCACGCGCTCACAACCAACACCGCATTTTTATTCAACAACGTGTGAGTGAAAGAGAGAGGGAGAGAGAGAGAAACTTAGAGATGAGCGCAGCAGAAACGTTGCATTCAGCTCCTGCTCTTGGTACAGAGTATGACTTAGTCGGGCTTGACCGACTTTCTCACTTGTTTAGTTGAATTACGGGACAAATTTATTAAACCGAAAAATGCATTGCTTCGACCTGTAAGTGTGTGTTTGTGGAATGATGAGTTGGTTTACTTTCGCTTCTCCAAAAATTGACTAGTTTTCGAATATTTGGTGGGTTTGTTTTTGTGTCTGCTTAACTTAGCCCTCTTGGCCGGCTATCTCAAGCTCCTCCTCGGCATTGATCAAAGCCACGATACCATCCTGCAGTGACTTGACCAATTCGAATTCTGTAAATCCTAAACGTTTCTTATTCGATATATCCATGATGCCATCCTCAATGGCTGTATGTTCTCCTCCTGTGCCGCGTATTTGCAATTGCAGCTCCTCAGCCATGGCGCCCAAACGATCCGGATCCTTGCCCAGCAGGGCAGACGTATGTGCACCGAGGCACGCAATGTGGTGCCCAAATTGGTGGGGCAAGCACTCAAATTTCCATAACGTGGATGACGTGCAAATGTCAAGTGCTTTTCCAGCTCCTGCAGACCGTTAACCAAGCGATTATACACATCACCCAAATCGCCACACTTAGCCATCGATATGATACGCAAATGATCCTCCTCGTTGACCCAAATCAAGAATGTCTCAGCGGGATTGTGGTAGACGCCACGTCCCGTCGGCCAGAAGCGGTAGCAGCCCGCGGTGGTCAAAAACTCATCGCCGCGTTGGAATAGAATGTGTCGCTTTACCATCTCCTGCTGGGTCTCCGCATCAATATCGGCCAGGGTGATGTAGGTGCCTATGTGCTCACCATCCATGGTCTCGGTGGCGGCACGCACCTTCTCCTCCACCTCAATGAACTGTTTCTCGGTTAGCTTGGGGAAGAAGGGATAACCCTCGATGTTGCGTGCAATGCGTATGCGAGCCGATATGATATATTTGCGTTCCGCATCCAAATTCTCAATCTCATCCACATTACCCCAGTCTGTCTCCTTTTGTAGAATATCCGTTTCGTTATCCTGTAGGCCATGATAGTCCTTGATAATGGGATCAAAGAGTTTGCCAAAGACATCATAGCTTTCGGTATCAGCCGCATAGATGCCCACCGCAGATTCGTGATGCTGAAAACCAGAGACGGCGCAATCGTAGAGATAGGCCTCCACAGGTGGCGAAGTGGTAACCAGCATGTATTCCTCCAGTAACTCGGGGGTAAGATATTTGCGTAGGAGCGAGCTGACATTCTCCTCATCATCGGTCAGGGATTTGTAACCGGCCAGGGTAAGCTCCTGGTATTCCTCCGGGGACTTTTTACTGCAAAGAGAGAAGAGAAAGAAAGAGGGCGCACCGCCTTTCAGTCGCTGGCCAGAGAAGGTCAGAGCTGGTGAACAACTCTGATCTATACTCACATCTGTCCCCTCAAGCGCTCCAATTCCTGTTCCAGGCGCGCTATATTGGTCTTGGCCTCCTCCAAATCGTTTTTCATCAAATCATATTGCGCATCATCCGGACAGCTTTCGCACATGAATTTGCGCACAAATCGTATGGCATCCTCGGGCTTATTCTGCTCCTCATACAACTTGATCAAAGCCTTACTCAAGGCATCAATGACGCCGGCACGTTCCAAATACTTGCGATATTGCACGCGTTTTGACTCAATCTATAAGAAAGCCATCGATTAGAGTGGCCCTTCTTTACGCTTTCCGCTTCACACTTACCGAAGTCATTTTGGCCAAAAAATCAAATTAAAGAACAAAATTTTTATACAAAAACACAAAACTAAACTGAAAACTCTATCCAAATGCCGGCAAAAGAAATGTGAATTTTATTTTTTTATTTTGTTAAATTTCCGAGGGAAGAAATGCGTCCGAACTGTAGCGTAGCTGACTGCCTTCTGAGCCCCAACTGTAAACTTATTGATCAAACTGGGGCGGCAGCCGTTGCCCGGCCTGCCCAGTTTCAGTTTCAGTACAATTTCGAATGTGGAACAACAATTGTGGCAGGCTCGAAGCTCAAGTGGGGGAAGGCTGTGTGTGTATATTGCGGCACGCAAAGGACATGAGACAGATGCAGGACTCGTCGACAGACAGTCAGTCTGTCAGCTAATCGTTGCCACAGTTGTTGTGGTTGTCTGTCTGTCTGCCCTTTCGTCATGGTAATACGAGTCCCACTTTTCCTGCCCCTTATCCAGGAGTCTAGACTATTTCTGGGACTAAGCACCCGCAATGTTGAGTACCTTAACGCTCAGCAAAATGACTGACAGCTAAATAGAAACGAAATAGAATAGAAATAGAAATTGTAAAAGAAATCCGTGCAAGCTTTTTATATTATGACTACGCAAAGAAATCAGATGGACGGAAATACATTGTTATGCTTCTAAGAAGTAAACTTATTTTTCCTTTGTTGGTACAATTTTTTTTTTGAGTTTGGAGAAGATATTGTTAACTTAATATTATTTTAATTACCTTTGTGAATCAATCTTGTGTATTTTTTATGGCAAACATACGTGAATAATATTGATAATTTATGTACGCATACATGTGTATAGCTTAGACTGCGGAAGAAGATTCGTTTTATATTCCCAATAAATATAATAAAAAATTTGACTGCGATCGGACTACATTTAGTGCACGCGCTCTCTTCCTAAAAACCAAAAATTTTAAATATTCTGCCAATATATGGAATAAGTTTTGGATTTAATATCGAAAATTTTTCAAAATTTCTTTATAAATCCTTTAAGGGAGATTACCATAGCTACGTTTTAAATATAAATGTTGGATATTTCGACCGTAAACTAATTCTTATCCAAAAATGCCAATTTTTCTCATTTTTTATGATTTTGTTTTTTTTTTTTTAAAGATAAAATAATATATGGGTCATTCTTTTATAAACCGAACTGCGCAAAAAATTTTTTATTTTTAATTTTAATAAAAAAATCCGAAATTAGATCTCGACATGCCCACCAAAACGTAATTTGCGGTTTTGCACAAATTTTTGTTAATTTTATAAACCTTTCAAAATCGTCAAAATCGAAAAATGGAAAAAGGTTTTTAAAAACTGTATCTCAGGTTTGGTTCATCGGACAGGTCTCAGTTGATATCGATGGAAAGTTATCATATAGCTGCCATACAATGCTGAGTTTAGTAGTGTTATAAATTAGTTTGCAAGCTCTGGTAACCCTAATTCACAAAAAATTCAATTAATCTAGCTTTATGGCAGCTATTACTCTCCGATCCGCCTTGTAACAATTTTGAAAAGCTTGATAAAAATAAAGCACGATTGCCAAGATTCAATCACGACTTTAAAACTGACTGCGTGAGAAATTTTTTATTTGGGCATCTTTTAATTGTTTATAACTTCAAAAATTCATAACTTTTCAACTATAAAAGTCTCCATCTTTTGAAACACCAAAATTTAAGTTTTATTTGGGACATTTGATTGTACATCCTCAGAAGCTAAACATGGTGGTTAACACTGAGAAAAATTTATATGTAATTTTTGCAACAATACTTATTTTATTAAATTATTTAAAAATCTACAAAATTATAATCTGAGTAGATACAGTGAAATTCTTTCCATCGATATCAACTGAGACCTGTCGGATAAACCAAACCTAAGAATCGCGTTTTTAAAAACCCTTTTTCCATTCGTTTTTGACGATTTTTGAAATTGTTTATAAAATTAACAAAATTTTTGTGCAAAACCGCAAAATACGTTTTGGTGGGCATGTCGAGATCTAATTTCGTTTTTTTATTAAAATGAAAAATACTGTTTGGTTTATAAAAGAATGACCCATATACGAGATGCGCTCTAAATATCCAAAAATAATATTTAAAAGGAGCTTTGATATTCCCCTAAAAGAATAACATTTTTCTTTTTTGGGTAAAAAATTGTTAATTTAAAGATTTTTTTTTTTGATTTCACCAATTTTAACGCATAAACAAGACAAAAGGTTTTTAAAATTAAAGATGTGTCCCTTTGATTTTAAACTGCTATCACTTTTGTTATTATCTTTGCGAATTTCAAATGCGCTACTTATATTGTTCGAGTGTGGAACTAACACTTGAGAATTACAGGCCCGGACTTAGATGCGCGGCGTGGCGCTGTCGTCTAAGACTTTAGTCAAGGTAACCGAGTTCGAATTCCCCCAAACTTTGGGGGCCAAAGTGAGTTAAAGTTTCCTTGTTTTTCGAAATAACAAAATTATTGAGGGCGACTATTAGCGCAGAAGCGCGCAGTTATTTTTTCTTATACACAAAAACTAAAAGTGCAAACATTTAGGGTGTTCACCAGCCCTCGTTAAAGCGTAATTGGTAAATTTACTTACCACACATGAGCTAGTGAGCGCCCCTTGTGATTTACCCTTTAAATTGTTGTGGTAAACCATCTGTTTTGAACAGCCTATAAATTTTTCACTAATATTTACAACGGATTTTAAACGCCTCAGCCGCGTGGAGCACCATGAAAGCTGAATTTTTTTTTTGTATTATCGTTTGTAATTGAACATCTATTCAGACCTCGGCTATATTCTTAACACTTTTTATAGAAGAAATAAAAATAAGATTATAGATCCATCCGTTACCGGGACTCGAACCGGAATATTAAAAAATACAAGGGGATTATAATCATATCCATTCAGCCAACGCACAAAACGAGAGCGTAAGTTAAAATCGGCTCTAACCGACTTCGATATACCCGTTACTCATGAAAAAACAGTTTTAACAGTGTTCTTGCGTTCCTTAGGGTGAGCATCCGAAAAGTATGCAACATTTTTTTAGGGTGGGTAGCGGGGGGGCTTGGTTCACGTTTTTGCTCATAACTTGAGAACCGTTCATCGGCAAATCGATTCATTTTGTTAACTACTAACCATCTCTGGAAGGTGCGAATCGTCTATCTTCAAAAGTGTAGGAGATATAACGTTTTTTCCTAATTGCGGGGGCGGGAGGGGGCGTGGCCAAAATTTAAAACAAACTTGATCTGCGTGCAGATAAAAGAAGCATTTGTCCCATACATGTCAAACCTCTATCTCTTACCATCTCTGAGATCTAGGTGTTCATACAGACGGACGGACGGACGGACAAGTCTATATCGACTCGGCTGTTGATACTGACCAAGAATATATATACTTTATAGGGTCGGAAATGATTCCTTCTGCCTGTTACATACATTTGCACGACTTTAGTATACCCTTTTTAATCGACGAGTAACGGGTATAAAAATCTGTATCTTAATTTCTATAGCAGATAAGCACGATACCAAGTATTTTTTGCCGATACTTTGAACACTTCAAGTTTTTTCCTTTTCACACTTTTACGACCATTTCATTAAAGTACCCCAGGGCAACAGAAAGTTGGTAATTTTTTCCTCTTTTAATTTACGCTTTTACTAGGGCTGGTGAACACCCTAATTTTGTTTTTAAATGGAAAAACTTTTGGGCGAAAATCAAAGACGGAAATTGGTGAATTTACCAATGAAAAATGTTGCATTTACCAACTTTTTTTGTGTGTATTAAGAGAAATACAAATTTTTTTTTCATGTTTTAGAGATTAAACCCGAAACTCATCCCATATATTGCGCATATATTTCAAATATTCGATTTTGATGGCGTGCGCGCGTCCACTAAATGTATTTCGATAGCTACAAAACTTTTTATACCCTTGTAGAGGGTATATTGAAATTGGAAGCATCTCCGACCACATAAAGTATATATATTCTTGATCAGCATGATGAGCTGAGTTGATATAGCCATGTCCGTCTGTTTCTATGATATCTCCTCCTTCAGTTTTAAAGCTATCGCCAAACTAAACGAAGTCTTTTGGTACAAATACGCTGCATATTTGTCGGAACCGGCCGGATCGGATGACTATAGCATATAGCTGCCATAGGAACGATCGGTTGAAAAGCTAGTTTTAGTGAGAAAAACTTTTTTGTTTTTAATGCTATCGCTCCCAACGCTCGTATTTATAAGTTTTCAATGATTTCACATAATTTCACCAAGACTTGTCGAGATCAGACAACTATATAGTATAGCTGCCATACAAACTGTCAGGCATATATCAAGCTCCAAGGGTATATAAACTTCGGTCGAGCCGAAGTTAGCTTCCCTCTATTTGTATACCCTGTTTCCATTAAAAACGAGAAAAAAGGGGATCATGAAGTTGTGCAAATGTATGTAACAGGGAGAAGGCAGTATTTCCGACCCTATAAAGTATATATATTCTTCATCAGCATCAACAGCCGAGTTGATTTAGCCATGTCTGTCTGTCTGTCTGTATGAACGCGTCGATCTCAGAGACTGTAATTGATGGAGCCACAAGTTTTGCATTTATATAGGTGAATACTGTACCCACATCGAGTTTGTTTCAGATTTTGCAAATTCCTCCTCCTCCATCTTTAAACAGCGAAAATCTGACGTTTTCTCTGTACAAACGCGTAGATCTCACAAACTATAAGAGGTAGAGCCACAAATTTGTGCATGTATGTAGGTGTACCCGTACCTAGATCAAGTTTACTTCTGGTTGGCAAATTCCTCCTCCATCTTCTTCTAACCGCGAAAAACTGTCAGAGCTACAATTTCCAAGTTGAACCTAGTGACTTAATATGTTAGGCCCAACATCGATCTATTCTGTGTATCACAATGAGATCCAAACAAAAACATCGAAGATATGCAAGTGCGCCTGCTCATTTATTGAAATAAATTTTAAAATTAATGGAATTCAAAGCTATAGAAACCACATTTCTTGGGACAGGGTATTTTGCAGTCGGGGCACTCGACCGCAACACTCTTACTTGTTTTTAATTGTTTTCCTTACAAACATATCCAGCAGCGTTTCCAAAGGGGAAAGCACAGAAATCCTTTTGTATAATGAGACCACTTGACTCGTGTTCCGTCCACTTAAACTCATTGTTGGCATTCTGCTCTGTCTATTTCAGGCCTGCACCAAGTTAACCTATGAACCGCTTGTCTTTACCAAACGCCCACACACGCTGAATGGTTACATTGTATTCGGCCTGGCCACGGAGGAGGGCGAGTGCCCGGAGAGCGGTTCCACCATGCAGTTTGCTGCACGCGCAGGCGTAAGTCAAGTGTTTTGGTTTTTACTGAATTTACTTTTTTTATATATATTTCATTTTCCAGCCCTCGGAGCATGCTCGCGCCTTTTTGCGCTCGGACAAGATTTCGCTTACGGACACCGATTTCTGTCCCAAGGAGGTGCTCAAATTCTCACCCATACCCACGTCCAAGTATTGCAAGCGCAGTAATTTTGAAAACTTCACGTCCATCACCCAATATGACATGGATCTGAAGTTTAATAATGTGAGTACGTGGGGGATGAAACCAAACCAAAGTTTTTATGACCCTCCAACCTCTATAGATGCCCGCCTGGTTTGAGCTCTGGTCAACGCGATTGGATCATTTGGTGTCCGCTCTGTCGGCGCACAAGGTGGACAGCTTGCACATGAGTCAGGAGATCAATATCACCATGCATACACCGCATGATTACTTCTGGCTGACCGTGGAGATCAATGGGGTCAACTGGCGCATCTATCACATACCCTTCCTCTATAAACTGGACTCCAAATTTGATGCCTCCCATGAACTGACCTACGATTCGGGTCTGAAACGTTCCTGCTCGGTGATCAATGGCATGATTAACACTTTCGATGATTATTTGATTAATCTGGGAGAGATTGTGACAAATCCCAAGTGCTTGTCCCTGCTGGTGGCCGACTGTTCACCTTTGCCCAAAATGGCAGTGTTTCTGACGCCCTCACCTAATCAGGTCCAGGGTTTGGCCAGCAATTATGGTCTACGTGTGCATATAGGACAGAACTACTTTAATTTCCAGTCCAGACCGGGAAATAGCAGCAGCCAGGTGAACGAGGAGCCCGTTTTTATCTACTTAAATCAGGCCCAAACGCCACACAATGTACGGGAGAAACCCTATCAGTGGCCCCTGGATATCAGTGATTATGATTTTCGGTGAGTTTGAGAAATTGTGGAAATAAGAGAGGATTCAACATTTGGGTAGGCGTAAATAAGAATTCTTAACGTTTTGATCACATTTTTAAGGTTGAATAGATTTTTTTTGGAAATTCTAACTGCATATAACCCCTTAAAAAGTTGTAGAATTATTCAAAGTAAAGTCTTATGGTAAATTGTTTTACGGATAGTCGTTGTTTGTGTGGATGGGATTGACGCCTTGTGTTCTTGGCAGATCTCGTAGTTAATCCATCAACATTTTAATGGCGTCTGAAAAAAAAACAGTTCTGTTACGCCCACAACGAAAAGAGGGAGATGAAGCGACACATACAAGTTTGATTTGGCTTAAAAACAGTTTTTGCAATTACACAAGTTTACAAAAAAATGGGCCAACTTTTGCAACAGAGAAGTTAGGAGCCGTTCCCTTTGTATTTTTGGCCGCTGAACTCAGAGTAATTGTTTAAAAAATCAATTTTTTTCTTCGTATTTAACATATTTTTAGTATTCCGATATCATTGCGCTTTTAAAAGGTATAGCCCAAAAACTATAAAAATTTTCGACTTTTTTTGCATAACATTTACCGCTAAATTTTCTTGCAGCTTGAAAATAACATGGTTGTTATTTTTAAACCCATGAATGGATATTAAAAAGTTATTTAAGATCGATCTTTGTAAATTTTTAGACATTTTAAGGTTTAATATTCTTTCTTCTTTATTGGCCGTGCTGCATCACAACCGTTTGACGGTCTCGGGCAACTAATGTCCGCCAGTCCTTCTGCTCCGTGCGAGCTGGCACAAGTTTTCCACCCAGGAAATGTCTTTCCGCACCTGGTCGTCCCCCTTGTTGTCCCAGCTCTTTCGCATTCCTCTTGTCGACCATTTTGCTGTCTTGATTATCCATACGGGTAACATGTCCCAGCCAGCGCAGCCGCTGTTGCTTTATGCGCTTGACCAGACTAGTATGCCCATAGAGCTTATACAGTTCGTCATTCCTTCGGATGCGAAAGTCCTCGCCAACTTTCAAAGGTCCATAAATCCTGCGAAGAATCTTTCGCTCGAAAACGCCAATCGCCGCCTCATCCGCTGATGATATTGCCCATGCTTCTGCGCCGTATTGCAGGACTGAAAGATAAGTGACTTATATAGCGCTATTTTTGTTCTTCGCTTGGGTTTCTGCTCTTGAGCTCCCTACTTAGCCTGTAATAGCATCGGTTTGCGAGCGTGATTCTTCTTCAATTTCCAGGCTGATGTTGTTGTCGCCGGTTATCATCGTTCCAAGGTAGACAAAGTCCTCTACAACTTTAAAGTTGTACTCTCCCATTGCAACAGATTGCCCAGTTGTGTACTTCTGTTTAGGGACACTAGGTACTTCGTCTTGTCCTCGTTTACCGCTAAACCCATTAGTTCGACTGCTTCTCAATCTCTGAAAACGCCATGCTTACTGCCTTTCGGTTTTGCCGATAATGTCAATATCTCGGATATTACTTATCTTTTAAAGATGGAGCCCGATCTGTTGGCATTTGGGCACTGTCGTATATACTCCACAGCAGATTAAAGAAGTCACACGATAAGGTGTCACCCTGCCTAAAACCTCTCTTGGTTCAAAGGTTTGGGAGGTTCGTCCTATTTTACGGACTTGGTGCTTCTCAACGTATGCAAAGTCGAACGTACTTTGCTGGAATACCTAAAGTACAGGCTTCGAAAAACCTTGACCTTATCGGCGTGTCGAAAGCGGCATGTAATCGATAAAAAGATGGTGATTTTCGAAGTTTCTCTCATAGGTCTTCTCCAGAATGTGGCGCAATGTGAATATTTGGTCTGTGGTGGATTTACCAGGTCTAAAGCCACACTGATAAGGTCCAATCAGTGTATCAATTAGCGGCTTTAGGCGTTCACAAAGAATGCGGGACAGAACCTTATATGCGATGGGGAGGAGACTAATCCCGCGGTAGTTGGCGCAAACTGCAGGCTCTCCTTTTTTAAAGATTGGACAGAGAACACTTAGACTCCAATCGTCAGGCATGCTTTCATCAACCCATATACGGCACAGAAGTTGGTGCATGCACCTTACCAATTCTTCGTCTCCAGCCTTGAACAATTCAGCGGGCAGCTCATCAGCGCCTGGCGACTTGTTGTTCTTTAGCCTTCTTATGGCTAAACAGACTTCCTGTTGGGTCGGCGGGTCTATCCCTATGTTGTCGATTGCGGCATCGTTACTTCTCTAAAGGCGGCATCTGTTCGTCATCGCCTCCCAGTAGGTTGAAAAGTAACTTCTCCATTTGTTAAGCGCCACTTGCGGATCTGTGACCAGACTGTTCGTCTTTGATTGTGCGACTCTGGGCTTGAAACCTTCTGTTAATTGTTAATCTTTTGGTAAATTTTCGAGTCTCACTCTGCCGAATAACATCTCGACTTCCTTTCTGCTCAAAATTTTTCTTCTAAAAAAAGGCGTTTCTCCTCTTTCCTTTTCTCCAGATATCGCTCTTTAGCAGCCCGCGTTACTCTCGACTGCAGAGTTCTCCTGTAGGCAGCGTTTTTCTCTGCAGTAGCGCGTCGGCACTCCTCGTCGTACCGAGACCGCTTTCGAGGGGACTCGGGTAACCGAGTATCTCCTTGGCAGCCGTACCTGGAGTGCGATATACGCTGCCCTTCGCATATATCGGGAATGAGGTTTCCTCAGCAAGTTTATCTGTGTAGGCTTCAGAGGTCCCTTGTGATGGTTTAATATTATGTCTTGGTTTTAGCGACCTGATCTGTGTTAATCCAAATGGTTGGTTATTCCGGCTCAAGGTCATGCTGTTTGTGGCACTTGCGACCCACTGTGCAGAGAGCGGACATTCTCCTGATTTTGATGCGACAAGTAATCTACAGCAAGAGCGTAACTACAATAAGCGATTTACTCTGGAGATGTTAAACATCATTAATACATCAAAAAATATTAGGCTCAATTTTAAATCGGACACAGAGAACTGCGCACACAAATATAGGCACTTACTTGACCAATTAGGATTAATTAGTTTTACATCAAATTCCGTGGCGAACACTTGTTTCTTGTCCCGTATCCATGTATGTGTAGGTTCGAATGTTGTTTACTTTTCGTTAGCTAAAATCTTGTTATTTATATTATCTGTTCAATGTTGTTTAAAAAATTATTGTTAAAAAAATGTAAAAAAACTACACAATTTTCAATAGTTTTTGGGCTATAAGTTTTAAAAGCGCAATGATATCGGAAAACTAAAAATATGTAAAATAAGAAAAAACAATGGACTACCAACTATTTTTTTCTTGAACTTTTAATATTAGAGGAAAATTTTTCAAAATCTTTTAAGCTTTCAAAAATAATGGTTTTTACACAAAATAACCACCCTTTTTTAAATTCTAATCCGAATATTTGTACCTTATCAGCAAAATCAAAACATCGTGTTTGGTTTTTCTGTAACGTCATTCAATGCAGCTTACATTGAAATAGATTTGGCTGGAATAGGACACTTAATGTGGCCACACGACCAACAAATGTAATGATATCTCGCTAAACACACAATTATGCAAATTTCTCGTAAGCCTGATGTCCTGGGAGAAAACAAACAATTTATCTGAGTTCAGTGGGCAAAAATACATAAGGAACGGCTGCTAACTTCTATGTTGAAAAAGTTGGCTTTATTTTGTAAACTTGTGTTATCTTGTCCTATCTTTCACTGACCATTTTGTCGAGAGCAAATTTCCAAAGTTTCTTTTGCGTATGTAAAGACGAGCTGACACTTTTCTATATATATGTAAATTACTTCTCTATATCAATAAAAGAGAGTGTCCGGATTGACTGACTGATTCACTGATGGGCAATCATAGCACAGCCTAAACCAGCGGTGGGCAGCAATAATAACTGCGAGGGTTCCGATGCTACAACATCTACAACAACAACTTTTATAAAAAAAAATCTTCAGGAAATATTTGTACACTGAGAGAATTTTTTATTTATTTTTTCATATGCAACCAAGAATACAAATTAAATTAATCTTTTTTTAAGCTTAGGACTAAGACTTATTTACTAATTTTTGGAAATCAATTTCTTCTTCAGACAGAGCTATTCGCAGCAAGTTTATAAAATTAATATCTGTTAGTTTATTCCTATATTCATTTTTTATGTGTTTAAGATGGGAAAAAGCAGCTTCACACACATAAGTGCTTGCAAAACTTGCTTCTAATTTAAGCATTGATCTTTTTAAAATGGGGTACTTATCGTAAGGAACTTTTTTCCAAAACGCAACACCTGAGTCATTAAGCGCAAGCAACTCGTAATCAGATTGCAAATCACACAACTCCAGTTGAAATTCGGAAACTTGTTCTTCAATAACTAATTCTTTCGGTCTTAAAAAAACATTTATTAGCTTCCTAACTTCATGAAAATGTTTAAAACGTGTGTCAAATATTTCTCAAATTTTAATGATGGATGTTGAGTCGAAAGCTCGAGGCAACAAGGGAAGTGATTTAAACGATTTTCGCGCAAGTCTCTTTGCAAAATGGACAATTTTTTTTTTAAAGCCATCTATTGATGACAACATAGTCATAACAGACTGCTTTGGTTGTTGAAGTTGCAAATTTAATGAATTTAGCATCCTTGTAAAATCCGTAAGGAACGCTAATTCTGAGAGGAACTTCAAATTTTCCAGCTGGATTTGTAGAACATCAGAATTTTTCACACTTTGTTTCAAAAAGATAAGAATTTCTTTTCGAAGGCAAATAAATCTGTAAAGACAATTTCCCTTGCTAAGCCAACGAACTTGTGTAAACATAATTAAGTCTCCATATTCAGCTTGGAGCTCAAATAATAGGAGCCGAAATTTTCGGTGAGTTAAAGCGTTGTGACCCCCTCTGATTTTATTAATAACCTTAACTACAGTTCCCATCGTCTCATTAAAGTCTAATAATTTTGCACATAGCGATTGGTGTACTAAGCAATGGTAGAATGGAACATCTATGTTTTTCTGTTTGAACTGTCCTTTAAGTCCAATGATATGCCCTAACATACTACGAGCTCCGTCAGTGCAAATGGCGCAAAGCTTCTCAAATCCACCTATTTCATTAAGCGTTAACTCAATAGCTAGGAAGATATCATTTCCTGTGGTTGTGTTATGTAGTGGAACTAAATTAAGCAAATCCTCTTCAACGTTAAAATTCTTATCAATATACTTAACAAAAATAACCAACTGAGCCACATCGTTTAAGTCCGTGCTCTCATCAACAGCCAAAGAAAAATACTCGCATCCCTTAATATTACTTAATAATTTTTCCTTAATTTGTATACTGATTACATGTACTCTTCGCGTAACAGTTCTACGGGAAAGTGAAGTCTTTGATACGAGGTCAATAATTTTGTCTCCCTTCTCGTTGAAGCACTTGAGCATATCAATGCATATCGACTTTATAAGTTCTCCATCTTGAAGAGGGTTTTTGGGCTTTAGCATGTTTGCTTCTTGTTTTAATAAATCTGAAACAATCGAAGATTTTAATTGAATTATCAACTCCTTCCTTGCATTTCCAATGTATCCGCTATGGGTATTCTTATGTCTGGTGAGGTAGTGCCGTTTTATATTATATTCCCTTTCAGTTGCAATGAGTTGTTTACAAATAAGGCATTGCTGCTTTTGAAGTTCATAGTTTTTAGTAAAAAAATAATCATATTCCCAGTTTTGCTGAAGTTGATGAGTTGTCATTTTGATTTATTTTAATTTGAAACCTAAAAAATATATTCCAATTTTTGGTAACCAATAGTAAATAATCTCTTTTCTTACTTACACAACTATTCTATGAATATGCGTGTATGAAGTTCACATCAAATCTAGCTACGCGCAACTTTACTAATTTTTTTTCTTCAAGTGTACACACAAGTTGTTTGCGCATGGTTTTTTCGTTTTTTGCTTTGAACACATTCCCGCGTAACGGTAAACGAATTGCGTTGTGGGTTTAGGGAAATAACGGGGCGGGTTGCGCGGGTAAGAAGGGCTATGAGGCTGCCCGTCGCTGGCCTAAACGGTAAGAGAAAAAAAGCTGAAATTTGGGCAGGGGATTCCGTTAGTGGTAAAAGTAAGCATAGGTACGCGAAATAATTGGACACGTGTTTTTCCGGTTTTGGAAAATCCGCCCACGGGAAAAACGGCCGAAAAAATTATCTTTTTTATCCGATTGGTTTCAAACTCGGTTTATGATTCCGATGTTATAAATCAGCGGTGGGCAGCAGATATAACGGAAAGGGTACAACAACATTCTTATTTTTGTCTTTTGCTTTTGATCAACGCGATGCAGCGTGTGTTTGTTGGAATTTCTATTGCGTCGTAGAATTATAAACATAACGGGCCGAGTTGCGCGGGTCAGAAGGGCTATGAGGCTGCCCACCGCTGTTATAAATAATTAACTTGAAAAAGCTGGTTTACTTCAAAAACGGCTACGATGAATTACAATAGGTCCAAGAACTGGTATCTTCTTTATAAATTTTTACATGTTTAAGCAACTTATTTTAGTTTACATCTACCCTAAGATCATTGTATAATCCCGATTTCCTTAAATTCCTATTCTCTTTCCTAAAGTGTGGAACTGAATGAGCAGAATATTTTGATTGTGGAATGCACTCAGCTGAGTGCAACAATTCAGTTTGATATGTACAACATATTGAATTTCGAAATTTTTGGCGTTTACAAGCATCAAATGTGCGGACTGTGCAGCAAACCGTTGAATCGCATGCAAAACTATACGCTTTGTGAGCCGGAGACGGAGAGTACTACTCCTAAGGTTCCTGTCGTATTACCACAAAATGAAACCGTTGTTGCTGGAGCAAAGGAGCAAAGCAAGTAATGTATAAATTTTAAGCTTGGCATTCATTTGTAATAATTTTAAATTGGAAATAAAAAAGTGAGTGTAAATGAAATATAAGTCATCAGTTTGTTTGACTTATTTAAGAAATTACATATATTTATTATAAGCTAAGACTTCCGAATTACAAATCACATGGAAACAGGAATAACAGAAAGTATTGAATTAAATCTAAATTCTAATGCGCACCACCACCATGGGCATGTCCGGCCCGTAAGAGGGCCCCACCACCGCCATTCGAAGGTTGCTGCTGCTGCTGCTCTTCTTCCCTGGTTTCAGCATTCTCTGCATCTAAATTCTTCAGCTGTTGCTGCCACATATCCGCATAGATGCCATCAGAACGCTGCACCAGCTCCTCATGCCGTCCACGTTCCACAATGTTACCCTCTTGTAGCACCAGAATCTCATCGGCATGTATAACGGTGGATAAGCGATGTGCCACTATAATGGTGGTACGATTCGCACAAACTCGGGCCAAAGCGGCCTGTATATTGCGCTCTGTATGCGTATCCAAAGCGGAGGTAGCCTCATCTAGCAGCACAATGATGGGAGCCTTAAGCAAGGTACGTGCAATGGCCACACGTTGTTTCTCGCCTCCACTCAAACGTAGACCACGCTCACCCACTTTGGTCTCATAGCGATCTGGGAAGCTTAAGATCTTTTCATGTATATCCGCGGCACGAGCCGCCTCATAGACCGCATCGGCTGACGAGCCCAGCTTGGCATACTCAATGTTATAATATATGGTATTATTGAATAGGACCGTATCCTGCGGCACCACACCAATGGCCTCTCTTAAGCTCTGCTGTTTCACCAACTTAATGTTCTGGCCATCTATTAAAATGGCACCCGTTTGTACATCATAGAAACGGAAGAGTAATCTCATGATGGTACTTTTGCCAGCTCCTGAGGGTCCCACAATGGCCACAGTTTTGCCTGCTGGCACCTTGAAGCTGACATTAGTTAAAACCGTTTTCTCCGGGGAGTAACCAAAGGTTACATTATTAAACTCAATGCCACCGCCGGCGGTTAGCAAGCGACCACAGCCAGGAGCATCCACAATCTCTTGATCCTCCTTGAGCAAATCAAACATATTCTCCATATCCACAAAATTCTTTTGTATGGCACGATAGTAGGTGCCAAACCAATTCAAAGGCATATACAGTTCCATCAGGTAGGTGGAGAAGAGCACAAAATCACCCACGGTAAGTGTCTGATGATGAACCACCAGGTAGACACACAGCAAAGAGCCGGCCAGTAGTCCCAAACAGAGGATGATGTTCTGGGCAGTGTTCAACATGTTAAGGGTAAGCATGGAAAGAAATTCCTCCTTTTGATACTTCAAAATGGCTTCCCTATAGCAATCCACTTCATAATGTTCAGCTCCATAGTATTTGACGGTCTCAAAGTTCAACAAAGAATCCACACTGCGTGCGCGTTGCTCATTGTCAGCCAGATTCATGCGACGTTGGTATTTGGTACGCCATTCGGTGATGGCTATGGTGCAGGCTGTAAGGAAACAGGGGATTAGAATATGTTTGGAATGCAAAATATATTTATTCCCCTCTAGCAGGGCTGTAAATGAATCAGTCAAGTGTTCCGTCATTCCTCATCGAACATAAAACTTCATTTTACTTTCAATTTTACTTCTACGCGTTTCGGTCGCATTTTGCGCCTTCATCAGGGACCCTGCATTTGTGCATTCTTTTGATTTTAAATTTTGTCACATAAACTATAGCTATCTGAGAGAACCGAAGTCGGCCCTAAATCTTTTACAGCTCTGCTCTCCAAACCCGATTTCACAGTATCATTTACCACTTACCTATATACAAAAACATGGTCAGAAAAACAATCAATCCGAACCACCAATTGAAGGCATAGATAAAGAACACCACCGCCACCAGCAGATCCAATATGGTGGGCGTTATAGAAAACACTATATAGTTGAGTAAATTATTAATCGAGTCTGTGCCCCGATCCATCACACGCAGCACTTCGCCCGTTTTCCTTTGCAAGTGCCAGCGCAACGATAGCTGATGCAAGTGTCGAAACAAATCAATCTCAATCTCACGCGTTGTATACTGTTGCACCCGTATCCATAGGAAAGTTCTCAAATTGTTGAACAAACCCATGGTGCCAGTGCCTCCTCCTTGCAAAAATGAAAGGGCCACATAGATCAGCACAAAATCCCAGCGAAATAGTATAGGCTCTATGGTCAAACTGTCCACTGTAATTAGATATTATGAAATTAAGACTTGAGCTTAGGCATTCAATTAAGAAGCATGACTTACCCAACTTTTTGCGATAAATGGGCAAAAATAGTTTAATAACGCGTCCCGCTATCAATAGAATAATGCAAACTAATACCGCAATTTGCAAAGCCAAATCCTTCTTGGGCCACAGATAGGGAAAGAGTTTGCGCAGCTTACGCCAGCCATTGCGAAAAGCAGAACCGGTATGTACATTTCCTGTAGATTCAGTGGAGGCGTCATTATCCAAACGCTGGTGTGGATGATAGGGTGTCATAATGCCCGGGGCTTTGAGACCCAAAACAAAAATCAACAACGAACTGAGATAGCGGGTGACAAAAAGTCCCATTTCAATCTGATCCTTGTTGCTAAGGAAGATAGGAGATTTGACATAGAGTTGTGGTAAGTATAATAGGGAAAAAATTGGCTTCAAGATAATTCCAAAGAAAGATTAGAAGGCGTACAAAAGAAAATTCAACCCCGTACCGTCATTGAAATCACATTTTCAACTCAATCCTGGTCCAGTCTCAATACCAATCTATACTAATAAATCTGTGGGCCTGACAGAATGACTGAAACTGCTTATCGTAGAGATCTAAGATTTCACATAGACCTTCGTTTGGTTATAAAAGCGCGCACTGAGAAAGAAAATTTGGAAAATTTGTCCGCTAAGTAAAAATACATCAAATGTATTGTGGACTGATTACTTTTGATACGAGCGCGAACGCGAAAGAGAGGGAACGACTCGTACTCACACAGATTAGTTTAGTGTTGTATCCCTGCAAACAATTGAGCGATTGTTTAATCACCAATCGCCAAAAAGAGTCTACTGAGATTCGTGGGAAAGATTATCGGAAGATTGAATCTTCTAGCAATCATTCGCGCGACCCCCAGAAGATTGTTAAGTCGCCGAACGCAGGAAAAAATCTTCTGGGAGTCGCAGGGGAGATTGCTAGGATATTGAATCTTCCAAGCGATCGATTGGCGTTAAAATGCGTTATCTCGAAGAAGTAAGTTACTTAAATAACGGAACAGCACAACTTTCAGAGACAATCATCAGAGAGAGGAGTTTTACAAAAACAAATCACATTGTTTTTGGGCAGATGAGTGCTAAATCTTTTTATAAAGGGTTGGGCATTAAAACTTTGATTTGTGATCAGTGTGTTTCGACACTTTTTTGAAAAATGGGTTCGTTTAGGTTATTTTTTTATATGAAACTATTTAATATAAACTGATACCTAGACAAAAATTGAATTAAAACGAGATCTTTCTAGCGTTATTCATACATTTAGTACCAAATATTTGCTATGTACTTTAAATATATAAAAAAAAATTATGTATCATTGATTTTGTTTATAATTCTCCTCCTATGGAGGATCATTGGACAGATTGTCCAACCAACTTGCGGAGCTTAAAGGCAAAAAGATATTATTTACAACAATTGGAAAGCAAAACCAACACGTTCAAAAAACATAGCAGAATTCTAGGCTGAATCGTGGTCTCGTCCCAAAGCAAATTGGAGTCCCCAACTCGTTATTTGGCGAAATCAAGATTTATAAGGAAATCTGTGTGGTCGTTTGATTGTGAATATGCAATACAAAAGTGCGCTGATGATAAGATGTGGTTATCTTTGAAACAGGGATAGTTGTACGGACATACCAATTGCTATTCCAAATTGTTGTAATTAATCCCTGTTGATTTGTGTTGATTACATTAAATTGTAACTCTCCACCGACCTCAAGCCAGCCAAATGCAAAACTTTGTTAAAAAAAAATAAATATTAATACTTTGGTGACTCTTCTGCAACTCTCCGACACTTTCAATAGAGTCTTTGGCGATCCTTTTGGGAGACTCTTTTGCGTCTCTTCAAAAGGTCTCTTGCGACACTTCCAAAAGACTGTCCCGCGACTCTTCTGGAAGTGTCGCTGAAGTGGCTCACTTTCTCCCAACAGAAGATCAGAAAACGACCATTAAACGACGATTAAATTAAACTTCTTGACGAGTCGCCTGAGAGTCTTCGGCGATTAAAAATGTTTGCTGGGATGTATTTGTCCTAGCTCTCTGACACAGTTGATAGCTGATTTGAGAGACATGTCTTTAAAGAAATAGCAATTAACCAGAGAGAGGAGGAGAGGGCATCCACAGGAATAAAGGGGATGGCGAAGAGAGCGCAGGAAGAGGGAAAGAGTCTTGAGCTGTAAAGGAGGTGTTGGAGAAAAAGGGAGAAAGCAAATTTTAATTGAATTATAATTATAGAGTGGCTGCTCCAGTTTTGGAAAGACTAAGGAATCTATACGTTCCCAATTATGGCCAAGCAGTGCTGATGCTGCTGTGAAATCCAAAATTGTCATATATTTAGAATAGATATGGACTAGGAAGTTGGTAGCTATATGGTCGTGCGGCAGAGGTGTGTTTTCAGCATTTACTTGACGGAAGAGATTTAAATAAAGTTTCGGAATTTTCGAGCGCCTAGAAAATTTGGTTGGGTCATTTAGGACGGTGAAAATTTGGAAAATTTCGCGGTTTTTGGTCTAAATTTGCACCTTTGATTGGACCGTTTATTCTACTCCTCCGTATCCAAGCTTTATATAAATCTTAGGATATTTAAACCGGTATTGAACCGGTTTCGAGCAGTTTTTGAAACTATTATCTTGAGAACTGGTTTGTAGGTGTGTAATATGGAGTTGGTAACAGTAAAAACCTGTATCAAGACCGGTATCAAATCGCGTATGAACCGGTTAATCTCTAATACGGTTGATCGAAAAACCCCCATTTCGATATACTTGAAAAGTGTATTATCAGGCCTGTTCGAAATTCAACTTTGGTTTTCGTATAAACGTTGATACGTTCAACGCTATGTTAATCAATGTTTAAAAACTTCGACAAGTTTGAATTTTTTGACTGCTGCTTAAACTTCTGATTTGAAAATCTCAGTAAACGGCGTCAAATCAGTCGGTGCCTTAAAAGTTTTTGATTTGATTGACTGTGACTTAACCAAATATTGTAAGGGCCAAATTTCATATATTCTAGGTACCTGCTCTGTTTTAAAAATTAACATACTACTCTGTTAGGTAACTATATGGTATTGTCTGCCGTTAATCTAGGAAAATAGTTCGTGTGAGGTCCTCTATTAACAAAAATATTTACTAAGACACCATTACTGAAGAATGATTAAGGCGCGAAAAGCCAAGAAGAGTCAGAAGAGAGATCAAACAAAATCATCCCAGATGCGATGCATGAGCGCAATTCTACGTTAAAGGCTGTCAACGGTCAAAGAAGTTTTTTCAGACAAAAAATGTATGTTCATAGTTGTAAGTCTGTGACAAATCAGAACCGCGAAAATTTTCCACGTTACAATCACGGATTTCAAATAGTGCTTCGAAACATATCATTGCACTTAAGAACACCTCATAAACATGAATAGCAGATGAATATCTACCTTACAAATGGACTGTTACGTAACAATTGTTATATCGTGAAAAGGGCATAGTAAATCATAATAGTAAAAAATCCAACCAAATCATCCCAGATTCAATACAAAAGGACAAGTCTAAGTTAAAGCTTGTCCATGGTCAAAGAATCGCTGTATACTTCAAAAATTTGTTTTTGGAAACCTCTGAAATTTTGCAGAATTTTCGTTCAAGATGTGACCGATTTGGAAAATGTTTACTTTAAGGTAAGCCACCTAAAAAGTTTGTGAATTACTTTTTCTCAATGGATCGCGAATAATGAAATATTGGTGGTCATTCGTGGTATATTATCGCGGTTTATTGTTATCACAGTCATTCATTCAGTTATGAGTATACATTTTTGAGTGTGGAAAAACTAATTTCTGAAGTAATTAGCGGTTCTTTAATCGCATCTGGTATGATTTTTACTACTTTTGACTCTTCTTGGCCTTTGTCGCGGTGTCTTAATAAATATCTTTGCTAATAGAGGCCCCACACAAACTTATTGCTTAGATTTACGTCAGATTTAACATCTGCTAGACAAAACGAGATTGCCATATAATATATCAATTAGCACAATTAGGCCCTTACAATATTCAGATATGACAATCAAATAAAAAACTTTTAAAGCACTGAGAGTCGACTTTCAAAGTTGTCATCAACTGTTTCATAGACTTACAATAATTCGAAAAGTCGCAGTCAATCAAATGATAAACTTTTAAGGCACCGACTGCTGATTTGATTTCCAAACAAAACTCTAATATATAATCTAAACATTCTTCGCATGAGCGCTGAGGTTTTCAGTGCTGCGTTCAGGACTGAAAATTGGGTTCATAAGTTTTCAGAACTACACATGAAACTCACAAATGAGTTCATGACTGTCAAGAAAGTATTCAAAAAATAATTTTTTTTTAGATTAAGCTAAAAGAGTTACTTGCGCGAAACAATCGACTTGCTTTTTCTGAGTCAAAGAGCTAAAAATTCTTTCGTATGTGTCAAGCCTTAATTACATACTTACTTCTTCAAATTGAACCACCAATCCTCCTGCCTCAAATTAATAAAAGCCAGAGATTCATTTATAAAGGCCAAAGTCCAAAACAGCAGCAAAATAAGACCATGTCCTCGAGTTGGTAACGAGGGCAGTTGATAGTAACGTTCCTTCAATATCAGACATATGGAAAATGGATAGGCAAAGCACACCAAACACGTAGATAGAATCTAAGAAATAAACGTATTAAATATTATAGAACAATTTTTGTATATAACCAAACTCACCATATAACCATAGACCGTGCTATCCACATAGATGCGAGCATTCAGAAAGAATCTTGTTAGGGCCAAAACGGGCAGAAAACACAACAGAAACAATTGCAGGGCATACAGACGCGACTTGGAGATCTGTGTGGGGTCTGTGATTCGAGTGGCATATTTGCGATACATCAACAACTGCAAACTGCCAAACAACAAGAGGAATCCGGCGCAAACCGACGGACCCACGGTGTCCATGAAGCAATGGGAGATGCCATGATTGATCCAGACTTCGCTTAAGGTTACATTTGGTGGGCAGTACAACATGTTGGCTGCCTGATTGGAGAGAGAATGACACATGAAACAAGATAAATAACGTGTGATAAGCTATGACTGGGAACCCCTCCCCACAAATAGAGCTATTTCACCATATTATCTATGGCCGAAGCGGCACCAATACGGGTCGATTGGAAGTGGGTGCAAAAATTAAAACGACACGGCACTAACACCGAATTAAAGGAACCCAAATAATTGCACACTCATTCTCATTCCGTTTCATGGACTATGCCTAAATTATGCAATGTTATGTTGACGATAATTTCTCTTTCTCTTACAGAGAGTGACACTCACCCTTCTCTTAGACCAAGCACACTAAGAGATTAATTGTATTTTCCTACTATTTATTATAATTAACAATTGAACTGCATCAGCAGTTATTATTATTTACCACTCCGGCATACAAAAAGCAACAAACTAGATGAAGACTGCCAGTGTGACCGTGGCTCTCAAAAATGACAAATTTGTTAGAGAACAGAAAAATACCAAAACAATAGTGACACTAATAATACCAACACTTTTCCTCAGCCTCAACAACTCAAACGGTTCAATCGGTTAGGCGCCACTTTAAATCTAAATCAAATGTGCCAAAAAAAAAAACGACTAACAAAATTGTTAATGTTTCTTTAATCTTATTAATACATTTATTTACTCGATTTAAGAAGAAAGTTTTTTTTTTAATTTTTGACTTTTGACAAAATTTTTCCGATTACCTTTTTGATAGAAATATGAATTTAAAAAAAGGAAAAAATTATCTTTTTGTTATGTGACATTCAAATGGGCAAACAAAAGAACAGCCACCAGCAAAAAGAAACAAGCCCTCTTTATTTTCACTTTTCATTAACATTTCTTAATTCAGAATATGATAAAATTTGTTAATTTTTTCATTTAAAAAAGAATACATAATTGCTTTAAATCACGCATTTTAAACATAAACCCCCCACAAATTTTTGAAATGTCAAAAAAAATCACTTTTTTTCAATATTAAATAGTTAGTTTTTTAAAACTAATGATAAGGAAAGTTACATGCATCTTTTAACTGAAATACAAAATTGAACGACCTATTTCAACTGAACTTTTTATAGTACAGTTTGGAATAGTGATCTAAAAAAATCGATTTCAAAAATTTTATCATGACTCCGTTTTTTAAATATTAATTTTTTTCATTTTTTTGGTAGGTGCTATTACATTTTAAGCCAATACTCACTCCACAATTGTTAGACAGGGTCAAGTAAGATATAAATTGAAAGGTAATTGAGCTGCCAATAATCGCGTAGAGCATTGTTTTTAAATCGGTTAAGTAGTTTGAATTCAACGGCCAAGAATATTTCAAGAAAATCGATTTTTAGCTCGAAAATGCAAGAAATTTCATTTTTAAACGTCTAGGAAAAATGTAAAAGAGTACAAAAAAATTATTTTAGTTTTTTCTAAAAAAAAATTTGCACTTGTACGAAGAAAATTAGGTGAGGAAAATCGTGATACTCGTACCGTAATGGATCAAATTGAGTAGAGGAACTAACAGTCAAATTGGAGTATTTTGTGTGTTTTCAAAAATTAAATTTGTATCTTTCTTCGGTTTTTGGTCAATTTATGAAGTAAGCAAAAAGTAATAACAAAAACAATAATCAAAAACGGAACAAAAGTCGAAGCTAACGAAAATTTATTTTAAAATATTCATATCCTGCTTGATTCTATCTGACAGTTAGGCTGCCTTCACACTGTTCGGCACATGACACATGATAGTCTAGTAGCCCTGCTTCTTGTTATTTCCTGGGGAAATTTAGGCCTACTAGATATCATGGGTCATGTGTCAAACAGTGTGAAGGCAGCCTTATGAAGTAAGATATAGCTTATAATGTAAGTATAGCTACCAAAAAAAAATAAATCGTGTTTCAAAAACGGAGCCATGGAAAGATTTTTGAGATCACCATTCCAAACAACACTAATAAAAATTTTCAGTACAAATGGGTCATATTGGCTGTAAACTAGTGTTATTATTTTCTAAAACAAGTTTCAGTGTTATTAAATTATGCCTTGGTCTACCGGAATCAAAATGTTTTTTTTTTAGCATTATATGCGGGGTCCCTCGATAACAGCGCAATTGCTAAACATATTACTAAATGTGTTATGTGTTAAAACTGTACTCGGATCTAAAAAACATTGGTGAATCGAGCGGTTTTCTTTATGTACCGCTGACGGTTTCGAAGTAATTGGGCACACCAATCATTTTTTGTGTATGTCTTGGCAATTTTTGTAATCGTCTTCTCTTTTCTACACATAGAATCAAAATTGGCTGCACGTCGCGTGTAGAAACGTCAATCTTAAACGAAACATATTTCGCTCTGTTAAATTGCAAACGCTACGTGTTCAATTCAGAAAGCCACACGCGGCGTGCAGAAAAGCTACACGCGACGTGTAGAAATTTAAAATCTAAATGCAAATGTAGAAAAGTTAAATGCTGCGTTGGCAAAGCCAAGGACTACACGACATTTGAAAATCAGTTTAAAATCAGTTCAAAAAAATGTAGCTCTACATTTATTTATTTATTTATTTATTTCGAAGTAAGTTTAACAATGTTCAGTCAAACAATAATTACCTAAGAGTACTTTACTTAAGATTAAGCTAACGGCGAACTCTGACCCGGTGGGACAAATTTATTGGCAATAGCCAGCTATGGTCCAACTCACAGCATAAGTGGTCAGAGTACGTACTAGCCATTGCATGAGGGTTTTATTTGAGGAGTGACATCAGGGAGCTCTTTACGTCTAATAGAGAGCTATCTATAGAAAATAGGTGATAGTACTCATTGTAAACCAGGCACAGGCAACGGAAGGGGTCTTGATGAGCATAGTTCGTTAGGCGGGGCGGTAGATAGATGGGCATATAGTGACGAGTTGCTCTAAGTGGCACTGACAAATTAATTAGACTTAGAAGAGCAGTTGAGTCAATCTCACCAGACAGTAGCTTTTGGATGTAAACTACAGCATGGCAGATTCTTCTGGATTTAAGTGATGGGAGGTCTATTAGGCGCAATCTCTGTTCATAGGGAGGTAGGTGGATAGTGGTGTCCCAGTTTAGGCCACGAAGGGCGAAAATCAAAAACTGTTTCTGAACTGATTCGATTTGATCCTGGTAAATTTGGTAATGCGGAGACCAGAGGCAAGAACAATATTCCAGGTTTGGTCTCACCAGTGAGGTGTAAAGGAGTTTGGTGGTGTAGGGGTCATCGAATTCTTTGGCCCATCTCTTAATAAATCCAAGGACGCTCTTAGCGTTGTTGCAAATCACAGAGATGTGACTGTGGAAGCTTAAATTGGGCTCAAAAAGTATACCCAAATCATCGACCTTGTATATGCGAACTAGCGGTTCCCCATGAATGGTGTATTCGAAGAAATAAGGCTTGACTTCTTATTTTTTAGGCTAGTCAATTGCCGAGTGAACCATAGAGGAGACCGAGAAGAAGTAGGAGGGTTAATGCGAGGGACGCAGACATCAAAAATGCCAAAGAGAACGTCGTAAAAAGCGCGAGAATCGCCTTCGATGTCTCTAAAATGATCAAGGAAGGACCAGTCGTACTGGGAAAGTGAGAGATTTAGAGCAGAGAAGTCGGCTTTTTGAAAGTAGAAAGAGGGGAGAGGTGGGGACGACTCGAAAGCAATGGCGCGGCTAGGCACTTCCATATCAAGTAGTAGAGTAGGATGGTACAAGTCTTCGGGAACTGATAGTGGAACCGTTTTACGGACTGTTGAGCAAGATGGATCCGATGTAAAAACAAGATCCAGAACTTTGTTCTTACAGAGAAAAGCGTGCAGAAAAGCTACACAAAAGTAAAAAACCCGGTCGAAACGTGCAGAAATTCTACATTTCCGTGTAGCTTTTGAAGTTTTTTTCTCTGTGTAATTAAAACTACAATTAATTTCTCTTACTTTATATTTTATAACTCTTTATTCGTAACTGTTGCTCTTCTTTTTAAATAAATATTCATATATCATCTAATACTTTAACATTTACACAAAAAAATGGATTTCACTACGTTTCACTTAACACTAAATTAAGTATAAGAAATTTAACTATAAGGTTTTCTGAGTTGGGGTGGAATTGAATATTCAAAGTACAAGGAACAAATCGTTTTGGAAAGTACATAAATTGTAGTTTACATACATCGAGTGTTTATTTATTCTCTTTTCTACTAAGTATAAAATTCGCTACTTACTTACAAATTAATAAACTAGAGAGAATCAATTTAGAATTACGTTTAACAATTATACAAATTTCGAATTTGATTTGTTTGCTTTCAACTACAGTAGATAGATAGATATATAAGTTGATCAACTTGGGGATTATGTTTTTAATTAACTTATTATCACAAAACGAGGACAGAAAATTACAATTAGATCCCAAGGCGATTTCACTGGGAAAAGGGGGGGGGGAGAAATTTCCATAGGCGAATACCCTGGCGAACAGTAGTCAGTGCTATCGCCAGTCGAGCAACTGGAAGATTACGGATTCCCCCCACTTACAGCTACGAGTTGATTTTGGCCAAAAGTGGTTGGGTTACCGCACTGCCAGCTCCACCACCACCTCCACCCGCACCACCACCACCACCAGGAGTACACTCTTCCAGCGTTGCACCTGGCTGGCACAACAATTGCTTGTAGTTCTTCACCAGATAGCCATAGTGATTGTCATTGGCCAAGGGATTTGGGGGAATATTTTGACTGCTACCTCTGGGAGGGCTACCCAAGGTCAGCTTCTCTTTAAGCAGAGGCGTCTCATCATTGGTGGCAAATTTAATTTTCTGTCCACTGCCCAAACTGCCTGTATCCAGACCCTTTGGAGCCTGAGCCAGTGTAGAGATCGTGGGTGAGGGCTTGAGTCGACTTTTGACCCCCGAGAGAGTTGCCAACGGAGGTTGGAGTATGCCACTCAGATTGGAATTGGAGCTATGATTGTTATTATGATTCTTCAGGGCTCCACTCAGGGGCAAGCGAAAGTGGGCCAATTCCCAGCTATCACAGGCTGCCTCCTCCATGCCCCTCAGAGAGCGACTACCATAGATATCACAGGCTGGTTCCATATAAATGTTCTCAGTCTTCATCAGGCCACTACCATTCAGTTTGGGTGAGCTGGAGCTAATCTTTCGCTTCTTTTGAAGATTAGGAGAGCTTTCGCGGGAGGGTGGAGGCAGTGGCAGGGGCAGGGTAATGGTAGGCACCGGTGGCACCACCACCAGTTCCGAATGTTGTTTGTGCAGCGAGGCGTTTAAGTGTCTTTGTGGCTGCTTAAGCGAGGATCTTCTGGTCAGCATCAGTTTGCTGGGCGAGATGAGTGAGTCCGTTTTGGGTACCTCACCCTCCAACCAATAGGTCAGCATCTCCCCCTTACCTTTCATGGGGACAAATCCCCTTCTGGTGGTCACAAATGTACCAAACTCATCCAGAGCCTCCTTAGTGGTCTCACTTATGTGTATCTTCAGAGCCTCCCCATTGGACTCCATGCGTGAGGCGGTATTCACCGTATCCCCGAACAGACAATAGCGTGGCATCTTTAGACCCACCACTCCGGCCACACAAGCTCCCGTGTGCAAGCCTATTCTCAGCTTAAGCCTATCCTCGGGTCGATGGTGAATCCTGAAGTTATGCACCGCCTCCAGCAGAGCCAAGGCCAAGCGTGCTATCTCCCTGGCATGTTGATTACCATTTCTAAGGGGCAATCCCGACACCACCATATAGGCATCTCCTATCGTCTCCACCTTATACACATCAAAGTTCTCCACAATGGAGTCGAAGCAGGTGTAGAGATCGTTCAGAAATTGTACCACCTGCATGGGTGTGCTCTCCGATGAGATGGCCGTGAAACCCACAATGTCACTGAAGTAGATGGTGACCTGGTCGAAGGTCTCGGCTATCACAGGTTGTCCGCTGATCAGTTGTTCGGCCACACTTTGCGGTAACAGCTGATAGAGCAACTTTTCGCATTTCTTCTTCTCCTCATGATAGTCCTGGGTACGCTCCTCGACCAGTTCTTCCAGATTGTTGGCATATAGTTCCATTCGTTTGAGCAGATTATCCACAATATTACCCGTTTCGTTGTCCCTGGGGAAAAGAGAGTGAAACGTAAAGAGGAATTAGTTACTCTCAAAATCTCAACTCTCAAATGTCGTTTCGTTCTAGAATTTTGAAAGAATGAATTAAATTCTTGAATCTAGAAAGTATATATTTATTTAAAACCATTTAATTGACTTTGTCTTTGAGTATTTGATGTGAAACATGGAGCTAAATTTAAGGGCTATGTCAGCAATGGCAATTTTTCAATAGAAGATTACGAAGAAAGAAAGAATACGAGATAAGAATGATAACTTGATGCTGTGTTCCTTTTGGATTTCTGCTCCGTAGAGAAATAATCAGGCCTGTTCCCGTTTTCGATTCCGATCAAATCATGCGTAATCGGTATTGTTAAATGTACTCGCTTTCAAAAACCGACTGTATTTTTCGGTTTTAAGCTTCAAACCCCATTTATTCGACCCTTTTGATGATGTTAAGATTCGCCTGAACTCTTTAATCGTATCTTAGAAATCACAGCTCTTCCCAATTCCAATCAATCGAATTCGGAAACGGGAAGAGGCCTGAATAATCTCGACTTTGACATGACATGTTACACCTTATGCCTTATCATCTTCTGGGAAGAGAAATCGCCAGTAACACAGCTCTCAGGCTGAGAGAATGTGGTACCTGGAAAGATAGTTACTCTGGCCACTCCTCTATACTACTGCATCAAGTAGCGGTACCGCCAAAGCTTGACCACTGCATCCCAACAATCACGTTTACCACTATGTATAAAGTAACTTTACCGAGTTGGCTGGACTGGAACTCAATGCCTCACTCCAAACTGAATGCCATCAATTTCTTCACTGATGGCTCCAAACTGGATGGACAGGTAGGAAGAGGAGTATTCAGCCAAGAGCTTGGGATCAAAACTTCATTTAGACTTCCTGATCATTGAAGTGTTTACCAAGGCTACCAAACTTCAGGTAAACCTTGCCATCCAAGGACGCAAAGTATTTATTTTCTCAGATAGTCAAGCTGCATTAAAAGCTCCTGACGGTTATGTTAACAATACAAAAACTCTTACGGAGTGCCGCAGATCTCTTAATGAGATGGCTCAGCACTTTGAAATTAATCTTATTTGGGTGCCTGGACACTGTAATATTGAAGGCAACGAGATGGCTGACCACCTTGCCAGGCTTGGCACCACCACTTAGCTCTTAACGGATAGAGCAACATAGGGGTACCCCTTGCGACCTTTAAGCTAAAAACAAAGGAAACTACATATCAAATAACCATGAATCGATGGCAAACGACTCACACATGTGAAGTATCCAAGCTTACATGGCCTACTCTAAACATTATAAAATCTAGGGAGTTGCTCCGCCAAGAAAGAGTAAACATTTCCCTTTTAGTAGGGGCCCTTACTGGACACTGCCTTATAGGAAGACACGCCGTTGGACTCGGAGTCATGCACAATGACTTCTGTAGAAGTTGCAATTCAGTGGATGAGGAGGAGAGTGTACAACACCTCTTCTGTTATTGTCCAGCTCTCAGCAGAAGACGGCTTACAACTTTGGGTCGTCCTTTCCTAACCGATCTGTCAGAAATTTCTGAAATAGAGATTAACTCACTGCTTAAATTCGTGCTGGAAAGGGTTATATGGTACCACAATGGGCCTTCATTGGCCTAAGTGAAGAAATGGGAATCTTCCATTTCAACCATTGCAACCTAACCTAACCTAACCTTGACATGGCAAACAAATAGAAATCTCTATTCCCTACTATTCCTCCCTTCGGACCCACTCTGTTACGTCACTGTGGAGTCACTGTTTAAACTCTGTGAATTCACTGATCCGCCACTTTCGAGTCACTAATAAGTCACTGCTAAGTTACTGTCAAGCCACTGTTTAGTCACTTTTAAGTCACTGTTCAGTCACTGTCAAATCATTGTTCAGTCAATGTTAAGTCACTCCTAAGTAACTGTCTAATCACTTTTAAGTCACTGTTTAATGAATTTCAAGTCACTGTCAAGCTATAGTTTAGTGTCTTCCCTCTCTTCCCCCTATTTCCCCCCCCCCCCTTTTCTCACTCTCTTGACCTTTCCAAAGATATAAAACTGAACATATCCAAATAATATTATTAAGATAAAATTGTTATTTTATCTTATCGATTTTACACAAAGTAAAAAATTATTCGAATTGTGCCAGCTTAATCCAGTTCAACTATTTACAGCAGTCGTAATTTTTTTCCTAAATATCTAAAAATATATTTTGCGGTGTTAGTTGTAAGAAGGTGGGAGGGGGTGGGGGGAGGGTGATATACATTTTTGCTCATAACTTGAGAACCGCTCATCCGATCTTTCTCACTTCTTCGGCAAACCGATTCATTTTGCTAATTACTAACTATCTCTAGAAGGGGATCGTCTATCTACAAAACTGTAGGAGATATAAGGTTTTTTCCAAATTGCGGAAGCGGGAGGGGGCGTGGCAAAAATTGAAAATTAACTTGATCTGCCTGCAAGTATAAGAAGCATTTGTTCCATACATATCAAACATCTATCTCTAACCATCTCGGAGATCTGTTTGTTCATACGGACGGACGGACGGACGGACAGACGGACAAGGCTATATCGACTCGGCTGTTGATGCTGATCAAGAATATATATACTTTGTATAGTCGGAAATAATTCCTTCTCCCTGTTACATACTTTTGCACAAACCTAATATACTCTATGTACCTTTGGTACAGAGTATTACAACGAATTTATCATTTTTGTTTTGAAAAACAAATAGATATCCCTTTAACCTTTTCTGATATCCTTTTAACCTTCATTCATTTATTAAATTCATTTGACAAAGTCAAATTATTTATGGTAAAAAAAAAAGTTATAGCTTAGAAATGATATGGATATGGCATTTGTGTCATTTTATTTACTCTGCTATTTGTAAGTTTATGCGAGATATAGCTCTAGAGTCTCATAGAAGATGAGAAATTGGCCGAGTTTCTAGAAAAAATATGTCTTTCAATAATGTACTAATGTATTTTTACAAGTTCCTTGTAATCTATAAATATTTGTAAAGAACTTTTGTTGCATGTTTCCTAAAAAGCAAAACACCTTTTGGAATTAACGTGGGAAGATTCTCTGGAAAAGCTTTCTTCTAATATTTTCATCAGGGCTGCAAACCTCCTAAAAATCGGGAGGGGTTCACTCCGGGGTTCGAACCCGCGAAACTTTTTGGGTTCGGGTTCAAGGAGCAGGTTCACAAGGTCGCTGAACCTAGGTTTGGGTTCGAACCGGGGTTCAGGAATAACTTTGTTCTTCTGCTAGATAGCTGCTATGTGTCAGATAAGCTTACAATTTACTCTGCTCTTTGCAGGGTAATGTGACATATGGCTCTATAAAAAACATAAGATGAGAAATCGGGGAGAGGCTTCATAATATCATATTCGAGGTTGGATCTGGTGTCGACTGCGCAACCGTTCAGTCTATATCAGGCCTATACCCGTTTCTAAGTCCGATTGATCGGAATTGGTAAATGTTGTGATTTCTAAAAAACTATAAAAGAACTCGACCGTATATTTTTCCTATCAAGAGGATCGAATGATGATAAGTGTGACTTTTAAGTAAAATGCCCAATAGAACTGTCGGTTTTTGGAAGTGAAAACATTTAACAGTTACGATTCTGCATGATTTGATCGAAATCGAAAACGGGAACAGGCCTAAATATTTATGCTTGATACTGTACAACTGATTCAAGAACCTACCGGTTTTACTATAAGCAGCATTTAGCATTTCGGCCCTTCTGTATTGTTGGAGGAAATTCTATCGCCCCAGTTAACACAATTAGTATAGGTTAATTTTAGTGTGTCTTCGGCAATCTTTCATTATTACTGACTCTATCGCTGGATAAAACAAATATGGAGTTTTATGGAGTAAATTTAATAGAACACGTGTTTTGAACCGAACCCTTTCTACTATTTTTTGCTCCGGTTCAGGTTCGGGTTCGGGAAGAATAAAATTTTTCTACTCCGGTTCGGGTTCGGTTCGGACTTCCCAAAAATTTCGGAGTCTCCGACTCCGGAGCGGTTCAACTCCGAACCGGTTTGCAGCCCTGATTTTCATAAAACCATGTTTAGTGTATCTTTTCTGAATGTATGGATACTGTGTGACAAGCAAAATCTCTTTGACTAAGAAACCAACACTAGCCCGTCAGTCAGTCTCTTTCAAATTGTCTTATCTCTAATTTAAAGCTATTGATCTGGAATTTGGCTCAAGGGCTTTTCATTTGTGCTCTAGCTTGGAAGTAAGCTACAAAATTCTTAAAAACTTTATGCTATATAAAGAATTAAATATTTGGCCCAGTCTGAGCTCGCTTTGTTTTCAGGTTTTATTATACCTCAATTGATATTCAGCTGTCTTTGCCTGACTACTGTAAGCCAGCAGCTGACTTCAGTCTAGAGTCAAAGACCGCTGAAGATTGAACTGGGAAGTTCACTGCTGTACGGTCAACTAGCCACCTTTGCTGTGTTATGTGTCCCTGTTTAAAGTTATGTGTAAACAGAACGTGACCTTGAGCCGGTTAAAACTACATATATACTTTAAAAAAAAGATCCAATGGAGCGCTTAAAAAAATCATCCAGTGTCTGCGTATAATTACTCAGTCTTTGCTCACTTGCTCAGTTGTTACACATGAGTAAGACAAATGAACAACTAAACAATAAAGAGCAGCAATCTTAAAACTATCCCTCTACCGATAGAATTTCAACTTACTTATTAAACTTCCTGATCATTGACTTTAAGGTATTAAAATCAGGTCTCTCTGCAGGATCCTCAGCCCAGCAGCGTCTGATAATGCCATTGATGTCAGCCTTGGTATCACCATTAGGTTCAAGATCCGGACGGAAGGGTTTTAGCATTCTCTGAGGATGATAGCACTTGACCAGCTCAATGATCTCTGTGGACAAAAAAAATGGAAAAAATTAACCCTTGAGTTTGACTTCACTTAACCATTTTTTTTTTCAAATGTTTTGCCTTAACTATGTAAATTGTTTGTATTTTAGTCCCAAATGTCATGTGCTCCCAGCAGCAATATCTAGAGCTGATTTGGCCCAAATTCAAAAGACAGGCCTACAATGTGAATCCCCTGTGGCATCATCATCAGGGCCTACTGGAGGCCATCTACTATAAAAAGGAATTGCAGGCAGAAACCAAGATCATGGGCCTAATGAAGCATATGTCAACTAGAAAGAACTTTCGTCAGCCCGGAAGACAAAGGAAGAGCGTAAGTCAACCTTCGGATGCGGATATAGTGTTTGGACGCTGCTCAGCCAATAAGCTTAAGGCAATTTCATGTAATGGCTGGGAAAGATCTCGCATAGACTGGCTGTGGGAGTTGGAGCATTGTCAACAGCAATTGTTACATGCCTGGCAGGAGCCACAAGCAGCCCCCAGGAGAAACCAATCGAGCTGCTGGACTTGGCTGTGTTTGGGTTGCGGGCTGAACTACACCTCGGATAATGAATGCCCAACAGGCAAAAACAGCAGCACAAGTTTGTAACTGGAAAAGTTTATATTTTTGATTCTTCTTTTTTTTGTTTTGTGTCCAATTTGATTTCAATGAGAAACCGCAATTAAATTCGCAGACACAAACTGCCAAAAAGTGGCTACAAAAGTTCTAACTTTGCGGTGGATACAAGTGGCAGGGCGAGTTCTCCGTCAAGTCGGCGCATAATTTGATGAACTTTTGTCAAGTGGTTTTTGAGGAGATTGCTTGGCCAGAGCACAACTTAAGGGGTGAACTTTTGGGCACGAAGAGAATTGATTGAGATGCTAAATTGAACATTATTTTTTTTGTGGTTTGAGGCTTTATAGCAATATTATTAAGGAATCGATCACCGAAAATCATTTATTGCTAGAATCGGAGCCGACAAAATTGAAATTATAAAGAGAAAGGGAAACTTCTTTATTCTGGTTATGGTGTCCCACATATCACATACCCAAAGGACGAAACAAAACTGACTAGGATAATGCTAAACCATTGAGGTCCCAAATTAATTAATTATATCACCTGCAGCTTGTGTGAGTTTACTGGTCATACCTGGCAAATGGTAGAATCATCCCACAAGATGTTGTCAAAATATTCTACAGCAAATGTTTAAAATGTTTTTGAAATGAGTAAAGTTGTAGACACAGGAAAAAAAAAAGATCCCCGTAGAATGGATATACGAAATATCCACTTAAAGATCCATTTTATTTAATATCCTTTCTTACATTTTTAAGCTCCTTTGGGTTAATATTTGCTTTCTGCTAGTACCAAGACTGGGTTTCGACAGAGAAAGAAGGAGACAGATAAAGTGAGAGTTAGCTCTGTATTTGATCTCTCTCTTGTTAAGTCCAGAAGTTCCCATTCAAAAATGTTCTGTGTTATTCTGGAAGACAGAAATGAAACAAGTCGGATGTACAGGGTCCAGACATGTCAATTGTTGGAGCCCATAAATAGCTAAACCGATTGTTAAAAATAGCTAACAATGGCCAAACTAAAGCTTGGTATGGAGATACTTGCGGAAAGTGTGCGAAATCTCTGCTCATTATTTCGTCGAAAGCAAGTGCGAAATAAGTCGCTCTTCTCTAGTTGTTTTGTTTTCCAATTTAACTTGGCGGGAAAATTTAAACTTATTAACAGCGAATAGTTATGGTAGCCTTTCATGAAGCAATAATTGCTACAAAAGCTTTATGTGATTTGTAAGAAGTGGTACTGAAGGTTAATCCTTACTTGCAGTGAAGATCAAAGTGGAGGCAGATGTAAAACGTAAATAAATCGCAAATAAATTAATCGTGTGTAGGTTCATCGTGACTTTTAATTGTATTTTTTCAATAATTTGCTCCAATAGGCAATTGGTGCTCTTTGGACACGACTAGGAAAAGGACAGAATCGACAGTTTTGGCCATGGCTTCTCGATGTTATGTACCTATAATGCAATGGCAAAGGTCCCATTTCTGACCATTGAAAAGTTCTGCGGCTCATTCGTTCGACATACGGAATCGCCGTCGTCCACAGTTGAATCACTGTGTGCTGGGCCAAGTTCCTCATCAACAGACCTCTCGTATGAGGAGTTAAGGTACTTGAAAAGAGAATCAGCACATTTCGTGAGTGGAGCTAACTGACACTTCACATCGCTGCCTCCTAAAGTTGCGATGGATAGTCCACCACCGCTTTCCCTCTTACACATACTTTCACTTTGGACGCCGCCAGCGAACGGTGGCGCTGTTCTTTAACGAAGCCCAAGCCGCGTTGCAATGATCTCCTAGCAAAAACATTCAATTGTGAATAGCACAATTAAACTCAATAAATATCTATACTTTCCCAGTTAATTTTTGTCAACCCGCTTTTAAATTGCTTTCCATGGATGAGCTTGGGCCACCTTCTCCTCCAATGAAAAGTTGTTCAGCTCATAACTTTAAAACAGGAACACACCACTCCACAAACAGGGCTGGTAGACTGTACAGCTGTGTCAGGAACCTCCCGGTTCCATCATCAGCGTTCTGTGCCTATCTACTGCAAGTCAGTAGCTGCCTCCTTTTGCCATCGGTGTTATAACCTATTATATATAACTTCTTATATATAAGCTTTCCAGCCAAAAGCGAATTCTTTCAACAGGAATTGGTAAAAAAAAAACGAATTTTGTAACTTTTGGTTAAAAAATTTTTTGCCAACAAAAAGTAAAAAATAATCGGAAATTTGAAATTAAAAACAAATTGATTTTTGTTATTATTAATTTCTCATTAATTTATTATTATTTCCAATGGTTGAAAGTGCTAGAGAAATATTTTCTTCATTTGTATTGGTATCTACGCTTTCGTAAGCTGGGTCTCTGGGGTCAAACACATTTCGCTCCCAATTTCACATCCAAACAAGCCAAACGCATGCCGACTCTTTTGCCAAAAGAAGAAAAAGCTCTTTAATCTTAGCCCAGAGTTCGATACTGTCAGGACGAAGCTAGTACACTCTTCATTTTTGACCACCACCCTCCGAGTGGGAAAGAATTTTCAAGAGGCAAAGGAGACAGACAGAGATAGTAAGAAAAGAGAGATTAAATGTGAAGTTGTTGTTGCACTATGCTACGGCTTGTGCTATGCGTAAGCGCTATATGCGCGGCGTGCGCATAAGGACTGAGCAAATCAGCTCTGCATCTTTAACAATAGTTCTCAACACACTCATCCCCATTACACTCTGGACCCACCCATTCGAGGCTGTCTCTTTCCTCGAACTGGACCACATCTACTTTTCTTTTCTAACATACATTTGCTCGACACAGAAAACAACAACATTACACAAGATTCCTGTTCATAGCATACCTTGCGGTGATTTTTCATACGCGCATCTGCCCAAATAGAATGGACCTTGTCGTGTGGTTATCTCATGTACAATAACCCCAAAGGCATACACATCACCCTTTTGTGTGCCCTCTGGCGCACGTTGCTGTTCCAGACGCAGTAGTTCAGGTGCGGTCCACAAAAGCTCTGCAAAAAACTGAGTTGAGAAATGTTACAAGCAAATTTCGTTGTCACTTACTGCTCCAATAGGCATGACTATTGCAATTGTCACCCTCACTCTCCAGATCGTAGCGTGTTCGTCTCAAACTGTGCAGACCAAAGTCCGTTATCTTTAGCACAAATCTAGAGTCCACCACACAATTGGAGGACTTGAGATTGCCATGGGATCTGATGTCAGAGCTATGCAAGAACTGCATACCCCTCACAATGTCATGCATCAGCGACAACTTGAACATCCAGTCCAGCTGGAATTGTTCATTCTCCAGTATATCCTGCAGCGAACCCTTGGGACAGTATTCGGTCAGTAGGAAACTTCTACGCTGATCCAAGCATGCACCATAGAACTTGACCAGATGATCATGCTGCAGATCCTTCATACGTTTCAGTTCCAGCATGAGACTCCGTGTGAGCAGGGCCTGCACATTGTCCACCTCAATGGGTTTGATGGCCACTTTACTTTTGCGAAACATGCCCACGGGTATAAAGATCTGACGATCGCCATTAATCGATACCATATCCTCGGACATGAGGGTGAGTTGGGAGCTCTGCTTGACCAGCGAATGAAAGGAACCGCGCAAACCACGCTCGGCGGCATCACGAAACATGACATCTTCGAGCGAAACCTTCCAGCTCATGGAATTGATTTCCGCCTCGGCAATGTAATGTCGATAGCCAAAAAAGAAACACACCGCCATGATGATCACCATCATGCCCAGTACTATGGATAGTATGGCATATCCAGGCAGAGCTGGGAGAGAAGGAAAACAAGAAAACAAGAAAATAAATGAACGGAAACATTTTGTACTTAATCGGTTTTTGTTATAACCATGGTTTGTTGGTGACTTAGGAATTTTTTTAATAAAGGTAACTTTTTATTTAAGAAAAAAATTCGGAGTAGCACTGCAGTAGCTGCAAATAAAGGGTGATCCTTTTGCAACTGTCAAACATCTTCAGTTTGGTCTATAATTTAATTTTGAATCAACTAACAAACCAACAATGCTTGCTGCTTCATGCTCGCTTAAGAATGTGCATCGTGCACTTCTTCCAGTTAGAGCGACCTTCTGAGGCCGCTATTCGGACTACATTTCGCACCAAATTATGATTATTTAACATAAAACTACCAACACGCATACACGTAGAGTGAGGACAGAAGAAACCAGCTTAGCTGTGTCCACCAGAGTTGTTTATGACCGTAAATTATCGATTCGGCGCCGTTCGCAGCAGTTGTTATTCCACTACGTGGAAAATTTTGCGGAAAGATTCTGGTATAAATCTTTTCAAAATACAGCTGGTGCAAGAATTGAAGCCACACGAACTACCACAACGGATAACTTTCGGTGAATAGGCGCTAGCAAAGTTGGATAAAAATTCACTGTTCACACTCAGAAAATTATTTTTCCTGAATTTAAGAAAATTCAGTCAAGGGTTAAAATCGTCCTAAAACTTAGAAATACTTTCAATATTTAAGATATTTTTTTCTAAAAACTTTACTAAAATTCAGAAAAATGTCTTCAATAAAGAAACTATTTTAAAATTGTACGGTGATTTTAAGCCTTGACTTATTTTTCTTTAATATAACAAAAAATAATTTTCTGAGTGCAGCGATGAAGCTCATACGTGAACAAACAAAAGTTGCAGTATTTGGTGTGAATATCAGTCAAAAGCATTGCAAGAACTGGCAATGCATCCCGAAAAAAAGGCACTGTAGATTTTGACGAAGGCAGGAACGTTACTATAAATAAAGTGTTGGACTTGGCTGACATGTGGTTTCAACAAGACGGTCCCACATGTCACACAGAGCCCAAAAACTATTTTTTGACTATTTTTTGTGGGGCTATGTTAAGGATCATGTCTATAGCGACAAGTCCTTAAAAGTTGTCGCTCTGGAAGCCAATATTTAAGATTTTATTCTTTATATAAAAACCGATATGTTGGAGAGAGTATGCCAAAATTGGACCCAACTTATGAACTATTTGAGGCGCTTTTGCGGTCAACATTTCAACAATCATCTTTAAACATGGGTCATTCTTTCGACTCAACTAAAAATTTCATACATTTTCCAAAATTTTATGTATATTTTTTTTTAACAAATCCAAAAGCGGCTAAAAAAATACATACTTCGGATCAAGTTTCTTTTCAATTATCGCCACGCCCACGCCGCCCTTGTACTTTTGAAATAATTTCATATTTCCCACAGTGTTGTAGATAGATTAATTGTACTTTCCAGAGATATTTAGCGATCATTATCGTTAATTTTGTATCGATTTGCCAAAGAAATAATAAAGATCGATTAAACTATACTCAAGCTAAGACCAAAAGAAGTTCGCTACCCCGCAGAGCTAACAGGGCTGTCAAATAGCCGCAGAAGTGGCGCCGTCTATTGGTCAGTTTTGAAAATCCCTTAATTTGTTCAAAACAAGGAGTCGGGCTTGACCAGCGGTAGGTACAAAATTGTAGGTTGGGACCAGGCCAACAACAACACAAAAATGATTTCTTATCAGCGAAGCCCGATCGCGCACACTGCACCTGTTGCGCCGTCTGCGTGCGCCAATCCGCATTGATATTGTCGTTGTAACATAACTCGAAGCAAGCCAATTTCGACGCAATTTCACCAGATGACATAAATTAAATCTAAGAGAAGTGGGAGTGTCCACCGCTGGTTATGAAAGCAAGACAATTTTTAAAATTTAAAAGAAGCCCAACTCCCGATTTATTCAAGTTCGGATAAGAAGAATCGCAGGTTTTAGCACTGGCCAAAATAAATTGAATAAAGTATATTCCGAATTCGTTTCTACTTAAAAATTTAAGGATAGCACAAAAGAAACTAGGTGGCTAGATTAGGGAGTTTTGTGCTTGTTTTAAGAATTTTCGCATCTAAATCTATTTCCTCTTTCTGATTATACTCACAATTATCGGGACACAGGGCCCCATCATAGCCACAAGTGGGTTGATCCGGTGGCGCTTCGCTACGATCACCAGCCCAATCGATCTCCTTGTTGGCCTCAAATTCCAAACGATTGTGCAGAAAATGTGCCACAATCTCGAAACGGCCCGTATGGGGATTCATATCCAGCAAAGAGTAAGCCGATAAACGATCACCATTCGCATCGATGGTCACATTCCCGGTGATGCCTGTAAAACTGCGATTCCACATGCGACGCACCATATCCGTGCCGTTAATCGGACGCGTCAGCATGCTGGGATCCTCCCGTATGCTCTCATTCAAGGCATTGGCATAGAGTAGGACGCCATCAAAAAAGGAAGTCACAAATGCAGAAATCGGTTCGTTGTCACTGAATGTGTAATTGTATTTGGCAGCTGCGATGGCTTTGATCTGTGGAAAAAGAGGAGGAAATGGCAACGGCAACGCATTAATCTCTCTCCAGGACTACTGGGAATTCGCCCGTTGGCACTTTTGTTGTATAATTGCTTTGGCCTCCGTGAAAATTCAATTACGTGTGCATTCGCTGGGAAAGTGCCAGGAAAGATGAGTGAGTGAGGGAGGCGAACAACTTTTTGTCACAAATCCAAGCGGAAATTATTGCCAAGTTTTGTTCGTGTGTCTTTGAAGGTGTGCCCAAACGGGATTTCGCTTGCCTTTCATCCATCCTCCCTGTGACAGGCAAGGCTTATGCGTTGTGGTTACCAATTCTAGTGTCCATTGACAAAAAAACACGTAGCACGGAAATGCAGCTTAGAAGCTCTTTAGAAATTGTCTTTGCCTTCGAGCACAACGACAGCTAAAAGTTGTAAGGCATTTGAAGTGCTTTTGAATTATTATTCTTCCTCAAGGATTTCAAGTTGAATTTTAAAAAAGAATTTCTTAATTGGTTGTTAGAGACAGATGGACTATTTTAGCATTTCATATTTAGAAAATTTTGTTGAATTCGTTTCTGGTTGGGCTTAGAAGGAACACGTTTCGGTACGATGCATTCCAGGGCTTCTGTCAAGAGAGCAAACAGCTTTTAGTCGGTGGCCAGCGGTCGTCAAGGTAGGTCAGAGCTGGTTTAAAAACGCTGGCTTAGACTTGCTGAATAACTCGCATTCTCCGACTCGAAAGTGGCTAAGCTGCCCATCGACTTTTAATTCCATTCTTGTTCTCTCCAAGAAATCCCCTTCACCATTAGCCAACCCTTTTACCACAAAGCTTTTAGCAAACAATTCATTTGCTTTTGTCCACAAATATTTGCAGAAAATTACTATAAATTTTCCCTGTATCAACAGAGAAAATGTTTACAGTTTGTAGCTCTCAGCTACTGTCCCCCCATATGCAAATCAGGCTGTTGTTGCTGAGAAACGTGCACCGGTATTGAGTATGCATGAGAAGTAGGATCAAAAAAAAAAAGGAGAAAAGAAGAGATTCCAAATTGGCTCCATGCAAATTTTCAACCCCGCTCTTGCGGTCGTCCGCCCACTCACCTCATTGGAAACTCTGGTGTACTCATTGTCATTGGGCTGTTTGGGGGTGACTGTCAACATGGCTGTGTAGGCTTTTTTTGCCCTCTCATTATTCAGATTCGTATCATTCTTATCATACCAGGGACGCGATGTTAAGTAGGGAACCCTAGAAGAAATAGAAAAAAAAAGATTAGTGTGAACTTTGTATGCCTTATCAATGCAGTTTTTATTTAGTTTGCGTTGCAGTTTTGTTTGATAAGCGTCATTAATTGTTTATAAATAGAAAATATATATACTAAGACTTCGCTCTTGTTATCATCAGGTGCTTTGAGCATGTGTAAGTGTTTCCCTGAATGTCGTTTGCCAACAACATGTTGATTGGGAAGTGTAAAAGAGTTGCATGGCCGTTAGTGTAAGATAAGTCGGTGACAGAAGTTTAATTATGAATGAAGTACGAGTAGCTGGTACTAAATGATGAATGAATTGAAGGTGATTAGAAAGTGTAATCAGTAAAGTAGTTGAGGACTATCAGTGGAATTTACCAAGTTGACTTCGAACAAAAATATAAATAGCGTGATAAATCTAGTATTAGAATTTACAACAATTGGTGACCCCGACAATTGGTGACCCCGACACTTGGTGACCCCGACTTAGTGAGTACAGTACTGGTATCACTCACTGTGATACATACAAAAATTTTGCTACAGAGAGACTCTAATACTACGTAAATGTGTCAAGTGGCTTGACTGGAATCTCAACAAAATTGGTGGTTTCGATGAAATGAGACCTCAGCTTTCGGCCTTTTTTTTCGTGTAAATGTATCTAACAGGCTTAAACGGGCATCTAGAAACATAGACTTTAAGCTATTTTATTCAGTTATTTTAAAACTCTTGTCCTGATATTTCTAAATTTTCTATGTATTTCTTTAACATTTATGACTAGCGTAAGGATGTTAAGTATGTGTATTTTATATTTATTGTCCAGTTCTTTTCCGTTGAATAACTTCTACGCGTATTTCCCTTACTGCGGTAAAGAATTTACCTCTGTTAATACACAGAAAAAAGAGCACGATACTAGGTATCGTACGGGTATTTTGAGTATCAAATCGGCCCTCATCTAAAAAAAATTTCATGATGACATTATAGCGTCCATATGTTCAGGTAGAAATAGTATCACATTGATATAACAAAAATTATATTATTTCGATATTGTTAAAGATATTCCTGATATTTGGACTTTTTTTTCTGTGTGGAGGTGTAGCTATAAGTATAAGAAAAACTCAATTAATTATTCCATTAATTTAATCTATCGCCGTGCGTCGTTATATGGAAAAGAGGCATTCCACATGTTGCAATTTATACGTATCTGGCTTTAAAAATGGAACAAGTGCCAAAAGTTGAAGATCCGCTCCTCTCAGCTATGTGAATGGAGATATTAAATTAAATTAATCATTGAAAAAGCATTGTAAAATTTTTTCTAATCAAAAATAGTGTTGCCGAAGCGCAATTCTTCAGGGTAACTTATCATGATTAAATTTATTCACGTAAAGTATAAATATGCCCAAATGCGCTGTAAATAACTGCGTTTTTCAAACACATATAAACAGGGTATCAGACTTAGAACTTACATTTATATACCCAATTTAAATTTTTTTCAGAAAAATCTAATGATAAATAGTCGAATTATAAATATATTATTTTCTGTCATATCTTTGAAGTTAGTTAATAAAAAAACAAGTAAGAGTGTTGCGGTCGAGTGTGATGTGGTTCCCATAGCTTTGAATTCCATTTATTTTAAAATTTACTTCAATAAATGGGCAAGCGCATTTGCATATCTTCGGTGCTCGACGCGTTCATACAGACAGATGGACAGACGACATGGCTAAATCGACCCGGCTGTTGATGCTGATCAAGAATATATATACTTTATAGGTTCGGAAATGCTTCCTTCTCCCTGTTACATACATTTGCAAAACTTCATGATCCTTTTTTTTCCCATTTTTAATGGGAACAGGGTATAAAAGCTTTGCTACTTATCAGGAACACAAGTTTTGTTATATATTGGAGGTCATCGTGCCCTATCTGCTAACATAATTTTCACATGTTAACTTTCATGTTAATGCTGTGTTAATTAACATTAGGAAAGTCTATTAAATATTTCACCGACTTTAACTTAGCAACTCGTTTTTGTTGAGCAGGACGCAGGGTAGGTTTGTATTGGGATGTTGCAACTTAATTTTGGCTTTATTTGCCTTTTCAAAATCATAATAACTCGAGATTGAAAATGATTAACAAAACGGATCTTCATGACATAATGCAAAGACCAGCGAAAATAGTATTAAATTTCAGTTTATTAATGAACCGATTTTTCTTTTGAAGGGAGCAGTATAAAGTTCGGGAGATCATATTAAGATGACTCAGACCATATTCCGGTACGATTGACGCGCAAAAAAACCGATTTGAACCAGTTTTAGTCCGGTTTACAGCTTACCAGAGTATTTAAAATGTGAACCGTTTTAAAAGAGGTTAAAAGTCGGTACAAAAATTGGGGTAAAGGAATATCTCTAATGTTATGCAGGGCTTGTCCAGAAAGTAATAGGACTGATTTTCTTCCGCCGTGACTGTACTCGAAGCGTGCGCGCACCGATTGGATTCGGTAAAGGGCGTCCCTAGCTAACAAACGGGCGGCTGGTCAGTTGTCTCCGAGCAGCTGGATTATACATTTCCTCCCATGATTAACGCCCTCTTTATGGCCAGCTTTGACTTTTCATTAATTTGGACATACTAATTATACATAATCTTCTGGTCTTCCCAAAAATAACAGGAAGTTCATTAGCTAATCCACGGTCTATATATATGTAAACAAAGATATTTTTTTGTATGCTGCTAGTATATACGCAATAGTTTTCCATTGATTACAAGTTCATGAAGGTTGCACGATTAGAGTGCATTTAATGCACAAGCAAACTAGAAAGCGATTGCAATTACTATCCCTCCCCTCTCCCACTCCTACTCGCTGACAGTCTGCGTGTTAGTACAGTGTCTACTAAAACAGACTTTGTTTCTAACCTGAAAATTAGATTTAATTATCCTCACTTGGTAGTAAACGGGTCAAACAAAAGAACAATTTTTTGGGTGGGAGTCAAACGACAATGATTCAGCTTAATCATCCATTACCATTAGGAGTAGCTCAAAATTTGGAATTTCCTCAATTTAAAAATAGTTAAATTTGTTATTGTTATTGAAGCAAATGCAGAAGCTATTAATAGCTCCAACGCTTAACAACCTTGGCTAATGGTTGTGTCCATTGTTTATTTGTTTCGTCAAGAATATTAAATCTGGCCAAGTGAAAGGCCACGAATTGTGTGTGATTGTTGAGCAATTTATATGTTTGCTTAGTGCTCGGTACTTACCGTGAAAATAATTCAATATTGATGAAAACATATTCGCCGCTATCGATCATATTCAACTCCTCGGCTGTCAGCATAATTTGACGTATCGACTGTGGATCGGCGCACATAATGACAACTGCAAAAAGATGAAAAAAAAAAACGAGATATATAAACCATTTATTATTGTATTAATTTTGTCTTCTTTTGTGTGGTGTTTCACAATTAAAAATAGAAACAGCCGCCTCTCAAGCTCGTGTCATTAAAAATGTATTAATTTATTTAAAAGTTGCAACACGTGAAATGTGTTGAGCTTCTTTTGATTGAATGAAGATCTGTAAACTTGTTTGGTTTGACGTCAGCGATTTCAATTGGAGCTTCAAATTGAAGTTGATATTTATGAACATAATATGTGGTTGACAGGTCTGGAACTAAGCTTTTGGTTTTATTTTTAGTTAATGTAAAACAGGAGCACAAAAATGGAATTGGATGAAGGAATCTTTGTTAGGGCTGAAGAAACACAAATGTTGACCGTGATTACGCCGTAAATGGTCCATTCGGTTGTTCCAGTTATGGATCACTCTTTCCAGCATTGGTACGGGTATCTTGCTTTTTAGTCTTGAATCGTAGCTGGCTTATTGACGAAGGCTTTTAACTTCATCTAACCCTACACGAAACAGTCCAGAGTCACACCTCTGCCATGATTTAGGACCGGAACGCGAAATAAGCAGCTCACCGAAATGATTTCAATACTCTCAGTAAAACCAATGTTTGGCGCGCTGTGTGTGCCGTGGCACCGTCTTGCTGAAACCAAGTGCCGCAGACATCAAGGGTTTCAATATCAGCCCACAAAAAGTCATTAATCATGTTGTCGCTCCATATTGACAGTTATGTCTTTCAGGCCTCATTTTTAAGGACATATAGATTATTGATTTCACACTTAACAGTGCATTTTTGTGGATGTAACGGTAGATAGAACAGTTGAAGCTGTTGCAGAGTACATTGGATTCCATGATGATTGATCAAACAATCCTTAACAAAAATAAGATCACACAATTTCTGAAACAAGAATTCCCCAACGATTATGGCAGCTCTGGCATGGAGTAAGAGCTGTTAATTTTAGTACAAGTGGGCAAAGATCGCTGATGAATTTGTAGAGATACCAATGAAACAGCTGTGTTATCAAATAGCATCTTCTGTGGTGTGTTGTGTACCTCCTTACGAAGTTATGTGCTAGCATAACACGACCTCAATATTGATGGTTTGAATCAAAAATATTCAAAAAAAAAACAATTCTTAATGAATAATTTTACAGACAGATTCTTTTAGGAACGCCATGTATTTACAAAGTCAACCGCTTTTACCATTTGCCGTATCAGCAAGTGGGTTGTGAAGTGGGATGGGGCGAGCGTGTAAAGAAGCGTTATCAGTGACTTGGCAGTTACTTAACAATCACATAACATTGACTAAACAGTGAAATGACAGTAATTTAACAGTGACTTAAAAGTGACTTAACAGCGACTAATCAGTGACTTGACAGTGACTAAAAAGTGACCCTACCGGCCGTCTCATACCCACTTTTTTTTCTCAACTAATCTTAAAAACATACCAGGCACAGTCAAAGTTTGTGTGACCCTCGAGCATTCTCAAATTAATGAAACAAATTCATTTCCTTTGCTTTTTGTAGAACAACTTGTGTTTTTTCTTGTCTCTATCTTAACATAAGCGTGTAACTGACCTTCTTGCCAACGCAATGTATAGACAAAAACCTTGTAAATTTCATTTGCCCCACTCATGCACTTGCACTTTTCAATGCACTTAAGCATTATACCCTGAACTTTATAACCCAAATAAATTAAAAAGCGAAAACGAATAAATCAATTAGATATGGAAAGCATGCAACGATGAGAAAATAGATTTCTATTAAAAGAACAATTTAGGTGAAGTAATCAATGGAGATATCATGGCATATCATGTATACGCACGGCGTGGCCAGTCTAATTAAAGTCCATTTAATTTCATTTATTGTCAATTAACACATAACAAATGATAAACCGTTTGGATTATTTTATGCTAACATTCACAGTTGTGTGTTAATTGCCTTTTAATGCAGAAAATGGAATTTCATGCTTTAAGATAAATTATTCAATAATTATATTCCATGTCTGCACAAATATTTAATATTTTATTGTTTTTATGGGAGATTGTTGCATTTTAATGATGCAATTAAAACATAAACATGGCTCTATGTGCTGGGCATGCAAATTGAGCTTTTGTCTGTCAGTACACAAATTTTTATATCACATTACTTGGGGCCCGTGTTGAACATTAGGATGCCGACAAAAGAAGTTGTTGTTGGCTTAAAGCTAACAATAGATTCAGAGTTCAAGGGAAGTTTTTGTGTGGGGGTGCTCTCTAAATAATTATGCAAATTTTTGTCTAACATTATTAATGTGTGCACAATTGTTATTAATAAGGAACTGTATTTGGCCATGGTGTTTATTAAGACATTATCAATAACTTTAAAAGAAACAATAATTTACAATAATTTTATTCTATTTTTTTTTTTGGTGGGCTGCGTCGTAGATGGATGGGACCCATCTTTGACTATGTAGAGGAAAACTTGACAGTATTACACCAAGCCAGAAAATTGTATTCGACATGTCTAGAGGCAGCCCCTACAGAGGTTCGTAAACAGAAGATGCATCCTGGGCTCGGTGTGATTTGAAGATGGTCGAAAGTTTGACTTCCTTTGTCGATGTTAACGGCAACACAGACAAGGCACTTTCGGACCTATCTTGTTTTCTATTTATGTAAAAGACCTACCAAGCGTTATTTCAAAGTGTGATGTGCGGATTACGTTCAGTTGTATGTTAACAGTCCTTTGTGTAAAATAGATGAGTGTGTTCATGTCTGTAAGAGCGAACTATGTAGAATAAGTGATTGAGCTGAAAGAAACGTTCTAGGATTAAGCCCATCCAAGTTTAATGGTTTCTTTTTAAATAAAATTGAAAAATCTTCAAATAAATAATAATAAAAATAACAATTTTGTTATGATATAAGCGTAGTACTCAAAACGACATGAAAATCATTTCGTCACAGTGCTTTACATAGAAAGAAACCCTTTCTAACAGCACATGAGCATTAAAGCAAAGCGAAGGTGTTTCCAATTATTTGAAATACTGAACCAAGAAACAGTTGATAGAATCAGGGCTGCAAACCGGTTTGGAGCTGAACCGCTCCGGAGTCGGAGACTCCGGAATTTTTGGGAAGTCCGAACCGAACCTGAACCGGAGCAAAAAAAAGTTTCAAAAACATGTTCCTTTACAATTTCTCTAGGTTGCCATTTTCCAATATTTTAAAGCCTTGAAATAAAAACAGCTTACAAAGAAACATTTTGCTTTATTGTATAATATTTAAATGGAACTAATAAATAACATCTTTGAAAATACTTTATTACTCCCATCGACTGTTGTCTTCGTAATCGTCGTTGTAATTAGTGCTTCTAAATAAGTCCTATACTTTTAGCACAAAGAAAAAATATCACATAAATAAATAAATGAGGACAGAAAGAAGAAGGTGCACACGCATACACACAGTCTTCTGTCAATTTGGAGATGTCAGCTTTTTCACTCGTGCTGCCTTTGGAATTTATGAACAGTTATAACTATGGCCTCTGTCAACTTGCAGAAAATATGTAAAGACTGTTTATAATAGAACCGGGAGGTTCTTAAAACATCTGTACAGTTGACCATCCTCCTTTGTGTCGTGTGTGTGTCTGGTTTTAAAAGTCTTATTAAATAGACCGAACGCTTGAGCAGTCGACACCGCTTCTGTCAGAAATTAGTCAGCTGTTCTGTCACTTACGTTCTCTAAGTGCACTTGGGAATACGCATAATATTCTCATTGCGGACTAATGTTTATCATCTCTCAAGATTGAGAGGCAGTGTACATTTTATCACTAATACTCATTCTTCCATGATTTATTGACCTGGAGTCTGCTAAAAAGTCCGATGATCCAAGTTTGAATATGATGTTATCAAGCCTCTGAACTTCTATATATAAATAAAACGTTTAAGGTCCAATATCTCATTCTTCTACATATGTAAAACATGTATAGGTAATAAACTAAATTAGATCTGATACATAGCAGCTATCTGGAATAAGAAAATTGGCCCAAAATTTGTTTCAACTTAAGTACATGTTTGCTGAATAAGCGAAGAACAAAATTATTCCTGAACCCCGGTTCGAACCCGAACCTAGGTTCAGCGACCTTCTGAACCCGCTCCGTGAGCCCGAACCCAAAAAGTTTCGCGGGTTCAAACCCCGGAGTGAACCCCTCCCGATTTTTAGGAGGTTTGCAGCCCTGGATAGAATATATCCGAAAAATTCCCTAATGTTGCCTATTTAAGCCAATCTTTTATTAAAGTATGGGAAAATCATTTGCCTGTTGGAGCTTAATACGAGTGCAATGTTTATTGTTTTAGCAGACTGTGTATAAATACAAACAACTATGACTGCGTCGCATTTTATACTTTGCCTCAAAATTTTTTACCTCATTGAGAACATTCGTTAAAAAATTTTTTGCAAAATTTGTGGAAACGGAATTTGCTAAGTTTTTTTTTAAATATTGCTCTTTTCTGCGGTCAAACGACGCAGTTCGCTCTTGTGGGTGTGAGTTTTTGAAAAGCTCTTCGTCACCAAAGAACTCAGTCTGCGCCACACTTCAAACATTTTTTGAAGTATATAAAGCTTATGAGCTAAAAATAAAATGTTAAAACTTTGATTTAAAGATAAACAGGCCTGTTCCCGTTTTCGATTTCGATCAAATCATGCGGAATCGGAAATGTTTAATATTCTCGCTCTATATATTATAGAGATGACCAAATATGTTATACGATTTTTAAGTTAAAAGTCCCAATTTCCTTCATTCAATCCCCTTCGATCTTTAATAGTTTTTTTGAAATCACAACTCTTACCGACTCCGATTAATCGGATTCGGTTATGGGAACAGGCCTGAAAGATTTAAAAAGAAACCATGGATGACTTTATTGCATGTTAGTTCTTGATAGTTCGCGGTTCAGCAAAAGAATTTTTTGAGCTAAGGGCAATTACCTTATATTCTTGGAGTAAGTCGTTTAAATATTTATTTTTCATTATTTATTTGACACTTGGCAATTTGAAAAATTTTTTAAAACAGAAACCATAGACGAAACCCGAAATTTTTTAATAATTCGCGGTCTATCGAAAGACTTCTTTTTTTTTTATTATTTTCTGATAGAAGGAACTTTTACCGATAAACATAAATAAACCCGAAACGAAACAAAAAAAAATTTCTGACATTCATCACCCCCCATTGCAAAAACGAATTTGCGCCACTGGGTCACACACAACTCCCCTAGAAGGTCCAAAGTTACAACTTCTTCCTCAGTTTTGTCCCGCCGCTTCCCCTTAAGATCTGTCAAATTGCATAAGTCACAAGTCGCCAGGCTCTGATGAGCTGTCCGCTGAATTGTTCAAGGCTGGAGGCGAAGAATTGGTAAGGTGCATGTACCAACTTCTGTGAATTTCTGAAACTTTAATATGAGCGTAAGGATTTCATTGTAGGTCTACCGGGTGACTCAGAATCGACTGTCAAAGTGAAAAGTTTAAAATTTTGCAAATGTCGCATGCGATAAAAAAAACATATACGGGCCTGTTCCGAGTTTCGACTCGATTTTCGTGTAAACTTTAGTATTTTGCAGTCAAATTTGAAAACGTTGTATAGAAGACGACAAATATATCTGCGGCTACTAGATCAGGAATAACAAAACTCGGAATTGTGGCAGCAGCTGAAACCGATTGCTTAATCCCAAATCAATTCAAATCGATAGAAAATTGCGACGGGATCTAGTAGCCTCAAATTAACATGACACTTACGTTTAAATTTATATAAATTGCATTCGAAATTCACATGTCTACACGAAAATCGAGTCGGAATTCAGAACAGGCCCTATTAACTTTTTTAAACGATTTATTAAAAATTATATTGTTAAACCAATTAAAATCAAAATAAATATTTTTAGTAATAAATAATTTTTTTTGAAAATAAATATTTTTACTAATTCAAAGTTCGCTATTTATTAAATTTGGTAAATTTTAAGTAGTTTAACAATTATAATTTAAATAAATTGCTTTAAAAAAAAAGTTAAAATGATTTTCCTATTTCTTGCAACCTTTTCTGTTTATCCAATTTGCAGTTCGGCGGCCAATCCTGGGTCACCCAGTTGACCTACAATAATGAACTTAAGCTTATTTGAAAGCTACTAAAATTCTTTATCACATTTCCTTTGGAAATTTTCAAATATCTCTTCCATTCAAAAGTTACGATTTATGCTACGCAAAACCGGCACGCGCTTGATTTCACCTAAATACGTAGAATATTCATGCATTTCAATATGTTCAAGTCGCTCAAGCTCGCAAGGCGCAGCTATGCGCAAGACCACATAAATATATTTTTATTTAGAAATATGTATTTTAAAAAAATGTTTACTCTAGAAGCGTGAATGAGCGTGAATGTACTTTTCGCAGTCCATCAAAGTAGGAAAATAAGGTACAAAAGTAGTACTTCAGTAAAACGACAATAACTCAAATATTTAAAATTTTAAAAAAAATTTCCTTTTTCAGTTTTCTATAGAATTGATGCATCTTTAAAAAGCAAAAAACCAAATTGCAATCGGAATTTCCGTTTGGATTTTATACGTTCCGAAACGTAACATTTGAAACCAAAAAAATACAAAAATTTATCAGTTTGAAAAATTGTTCAACTTTGAACCACTGTAAAATCCAAAATAATTGACCAAATTCAGTAAACTAAACATTTTCGGGCTATCTGGGTTTCCTTTTATTTATTTAAATTAAAGCGGCCAAAAAAATCGTCTATCAATTTTTGATTTTTGCAACGCTAAATTCGCCAAACCGGCCACTGTGCGACGATTGGAATCTAATTGTTCTCTGTCCTGCCTCGGCAGTTTGCGCCAACTACCGCGGGATCAGTCTCCTCCCCATCGCATATAAGGTTCTGTCCCGCAATATTTGTGAACGTCTAAAGCCGTTTATTGATACACTGATTGGACCTTATCAGTGTGGCTTTAGACCTGGTTAAACCATCACAGACCAAATTTTTACATTACGAAAAATCCTGGAATAGACCTATAAAAGAGGCATCAAATCACACCACCTTTTTGTTGATTATAAATCAGCCTTCGACACACCGATAAGGTCAAGGTTTTTCGAAGCCCTGTCTACTTTAGGTATTCCAGCAAAGTACGTTCACCTTTGCATGATGACGTTGAGAAGTACGCAAAGCTCCGTCAAAATAGGAACGAACCTCTCTGAGCCTTTTGATACCAAAAGAGGTTTTAGGCAGAGTGACACCTTATCGTGTGACTTTTTTAATCTACTGATGGAAGATATACTGCGCAAGTGCCGACATGTCAACAGAACCGGCGGATTTATTCATAAAAATCTAATGCTACTTGCATATGCCGATGATATTGACATTATCGGCAAACCACACGGGCAGTAAGCAAGGCGTTTTCAGAGATTGAGAAGGAGTCTAAATTAATGGGTTTAGCGGTAAATGAAGACAAGACGAAGTAACTAGTATCCGGGGACAGAAAGTCTTTGCGACTTAGACAATCTGTTACAATGGAGGAGTACAACTTTAATGTTGTGGAGGATTTCGTCTACCTCGGAACGATGATAACCAGCAAGAACAACATCAGTCTGGAAATCCGACGAAGAATCACTCTTGCGAACCGATGCTTCTATGGGCTAAGTAGGGAGTTCAAGAGCAAAGACCTCAAGCGAAGAACAAAAATAGCCCTTTACAAGTCGCTTATCATCCCAGTCCTGCAATATGGCGCAGAAGCATGGACAATGACAGCAGCGGATGAAGCGGCGATTGGCGTGTTTGAACGAAAAATTCTTCGGAGGATTTATGGACCTTTAAAAGTCGGCGATGATTTTCGCATTCGAAGAAACGACGAACTGTATGAGCTCTATGGGGACACCAGCCTGGTTAAGCGCATAAAGTAGCAGCGGCTACGCTGGCTAGGACATGTCGCCAGGATGAAGGAAGAAGCTCCAGCAAAAAAGGCGTATAAATCGAAGGCGGCTGACTATGGAGGCGGCAAGAAGGGAAGACCACCACTAAGATGGGAAGACCAGGTGCGGGAAGACATTGCCGAGCTTGGTGTGACCAACTGGTGGCAGCTCGCACAGAACAGAAGCGAATGGAGAGCGTTAATCGCAGAGGCCCAGACCTTCAAACGGTTGTGACGGCCAATAAAGAAGAAGAACTTTCTCTGTCCATAAGCATATACATAATTAATTGAATTCGCCTTAGTAAAGTTGTAAACTTCTTGAAACTACAGATAAATACAGTTCAATTTTACATATTCATTCGGCATTTTTTGCTTTCGCGCAATACTTTAAATTTTGCGCCAATTGAAAGCAAATCAAAAGCAAACCACTATTGTTGATCTTAGGCAGATCAAGTTTATTTAAAATTTTTGCCACGCCCCCTCCAGCCCTTTAAATTTGGGAAACGTTATATCTCCCACAACCAACACCGCTTATAATTGAACAAAGAGTGAGAGAGAGAAATATAGAGATGATCATAGCGACAGCGCTGCATTCAACCCCTAGTCCGAGTACAAAGTATGTTATAGTCGGGGGTTATAAATATTTTAGTTTCTCTGCACCAAATGATTTCCTAATAACGTAATATTTTATTTAAAGCTTAATTCTTGTTTATCCACGAATAAACATGTAGATAATTGTGACCAAATCGATTAATTATTACAATTCGGTTGACTGCTTTACCTTTGGGGCCGTACACAATTTAAAATGAAAATTAAAACAACAAAAAACCTAATTATATTTCTACAAATGTTACCATAATTTATGCATAAATGTTAACTCTGCCAATTGACAAATTGAATGTCAGTTCAGTTTTACATAAATATTGCAATGAGCCACCATTAAAAAGGACAAATTTATTGTGGCTTATTTGCATAAAACCAAAAATAAAACAAATTCAGAAATATAATTAATCGTCGCTTCGCAATTACGGGAATAAAACTTGCTTAAGCTCAGAACAATCAACTGCAATTTGATCGTCCGTAAAACGAAAATGTAATTCAATTTGCGACGTCATCTTTTGCAAATTTCCTTCCTTAGTATCTAATTACTTAAGAGAGACTCTGTATAGACAAGTCGATGTCAAGTTCAAAATCTTTTAGAATTGAGTTGATTTAATTAGGGAATTGTACAATATAAAACACAAACAAACAAACAGACGACTGAGTCATGTCTGCGAGTATTTTGGTTTAGCATATGCATAAGTAATTAAAAGTTGGGCAAACAATTACAAACTGTATGTTTTATTCAATGGAAAGGCGACTTTTATTTTGTCTGGGTCAGGTGAGCTTTTGGGTTAATGACTTTTCAATTTATTTAAAACAAAAAACAAATATGGCAATTTATATCATAAATCAGGGCATACAAATGGTTTGAGTTCAGGAAGATATTAAATCACCCATAAAATACACATCAATGCATTCAGTTCATAAGATAAAATTACAACGCGAAATCAAAAAAATTGAGTGATTAATTTGCTTTGATACAAAAAAACCAGGATTTTTGGAAACGAGGCCCACAGCCTCAAATGTGCTGTTAAGCGAAATACACAAAACATTTCATACATACATAGATTTTTGTCAAAATTAATTAATTTTTCAATTTGGTTTCGAATTTAATGTACTCAAATAATTTATATAACTTACTTCTTGTCTGCATTGCCACATTTTTCAGCATGCGCGTTATATCCGCCTTGGTCCAAGTGGTCGTATCGAATCCCAATTGATACACCGATTGCTTCTCAATGGTGTCATGTATGGCGGCCAGGCAAAGGAAGCAAACCGAATTGCCCTTCACCTTGGCATTCTCATTCTGATAGATCAGAGCGGTACGCGTCCAATTGAAACTGTTCAGTATGGCTCTCACCACATTTCCCAAGTTGTTCACCTGCGCCCCCTTGAGACGCGTTAGGGTTGAGTAACTTTCCGACTTCTTATTGAACTCCTTGGCATTGCCGCCGGTGGTGAGTACGGGAATCTGCCAGACATCGGCATAGCGGGAGATCGGTGCCAGCACATACTCACAGGGCAGACCGAAAATGGCATTCACCTCCGGCCATTGGGTATAGATCTCAAAGAAACCAATCGGTCCATATTTGGAGGAACAAAACGTATCCCGGGAGATCAGTTTGATATCGAAATGAGTTCCACCCACAAATCCCATACGCTGTACATGTCGTATGCCCAGCTCCAACACCGGCAACACTTTGGGCATGATGCAATCGTTTTTGTTATCCGACTCCACGTAGGGCAGCAACGCCAGAAAGACCAATTGACGATGAGCCTGGACATGATGATGCTGGAGGCTGGGGAAATGTTGCACTAGCTCGGTGCTTTGAGATTTGTGTGAGTTTTTGGTCTCGGGTGCCTTAAAGCTGTGCTCATCCGAGCCAGAGGCCACGCCTCCAATGGCCTCGTTGTCATAGAACCAGGCCACGACACAACCAGGTTGAGTGGGTAACAGGAGCAGCCATAAGATAAGAATAGGCCGGAGTCGTTCTGCTTTTAGTCCTTGGGGCATACTGGATCCTTGACCAGGATCGCAGATTAACTGCCCGGGGCCGCGAGATGAAGTTGTTGTTTGTTTAATTATGGCTTTTGTTGTTCAGTTTTTAAACTTTGTCATTGATTTGTTTTGTTTTAATATCACAGTTAAGCTTTTTCATTCATTTTTTTTTATATAATTTGTGTATTTGTTCTGAACTTAAACCTGCAAACACCAAATTGAGTTTTGGATATTAAATTACATTTTGTATTTATTAACAATTGATGACTTTTTATTGTTCAATTGAATAATGGGGTTTTCGGAATGCGAAACGAGTTTATCATTAATTTTGTAAAACAAAAGGCACTTTTTTTTGGAATTAATTTCCTTTGACCTGGTAAAGTTTATTAAAATAAGTGTTTAAATTGAGCAATTTTAATTGATTGAATCAGTTACAGTTTACGAGACAACACATTTCGATCACTTTCAGGGCTTCATTTTTCGATATTTTTTTTTCGATTTAAATTGGTAAGAACAAATTTTAGTGTTTAATTAATTTTCTGAACTTATAAATATAATTGTTTGCTTTGCTCAAAAAGCTCAAGTTTGCCAAAAACGGCTCCAGTGCTCCAAAGAAAAAATCTGGATCCATTTTGAAGCTTTTGCTTCATCTGTTATTATTCTGCATCTTTTCATTGCACTTGCGAATTGAATTGTGTGTTCCCCCTGGAATTTTAATTATTTTTCAGTTAATATTGTTCGGCACCTTAAACTAACATAAGCGAAGGACGTGTTTGTTTTTACCGATCTTAAGTTGCTGCTTAAATTCAGCGTTATTTCATTCTTCAATATATTGAATATGTAGTCGATTCTCTTATAAACTTTATATACGAAGAATAATTTAATCGATTGTCTCTTAACCAAATCTTCAGGGATTCTTTGCTAACTTGATTAAATAACTTTAAGTACTAATCAGATTTTTATATCAATCTATACAATGAATTTGTAGAAAAAAAAGTGCTATCTCCGCGACGCGTGCACCAAATTGAATATCTTGCAAATTTTTACTTTTCTATAAATAGGTTAGGTATTGTCAAAACTGGAGAGTGGTCTTGTTAAATTTTGAAAAATTTTGCTACGGTTTTTGGACCAAAGGAATAAGAGTAAAATCTCCAGAATTTTATAACGGATAACTACTTTAAATCCTATTAATATCCAATCAACAGTTCATGGTAAAACGTGATGTTAGACCAGATATATCAAGATTTACGTAATTGCATTTCTGCAAATAACTCGTCAACCAATAAACTTATTGACTTGAAATTTGGCATCCATACCCTCCTACATAATAGCTACCATCCCTGATTCAAAATATTCAAAAATCTGTTGGGGCAGTTTTCCCAGGATTATCCGACTATGCCCTTTGGGCGAAACATGTGTGTTTGAGCGCCTATTTCATTTAATTTTTTGCCATTCTGTATTACGGTACATTTTATAATAGATTTTGTGTTAAAAATTATTTTAAAAACATAAACTTTTTAAAAAATATACTTTCAGAAAAAATAACAATTTGTGTAATTTTAAGTTAAATGTCGTCTGATCAAATGGTAGCAAGATGTGGCTTTGAGCAGCCTTGAAAGTAGCCACGACATTACACATTGCAATAAAAATAGTCGTCTACGCACAGCAAGGTCCCGTTCAGATCAACGGAACAATGATGCAACAACAACTGCAAATGAACGTCGTGAAATACAAAATCTACAAGGCGTTGCGTTCACGTACAATAGTGTCACCGAATACGCTAGAGGGAAATATATGTGGTGTAACTGTCCCAAGAATTGCGAAGTTTTCAAAATTGCTTAAAGAGATTAACATGAAGATTATACAGGTAGGGTTGCCGAATATTTCAAAAATACCAATATCGATATTTTTGGCAATATTGTAAAGAATAATTTCGATATAAATAATTTGGTATGAAAAACATCGATATTATCGATATTTTCGATATTTTTGAATAATAACACAGTGCTACAAATTTCCAAAAATTGTAATAACCTGGGTATTGGCATAGCGTACGCTGTAGAGCAGGTCGCGTACAACATTTCCTCATACTTGGTTTTCCTCGGGGACCCCCAAAATCTGAAGTTATGGCCCAAAAACCGCTTTTTGCTATTTTACCGCAATTAAATAGATATAACTCGCGAATGGACAGTCTGATTGTTCATATTCTTATCGATTCCGTTATCGACCGTTAATATTTGCGAAGAAATTTTGAAACATGGAAGTTTATATATATTTGCATTTTAAATACTTAAAAGTATTATTTGAATCTGGCGCCAAACAAAACTGAGTTTACTCTTAGGGGCAATTATGTGAAAGCAAAACTAAATATGTTAGCACACTAAAAAAAAATACTAGATTGTCGATGTGTACTCAGAAAATCGCGCATAACTTCGTCAAACGGTATCCAAATTCATTGGGACAACAACCGTTCGACGGAGAATTAAATGGGCTTTTATTACAAACTTTAAGAAAAAATAGCTTAGAATAAAATAGTTAAACCAGTGATGGCCAAAGTACAAATTTCTCAAAAAAAGTTGAAAATGCCAGATCTGTAAGTCGCATTTCTCAGCCATCGCGTTAAATTAGTCTAACTATTGATTATAATGTATTAGATTTCTCTCGTCACTATCGGAATCGATAAGGATATGAACAATCAGACTGTCCATTCGCGAGTTATATCTATTTAATTGCGGTAAAATAGCAAAAAGCGGTTTTTGGGCCATAACTTCAGATTTTGGGGGTCCCCGAGGAAAACCAAGTATGAGGAAGTGCTATACGCGACCAGCTCTACAGCGTACGCTATGCCAATACCCAGGTTATTTCGCACTGTAGCACTGTGTAATCGGGACTATGAACAGTTCTTTTGAGGTAATTGAGGCGTCATTTGACGCGTTATAAGAACTATAATCTGACTGCACTTAAAAAATATTACTAAGTTTCCATAATTACATTAAAAGGCTGCCAAATTCTTTATCGCATCCACTACTAATGTCTGCTTCGATTGATTTTTCGTGTTAAAAAATTCGAAGATTTTAAACATAATTATAATTGATTTACATTAAAGTTTTCTTACAAATGAGCATTACGATATAAATATCCACTATATGAAAATGCATAAATAGCAGCCAATTTGACACACAAAGGACCCAAATTCCTAGAATTCAAAATCATTTGTACTTAGATTAACCGTTTATGAGCTGCATTTCAGCCAAGCATGTCCATTAGGGCGGGTCAATTTTGTATGGAGCTAAAAAAACGTGGTAAGCGTATAGCAGATTCGGAATCTGCGATGAATTCTAAGAAAATTTCACGAAGAAACCACATGTCTAAAATGAATTCCTAGCCCCCGCTGCGAAGCATGAAAATATACCAATGTATCAAAATATACCGAACCCTACATTTTCGTGCTTCGCAGCGGGGGCTAGGAGTGTGTTTTAGACATGAGGTTTCTTCGTGAAATTTTCTTAGAATTCATTGCAGATTCCGAATCTGCTATACGCTTATCGCATCAAAAAATTGACCCGCCCTATTTCCAACCAAGCTTTGCTTTTAAGTGCGCTAAAAATATTATCCCAAAAGGATTTTTCAAAATTCGAAATACTTTAGATTAAATATCTTTTTTGTCGACCAATGGCTTCGATAAAACAAGCAATTTTCAAATTACTATAATCTTAAAACTTATTTATCTCGAAACCACGTTTTTCGGACTGGTGCCCACGTTTTCTCAAGTTCTTCTGAACTGATTTTGATGATGTTGGGCTTTGTGGACGCAGAATTAACGTGGCTATCGTCCCTAACACAATCTTTAAGAAAAAAGTTTTCACTATTTTTTTTGTACACTGGACTGCAAAAAAAATAATGATGAAAAATTGATTTTTTCGTTTTTAAAATGCCGCCATTTATTCAAATTCAATTTCATTTTCACAGTTCTGCTTCGGACAATAAAGGCATTTGTACTAACAAACTTCCCATATTCCGTTTTGCTAATGAATACAATTCAAAAAACAGAAGAGGGTCTTAAATGTCCAGAACACAAGAAACAGTCATTCGCAACAGAGCGACCGATCGCTGTAACAAAAATATCATTGAAAAATATCACCAAAAAATATTCGATTTCCGATATATCGCCTCAAAAAAATATGCGATAATGATATTCGTCATTTTGGTCAAAAACATCGATATTTCGATATATCGATAATACTCTCAACAACCCTATATATAGGTGTTCGTCAAACGCTTTAAAATAAATTAGAAATTCTTATATGAGTTTATGAGACGTGTTGATAAAACGGACTAAAAAATCGCAAAATTTGCAAAATTTTTAAATGTCTTTAGATTTTTATGATTCCTAAAGGCGGTATAGCAACTCTCGCTGGGTATTTGTTAGTTAAACAAAAAATTTAAAAAAGCGAACACTAAAATTTATACACCCCAAAGAGGTCCACAACCATTGCATTATTAGTCACTGCTATAACCAGCTGAGCTTCCGTGTCAGCCTGCTGTCAGTTGATAAGTGCTTATCTATTTGGTTTGTTGTTAATAGAAATAAAAAATTAAGGAAAACGAAATGGTACGAAATTATTTATTATTTGCTATTTTAATTATTTGTATTTAATGAAAATTTATTAAGGCATCAACGCATAATTGCCAATTCAGACAATGTAAATGTTTATGTATAAAATTAAAAAACAAATACAAACAGTAAAAGCCACAGCTGGCCATTGAGTTAAGAACTCGAGTAACAATTTTGTTTATTGCATATTTTGTGCGTGTGTTTGTGGTTATTTATAAAATGCAAATTGTGGCATAACAAGCCACATTTCCATAATACAGAAAAAGAAACACAATCAAACTTTAAATATTTTATTTCTAATTGAACGGAAAATATATTCATTTGTTTTCTGTCGTTTTAGAAATGCTATGAAATCGAATTCTAGAGAACTCAAGTAGAAACTCCAAACCGACTAATTGGAAGACATCAATTCAAAACACTTCTTTTTTATCTTTTTCGGTTGAAGCTGTACAAAAAACATACAAAAGGGCTAAAAATAAATCCGCATGTGGCTTACAAAAATTCTCTTGACCTTCAATGGAGTGAAGCTGCTTGTTATGGCTGATATTTTGTTTTGTATTGTATCTACTTATACGTACTTAACCAATTTCGTTACAAATTTAACGGCAATTAGAAAAGTCAGTAAATAGCTGAATGAGTCAACAAATAATAAATAGAACTCTCCGTCATCATCATTTTTATAATACCAGGCTACCCGTTCATTAAACTCTATACAGACTATGGAATTCTAATTAAATTCACCAGAGACAGAGAAATGACCACAAGGCAAATCAGTAAGGTGACCACAAAAGACGTGCCATCAAGACTTATATAAAAACAAAAAGGTCCATTGTGAGCATATTTTTTGAAGAGCATAAAAAACGCAAACAAAAGAAATAATTTTATTAGTAAAGTTATTGCAAAAGCAGATTTTATGATAAAATTTGATTTTTAGTTATAAAAATTTAACTTGGAATAGGCAAAGAGTGAATATTTATTTATTAGGAATTATACATGTAGATGTCTCCAATTATGTGGTCGAAACTTAATGAACGCAGGAAAATAATGATATTTTCATTACCAACAAAAGTTGAGGATACTGAAATGCATTTTCTGGCAGTGATACATTACAAATTTTAACTTATGAATTCTTTCCAACAAATTTCGATAAACCATAACTCACTGAGGATTTTTAAATTGTCATTTTAATAATACCTGTCACCTTAATAACTCCATCGACTATTGTTTTTAGTAAATTTCATAGTGATTAGTGCTTCCAAATAAGTCCTGTACTTTTAGCAGTAAAAAGAAATCTCAAATAAACAAATAAATTTCGTTTTGTGTCCAATATTAGCACAGCTGTAATGTTGCTTCAGTTGGAGGATGGGATCCGCACGGACCTTCTCTAAATATTTTCAATACTATAGACTAGGGATGCCAACGGCCCATGCGCATATCGCACATTCGTTGGGCGCATAGCAACTTTGTATTTTTTTAGAGCGGAGCTCTTTTACTATCGTTCGACTAGGAGACTTAATTAGGGTTCCCCAAGCAGAGAGCGCGAAAACGTGACTGTGTCTCTCTCTAACACACAATGAATTGGCAAGTAAGTTCGTACCCCCGGGGCTATGGTTGGGGAACTCTGGACTAAATCTAGTAATATATTGTCTTTGCGACAGATATCCTTGGCTACGCTTATGTCTTTGCATGTTGTTATTGTAAGCTCAGTCGCTTTTACCATTTGCCGTTGCAGCAGGTGGGTTGTGGAGTGGTTAATGTGACAGCGGGGAAGCGGGGAACAGTGGGTTAACTGGGGTCAACAGTGGGTTAACTGCTGTCAACAGTGGGTTAACATTGGGTTAATTGTGGGCTAACATTGGGTTATCAGTGAGTTCTTAATGATTTAACAGTGGGTTCACAAGGGGGTAAAAAGCGGGTTAACAACAACTTCAAAATAGGTTAACAGTCGATTAACAGTTGCTTAGCAGTATGTTAACCTTAGGTTAACAGTCTATTAACAGTGGGCTAGCAGTGGGTTAACATTAGGTAAACAGTTCTTTAAATATCGAAATCGAGAAATATAAAAAAAATGAAAAAGAAAACGCGGAATTGGACCCCAGAAGCTGACAAATTATTTTTTATTTATCCAATTAAATTATCAGAATTGTTCTCAATTCCACTTCCACAAAAGCTTTTCGAAAGTGGAATTGATTCGTGTTCTGGTAAACGTAAAACGAAAGAATTTTGCGGAGTCAAAAGTTTTGTCCTCTTGGCCAGTGAAATTAAAAGTAAATTGCAAATTTGGCATTGAACAATATAAGATACATCCAAAATGAAAATAAATCACAATTCATTGGTCAATTTGAGATGTTTTGGTATCCTAAAATATTACAAACGGGCTTTATCTTTTTTGTAAACAATAAATTTTACGAACACTTTTGATATCTTTCAGGCTAGCAAAAGCGAAAAGTAAAACGTGAAAAATGCGTGTTCTCAATTCCACATTCGAAAGTTCCGACTAGTTCGATTAACATTTTGGCTATCGATAGTCGCCTATCGTTGGTTTAAGGGTTACCAACAGGCAGAAAAAATGATTAAATGGTAAAAAACCTGAGTTTTTTCTCCTGCGACTAATAATTTAGAGCGCTGGCAACTCAGGAGATGCAATTTGTCCGACGATCACCTGTTGGGGGAAAATCAAATTTGTTAACTGCGGAATGTAAGTTAAATTTAAATTAATAGATATTTCGATATGATTATTGACATTTCTACACAGGGAAAAGCATCGGAGCTTGGAACAAAATTCCATAATTGTCACTTTTATGGCCAACAATGTAGACCTGGATTTCTCAAGGGAGACCGCGTCAATGCCGAAGCCAGATGGGACTCGTTGACCTCCCAGTTAAATGCGGTTAGCCCCCTCCTTTTAGGGACATTGCCGGGTGGAAGAAGGTTACTGTTCAATACAAAATACAACTTTTGAAGCTCAGGATTTATTATTTAATTCTTTATATACTAGTCTTGGACAGATTGGAAGGTTAACACTAAAAAGAAGTTGGCTTCCAATAAGCGGGGATGGACCCTACTCCCAACACTTTATAACTCCAGAGGAGCGAAAATAGCCACCTTGGCTGGCCTTGATAAGGCAGTGGACGACATTAAAAATGTTAAGACATTTGGGCGGAGGCGAAATCAGAAGTGGCCAAATCGAGCATGTGATGGATAATTACTCCGGGTTTTGTTCGGAGCAAAACGAAAAAATTCCTAATCATCTTGACGACATCCAAAATATTAATTGCTTGTGGAATATGATGGTGGTTTTCTTGAAATCGCGTGTCAATTTTGTTTAATATTGATTCAAATGTATTTTTATCCAGAACGAACTTATCTGGGCCTCTGCAATTTTGCGCTGTCTAATGCGCTGAATGCATCCAATTATCATAGCTCCTGTCATGTTTTTTTGTATTTAATATTCGTGTAATATAACTACAATGAATCTTGTTTATATTTATTCAACAGGCTGTTTTTCCTAATTATTTATCGATAGTCGACCCTGGAACCACTAGTTCACAAAAGTAATTCCGCAGCAATTTCATCTGGAATTCGGAACACGAAAACGAAAACGTTTCGGAATCGTTGCGGAATTACTTTTGAAATTAAGTGGAATTGAGAACAAGGCTGTATATTTTGGGTGTAAGAAGAAATCAATATAAAGCTAGACAAATGGATCAACCTAAAGAGTGAGCCTAAAGAGTGAACGTACTAAAAAATTTCTTAGAGCACGAAGAGGAACGTAACAGAAAGTTTAAATGAAAGAATGGGTCATATGATAACACAAAGTCTCGGTTCCAGTACTTATCTGTTAAAAAATCAATAAATAATTATGATTTAAGATAGATATGCTTTCATAATTCCCCATTTTTCCCCATCCATAATAACGGTTTTAGCTCCACAAATACCAACAAAATACAAAACAAAATCTCGTCGACAAAGATAAATAAATAACAAGAAATTAAGTTCATTTGCATAATGAGTAAAAGCCTCATCGACAAATGCGGCAAAGCCGTGACTGTTTCACACTACAGTCTGAATGGTAATTTAGTCTAAAAATAGCCCAAAAACCAATACCAAATGACAGGTGACGTTTGACAAACGCGTGTTGACCAGCTAAATAACCTATTAATAAAGCGTGAACTTCATTAGTCAAAGCCAGGTGAAATAAATAGAGAATTTGCATAAATTTAAACATATCCAAGCTAATTGTGGGAATTACAAATTAAATTCACATAAATCACTTGGCCTAATCAGAAACAAGTAAATAACTGTCAGTAGGTCTAACGGCTCCGCAAACAAGCCAAGTCTAATGACTGTGCTTAAGTCGATCCGTTCCAATCGAGAGGAGAGGTTTTTGGTTTTGAAAGTGTCTGTTAATCCAAGGCACGTGTAAACTCTTAAGACCGCAGCTGCAAGACAGCCAAAGCACAAAAAAATGGTTGAAATCAATTTAACAAAGCATTTTGACTGTTGATTCCCTCTCCGCGGGGGGGGGAGGGTATTTTGTTTGTTGTTTGTTAGCTACTCAAGTGAATTGACCCATATTTGTTTTTGACGAATTGGTAGACCCGGACAGCTCAAATGATTGGATGTTAAAATTATACAAAAAACTTGCAAATAGTGGCAAACCATCAATCAATCAATCAAACTGTGCTTGATGGAAGTAAGTTTATCAATGTTTGAATTTTCAAATTGGGATTTGCTTCAATTTTGAAAAAATTATTTCGATGTCATCCCAAAGTCAAATTTCCGTTCGCGGGCTGGCGGATTTTCCATCCCGTTTTTAATTTCTAAAATTAAACACAGTTCTTGTGGCTTAACATGCTAAGGACATTAAAAAAGAGGACCTGATTGATAAAATTGCGATTCCGTCCCGCCCCTTTTCAAAAAACACTGGAGGAGACTTGCGCTTGAAGAGAAATGGTACTTGGGACAGACCGAGCTTGAAGTGGTGAAAACCTATAAATTCTTGGGAGTGTGGATCTATCATTATGCGCAATTCAAATACCATTTGCAGGAAAAGTTGAAGGACGCGAAAGTGGCGGTAAATTGCACCTGGAAATCTCTCCTAAGCAGAAAAGATGTACCAACGAGCACCAAATACAAACTTTTTGAAGCAGCTGTGAGGTGCTACGGCGCACAAGTCTTGGGGATTATACAGTATGATGAGGTTGAAAACCTGCTCAGATACTTGCCTGAAAAAGCTATTCCAATTGACCAGAAACACACCAAACGGAATGCTAAATTTGGAAACACGATTGTCACCCCTCCAAATAATTAACCGCGGATATGCACATTTCCTATATAAAGAAGGTTTTTCGCGTGCCCGAAAATAGACTGCGTCTTCAGTTGGGAATGGGAACTTCTATCAGCCAATCAATGCGAAAATCTTAACCTAGAAGAAAGCTCAGAGTGGGGATCATGGGCCACAGAAATTCTGAAAAAGTTGGATGCTTCATCTTTTATGATCGAACCAGATAGGAGCTTTCAAAGTCTCATCTATAGATATTTGAACTACGACCTGGGAGAACGGAATTACTTCAACGACGAGTTTTCACAATTTTTATGGCCAGAGGGGAAATGCTCAAACTCAACTTTGTCCCAAACATAGTAAGCACTAACACAGCGTGTGCCCTTTGCAATTGGAACGAGCAGGAAAACACTATCCATTTTATTGGAAGCTGCCCAATCTTGAGGGAATACAGAATTTGACATATGGGTAAAGCAAAACTATATCAGCACGAAGTTCACCAGCTACTAAATGGATCAAAATGGTTGATTGGCAACAAATATTAAAAGGGTACTTTTAAAATAAAGTAACACTGCCAACTGAGTCTAGCGCTATCTGGGGACGACCCGGGAAGCCAGGTGTATTAGGCTGAATAACGCAGAATTTGGAAGGCAGTGATCGACTGACGGTTTTTACCAGGTCGATTTATTCATCAAACTTCTTGTTTAAATATAAATTTAGAATCTAAGCTATCATCTTTGTACTGTCAATTTCATAAATTTAAATAAAGAAGCACACTACTATTTACTACTAATACTATACAAAAATTTTGTCCTGACCAATTCACTGACTGACTGACTGATCTAATCAATCTAAGCACAGCTCAAACGGTAAAAGATAGAATGTTGAAATTTCATTTAGAGCTAAATCGGGGTTTTTGAAAACTCCGCCTTCGAGGATGGACAAAATTTGCTTAATACATCAAGGCGATGTATGCAACAGATATAATCAGACATGTTCCCAATTCCACTACTTTTTGAAAAGGTCCAAGTGAGTGTCATGCTAGATACACAAGAGGGAAGCCGCAAGTCCAACAAGAACAACCAGAAAAGACTCTCTTCGTTTTTGCTGGTAGTGCCAAATTATAAATCAAATAATAATAATGAAATGCAAGTAAAATTTCACTAACACTTTTTAAACTTATTACAGAATTAGGCTGCCTTTACACTGTTCGATACATGACCCATGATATCTAGTAGGCCCGCATTTCCCCATGAAATTCTATGAATTGGACCTGCTATTCAAATTTAAAACAGAACAAAAAGCAGGACTACTAGACTATCATGTGTCCTGTGTCGAACAGTGTGAAGGCAACCTAAAGAAAAACAACTTTATCGGGTGTGCTTCAGAAATCTCTAGAGATTTTTCTACCTACAATTTGGTTTTGAACTTAAGTAGGAGGAAGGACTTTATTAGTGAAATGATAAGAATATGGTTGCCAACTAGATCAGAGGTCGGTAAAACTGTAGGCTTTAAATCTACTTGAGAATGAACAGTCAGTTTCAAATGAGTTTTGTCAATGTCAAACTTTCTGTTAAAAGCGAGATACTGTGAAACTGTTGGATTGCGTTTGCAGATATTTCAAAACTGCACACTTAAGGAAGCTATGAACGGAGGATCGAGTTGCTGTTAAAGTATTATGGCGAAGTTTTCTAGTGGCTGGTCAGACCAGGCTTGGTTTTTTAATGAATGTCAATCTGCCTACCAAACAGCTGGCGTGCATTGACAGTGGCTCTCAAACTGTGCGGTGAGTAACCAACTCATTGAAATAAATTAAAGCTGTCTGAAAACTGTAAAGCTCCATTTACACGACCTGATCGCTCAGATGAGTTTTAGTCAGACGAAAACTCATCTGATCAACTCAGTTTTGCTTTTACACATGCCTGAGAAGCTCAGATGAGCCAGTTGCAGAACCATTGGTTCATCGAAATCATCTGGTTCAAATGAACATTGTGACGTTGCTTTGTTTAAATAGAAGAAGAAGACAAGAAGAATAAAAAGCAAAATGGCGATATGCGTTCTGATGCTTCTTAAGTTGCAATTTATTTTTTGGATTTAAATAAGAATTCACTTGACATACAAAAAACATGACCGATAGCCAAAATGCGATAAGAAATGTATATCGATTGTCAGAAAATGGCAACGCCAGCACACTGCAGTTATGCAACACTATGACTCGATAAACGCCACTCAGATGAGTGCTCAGGCCAAATAGAACCGGTTCTATTTCGTCTGATCGCTCACCTGAGTAGCTTCATGTCTACTCAGACGCCATTTTACACGGTCAGACAGCAAATCAGGCGAAAACTCATCTGAGCGATCAGGTCGTGTAAATGGAGCTTAAGCGAATTGTTGAGTTTCCCTTAAATTGTTAGAGCAACGGTTTCTAGTGGCTTAAAAACTGTAACTACTGGCTAATTCATACGATTGTAGATGTTTTGCTTCACCTGAAATAGCCAAATCAGTGTAGAATCTTGATGTCACACTGTCCACGGTGAAGCAAGTGGCTGTCAAACTGTAATGGCAAAGTTTTCTAATGGCTGCCAAACGGTGAGCACTGGCTTTGTTATTTTGTGAGCCGGATTCAAAGTTCCGGATTCAAAGTTCGAAATTATGATTAGCTTCATCCGGTTAGGTATTTTCGAGCTAATATGTAAGTCTGAAGGTTAAATCTATAATTCATTGATTTTTTATTATCCTTATTTTGAATCCTTTTTATTTTTTTCAAGACTGGCTTTTAATAAAATTTCGCAGTAAATGTTGAAATATTTAATAAAAAATGAAGAATCATGTTTTCAATTGGATAATTTTACGAGAATTATCGTTTTTGAGTATTCGATTCCCTTCGATTCCCTTCGATTGCAAAAAAGGTTATGTTTCTTATCAGGAGAGAGACTGGGGTTGGATACCCCCGTCGAAGGAGCGTCCCTGTCTAAGCAAGTAGGAGTGCAAGTGGCATGAGAGTGAAAAGTAGTTCACTATTTGCCAAAGAATATCTACCCGATGGCCATTGCAAAAACATTGCGGTCGGACAGAAGCAAAATCCTCCGTTTCACTTCGAGATGGTGAGGTGACTCGCATGTTTTAACAAGGGTTCGGTAGAGTGTGGGTTAAATCGTCCCGATGGCCATTGCAATAACATTGCGGTCTGACGAAAAATTTGAAATACAAATACGAATGATTTATATTTACGTGTAAAAGTCATGGAGGCGATGGAGAAGTCCATGCTGCGTGGAGAGTGGGAGAAATGGTTGCGGTCATTTATGATCTATATTAAGACAGAGGAGATTACGTTGCTAGTCCAGAAGAAGAATCTATTGTTACTGCAAGCAGTGGCATATCTTCGACCAAGAGCACTGCAAGAATACGATGCAGAACTGGAAACTGACGTTTTTAAGGCATTGTTTTAGAGGCCTCGTCCGGTTCAACGGCGAGAATGTCACGCATCTTAAGCTTTGCCTGAGGTAACAGAGGCATGGAATGTATCATCGTAGCACAAGCGGAGAATCTGACACCGATGGGCAGGACAGGTTTCCTAACAGGCACGTGGATATGCGACAGACTGCTCGGACCACTGCCGAACGGCGAAAGCGTTCTAGTGCTGATCGACTACTTATCAACTGGGACTCTGCAAGGACCCCAGCCTCTGGAACAGGGGACAGGGACAGGCAAGAGGAATAATAAATATATCTTGGTTAGGTTTTATCTGGGTTTCCCCAATCCTTGCAACAAATGTTGAGCTATAGCAAAGATTTATAGATATTACACAGTACAACACTAAAAAAAAGCCCGGCATAAGACCAATAAATTATGATAAAAGGCACCTTTGTAAGCATCACCTCATACCCAGTTTTTCAAATCCACCCTCGGTTCGCGTTTAATGGGTACTTTTGTACTTGCAACACACAACTACAACAATTTTAACTAAGTTTTTACTGGCTTAAGATAAAATTCTCCAAAATTCAGCATATGTGGACTGGGTCATTGGGAACGACATATGAAAAATTCACTTAATTCGCGCAAACGGTTAATGTACCTCCAGAAGGAGTTAAACGTTCATCCTTCAATATCTTTAAAAGCGCACGGTAGATTTTTCTTAAAATCGTTGTGTATGATGGTATAATGGGCTATTGCATTTCCCTAAGAGATGGTACTCGACAGCCAAAAAACCGCGATATGGAGTACTCTGTTTAGACTCACCCACAAATCAATTCATATAGGTCATAAACAAGGTCTAAAAATAGACAGTTCTGCGCTTTCAGTTTTGTCAACGAAGCCTTGGTTCGCGGTTTATAGGCATTTTTGTGCCAGCAACTGCCTTAGAACAACATTGACCATTTAGGTAAAACCAGCTTTACCAAAATTATGAAATTAAATTTATAAGTAAATTGCTTCATTGCAAGCAGGAAAACAGATCATATCATTTAAATACTTTAGTTCAGCGCATCTTGGTGTACCACGGATGGCCCAACAAAGACAATTTTTTATTCAAGATTTACTTTTTCTTGGTGGAAACGACGAATTTTAATCATAAGATTAATTGCATAATTTTTGGGGAAGGCTGTGATACCTAGATGGTATATGTTGTTTAAAGGCAATTGCTGGTACAAAATTGCCTATAAAACGCGAACCAAAGCTTCCTTGGTGAAACTGAAAACACAGTTCAGTCTATTTGTACGTCGGGTACATAGTCCACAAGGAGTGCTTCGTGGGTGAATATAAAATTGGTACTCCAATTCGCGGTTTTTTGGCTGTCAAGTACCATCTCTTAGGGAAATGCAATAGCCCATTATACCATCATACACAACGATTTTAAGAAAAATCTACCGTGCGCTTTTAAAGATATTGAAGAATGAACGTTTAACTCCTTCTGGAGGTACCTTAACCGTTTGCACGAATTAAGTGAATTTTTCATATGTCGTTCCCAATGACCCTGTCCACATATGCTGAATTTTGGAGAATTTTATCTTAAGCCAGTAAAAACTTAGTTAAAATTGTTGTAGTTGTGTGTTGCAAGTACAAAAGTACCCATTAAACGCGAACCGAGGGTGGATTTGAAAAACTGGGTATGAGGTGATGCTTACAAAGGTGCTTTTTATAATAATTTATTGGTCTTATGCCGGGCTTTTAAAAAAAGTTGGATTTTGTCGAACTGTGTTATAGATGACGCATGTCAAACCAAACACGATTGATTTTGGGAGCTAATATTGATCCCAATTTTTGGTTCTCGCCGCCTTTACGAGGATATATATATTGAACCTTGGTTATACGTTCACTAAATTAGCTATACGGCTGAGAGCAAAAATTTATAAATATTATAAATGACACATGTGACGCAAAAAACTATTTTTCTTGGAAGCTGACATTGGATCTATAATCTATAAGTCATCTATACGTCCCAGAAGAGTAGCAAACGGAAAGAAGAAATAACGATGCATGGCAAGGTCAAGGTTTTCACCCTAACAATAAGGGAGGTATGTAGAGCCTGGGCCTTGGAAGTCATACCAATCGACAAGGATGTCGATTGTGTATAAATTAAATGGGAATTGACTCGTAGACTTTGAGCGAGAACTAACTAAATACCTTTCAAGAGCTACATATAATAATAATATAATATTTTAATTAAATTTGGATAAATGTATTTCAAAAGATTGCAGATTATTCCAAGCTTCACTTTCAGTAGCTAACTCGGTAAAAGAAGAATATTCTAGAATCTAGATGCTAAACTGTGAACGGTGGCTTTCAAACAGTTTTAGCATAAATTACTTCAGACTCTAAAACTAAGCTTGCAGGCTTGTGCTTAAATTGTCTTTGCGAAAACAGTTGCTTGCAGCAGGCAGTTGTTCTCAAACTGCACTTTGAGTAACCAACTGACTCTTAAACTGTACGCAGAGAATCGAGTTGCTGTCAAACTGTTGTTGCATTGATTTTCTAAAACTTGAGGAAACTATTTTGTATATCTTAACCAAAGTTAGCCCGGCTTCTTGGCAGTTCTCTTCCACAAAAATGTCTACACATTTTAGTACTTTATTACGCGTAGCCTTCCGTTGGGTCATTAGCACTGTTTTTATTTGTTTTGGTTTCTGTCTGTTAAAGTAAGCAAACTGTCAACGCATTTTTCTATGTGTATTTTGTACTGAAATATGAGCTGCATATTTTGTTAAGTGTTTATATATTTAGCTTTGAGTTGTGTGTAGCGAAAAAAAAAACAGGCAAATATGCACAAACATTTGATAATAATAAAGGTTAAATTTGCAAAGTCTCCCACACTTGCTAAGGTAGCCTCCCTCCTGCCCAATTAACCGCATAATTTGCATGCAAATAACCAACCAGTGGGCGTTTAATTACAACATGTAATTTCTTTATTTACTTTTGACTGGCCACAACCGACAACAACACCAACCACGATATGGACTAGAGTGTGACGTCAAAAGTGTTCATTTGCAAACAACCTTTTTTGTTTGAGTTTTTGCTGAGCAAACATAAATTGAAAATATTTATTTGCACATTGCTCTTTTACATGCTCCAAATACAAGAAATATGCAAAAAGTAAATAAAAAGGTGTGAATATTGAGAGTAGAATGCAGGCAGTTCTAAAATGTTCGCAGGTGGGTAATGAAGATTTATAAAACGCCTAGAGCTAAATGCAACATTCAGAAATTGGTTTCCTTTTTTAGACCCTCTTTTTATAGAATTTTCCGACTTATTTCCCCTTGGTTATCTTACACATTGATTTGCTAACTGGTAAATTATTTTCACATATTTTAATACATACAAATTTATTATAAATTTCAACTCACAACTTTTCGTATTGACCTCGTGCACCACCATAGCGCATTCAAAAAGGAAATGGAACAAAGCAACTCACTTAAAAATAAACAACATTGTCCTTTGCAACTTGTTTTCATACCTCAAAAAAAAAAAAAAAAACAAAAACATCGTTACACAGACACGTTAAAATAAATGCGCACTGCAAATTGTGTTACAACAACATTTAAAAAAAAAAACAAACTTTTATTTCAAGTTCAACTCGTCTGTCAACATCACACCTCCCTCCCCTCTAGTTGGAAAAATCGAGGAAAAGCTGCCAAACTTCTGCTCTACTCATCAATATTTTGGCCTGCCCTCAGGGCTTATGAACGCGTCGATGGTGTGTGAAATTTTTCGGCAAAGGCAATTAAACGAGCACACACAAAAATTAAATTAAAAAAACAAAAATGCAAGTGCAAACATCAGACAAAAAAAAAACGTTTATTTTTAGAGCAAACAAGTTTGGCTACTGGAGAGACTGGAATTTTTGTTTTTGGAGCACCGGCTAAAGCGCTTGGTTTGTATTTGAACAAATTGAATTTAATTGAAAAGTCATATGTATATTAAATATTTTTACACTAATTGGTAAATTATCCTCATTGATATGCAAAGAAATTAAATTGTAGTCACTGAATATTTCTTTTATATTTTAACTTAATCGAGAAAAGGTAAATCTGTTTAAATAAAGCAAATTAAAACTAAAAGATAAGAGAGTCCAGAAAAATTTATGCTCAAGGTGATTGTTTTAGTGACCTTTTTGATTAAAAATCGTAGAACTTTTTTAGCAGGCTCTAGGCCATTAAGTTATGATTTTGTCCATAACTTTTTTAAAACAAGACACGCACAACACCACAAAGGACACTGGATGACTATATAACGCTATTTCATGAATCCCAATTAGAAAATTAGAACTGCTTTGACTGCCTGAGACACTGCTCGACAGCATTTTTCCCCATTGGACCAAACCAACTCAATGCTAATTTTAATATAGTGCTTCTTATATTTTTTTTTTATTGCACTTAAATAGAGAACAGTTAATACACTTTGAGAAAGACATTTCCATAATCAATATCATTGTAAATTGGCATCTTGCTAACAGACGATTCGGTGGGAATTATGATCTTCATTTCTTGTTAAATAGACCGATACTTTCGATAGGCAAAAGGAACAATCAGTTAGATGATTGTTCTGCTCCCTCTAATATCCTGGGACAATCAATGGCAACCGTATTTTTTTTCTTTGACAGAGAGGTTGAGGTTTAGGCGGCCACCACAGCCCATCAATCAAGAATTTGGTTTATGACCCTTAATAGAGGAAAAATCAACCTATTTATCTAAATTCTAACAAGCATTATTTCGTTAAAGATGACTTTTTAATAGGTACCTATAATTTGAAAGTTGCCTTTATAGGCATTTTTTGAAAATTTTTTAAATTTGAAAATTGACTTTTTCTCAGCTTGAAAGCCTCCGAACAGTATCAACCTCAATGGCCCAATATTTGTTGAACTGTGTTATTGTCATGGTCTTATCCGAGAGTCTACAAGGAACGCATACAGCCGCAAAAAGTGGTGGTTTATATTTTATTAAGTGTGCAACAACATTTTATACATATTAGAACAAATCTATGCCTGAGCTTATTAAAACCACTCACTAGAAGTCAGAAAAATCAGTCACAGCGGTATTTTAATTTTTGCCTATTTTGACAAAAAAATTCTTGAAAACTCCACTTTATGTTCGATTTCTGCATTTGAGGGCTTGTTTAAAAGTAAATTGAATAGTTTTTACTGTCCAATCAAAAAAACATAACAATTTTGTATAATTATGAATCTACAAGCGTTTTAATTTCGATAAATTTTCAAATTTGGCAAAAAAAAAACATTTTTGTTCTCCATTTGAGCCCATAGCGTTAAAAGCACTCGACCCAGCTCTTTTTTGTCCGAAAACAAACAGTTTGTTCAAGTTTTGTCTTTCTAAATTTGTTTAGATCATTAACATTGTTTGAAAAACAAAAAAGTTATGAGAGTTTAAGTGGGGGTAACTTTTAAAAAAATCGAAAAAACGGTTTATCGATAATATCTCGATAGCGCGTCGATAGATTTTGTTTTCATGACGATTTTCGTGATCAGCGGGCCAATTTACTTTAGAAAAAGATGGTTTGGTCCAATATGGGAAAATCGACTCTCATGTTGTCGAGCAGTGTGACATGACAAAACGCCCACGGACATAAGGCCCATATAAAAATTTCAATCACTACTTTAAAATATAACTCAGAATTTTTCTGGGCCTCTTGACCGGACATAAGGCCCATGGGCGTAATATCCGTATTTCCGTAAATTTTGTCCCATTTTGCTCGTGTTTTTTTTTTAGATTTTAGGTACAATTATAGCAAGTCTTGGCGAAAAATCACAGACTTATGGCCGTTTTCTCATGTTCCTGTTTTTATTCAAATCGAAATCCACCTTGATTTGGCAACCAGGTGGTTGTGTCATGTAGATTGATTATCAATTTGGGCATTTGAGCCACGGTCACACCGGCAGGAGTGGAAACGCACTAATAGTAGGATGGCAGCACGTCTGCACTCTGCTGTTTAGTAGTGGCATATATTAAAGCGATTTAGATTTGCTTTAAATTTCGCTTTAAGCAAATTTAAACATTGATTTGATTGAGACTCGTGAACATCTGACTATGACCAAAAATGCAATCAATGGCTGGTGTCTATCCATAAATACAAATAAAACTCGAAATTGGTGTCTTTTGGAAATGAATGGAAAGTGAAAATTTATTTGAATAGTAATTGACTCCAATCGCCTCCACATATCCCGCACAAGTGTCAGGGTCGAAGATGAGCAGATGAGGTTGCGATGAGGTGCCTAAATTTTGGTCTCTCCCACAACAACAACGTCTGGCAATATCTGAGCAAAGATTACGTCTTCGTTACGAAGAGCCGTAAATCTTAGCGGATGGTATGTGCCAGTTTAAGGTCCGACTCCGTAGTTTTGTAACAGGGTTAGCATTGATAGGAAGATCGAAATGGCTGAACTATCCGAAGCACAACTGTGCCTGGACCATTGCGTTTCAACTTAAGCTGGTCGCCGGGCTGTCACATCTAAGTCCAGCCATGCCGAGTAGGCAGGATACTGCACTTCACGTTGCAGGTCGTGGACACCATTTCGTAGTTAAGCTTCTTCTTATGTTTTGAGATTTTGTACTTGAGGGTCTCGCACGCAGCCAGGAAAAAGTCTTTCTCTTTTGCTATTCCAAGCATCTCTGACAGAGTCAGAAGAGACAGCTAATAACTTTTTTGCCATTAAAGCAGCAAATTTCTATACCTAATAAATTCAGTGTTTTTTGTTAACCTTTTTTTTAAAACGACACTCCTCCTAGAAAAGTCCTGCGTACGCCGCTGACTACTACTTCTACATATTAACAGATCAGCTTATACCCTCTACCCTATACCCCGTTCACTTTTTGTTTTGGTCTAGAAAAAAAACCGTATTCAACAAATTTGAGTTTTGGCATTCTCCAAAAACTGTAAATTTGACAAATAGTTTTAAATTTATAGAGAGCTTTTCTGATTCTATTTTCAACATAGTTTGTGCTCACAATGATACAAACGCAAATACACTAGCGAGTGACTCGCTCTGGTGCCAGAAGCTAAGATTTGGTATCTTTTTAAATCACACAATCTTACTTAAAATACTTAAAAGCTGGCTTATGTAATACTCCCATTTGGGAGTGAGTTATTTGAATTTTTGCTTTAGCGCCGTCGCGTTCAAACGCAAGTTGCACTGTTCAATTATATTTGAACAATCAATCTTAATTCCCTGAAATTTTTATAAAGATCGGATTGTAAATAGCCGAGTTACAAAATTTTGCATACTTTTTCTCTGCCTCCCCCTCAGGAATACAAAAGGGCTATTAAACATTTCTTACCATGAGTTACAGGAACCGACTTTAATGGACCTTCTCGTTTTCTTTAAATAGTTTTCAAGCTGTTGAACAATTTCCTTAATATTAAATAAAACTAAATAAAACAAATTGACTCCTTTCTATGCTCCCAAAAATCGCAATAATTGCGAACTTCGCCAAATATTTTTACACAGGACTGCAAGCCCTTCAGAACCTTTTTACATTTGATCACACAAAACAAATTTAAGAATGAAAAAATTTTGATCAACTGCTAGTACCCTAGCATTCGGCTGTTCACATTGAAAAGATTTTAGAAAACTTTCTACTTTCTTTCTAAAGCCTACACCGAAGCCTCAACAATAATTAAGCCTTGTATTCCAAATATGAAAATTTTCTGACATCTAGGGCGGTTTGGGGTTCGATTCACATTCGGAAACTCCAATCTGGCTAGTATTCATTTACAAATGAAAATTAGTAAGGTTAAACCACAGTGGCAATATTGCTTTTTGAGCTTCAAAGTTAAATTTTAGTTTGGAGTTTAAATTTTCGATTCCTTCATTCCGACGGCAATTGGCATTTTCAAGAAATATATTATTGTGAGGATTGATGACCCCTTAAAAGTTGGCCAGAGTTCTCAAAAATAACACATAAACAGAGCCTCATGTTAGTCCTACGAATATAGAAGTTTTAGAAAAGCAGCAGAAATAAAAAAAGTTTAGCGTGGTGTGAACAACAGGAGCCATCTGACATAAAGTAAGGTTGACTGGAGAACACTTTTTGTGAGTGAGTGAGACCGTTTATTGGTGGCATTACAATCCAAAAAGAGACCCAGTTACACTAAGTAGTTTTATAAGGCAACGATTGGGACTGAAATTATTTTACTTTGATCTGCAAACAGAAAAGATCTGGCAGTATAAGATAATTTGCTATACCAACCAGACAAAATAAAATATTTCTTTTTATTTAATTTTGGATTAAGTTGCGTTGAGGTGTGCTTGAATGTTTGTTCCAACATTCAGTTATAATTTCAATATTAAAATAATTGAACACAATGTGGCATACAATAAAATATGCATTGAATTGTAAATGGTCCTCGAAACTCGTGTCATAAATCAAATTATTGTTTTTGTGATTTTGTGTTTGCACACGCGTAAACAAAATGTGGCTGCACAAACAACAACAACAAAATAACAAACATTTTAACAAATTGCAATGCCATATGTAAGAATAATAAGTCTACACTTGATTAACATTAATTTACAGCCAAGTCCATCTGTCACACGCCATTCGGGCTTCAAGTGTTAATTCTTCACTCAATCAGATAAAAATCCCCAAAAAAATGAGAAGCAACATTAATGTCAAGTACTTTTGACAGAGATAAAAAACTTAAAATAATAGTTGAAAATCAACAACAATTGTTTGTCTGTTTTCACTTTGCTTTTTATGTTTTTTTCATTGGGGCTATTTATAGATTTCTCTAATTGCACATTTTCCAATTTTTGTTTACAATTTTATTTACTTTTTTTTTTTAATCTTATCACTGGGAAATAAGTAATTTGTTTTTTTAATTATTTCCTTTGGTTTATCATTGAGCACACAATATTTAATTGTATTCACATTGCCTAACCGAAAATCGTCGCATTTTCAATATTTATTTATATTTGGTTTGGAAAAACGCGCGTTTTCTTTAATGTTTGTTGGTGTTTTTCTTTTTTTCGTTGTGTTTCGTGCGCAGTTTTCTTAGCGCTTCGCACACGCTCGAGTCGAAAACCGAACTGAGCAAACGGTATTCGATTCGCAACGACGACAACGACGACAGCAAAGCTTTACGCAGTCAGCGACTGCGACGCATAGGTAAACGGCGGGCAGCAGAAATGATCTGCCGAAAAGTTAACCCTTTGATGACTGAATGAATGTTTTAAGTGTTTTTTTCGTTTTAATGCCGGCTGAAGAAAAGGTTCACTTTGTTGCTCGTAGAGTAAAATGGATATTTCGAAACAAACTTTGTTTGTTTGTGCATTAGCAAGGCGATCTACCAGACTTCCAAATTGGCGGGGTATAGAACCAATATTCAAACAAAATTCTAAAAGCCTTAAAGGTTTTACAAAACCCATATTACAGGGTAAACCCCTAAAAATTTTGCCTGAAGTTAAATATTTATAAAGGAAGGCATCTTACTTGTTCAGTTAATTAGTTTCTCATTTGTTTAGTGACAGATCTAAACATGTACCGAGGATTACTTTTTGATGATGTAAGGAATTACCGCCCTAATGTTAAAGCAGGGCTGCAGTAGTGGGTTCTGTGTTCATCCCTTCTCAGGAGATTGGTGTAGGTTTCAATCTTATTTGTTGAAACAGTTTTGACATAATTCTATTAAATGTTAAATATGCATAAATGTATGAATGCGTAGATGCTCTGAAACCGGGAGGCCCAAGGCCCTTGCGCACGCCGCGCATTCGTTGTTGTCTTTCCCAAAAGGGAGAAACGGTCTCTGAGCGAATGTTTTGTTGTTGGCTGCGAATGACTTCATGTGCACCTTACAGCCATATACACACGCACACACAAACAAAAGTCGGGTTTCTCTTTCAATAAATTGAATACGGTTTGGACGCGGTAAGGTCTCGTCTTGTGGTTCAACGTCTCTAAAACAAAAGTACTTAACAACTAGTGAAAACAGGCACTTGAAAGAAGAGATACTGTAAAAAGTTTTTCAGTATAAGTACCTTGGAGTGGAAATTGAGCAGAAGATGTAGCTCAAATAAATCATGCGCAAAAACTAAGCAACTTTATGAAGGCAATCAACAAGCAGTGACACATGGCAGCGTCCAAAGCCAGACTGTTTTACGCCGCTTAAATATTGGGAAACATTTTTTTTAAGCATGTAGAAGAATAATAGTAATAACACAAGAAATTAAACGTCGAACAGTGTAAGATTTTGCCAATCTAGGGGGACTTTAATCAACAAATAAAGTGCTTCAAATTCAATGTTTTTTTTTTTCAAATGTTAGTAAAATATCAAGTTGTTATGAAAATAAACAAAGATCAGAGTTAAATTACCATTAACAGCAATAAAATACTCATTAAACATGCCACATTGCAACGCGTGAAAAATTCAATTAGACAACTCGCATCAGGCTCAAAATTAAAGTGATTAAAATTTGGCCTTGAGTGTCTTGTTTGCAAAAAGAGCTATTTTTATACCCGTTACTCTTAGAGTAAAAAGGGTATACTAAAGTCGTGCAAATTAAAAAAAAAAAATAAAATTTAAATTAGCAATAACTATAATCCCTGAAATTTACAGCAAGATCGGATAAAAAAACTTGTTGCTTTTATGGACTTCAACTTGTAAGTTCCATCGAGTTCGGCGATGCCACCACATGGAGAACAAGCGGGTGGATTTCCAGAACATATTTACTAGGGTTGCCGAATATTTTTAAAATATCGTATCGATGATATTCTCTGATTTGAAAAAATATCAAATGATATTAAATATATTACTTTTAAAACATCGATATATCGATATAATTGATATTTTAATTTTTTTCCCCAAAATAAAAAGATATAGTCTATATTAAGCAAACATAACAATATTTTCCATGAGATACATATTAAATAATTTTAGTTCCAATATTTGGGCTAAATTTTACATGTTTTTTTTTAAATTCGTGGAAAGAAATCGGGAAGAGATTTTGAAATTCTGTTGTTTGTATTTGATTGTACAATTCATTATAAAAAACACAAAATTAAAAATTTGTGAAGGCAAGGGCTGTTCAAAAAGTTCTCGGGATCCAAAGTGGGCTCTTCCAAAAAAAGATGTGTCGATGGTACCCACGTTTCCGGGATTTTCAATCGATCTTATCTTTGACCATTTTTTTGCAGTCCAGTGTACAAAAAAAATAGTAAAAACTTTTTTTTCTCAAAGATTGAAGTAGGGACGATAGCCACGTTAATTCTGCGCCCATAAAGCCCTACATCATCAAAATCGGTTCAGTAGAACTTGAGAAAACGTGGGCATCATTTTGAAAACGGTGGTTTCGAGATAAACGCGTTTAAAGTTTCAAGTAATTTGAAAATTGCTTTTTTTATACCCTTGGAGAGGGTATATTAAAATTGTCCGGATGTTTGTAACGCATAGAAGGAAGCATCTCCGACCACATAAAGTATATATTCTTGATCAGCATGACGAGCTGAGTTGATATAGCCATGTCCGTCTGTCCGTCCGTCTGTTTCTATGCTATCTCCTCCGTCAGTTTTAAAGCTATCGCAACCAAACTTTGCACGAAGTCTTTTGGTATAAATACGCTGCACATTTGTCGGAACCGGCCGGATCGGATGACTATAGCATATAGCTGCCATAGGAACGATCGGTTGAAAAACTAGTTTTAGTGAAAAAAACTTTTTTGTTTTAGTGCTATCGCTCCCAACGCTCGTATTTATAAGATTTCAATGATTTTACATAATTTCAACAAGATTTTTTGAAATCGGACCACTACATAGTATAGCTGCCATACAAACTGTCAGGCATATATCAAGCTCCAAGGGTATATAAACTTCGGTCGAGCCGAAGTTAGCTTGCCTCTATTTTTATACCCTGTACCCATTGAAAATGGGTAAAAGGGGATCATGAAGTTGTGCAAATGTATGTAACAGGGAGAAGGAAGCATTTCCGACCCTATAAAGTATATATATTCTTGATCAGCATCAACAGCCGAGTCGATTTAGCCATGTCCGTCTGTCCGTCTGTCCGTCCGTCCGTCTGTCTGTATGAACGCGTCGATCTCGGAGACTATAAGAGATAGAGATACAAATTTTTGCATGTACATAGGTATAGGCCGTACGCAGATCAAGTTTGTTTCAGATTTGCAAAATTCCCCCCTCCCCCCTTAAACCGCAAAAAACTGTCAGAGCCACAATTTTAAAGTTACAACATCGTCGCTTAATATATATTATCTTAGGCCCGTAATCTATCTATTCTGAAACGCACAATGAGATCTGAGCAAAAACACAGAAGTTATTAACGAAACAATTTTTGCACCCCCCCTCCCCCCACGCTTTGCTTATTACGCATTGCTTGCTGCTTGCGCCCGAGTGTGTGAGGGCGCGTTTGTGTGTATGTGTGCGTGTGTGTTTGTTTGTGTATGTGTGTGTTTGTCAATTGTACAGGGTATTTTGAAGTCGAGCTAACTCGACTGCAATGGTCTTACTTGTTTAAAATCCATTTGGGATAATATTTTTGAAGATCTAAGCTAAAAATAACAACAAAAAAAATTTTGGAAAAAAATTCTCTAGACCAAGAGGGCCTTAAAAGTCTTTAAAAAAAAGCGTCGCTTTGGCGCATATGGTGCTTTTTAAAGCAGAAAAGTCGCTCCGAAGGCACAGGGGTAATAAGATACCTTACGGCTAGTCTGGATAGTCCCGTCATTTCCACCTTATTTCGCATAAGGAAGAATATTAAGGGATAACTTTCCCAGATGTTTGTGGCAACCTAACGTATAACTTCAGCCCGCTAATTTGCGACTCTTGGGCTTATAAAGTAACACATGGGACATATGGTCGTAAGCTTTTAAATACTTTTCCGCTCAAATTCCACTTGGCTGTGCCTCTTTTTATGTCGCTCTAATTTGCTTTTATAAAATTTGAATAATTTTCTGTCTCTTAAATGCGCTTGCGCTCCTACCCGATCAAAGAGTTACCAACGCACAAATATCATAAAAATATCCCAAAAAAAAATCGATATTCGATATTTGGTCAAAAAACCCCGATATAAATATATCAGTCTTAAAAAATATTATCGATATATTATATTTCGACAACCCTAATATTTACTTAAAAAGAGAACCGTCCACGGTGTAATTTGCATGAAATCTTACACTGTGCGTCGAGTTGCTCAGTTTGGTTAAAAAAGATAAGCCTTTTACCATCCCCTTGCTCATTCATTTAGGGAAGAAGATAATAAAGATCAAGTAAGAGTGTTGCAGTCGAGTGTCCCGACTGCAAAATACCCAGTCCCAAGTAATATGTTTCCTATAGCTTTCCTTCCTTTCATTCCATTTATTTTAAAATTTATTTTAATATGAAGATATGCTTCGGACAATTTCAATATACCCTCTCTAAGGGTATACAAAAGCGCGATTGTTGTGTTATAAATTTTTGAAGTTGGGGTATTATATCTTATGAAATAACATACCAAACTTGGAGCCATTTTAATTTTTTGTTTAGGCTTTATTCCATCCAATTTTACATCCAAACCAGGACGAAATCCGAAATTAATTTCAGTTTGAGTCAAGGCATTTATATTGGCCTAAAGCTTTTTTTACTTGTACAGAAATCGGACAAGCATCCCATTCCCATATTCTATCAAATATAACCGTAATCGAAATTGGACGTGTTAGACATCGCAACCGATTCGTTGACAAAATTTGTTGAAAAATTTTATGTATACAGGTCTGTGTTTATGGAAACCGCTCGTGAAATGTGGATTTTATTAAATTTTCGAAATATTGTTCGTTTTTGGAGCCATAATGTAGCAATTCGCCCTTCTTAGAGCCTTTCTATGTTTTGTGTGTAGAATAGAGTTTTTGAAAGAAAATTGCACTGGACTTTTGTTAATTCTCGTTGGTCCACCTCAGAAACACTGCGACCAAACCAGCGATTTGAACATTTCTTAGACGGTAAAAGGCATTTGTGCTGAAACTAAAATTTCAGATTTCGTTTAGCTTCATGATAAAAATAAAGACCCAGTTAAGTTACATATGTTGAACAAAAAATTGTTTGAAAATTATGCAGGAAACTAAGGGCGATATTAAATATTTGTGCTGTAATTATGAAATAATTTCAAATCAAATAAACGTTAAAAATACAAGACACTTAGTGCAGTTGAATTCTAGAGGTAACTCCAAAAATGTAATAGTATCAAAAAAAAAAAAATTATGAAAGCATATCCTTTGTATTCGCCTTTAAAATCTAAACCCCCTCCCCACTTTCCTGGTCAGCAGGAAAGGATAAAATTGGTTTGTCTCTAGAGTACTGATTCAACGGCTTCCCGTTGACCTCGAGTCGGATAAACAAACACATTGACTAAAATCCAAACCGATTGCTAAGCCCCATATACATTTCTTACTTTAGATTAAACTCATCAAAAGATTCATTCCTTAAAATATGTAAAATTGTTTTGTCTCAAACCATTTTTATACAAATTTTTCTCAAGTTACCATTACATGATCATATTGCTTAAGCTTAAGTTGCGAATTGGAAATATGCATTACATTTTCAATTGAGGTTTGTAGTTTCATAGACAACAGCAATATACAAAATGAACTTGAACTTGTAAGCACATGTGTACCATTAACCTCGGCTTCAGGCCAACTGCTCCTCCGCTTGCAGTTGTTGGGCAAATCTAATTTAAATTTCAACTACACCAACGGTTCACATTCACTTCTGTGATGGACTGCAGCTTTGCCTTTTGTTCATTTTCTGAAATTACTCAAAACACACACTCACATACACACACTATAGCATGCAGATATTCCGCATACGCAGGGTGGTTCACAAAAAGTGTTGCCAGCGCGTTTGGGCAAAACTTTACTATTTCAGTGAATTAGTTTTATTTTGCGCGTGTGTCTAATAAATTAGTGGTTTCAGTTGTTGTTCATTATTTTGTTTTTATATTTGATTAATATTATATGTTCTAAAAGAACAGCAAAAAGTTGTACTTAGTGCATTTGCATGTCAATGAGAAAGCATTTGAAGAGACTCGGCCTGCTTGGTTGAGGCATAAATTAAATACTATCCTTTGCACTCATCAATGCAATGCCATTTCCTGTTTTGTGGTTAGATGGATAGCTAAATAGATATTCAAAGGGATTTAGAATTACTGAGAATTTCATTAAGAAATGTAAATTGAAAAGAAATAGAGATAAGTTTGCACTGATATGCTTAAGACAGACCTTGCCAATCTATACGCATCGATTCAGTTGTTTCATTGTGTTTTACAAACTCATTTTTAAAGAAAAAAAAAAACTTTTTAATGAGGTGCTCCGTAGCAAGATCAAACCTTCGACCGAATCCGGCCACACGCTTTTAGGCTACTTTCAGTAATTTATCTTATTTCGTTCACTTCCGAGTTTCGATGTAAAATACACAGTGCTGCTTCGCCAACAGTTCCGTCGAGCAAAATGATCTTTGTATCAGTGGCTACACACACATACGCAATGCCAAAATGTGTATGTACTTTTTGCTGACCTCTGCTCTAGAGCAGTGGTGCCCAAACACACACTATCAAGCTTTGCGATTGTGTGTGTAGCAGCGAAATACGAAGTAAACGTCATTATGTCAAGTATGGGCTACAAACAAACACACAAATGTTTGTGCGTGCTATTTATAGAGCTCACCTATTCTCTATCTGTATGCGTGTGTCGGCTGCGACGCTGGCAGAACTATGATTTCCTATCACACGGGATAGGGCAATTGATATTTGGGCACCACTGCTCTAGAGGTTTGGACTCCAGATTTTAAAAGTTGAAGAAAAATTTAGAGAAGGACTTGAACTATTGCTTCGAAACCGAGCTAAAACATGAAATTATTTTGTGGCAAACGAATGGCCAGAGCTTCGAGTTTAAAAAAGCCAAGACTGTACAGAAAAAATTTAAATGCTATTTTCAAGTCAATTGGACTGAGCACAGACTCAACGGGCTGGCCCTCTGAAGACTCCACCAAGGTATTTTAATTGCAACTGATGAAATAGTTAACATATTTTGGCAAGATTCATCGACATAGAGCTGGGGTGCCTTAAGCATATGCGCACACCGCATGTATTGACTATAGTACACAGAGAATATAAATATTCAAAATGTACAGAAAAATGTAGGATTTTTAAACGGTTCAACCGAACTTTTCAATTCATTACTTTCAAGCCGCGTTTCATTTCAACACGTGGTAGTTAGCTTTTCTCCATGCCGCATTTTCGTTTCTACGTAGAAATCGTTTTGAAATAAGAATAAATATTTCTTCTCTCTGTATTAAATGAAACGGCTTCGCCATGGCTCGCGTGAATGTCATGGGCATCTAAGACATTACTTGTATCTGAATCTGCCTAAAAGCACAAGCCAATACTTGCTTGCTTGTAATTCTCAAAAGCGAACAGCTCCTAGAGTGGGTCAGATTTAAGAATAGCAGAAAACGCTAGGGCCTGATGGATCTAGCAATTTCCTTCTGGAGATGCAATTTGGTCCTCAGGCACCTAGCAAATATTTTAATTACTGCTATAACTCTGGCTACTTTCCCACAAGCTAAATGTAGTCGGGTTGCCTACCCAAGCCAAGTGCTAGCTCAAACAGCTTCAAGGCTATAGGCCCATCAATTCTCTCGACTAGCCAGCTCTTTGAGAAAATGATTAGAGCAAATTAAGAAACACCTAGATACGCGCGAAATCCTCAAGCCCTGTCAATTTGGTTTTAGGAACGTACGTCATCAGCCACTTTTGTGGCAAATAATTTCATCCTTGGCAACTGGGAACGCGCCACTATCGCCTGTGCCTTAGATTTTGAAAAGGCCTTTGACACTGTGTGGACAAACGGCCTCATCTATAAGATGAATAATCTGTTTAGGTTCAATCCCAATACTACACGTATCATTCAAAATTATCTGTCTCAGCGGTCGATGGCTCAGAACGTTCGCTCACGCGAGAAATCTCAGCAGGAGTCCCTCGGGGATCACTGCCAGCCCCTATCCTAATAACATATATTTGCCGACCTTCCGGATTTCAAAGAGATCCAAGGTCTTCCTCAACTGCGAAAATCCAACCGTTGATTTACGCAGATGAAATCCTTCTCCTGGCGTCTGGAGGACGGATAGCCAGTCGAAACGGATCTAAATAATTATTTAGACGTCCGCATAGAATACTTCGCTAAGTGGCGTCTGAAATTAAATGCAAATAAATGCGAAGGCTGCATATTCCGAGGTCCGGTTCAATCGGACATATATCGAAATGCACGTACCTTTAATCCGAAAATTTATATAAATGTTAGGACCCCAATAGCAATAAAGTCCGAAATAAAGTATCTAGGTGTCATATATGACCAGAAGTTAAACTTCAAGAGCCATATAGAACATACCCTTAGAAGAGCTTAGATCCAACTTAGCCACATTTACTATATATTCAGGCCTTTGGCGGCGAGTCCGACCGTCCCAAGGCCTGAACTTATTAGGACATGCTCCCTTGTGTACAAAAAGCTAGTGCAACCAATACTAGTTCATGGACACATAGCATGGTTTAATATAAAATCCAGGCAGATGGAAGATCTACGTCTCTTTGAGAGACGGATCATCCGCCGAGCCCTGGGCAGAGGAGCTAGAGACCCTCTCACGCTCCATTATATTTCAAATAAAGATTTGTATGAAAACACGAAAACCAAACGTGTAGATACACTTATATACCAAATATTAGAAAAGTTCGTAGATAGCAACAGCAATAGCCCAAATCCATTGATCGCAGATGCTGTGGCTCAGAGAAGGCTGCCGGCCAACTACTCTGTCCACCATCTGACGATAAGCAATATAGAACATTTGAAAGAATTAGGAATTATGCACGATTCGGAGGGCAATCTCATTTTCTACCATAGAAAACGATTGTCCTTAGATCCGAATGATCTAGTTTTTAATATAAATCAGTATATATTGACCCCATAGATTGGCTCAACTTCCCCGTCTCTTCCTTTCCCTGTAAATACGACCCATATTTTCTTTTCTTTTCAGCTCTTCTTCTATTTTCAGCTCTTTTCTCTCTGTCTCTTTTCAGTTATTAGTTTTTGTAGGTTGTTTTATTAGTTTTAGTTACAAACAACAAAAAATCCTTATTGTAATGCAGGTTTTTACTCGGACTGTGGGTTTTCCTGTAGCGTATGGTTACATTTGACATGTAAATTTTCTTTTCTTTTAGAATCATATATTAATCCTCTTTTAATCCTAGATCTATCCTTATTAATTCACCCTTATTGCCTTAGTCCTCATGAAGCACTTAGTGCCCTGGACCACATTAATTTTCAGTATTTTAGTTAGTCTTGGAGTAGTCGCCCAAGGCTGAACCATAACTTAGATATAATAAACATGTGTTATCTTTAAGTTTTCGTAGACAATAAATTGCTAAAAAAAAGCTTGTAATTCTCAAGTTCGAGTTCATTGCTTCCTAACCCTTTTAAGGGCCACTGAAATTTGCACACGGTTCATGTAGATTTCCTTCATTTTGCCTATTTTAATATGAATTTTAGTTTTGAAAACCTGCATGCCATGTGACGATTTTATTACTGATTTCGAACTACAATTTCGATAAGAATTTCCACATGCGCATGTAGAATTCCAATATCCAAATATTAATGTATGTAGAAAACCTAGAGCGTTTGTGTAGACTTCAGAGTACTGCATGAGTTTATTTGAATTGAGCTGATTGTCCAATGCCTTGTAGACTTTACTTTTGCCCACGCAGCATTAAATTTCTCTACATACGGCGTTTTCTTGTTTTATTACTACATGTTGCATGCAGTTTTTCTGCACCCCACGTGTAGCTTTCGACAATCATAATTTAGCCTGTGCAATTTAAAATTTCTGGAGGTTCAAAACTTTACAAAGGTTTGTGTTTTGCCTCTACTTTCTGTCAAAATTTTGGCATATTTGTTCAGGCAAACGCATCCAGATGACCCAACTATGTTTGTAAGTCTTAAAGTTGACTTCAAATCAAGACTCTTTTTGTTTTTTGTTTGTCAGTTTTATATGTTTTTGAATATAAGGATGCAGTTTTCTGAGCAATTCTTGTTTGCTATTCTTGGAATAATTCCTCTTTTAAATTTTATAACTTAATCATTACGAGTTCCTGCAGTATATTTCCGGTTATTCCTGTTTCTGATTTTATAAATTTTGTTCCAGTTCGTTTCATCTGCACATGACAATCATTGCTACGTTTTATTTTACAACATACTTTTTTTTATTATTTGTTTTATCCCTTTCTCCAATCCGCTTTCATCTGCAATTCCCCTTCCTGCCTTCAATTTTCATTTTATTTACCTTGCTTGAATAATGAACTGAACAAATTGCTCCTATTTTTATTTTTCTTCTTCTCCGAGTTAAGTTTTTGCAAATCCAGGCTGCTTGAGATGCATTAGACTCATATTCAAGTGTGTGGGGACTTCTTTAATGCAATGCCAGTTGAATTGCCCTTTCAATTTACATTTCTTATTCAGACTTTATATCCACGTTGCCATTGAAGCTGTCCTAATTGACAGATTTGTAATAATTTTTCAAGACTTTCCATCCTTATTCAAATAAATTGACAATAAAGCTGGAAGTATTCTAATAAAGTTGCCTGATAACAATTTTAAGTACATGGCACTTGCTGACAAATGGAAATAGCAAGAGCGAGTGGACAGCAGCTAACGACATGCCTTGGAACAGCGAAAGAATGCCAATGTTGATTGCATTGCAAGGGACAAGCGCCAGCACGAATGCTGAAAGTGGCTTTAAAAAATTACGCATACGAAGCGTATGCCCCTGCACAGAAAAACAATGAAACCAAATCAAGTGCAAACTTTGCAGTCATATTAATTTCTCTTTATTTATTTGTGGAAATTAATTGAATGTGCAGGCAAGCATTTAAAGTTAACGGGAAGAAAATTGAATGTGTGTGTGTGTGTGGGGGGTGGGGTAAATGGCAGGCGTTTACCCAAAGGCATTGACTGTAACTGCCAACAACAAGCCAGGACACCAATTCCCGTATTATAGCGAGAGAAATTTTAAATTCGAAGTATAAATACTGAAGACTGCGAAATGCACTACAAAGAAGAAAAACTTTTCGTATTAAGAGTTCAATAATCAACAAAATCAAATCGATTAAAGCAAGAGCACTTATAAATATGTTTGCCACACAGTTGTTCTTTAGTCTTCGATTTGGTAATGGCTGATCTCTAAGATTTTTAAGGGTCTGACATTAAATTTACTTTCCTTGTAATTTCGAATTTTTTCAAAATCTTCCACAATAGCTTGAGGAACGCTATTTGTCTTTATAAATTTGTATTATCAAAGTCAAGATTATTAAAATGAAATTGAATTAATTTCTTGAAATGTAATATACTCTGTACCTTTCATAATTTCACCAATAGATGGCGCCACTACTTGATTTTTCAAAACTGCCAAATGGAACTGACTTTTGCTCATAGGTTGAGAATCGTTCATTCGTTCTTTATTATTTCTTCGGCAAATCGATAAATAAAGCTAATTACTAACGATCTCTCGAAGCTACGTACTATCTTTTCTAAAAATTGTGGGAGATATGACGTTTTGAGGGGGCGTTGCAAAAATTTCAAATATATTTGAACTGTCTACATGTATAAAAAGATTATGTCCCAAATCTTTAGCTCTGCCGCTTTCTAAGATCTGTGCGCGCATACAGACGAACAAATGAACATGGCTATATCGACTCGGCTGTTGATATGTTACAAAATATATTTTAAAATTTAAAAATTGAAATCGCAAGGCTCCATCTGATTCCACCAAAGCTACTGCTTCTAAATATCCATAATATGAGCAAAACCGTTTGATATTCAACACCAAGCGGGAAGCAAAAAACACATGTCAATAGCGGGATGATTTACTCAAAAAAACAAGGTAGATTTGGAAAAGAAGAGTACTAAAACTCAGAAGCAGGAAGCTGCATTGTACCTATATATATTGCTGAACACACAGCAACAGCTTACCACTTGAGACAATTGTGAGCACAAGAGTTTCCAGCTTGTTCAGCTGCTGTGTAAATACAACTTGGCAGGACTAAGTGCACCCACATCATTGAGAAAGATTTGGCAGGTTTGCAGGATTTGAAATTGGACATTGGAAACTAGAAAATTTAATCTTTTGCTTTTGTAACTGTAACTGTGTTCCAAATGTATATCTTTCCCATCTGATATTTGAAAGATGATTTTAACAAGAATAACCTTGATGAGTCCAATTCGATTATGATTAATAAGAGATTAATATCCTTCAAAGCTCATATGTGAAGACTAGATAAAGACTCTGGAGATTTGTATCTTGGAATCTTTTTTAATAGTATTTGTTGTTTTCATGTTTTGGATTCGATTACAAGAAAATAAAATAAAATAAAAAAAAATAAATTATATTTAGCCACTTTTTAGTTGTTTTAGCTACTTCTAAAATTTTTTTTTAAGCTCTTACAATTTGTATACTCTCCAAAAGTACACAGAGTATATGAAGTTTGTGCAAAAATATGTAACAGGGAGAAGGAATCATTTCCGACCATATAAAGTACATTTATTCTTGATCACCCATGTCACCCAAACAGATCTCAGAGATCGTAAGAGAAAGAGGTTTGCCATGTATGGCACAAATGCTTCTTATACTTGCAGGCAGATCAAGTTTACTTTAAATTTTAACCGCTTTTCACCCCGCCCCCGCAATTTGGAAAAAAAAAATTATATCTCCTTCAGTTTTAAAGATAGACATTCGATTCGTACCTTCTAGAGATAGTTAGTAACTAGCAAAATGTATCGCTTAGCAGAAGAAATGATAAAGATCGGATGAGTGGTTGTCAAGTTATAAGCAAGTAAGTGAATTATCCTCCCCCCACCCCCTCCCACCCTTTCACAAATAACACAATCTTAGAGAGAGAGAGGGAGAGAGAGACTTAGAGATAAGCGGAGCACTAGTATTGCATTCAGCTTCTACTCCAAGTACAGAATATGTTATAGTCGGGCTTGACCGACTTTCTCACTTATTTTCTCTGAAACTCTGATGTTTGAAATATCATCTTAACATAAATGGCGAACCTTACTGACCTTTTTTGAAGTATGTATTGAGTTACTGGCGAATAGTTAGCAAAATCTCTTTAATTTGCTTTAAAGTTTAAAAATACAACAAAAATACGTGGAAAAGCTAGAGTTGTTACGAAAACCTAAACTAAAAATAACCATTGTTTACATGATTTCTAGAGCTTAAAGATATTTTCTGTGAAAGTTTCAAGCATATTAAAGAGCTTTTTATTTCATTAAGATTGACTTGAAATTGAAAATGTGTGTGAACTTTTTGGCTGCAGCATACGAGATTAATTTAGTTGATTCGGTTTATCCCTAAAAACATTTTGTCGGTTTTTCTTATCTCTCTCGTCAATAAGCGAGTTTGGCACTTTGGAGAAGAGAGTTTAAAGAAGAGGAGGAAGAGGAAGCTGAAGTATTCTTGTCATACTTTCTTCTCGTTATTATCTATTATCTTCTTAGCGTTCCGGGTTCGAACAGAAAAAAATCAGTTGCTTCAGCTTTTTCTTCTTTGTTGGCCATCCCAACCGTTTGACGGTCTGGCCCGCTGCTACTTATGCCCGCTAGTCGCTTCGGATCGGTGCGAGCTGGCACCAGTTGTTCACACCAATCTTAAAAATGTCTTTCTGCACCTGGTCGTCCCACCTTGCCTTATCCCATTAATTTAGCATTCCTCTAGTAGACCATTTTTGTTGGAGCTAGATATTTCATATGGGTAGCATGTCCTAGTTACCGGAACCGCTGTTACTTTATGCGCTTGACTAGAGTTATGTCACCATAGAGCTAATACAGTTCGTCATTTATTCCAGAAGAATCTTTCGCCACAAAACGCCAATCGTCGTCACATTCGCTGATGATACTGCCCATGCTTCTGCGACGTATTGCGCTTGTGAAGCGCTATTTTCGTTTACGGTTCATTCGTTACTATTTTTACAGAGCTTTGAGTGCTTCTCAACGTCATCATGCAAAGTCGAACTTAATTTTCTGGCATACCAAAGGTAGAAAGGGCTCCAAAAACCTTGACCTTATTGGTATTTCGAAGGTGGCTTTTTAATCGACGAAAGCCTTTGTATGTTTGAACACACTTCCTGTTGGCTCCAGCCTAGGTTTGTTTTGGACTTCCCAATAATCACGGAGTTTTCGATTACAGAGCGTTCCAAAAAATAACCTATGCAATTTTAACCACTGAATTGGCTTTTTTATTGGGTATCATTTTTCCAGCTTGAAGCCAAAGTTTTTAATTTGCTAACGCTTTATTATTTCAAATGCCTTAGCTCTATTTAAACTTGCCTGATGTCTCATAAGAATGGCTATTTAATATCTTAGTATATTGTGAGTTGGCTGTTATAAAACTTATATAATATACTTTGATGGGTATTATCTTATATATTTCGAATATTTTTTGAGCTTGTCATATGAGATATCAGACTAGAGTAGAATTTCTTTACTAGATATTTAGAGTTCCTATTACCTTATCCGTTTTATTGGCCATATGCTTCACATATACAAAACTAAATTGCCCAAGGGCAGATGGGAAAAGCAAAAAAGAGCCAGCTGAAAAATCTCACAAACAACTCGTTCACAAATCCTTGGCTTGCACACTCCTTCATCACTTGTGGTGCGAGCCTGTGAGCTAGAACAATTGTTTGACTAACATGCACAACGACACACAGACAATGCATTTGACAGCCTTGTAAGAAGCGTACTCTTTTTGTTGTAGTCCAAGCAATTATCTGGAGTTCTGTTTAAACAACTCTAAAGTGTCAGCTTGAATTAGAAAAGGGTTGTATGTATGGAGCACAAACAGACCAGGAGACCCATGAATTTTGTAAGCAAAGAACTAGATAATGATTTAATTTTAATCTTTAAATGAACTTTAACTAAAGATTAAAGCGTTGAAATTTTGGTCGAACTAATGTGGACGAACTAAGACAAGGAAATGGCTGTATAAGCTTTAGGCGTAAAGCGTGAGCTCGTTGAGAGTGTGTGTGTGTGTAGTGGCAGCCCGTCGGTGTGTTGGGTAGCAGCCCATCTGTGTTTTCACTGCGCCGCACATCAGCATAGACAAACTAAGTTCGACATAAGCCAGATGCTACCCTTCCAAAACTGATTTCAAAACATCTCATTTTTTATGCTCACTTAAGTTAGGGTATGCTAAAGAGCTGTATAAAATAAAAAAGACTTTTATTAAAAATGAAAATTTTTGGTGTTTTGATAAAGCTTTGACAATATTTAAAAGTATGCATCACTTTAATTGATCCGCTTCAAGTGAATACATCTGGTGTAAAGTGCATTTACAATTCGTCTTTTTGAACCCAAAAATTATTAGCTGCTAGCCAACTCCCTTGGGCACGTAGTCCTCAGCTGACTGAGCGATGGTCACATCTGTCGCCAACATTATTACCCCAGTGCTGTTAATGATGCACTGCGGCGGCTGCAGAGCGACAGTTTGGTTTCACACAACCCGCCACTTACGTACAGACAGAGGGACAGCCTGCCCATCCGTTGAGTGGGATTGGGATCTTTGAAAGCTTTTGCTTCTTTGCCGGAAAGCATTTTAACACTTTCAGCAGCTGCATTAAATTATAATTGCAAAAGTTAACGTATAATTAAATTCTGCATACGCTGGATCACATGGCGTATGTGTAATGTAAGTGGTAAAGTCCAAGTTGATTGATTACAGCTGTAGGCATTTTGATAATTGGTATTTGTGGCCTGTGGCAAAACTAATATTGATAATACTATTAAAAGTCAGAAGAAGATTGCAAAAATAATTTAGTTTTGCAAGCGAAATGGTTTACAATGTGAAGCAGTAGTTGAAAAGATAATTGCCCAATTTCTGTAAATTAAAAGAGTGCTGATGAGCGAAGGGAACTTGAGGATATAATGATTTTAAAACATCGTAAAACGATATAGTGGACACCAGGTGTAGAGACAAACCGTAGAGATATTATAGCAAGAAGGAAGCTAAAGTGATGTCGCTGTAAAAGCGTGTATAAATAGAATAGGTTAGGTTAGGTTGCGATGGCTGAGAGCGACAAGTCGCTCTCCCACTTAGGCCACTATGGGCCCATTGCGATGCCATATTAGTTCCCTGTTAACCCTTTTTAAGATTGAGCCGGGTCCTCGGTACTAAACCATTGTGCGGAGAGTATAAATTTTAATAGAGCTGGGATCTCTAGATCGGATGTCTCCGTGAGGCTGAGTCGTAAAAGTATATTTGTACGTTTTTGGTTGAATGTAGGCCACGTGAGTTTTCATACTGAACAGTAGGGAATGGTCTCCCACCGATCCGTAGCGAGACTGAGTGTTTCAGCTTTTTTGTGCAGCTTAAATGTTGCCACAGGCATCCCAATCGTGCTCTTCTCTGAAAGGAGCTCGATGGTGGTTCCTATTCTGGCTAGTTTATCAGCTGATTCCCTCTATGTTGCGGTGTTCAGGCACCCATATAAGGTGTTTACTGAAATGTCGTGCGATCTCGTTAAGAGATACGCAACAATTAGTAAGGGTTTTTGCATTGTTTGTATGAGAGTCAAGTGCTTTGAGAGCTGCTTGACTGTCTGAGTATACCACTGCTGTGGTCGGGAAGGCGGAACGACAAGTTTAAATCTAGGTCGGGGGAGAAAACGCCCCCTCCTACTTTTTCGTCGAGCCTAGAGCCATCAGTGTAGATGTTAATGGCGTTGGCTCTGCTGTGGGGGAGGATTTCCCACTCATGGCGGCTTGGGATGTGGACGTCGTATAGTTTGTTGAACGTCGTTTGTGGTATACAGTAATCTGTAGTTAATGGTATACTCGTTTGGTCTTCGAGTATGGTAGAGTGTCCCGAATTGCCCCTGTTCCAGGCATCAGACTCTCTTAGTCTTAAGGACGTTGTGGTAGCCAGTTGCTTTGCTACAAGGTCTAGCGGTAGAAGATGAAGAATAGTATTAAGCGCTTCCGTTGGTGTCTCCGCACTTCTCTGTACTTTGTGGAGGTTGTTCAGGACTGATTGTTTCCCGAGTGCCGGCCACCATACTAGTGATCCGTACAGTAATATGGGACGAACGACGGCTGTGTACAGTAGGGTGGACGCCGATAAAAAATATAACTGATACCATCTTAAACTATTACTTTTAGGGTGTACATAATGAATTAAAAAATCAAAAAATTTTATATCAGGTTTTAACCTCTGCGAAAAGCCTTCAAAGTTTCCACAAATATTACGTATACGACCCGTTCACCGAATCGAAATTCTGTCGACCAATTCTCCGTATCATTTTAAAAGTTGTCAAATTTGAATTTAATCGAACAACAAATAAAAATGGAGCAGGAATCAAATGTATTTTTGGTTGGTAGACTAGGACCAAATTTTGATGAAGCGAGCCCATTTCCAACGAAGAGATGCGTTTTTTCCACGCTTTTATATGGGACTAAACTCATAAGACTGCCCATTTCATAAAGTGCGACTAGTGTGGCTCGCAAGTTGAAGTCAGCATGGTCCACGAGCGGGGTTTCAACAAAGGGCCATGTACGCATGAACGCACTGTCCTTCTAGTCAGATATTACAGACATAACAGTGAAAACCATTTTGAGTGTCCATTTTGGTTACTATGGGCAATTTGCTAAACTCAAGAGATCGCTCCGTGGACACCGATTTGAATCGATAAAGAGACAGAGCCCCAAACGAAGAAGAAAGTAAAGACTATTTTAGAAGAAGACTTTGCAGCATGTTCTTAAAATTGTCCTACCCACACAAACAAAATTGTAAAACACGTTGGCACAAGTGTAATGCAGTAGGGGGAGGTTACTTTTAAGGGAATGAAATGAATTGTCAATATTAAATAAAGAGTTTTTGATTTATGAATAATTTCCCTGTATTTTTTGCCCATAGTAGTATAGTAATCCGCATTATTTTTCGATCCTGAAGAAGCTTATTTATAAGCAGCCCAGTAAAAGTAGACTATTCGCAGGAACGGCTGCAACCGTGATGACTTCAAAGATATCTTGATAGCCTCTTAATAAACGGCTAAAACTTGCTTTCATCTAGAAGTAAACAGCGCAAAATAGTAGAAATTGTGCCGTAATATAAAATTTTTACCAAATATATTAAGTACCAAATATATTTACCTACATATTGTGTCTCTTATATAAAAAAAATTTTTTATTGGTCATGGGACCTATTTGTCAAATGTTATGACTTCAAACCAAGTCTACGCCAACTACTAAAAAATTAAAAATGTAGGCATGGGCAACAGTACGTATAAGTGATAAACTTTAAGTCCAAGTCGCAGACCCTAAACCTTATTTTTTCTCAAAAAATTTTTTTGCTATGCGTTTTATACACAAATATGCATCGTTTAAGCGGGTATCAGTATGACGTTAAATTGTTCCATATATTAAATGTCCGACCTAGTGTACAGCCAGTGTACTATGGAAGGGGAAAAACCCCATTTATGGCCTATTGCCTTCTTGCACGAGTATAAAGCGATGGTTGCCTTTTTCAAGCGTTCATTTGTGTTGTCATTCCAGAGTAGTTTCTTGTCCAGAATTACACCCAAGTATTTGGCATTGTCACTAAATACAAGTCTGACTCCGTTAATTTTAGGAGCAATCAGTTAGGGAATTTTGTACTTTCTGGTGAAAAGAACTAGTTCCGTCTTGGCGGGGTTCACGCCTAAACCACACGATTTAGTCCACTGAGCGAGTGTTTTCAGTGCAGTCTTCATTAGGTCACACAGTGTTTGAGGAAACATTCCACCTTAGAAGATGGCCATATCATCCGCATACGACACCGCTTCCATAAGTCGCAGCAGTTGGTTAACTGTTACGACCCACAGCAGCGGAGAGAGAACACCTCCTTGCGGAGTACCTCTGTTAACATATCTGCGAGCCTTATGAGCCTTACCAGTGGCGCATCGACTCCCGTATATGTCAAGGCAGCGGTGATAGCGCTAGGTTGGACGTTATTAAAGGCACCCTCTATGTCGAGAAATGCTACTAAGGAGTAGTCCCTTACTTCAAGTGATCTTTCAATCCTTGAAACCAGGGAATGCAGGGCTGTATCAGTAGACTTGCCCTAGCTGTATGCATGCTGAAAACCGTGTAAATAAAGTGTAAATTAAAAATCTAAAAAGGTGTCTCTTACAAACAAATTACTATAGTAATTTAATTCGAGAGAAAAGGACGACAGAATCTAAACTCTGGAGCAACACTACCGCACCTTGTTTTTTCAGTGTACGCATAGAAAGAGTAAAGTAAAATTTTCGATTAAAAATTAGAGAAAATAAATGACAAACATCAACACTCTCAGTGCAAAAATTAACAGTTTTGTTTTATTTTCGATTTGTGAGAGGTGCACTATTATAGCCGCACTTTACTAAATTAAATAATTAATATATTTTTATTCACTTTCATAATGAGTGTAACCTCCTTTAGCACTAATAAACTCATATATCCTGTTCGGCAAACTGTCTATGAGGTTTTTTAAATCTTTAAGGGACAGTTCTTTCCATGCCTTTATTATTGTTACTTTGAGCTCCTTGTACTTAGGGTTTTGAGCATAAATCCTCCGGACCAGCAAAGCCCACAGAATTGCTTTCGGATTCCTGTGCGGGAAGCACGCGGGCCTCTCCAAAAATGGAACATAATTGCCTAGTGTTTCGCGCACTACTGAGTTGTCCTGTTGGAAAATAATAATAAGAAAAGGCAATAAATTTAATAGTAAAATGTCCACTCTTTGAAGTTCATATGAGTGCTTGGAAATGCATCCACGCTCGCAGAACGCAGACTAAACTATTAATGATCCTCCTTCAAAATTTCTCTTAGAAAAGTACAGCCCATCAGGACCGACCAAATTAAACTTTTTCTCATCCGAGGAAGATAAATTACAATTTGCATTGCTCTGTAAGAACTTTTTACTTTTGTCCAGTCAGTACCCATGTTATCTTTTGCAAACTTCATCCGGGCTTCTTTATGGCGGTGTAGTAACCTTTCTGCCACCTTCAATTTTTGTCCCACTATGTTTTAGACATATAGAGAGACACTTTTAGGCCACATTCAGCCGCTAGCACATGAGCGGTCTTTAAAGAATTGCTTGCAGGACTCACTAATCGGCGCTGGTCACACTGACATATCTTCGACTTACGTCCACCGTGTTGTTTTTTCCATATTAATTTCAATTTTTAACAAAAATTTCTCACAACTTTGTCGGACCTAACCTTGTCGGAGCGAACAATAAGACAATTTCGCGAAATGAGCAATTCTTACTTTTGAGCGTCAGAATGTGACCTTTCTCGACATCTGACAGCACTGGCCCACTTGGCATATTTACAAACTTATTACAAATAGTTACTCAACCAATTGTGTTAGCAATAAAAATTGCCGCCAGCTAACACAGAATAAGTAATAAAATTGTGCGGCTTTGATAGTCCACCTCTCACAAATCGGGAATGAAACATAACATTGAATCCTATCCTACTATCCTACCATAAAATTGCCGAAAAAACAGGAAGACACGGAAAAACGATTGCCAATTTTTTTAAAAATAGGGAAACCTATGGAAATAACTATAAAGGCGGCAACAATCAAGTGATTTCTCAAGCAGATAGAAGAGCAATACTGGGGGAAGCTTCGAACTCGCACAACTCGTCGAGCTTATCAACGGTACAAGGAGTAATTAAGAAAGCTAAGCATCTGAAGAGGCAAAAATTAAAAAAAAAAAATAGAGGGAAGCTAACTTCGGCTCGACCGAAGTTTATATACCCTTGGAGCTTGATATATGCCTGACAGTTTGTATGGCAGCTATACTATATAGTGGTCCAATTTCGACAAATCTTGTTGAAATTATGTAAAATCATTGAAAACTTATAAATACGAGCGTTGGGAGCGATAACATTGAAAACAAAAAATAGAGGCCAGCTAACTTCGGCTCGACCGAAGTTTATATACCCTGGAGCTTGATATATGCCTGACAGTTTGTATGGCAGCTATACTATAGTGGTCCGATTTCGACAAGGCTTAATGAAATTATGTAAAATTTTTAAAAACTTATAAATACGAGCGTTGGGAGCGATAACATTGAAAACAAAAAATTTTTTCCCACTAAGACTTTTTTTTCAGACCTAACTTTTGTATGGCAGCTATACTATATAGTTGTCCGATTTTGACAAGGCTTGGTGAAATTATGTGAAATCATTAAAAACTTATAAATACGAGCGTTGGGAGCGATAGCATTGAAAACAAAAAGTTTTTCTCACTAAGACTTTTTTTCAGACCTATCTTTTGTATGGCAGCTATACTATATAGTTGTCCGATTTTGACAAGGCTTGGTGAAATTATGTGAAATCATTAAAAACTTATAAATACGAGCGTTGGGAGCGATAGCATTGAAAACAAAAAGTTTTTCTCACTAAAACTAGTTTTTCAACCGATCGTTCCTATGGCAGCTATATGCTATAGTCATCCGATCCGGCCGGTTCCGACAAATGTGCAGCGTATTTGTACCAAAAGACTTCGTGCAAAGTTTGGTTAAGATAGCTTTAAAACTGACGGAGGAGATAGCATAGAAACAGACGGACAGACGGACAGACGGACAGACGGACGGACAGACGGACAGACGGACAGACGGACATGGCTATATCAACTCAGCTCGTCATGCTGATCAAGAATATATATACTTTATGTGGTCGGAGATGCTTCCTTCTATGCGTTACAAACATCCGGACAATTTTAATATACCCTCTCCAAGGGTATAAAAAGTTTTTCTCACTAAGACTTTTTTTCAGACATAACTTTTGTATGGCAGCTATACTATATTGTAGTCCGATTTCAACAAGGCTTATTGAAATTATGTGAAATTATTAAAAACTTATAAATACGAGCGTTGGGAGCGATAACATTGAAAACAAAAAAGTTTTTCTTACTAGGAGTATTTTTCAGACCTAACTTTTGTATGGCAGCTATACTATTTTGTTGTCCTTTTTTGACAAGGCTTGGTGAAATTATGTGAAATCATTAAAAACTTATAAATACGAGCGTTGGGAGCGATACCATTGAAAACAAAAAAGTTTTTCTCACAAAAACTAGTTTTTCAACCGATCGTTCCTATGGCAGCTATATGCTATAGTCATCCGATCCGGCCGGTTCCGACAAATGTGCAGCGTATTTGTACCAAAAGACTTCGTGCAAAGTTTGGTTACGATAGCTTTAAAACTGACGGAGGAGATAGCATAGAAACAGACGGACGGACAGACGGACGGACAGACGGACGGACAGACGGACAGACGCACATGGCTATATCAACTCAGCTCGTCATGCTGATCAAGAATATATATACTTTATGTGGCCGGAGATGCTTCCTTGTCTGCGTTACAAACATCCGGACAATTTTAATATACCCTCTCCAAGGGTATAAAAACACCACTCAATATACTCAGAAAAGCAATGCGCCTTCATTTTGCCCTAGCGCACATGACGTGGTCCACCTAGTGGCAACGTGTTGTCTTTTCAGATGAAAAGAAATTTAATTTGGAAGGACCTGATGGTTATAATTATTATTTTCATGACCTACGCAAAGAGGAGCATCCCTTGGACCGCTTGTACAGCCGGGTGGGGGGCTTAATGGTGTGGGGAGCAATATCATACTAAGGCACCTGCGAGCATCAGTTTTTGACATCGCGCATGCGTTTCCAAAACCTTTTTCAAAACCTGCAATGGACTTTTCAGCACGACAATGCTGCAATCCACACTGCTCGATCCGTGAAGTCATGGATTCAGGGCCAAAAAGATGATCTCCTCGAGTGGCCACCATACTCTCCTGACATAAACATCATTGAGAACGTCTGGGGATCGTTGGCCAGGAAAGTGTATGAGTCCGGAAAGCAATATAGTACGAAAACTGAGTTAGTCGAAGGTATCAAACACGCTGGGTCAACCATATCATTAAATTATATTAATAAATTGTTCAATTTAATTCCCAATCGAATTTTTGAAGTAATTTCAAATAAAGGCGCGACTACGCATTACTAATATTACTTAAAAATGATTAAAATATAATAAAAAGGTGTTATATCGTAACATTATTGTTTATCAACCTAATTAAATTGAATTTATCGCAGGGGCGCTAACCTGATGACCAATTTTTCGATACACATTTTTTGTAACTTTTTCTAAAATATTAATTAAAAAATTTTCTTTATTGTTAAGATTTAAAAAGAATTGATTGTAGTAGATAAATAGATAAAAGTTTCAAAGCTGCAGCTCAAATGGTTTAGACATTATTGAACATTGGCGGTGAGTGCAAGGGGGGCGCTAACCTGATGACGCGCAGTTTATTATAGTAACACTTTTAGTGTCATTTGGGAACAATTTAATATCAATTTTCGTAAATGATATTATTTTGAATCAGAAAGATATTATTTTCTTGTCGAAATGAAATGAAAACTTTGCTATTTTTGTAAAGTTAATTTTTATCAGGTTAATATCGGCCTGAATTTGATCTTTTTTTTCTCTGTGAATAAATTTTAATTTAAACTAAACTTTGGAATACTTTTATTCTCATAACATTACCATCAATCCCAATTAAGTGTTTTGTCATTATAATACCATAGATGCGATATGATGGATGATAGCACACAACTCCCACGCAGAGGTCAATGTTACGCATAAATTCAATTAAATGATTGTTGGTTTCGCCGGAAAGTAGGCAATGCTATTTTGCATTTGAGACATTTAATATGCCTGTCAACTCGTCCTCATATCTGTGTGAGCCTAATTGCTTTAAGTGTGCATAAATGATTATTTACCCACAAACAGGGCTATGAAAATGCCATGTAGCTTCTTACCGACCTGACCCCTGCCTGGACTGGACTTGATTAATTATGAAGTAGAAAAATAAAGGCAACTCCTTGGCCAGGCCATTGTGTTGTTGACAACCGCTAACCTATTTATATCAAATTGCACATGAAAAATTTAAACGTTTAATGATGCCACTTCACGCCTTTAAAAAGTCTTTAAATACAATTAAATTTTTTACTAGTTTACACTTGCAGCCAATTTGCAAAATTCAAATGAAATTGGAAACAAATTGCATATAAATTATATAGATAATTGCATGTCATTTGCCTTTTGCCATTTAGCTTAAACTGCAGATAGAAGACAAATAAAACAAAACCTCGATGGTGGCCCCATGAATTCGGCGCCAGACAAGATAAATTTCGATTTTATTTTCCCGTCTGTTTTTGCATTGAAGTGATTTTTATAGCTCGTTGAATTGCTTAATCAATTATTTAAAAATGGACTTAAAACCCCATAATTGATTTGGTTAATGCTTTAAACTGGTCAAAATACCAATTGTTAATGTTCCAGTCAACGCACATTTGGCGAAAATACCGGTCTGGCGGACTTAGAAACAAAACTTCCATAAGCTGAATTGTTTTGCCATAAAATATTTAACTTCAAATGGTTCTAAAAGGTTGAGCAATATTGTAAAATTGGTAGAATGAAAAAGTGAATCATTTAGGGTTTTCACGTCGAGTTGGTTATCAAGTAATCTGTTTAAATATTTATTGCAATCACCAGTAGACAGAAAGAGATTCCCTCTCTTTAAATACATAGCGGACGGAGAGGAACTGGTGCAAACTCTGGAAGATAAAGAACAACAAGAAACGGCACGGACAAGATTCTCTCTGTTAGTGAAAGACGCCAAATCACGTAAATTCCTTAAGAAAAATGACAATATTTTAATTTTAAATGCAGACAAAGAAACCAAGACGGTGGCAATGGAAAAGGATGACTATAGAAATAAAATGACAGATATATTAGGGGACATGTGCACATATAGGAAACTAAGACAGGATCCAACAACAAGACTACAAACTAAAAATAACAGTTTGGTTGACCAACTGTTGCTGCTGGAAATCATCACTAAAACAGAAAGAAATAAATTAACGACAAGTACGGCGCTACCCCCTAGGATTTACGGTCTCCCAAAAATTCATTCAAGAAGGAAACCCACTCCGTCCGATTTGCTCATCATTCAAATGCGCTATGAGATATATAGCACAAATATTAAAGAACATCAGCGCGGATTCCATATACAACACTAAAAACGCAGTTGAATTCAAACAACGGACCAATGGCATTCACATATCGGAAGAAGAAAAATTGGTATCGTTTGACGTAGTCTCATTATTCCCGAGCATCCCCATAGACTTAGCATTAGACATCATTAGAAATAAATGGACAGCAATAGAAGAATACACCAGAATACCGAAACCATTGTTTATGGAAATTGTTAAATTTTGCATAATGGAAAATAGATATTTCAAGTTCGAGGATCAACTGTATACGCAACTGAAAGGTATGCCAATGGGTTCCCCAGCATCCCCGGTTATAGCAGACATTGTGATGGAAGAACTTCTCGACAACACAATGAAAAAACTCAAGCACCCACCAAGACTGCTAACAAAATATGTGGACGATCTGTTCGCCATTATTAAGGAATCCGATATTCAGGACACAGTTGATGTACTAAACTCTTTTCATAGAAATTTAAAATTCACTGCGGAGATAGAAATAGAGGGAAAATTTCCCTATTTGGATTCTACAATTAACAGACATGGAAACACCCTTAAAATAAAATGGTACAAGAAACCGACAGCATCAGGACAAATCATCAATTTTTATTCAAAACACCCAAAAAATATGATAATTAATACGGCTGCCAGCTGTATTCAACGGATGCTTAGTATTAGCGACGAGATCTACCATAATGATATAATTTCCGAAATCAAACTGACATTGAAAAATAATGACTTCCCAATGAGGGTTAATAAGTAAATATAGGATTGAAAAAACCAAAAGTCGAAAAACAACCCAAATCATTTAGGAGCCTTACCTAAGTTCCACAACTCTCAGAGCGTTTCGCGAAATCTGAGTGTTTCAACAAACTTAACATACAAATAGTCCACAAACCCACAAACACAATGAGGAACTTCTACAACAGGACGAAATCCAAAATAGACAAAGAAAACAAAAGCAATGTGATATACTGAATACCATGAGAACAAGTGCAATAAACTATACGTAGGAACAACAAAGTCTAAACTCAAAACAAGAATTTCACAACATAAATCTGATTTCAAGCTTCGACACCAAACGACAATACAAACAAGTGAGAAAGTCGGTCAAGCCCGACTATAACATACTCTGTACCTGGAGTAGGAGCTGAATGCAGTGGTGCTGCTGTGTCTCTCTCTATCTCTGTCTCACTCTCTTTCTCTCTCTCTCTCGCTCTCTCTCTCTCTCTCGAAGATTGTGCGGTGTTGGTTGTGAAAGGGTGGGAAGAGGGTGTCTAGGGTGGCTTGGTTCACTTTTTTGCTTATAACTTGAGAACCGCTCATCCGATCTTTATCATTTCTTCAGCAAATCGATACATTTTGACAATTACTAACTATCTATAGAAGGTACAAACCATCTATCTATAAAACTGTGGAAGATATGACGTTTTTTCAAAATTGCGGGGGCGGGAGGGGGCGTGGCCAAAATTGAAAATAAACTTGATCTGCTGCAGCTATAAGAAACATTTGTCCCATACATGTCAAAGCTCTATCTCTTACCATCTCTGAGATCTGTTTGTTCATACGGACGGACAGACAGACGGACGGACAGACGGACGGACAGACGGACGGACAGACGGACATGGCTATATCGACTCGGCTGTTAATGCTGATCAAGAATATATATACTTTATAGGGTCGGAAATGATTCCTTCTCTCTGTTACATACATTTGCACAAACTTAATATACTCTATGTACCTTCGGTACAGAGTATAAAAACGGCACTAGCGACACACTGTATGGAGAGCGGACATTCACCGAACTTTGAAGGAACAACAATCTTACAACAGGAGAGCAACTATAGGAAACGGTTTACTCTGGAAATGTTGCACATCAGTTCCACAGCAACTGAGAGGAGATTGAATTACAAGACTGATACTGACAACTGCGCGCACCTATACAGACATTTACTCTCTTAACAAGAATTTAGTATTAAACTCCAGGTCCAGCGGAACAGACGTGTCATAAATCTGTATGCAAAATAATGTTTTTAATGTATTGTGATAATTAGCATATTGTTTTTGTAGTGTCCCTGAAGACGGAGGCCGATGCGCTTCCGAAATATATTGGAAACTAATTTTTAAAAAAACCATTGTGTTTTTTTATTCTCGACATAGAGCCAGCTAAAATCAACTTTTAAAAATTAGAAAGGTCGCCAATCAACAACTTCATTAATTGCAATCTTTATTTGTAGTTAACACAATTTTATATGCTTATTATGATAACATTTTTGTGCGTGCCTTACCGGACTTAAACCCACGTCTGTTTGACTTTCAGCATCTTACCTAACCCACTACACCGCAGCTACCAGGACAGATATAACAGCTAAATGTGCTTTAGCTGATTTTTTCACAGAACATTTTGTTTTTGAAGATTTAATTTTTAAGTAGATTACTTTATAAACAAGTTGGCGTGAAAACAAACAAAAAGTTTTTCGTTTTGAAAATTAATGCTTGTTAGTCATTGGAATGAAAAGTAATTGCTAATTTACGCACTCTTACAGTTAGTTTTTTCTTAATTCTGTGATCAATCCTCCTAATCTTCTTAACTGGATAAAGGCTTATTTGACAGACCATTCCCAACGTGTCCCTTTCAATTCGACGCTTTCTGAGTCCATCAGCGTACTCTCTGGAGTTCCTCAGGGTAGTCATCTTGGACCTTTAATGATTAATCTTTTCATTAACGACAACCCTCACGTCTTGCTTCACTCACATTCCTTGATGTATGCCGATGACCTAAAACTCTGCTTGTTTTATAACAAACCGATGTCCCCTCTTCTTCTTCAGTTGAACTTAAACTCTCTGCATACATGGTGTTCGGTTAATTGCCTCCCACTAACGATTTGGGCATACGCTTCGTCCCTAAACTAAGCTTCAATAATCATATTTCTGTCATCTATAACAGAAACAGCTATGGGTGTTCTTGGGTTTATCAAAAGAAGGGCCAAGGAATTTAACGATCCGTATCTGACTTATAATTTATACGTCTCACTGATACGACCAATACTTGAATATGGGTTGTGTGTTTGGGCACCGCATTACCAAAAATATTAAGACCAACTTGAATCGGTTCAAAAACAGTTTTTAATTTTTGCCCTCCGCGGCCTCAACTGGGATCCCACCAACCATCTCCCACCATACGAGCATAGATTACTCTTAATTGATCTTCCATCTCTTAAGAACCGTCGGACGTGCCACTGTATGCTCTTCATTCACAAACTTTTATCAGGTTATATTGACTCTTGTGCTCTGTTATGCCAAATAAATCTTGCGGTTTCTTCGCGCCTAACCAGAAATTTCTCTCCGATCTACCTACAGCCTTGCCTAACAAATTTTGCTCACTATGAACCTTTCCGAAATTTGTGTTTTAATTATAATTTGTATTGCCAACTTTTCTCTGCTCACTCTTCTGTGTTAGATGTAAGAAACAATTTACTTTCTTTTTTGAATTGTACCTAGTAATGTTGACAGAACTTTGTCAAACCTAAATAAATAAGTAAATTAAAAAATTGTTAGTGAAATTTAATTGGCATTCTAGCCTTTAATTGATATATAAGGATTTTTTTTGCTTAATGAGTCCAGATTTAGGCTGTGCAAACAAAAACGAAGAGTGAAACATCATTGTGTGTTAGTCACGTCTCTCAGTCACGTTTATGTGCTCTCTTCTTGGGGAACCCTGCTCTAGAGCGCTCTCTCACTCTGGCTTCTTGAAAAAAATGATAAGAAAGCCAAAAGCCAGATGAAAAGCCAGGCCAAAAAAATTGTGTGCAAAAAAATCGTATGGCGTTACTAATCTTCAAATTCTTATGCCTTAACTCTGAACCAGTCTTATTTAAGGAATTTCATTGGTCATTTTAGCTTGAAACTTGAAATCCGTTTTCCGATCTTTAACATTTCTTTGGCAAATCAATAAAGAATGCTAATATCTGCTTGAATCGCTTTACGACAATAAAACTGATTGTAATTTAACTGTTAACTCATTGTCAAGTCACTGTCAAGGCACTGTCAAGTTATTGGTTATTCACTGGTAAGACTCTGTCGAGTCAATACTTGGTCACTGATAAGGCACTGTTGAGACACTATCAAAACAATGGTTATAAATTGGTCACTGTTCAGTCACTGTTGAGTCCCTGTTAAGTCACTGTTTAGACACTGTTAACACCTCTCCCACACAACTCACCGGCTGCTGCGGCAAATGGTAAAAGCGTTTGACTTTGAAAATAAAAAATGCAAAGACAAGGCGTAGCCAAAAGAATCTGTCCCATAGACAACATAGTTCTAGTTTTAGTCCGTAAAATATCTTCGCTCTAAAACATAACCATAAGCAAAGAAAATTTAACATAACAACAACACATAACAAGCGCATTTTGCTGCGTCGGAAACTTTTCACTAAAATATTATTTAGGTGTTCGCTGTCGTTTTGGCTCTTTAAGTTGTTTATCGACTATGTCCGTCTCCCTCTAACCATCGGTTTCTCCTAAGTCGACAATAACACTAGGCAAGATGACTTTCGTGTGCTGAGCAAAAAGAAGCAGAAGTGTTCCATCTCGTATTTTGACCCTTTAGACGCTTTTTATGTTTATAGTTATAGTTGGACTGCATGGGATAATAATCTTAACTGCATTTTATTTTAATCTAAAATTTATTACACGACTGTCGCAGAATGTAAATTTAATTTTGTCACATCACAAAATATTAGCCACAAATTAAACGGATAACGCTTGGCGTGGTAAACTAATTTGCATACATACGAAGCGGAGGGTTTGCCGGTATGCCAGAAGAATGAGCCATTGTGTGGCCAGTTAATGAGGTTTTCAGCGAAAATAATGCGAAAATAAAACAAATTTTACAACTTGTGTTGGTATACCTACATTTTTTAACAAATTTTCCAACGAAAACAAATTGCTAAGGATTCTGTTTACATTTGCAGACAAAGGAAAGTTTTTTACCGACAGGCACCTTTACGTTTCATTTAAGTTAAAATGACAAATCAGTTTGTTTGTTTTCGCAGTTACTTTGCAGCTGCATTTTAATTGCAAGGAACAACTGTTTGCAAACTAAAACGGCAAAAGAAACTTAAATTAGGTGGGGCAGCACAAAAACTGTCAATAACTGGGTGGAGCTTTTCTCCTTTTATTCATAATATTTAAAGAAACAAAATTGTATGTCTTCCCACAGCTGAGTTCGTTTGCCAACTGCAGCAAATACAAGAACTCTGTGGAATATTTATCAGCAAATACAAAGTCTTTGAGCAGTCGTTGAGCATTGTTAAATTGAATATTTAAGCTCTGAGCTTTGGTGCGAAGCGAGTTAATCCAAATCACACCCATGCGAAAAAGCAAAATCATAAATTATGTTAAATGCAATTTTATTGCATACTTTCAGTGGCAGCGAGTGCGTTCCGTGGCTGCCAACCGACGCCAAAAGTCAAGTTAATACAACAATTGTAGCAGACAGACAGTAGTCTGAACTGCCGCAACAGCAGCGGAAATGGAAAAAACAACGCGGCGCGCATTTCGTGTTATTTGCTTACAGAAAAAATGCATTTGAGTGCCATATAAATTTCGCACACTCAAAACACAATAACAACAATCAAGGGCGTACGCGAGAGGATGCAGGAGGGGGGCGTCTACCCCCTGGAGAAAATTATAAATTCATATTTTTGGTTATGTGAGGCATTGAAAATAAGCTTGGCGATTATCGCATGGAAAACAAAAGAGGAGCATAAAACAGTTTACACCCAGAAATAAGATTTTCTTTAAATTTTGCGATGAGTAAAGCGAGTGACTCTTTTTCCATAAGCTGATTGTTTACAAAGCGTAGCTATTAGTTTTTTGACTATGAGTCTCAGATACCCAGTTTGGTTTCCAGAAGGGTTGGATTTCTTTTTTACCTACATATTAATTTTTTGTAAACAAAACTATATATTAAAAGTTAAAAAAAGATGGTACGAAAACACTTTTGATTGCTATTTAATGTTGAAAATTTTGTTGCAAAAACAACTATAAAAATATAATGCATCTACTACTTTTATGCTTAAAAGAATAATTCATTCGGCGGTATGCGGCAGCGACGTCGACACACCGACTGTATACGAGCTTAGACTCCTTTCTTTAGCAAAGGATTCAGAGTACGAAACCATTATTAGCGCCATCCAGTTAGGTATTTTTCAGCTCATAAATAAGTCTAGAGGTTAAATCCATACACTGAGAAAACAAAATCGGCTGCACGGCGCGTTTAGAAACGTCAATCCTAATCGAAACGTATTTCGCCCTGGTAAATTGCACACGCTACGTGTGCAGTTCAGAAAGCCACACGAGGCGTGCAGAAATGCTACACGCGACGTGTAGATATTTAAAATCTAAATGCAAATGTAGAAAAGTTTAATGCTGCGTGGGCAAAGCCAAAGACTACACGGCATTTGACACACAGCTTGTGTTCCTTAATAATTCTATATTTTTAATGCAGCAATCTGATTACAACACGGACTTTTAGGCTTTCTATATTGACGTTTAAATATTGAAATGTTACACGCTCGTGTAGAAATACTAAACGAAAAATGTAGCTCTACATCAGACTTAGACTTACAAAATCTAAACGCTGCGTGTTGGAAATCTACACGACTCGTGCGCAAAATTCTGTTGCTGGTATATAAACAGCGATTGCGTGGAATTAAAAGTTAAAAACTACAAGTAAGCAAAAATTGGATTGTGCCTTTAGCAGATTCCATACAAGTAATGTCTTAGAGGCCTTGCATTACACGCGTGATGTGGCGGAGACGTCTAAACCATCATTCCAATCGTATTTCAGTCCAAGGTTCCGGGAGTTCAAATCTACCAGAGTAAGTAAAAACGAGAGCGTTAGTAAAAGTCGGTTCTAACCGACTACTTTATACCCGTTACTCATAAAAAACATGTTAAACAGTGTTCCTGCTTTCCTTAGAATGACCATCCGAAAAGTATGCAACATTTTTTTTAGGGTGGGTGGGGGGTACCGGGGCGGGCTTGGTTCACTTTTTTGCTCATAACTTGAGAACCGTTCATCCGACTTTATCATTTTCCAGAAGGGGTGGCAAATCGATTCATTTGCCAATTACTAACTATCTCTAGATGGTACGAATCGTCTATCTTTAAAACTATAACGTTTTTTCCAAATCGCGAGGGCGGGAGGGGGCGCACAGTGGTTGGGCTTGTATGAAGCCGCGGTCATAAACACTACTAGTTGTGATATAGTTATGAAATTTTCACCAAAATTCTAGAGTAATATTTTAAACTTATATTAAAAACGACTGTAGGTCCCATAGGAACGATCTGGGCAAATTTTAAAAACTTTGTTATTTTCGGTCTCAAACAGTTTTATTTTGTTATTATTATATTACAAATAATTAAAATCTGTTTTTGGACGCCCGCGCTGAGCTCTTTTAACCATATCTTGAGACATACTAGAGAAGCACTTTATTGGAACTGTTTCCTTTTCATTAGGCCAATTGGATTGATATTGAAGAACTGATGCTGTTTTACGTTTGTATTGAATATCAAAATGCATCAATTTTTTTTACAAATGTACCCAATACATTTTTTAAGCTCGCTCATCTCGGGCATGTAGCCGATATTTTCAAGATTGCTTTGCACATCGTTGATCGACTTCCGTAATTTTTCTGCATCGGTGCGCTTTTCTTTGCACCAACAATTAAAAATATATAAGCGTGAAAATACACACTGATATGAGTCGCCTACTAAAATGAAATCGAAAAAGAGATATCGCAGTCAAAATAATAATTTAAACTTAATTAGAACACAAAACATGAATGACGAACACAAAGACACAGCACAACCACAAGGCAAAGCATCTTCAAATTTGACCTTGAAGAGAAAAGAGACGGCGTTAGTATATTGTTGATTGTGGACACATCTACTAATATCTGCAGCTAACTTTAATTTCGTATTATCTTAAGACACACACAAATCCACTGAAAAAAAAATAAGTCGGGGGATTTTGGGGGAACACAACTAAAACTTCAAGTAAACAATATAAACCTCACACAAAATGGACAAAAAACAAAAAAAACTAAAGCAGTAATTTCAAAACTAATACCACACAAGTTGGCTTTTATTAATATTGGAACTTAAAATAAATACCTTCAACTTCAAAATCCATTGACTATAACTTAAAATCGGCAACGTAATTAATCGACTGACCACTTTGAAGTTCGCTTTTGTTGTAAAATATTGGCCCGATGTGAACGCTTCTTGTCGTTGTCACAGAGCGCCACCTCGCTCACAAAAGTGAACATTGAACTGTTTGTAAATAAAGTAAATGTATAAATTGTGGGAAAAAAAAATAACTTGAAATATAATATGTATGTATGTATTGATGGGCGCGAAAAAGCTGCAAAGTTTTTAATACAACCCATCGCAAGTAGCACAGATTTCAATGTTGAAATTTTGAAGTAGCTTAGAGCGAATGGGTAATTTTTAGCTTAAACTTTGTGGCTGCAGGCAGATTGTGGAAGCAGATTGAGCAGCTCTGCTGTGTTCCTTTAAATACAGGCATAAATTGTACGTAAAGTATGTTGCCGTGTTTTATAGCTATCCACAGTTAAAATATCTATTTTTAATAGAGATGTCCATTTTGACAACTTCAACAAAATAATATCCCTCGAACAATTTAGATCTCCTGCGTACGCCCTTGACAATAGTGAAGCAGACTTGGTTATTTATACACAACTAGCAAATAGCCCGTCACGCTTCGCTGCGCCTTCAACAGTATATAACCAACGCACACTTACTTACCACCCACTTACGGCCCACATCCCACCCACTTCCCGCACATTTCCCGCCCACATCCCACCCATTTTCCGCCCACTTCGCACCTACATCCCACCCACCTTCCACCCACTTGCCACCAACATACTGCACATTTCCCGGCCAAATCCCACCCACTTCCCATTTACATCCCACACACATCCCTCCCACTTACCACCACATTCCACCCACATCCCATCCACTTCCCATTTCCATCCCACCCACTTTCCACTCACATCCCACCCACTTCCCGCCCACATCCTACCTACATCCCACCCACATTCCACCCATTTGCCACCAACATACTGCACACTTCCCGCCCTCTTCCCGCCCAAATCCCACCCACTTCCCATTTCATGCAGAATTTTCCGGGAATTTTTCGACCGTCAGGTCAAATTTTCCAACTTCGGAATATAACATTTTAAACTATTTCGTATTCTATACTTACAAACCGAGTTTCAAGCCAATCGTATGATAAATACTTTTCTGGATTCAGAATTTTCCGGCCATTTTCCTCGTGTGCGGATTTTCCAAAATCGGGAAAACACGTGTCAAAATATTTCGCGTAATATGCTTACAACTTATGTTTTGTTATGTGTAATTTTGAAAATGAATTCGGCGCTTATCGCTGGCAACAAAAGTTTCGCCCATACAACCTTGACCACCCACTTTCCACCCAGCGGAGTGAATTTTCCGGAAGATTGGTTTGCAGTTGTTGTTGAATTTTCATATAGATCTTTGAAAATGAGTTTGAACTTGATCGGATGAAAAACAAAAAAGTTTCATACAACAGTTTTCCGCGAATTTTCCACATTTGCAGACAGAATTTTTCAATATCCGTTCTTAGTACTCACTTTCAGCATAAGATAAAACTACTGTGAAAATCTCATCTTCCTATCTTTTATGGTTTAGACTGTGCGACGGTCACCAGTCAGTCAGTCAGTCAGTCAGGTTGAACAGTTTTATATATATAGATAGTACTAGCAAATAACCCGTCACGCTTCGCTGCGCCTTCAACAGTATTGAACCAACGCACACCCACTTACCACCCACTTCCCGCCCACATCCCACCCATTTCCCGTCCTTTTCCCGCCCACTTCCCGCCAATTTCCCGCCCACATACCACCCGCATCCCACCCACTTCCAACCCTCTTACCGTCCACTTCTCGCACACTTCCCACTCACATCCCGCTCACATCCCACCCACATCCCACCCACTTCCCGCCAATTTCCCGCTCACACACCACCCACTTGCCGCCCATTTCCCGCCCACATCCCTCCCACATCCCACCCACATCCCTCCCACTTACCGCCACATTCCACACACTTTACACCCACTTATCACCCACTTTCCACCCGCATCCCACTCACATCCCACCCACATCCCAGTGGGCATCCCGGCGGTATTTCCAACATCGGAAAATAAAAACCAAAATGAATTCCCATTTTGACCTTACAAACCGAGTTTCAAGTCAATCGGATGAAAAATAGTTTTTTCATGCAGAATTTTCCAGGAATTTGTCGACCGTCAGGTCAAATTTTCCAACTTCGGAAAATCTCATTTCAATTTAATTCACCCACTTTAATTTCAAAACGAATTTCAAGCCAATCGGATGAGAAATAGTTTTTTGCATGCAGAATTTTCCGGCCATTTTCCTCGTGGGCGGATTTTCCGACATTAAAAAATCACATATCAAATTATTTCGTTTTCTGTCCTTACAAACCGAGTTTCAAGCCAATCGGATGAAAAACAGTATATTTCGTACTGAATATTCCGGGAATTTTCCGACCGTTGGGTCAAATTTTCCAACTTCGGAAAATTACATTTCAATTCATTTCACCTACTTTCCTTTCAAACCGAATTTCAAGCCAATAGGATGAAAAATAGTTGTTTTCATGCAGAATTTTCATGGAATTTTCCAAAATCGGGAAAACACGTGTCGAATTATTTCGCGTACTAAGCTTACAAATCAAGTTTCAAGTCAATCGGACGAAAAATAACATTTTTCCCATACAAACTTTTCCGACTTTTCCGGGTGGAATTTTCCAAAACCCACTTCCCGCCCACATCCCACCCACATCCCGCCCACATCCCACCCAATTTCCGCCTACATCCCACCCACTTCCCGCCCACAACCCATTCACTTCCCAGTGGGCATCCCGGCGGTATATCCAACATCGGAAAATAAAAACATAAATTAATTCCGATTTTGACCTTACAAACCGAGTTTCAAGTCAATCGGGTATAAAATAGTTTTTTGCATGCAGAATTTTCCGGCCATTTTCCTCACGGCCGGATTTTCCGACATTGAAAAATCACATTTCAAATTATTTCGTATTCTATCCTCACAAACCGCGTTTCAAGCCAGTAGGATGAAAAATAGTTGTTTTCTTGCAGAATTTTCCGGGAATTTTCCGACCGTCGGCAAATTCTCCAACTTCCGAAAATCACATTTCAATTTATTTCACCTACTTTCTTTTCAAACCGAGTTTCAAGCCAATCGGATGAAAAATAGTTTTTTGCATGCAGAATTTTCCGACCATTTTCCTCGTACGCGGATTTTCCGACATTGAAAAATCACATTTCAAATTATTTCGTATTTTGTCCTTACAAACCGAGATTCAAGCCAATCGGATGAAAAATACTTGTTTTCATGCAAAATTTTCCGGGAATTTTCCGACCGTTGGGTCAAATTTTGCAACTTCGGAATATCACATTTCAAACTATTTCGTATTCTGTCCTTTCAAACCGAATTTTAGGCCAATCGGATGAAAAATAGTTGTTTGCATGCAGAATTTTCCGACCATTTTCCTCGTGGGCGGATTTTCCGACATTGAAAAATCACATTTCAATTTATTTCGTATTTTGTCCTTACAAACCGAGTTTCAAGCCAATCGGATGACAAATAGTTTTTTTTCATGCAGAATTTTCCGGGAATTTTCCGACCGTTGGGTCAAATTTTCCAACTTCGGAAAATCACATTTTAATTCATTTCACCTACTTTCCTTTCAAACCGAGTTTCAAGCCAATTTTCCAAAATCGGGAAAACACGTGTCAAATTATTTCGCGTACTAAGCTTACAACCCAAGTTTCAAGTCAATCGGATGAAAAATAACATTTTTCCCATACAAACTTTTCCGACGCTTTTCCGACTTTTCCGGGTGGAATTTTCCAAAACCCCGTCTTAGTACGCACTTTCACCACCAAAGGAAACTCCTGTGAAAATTACAGCCCTCTATCTCTTACGGTTTGGGCTGTGCGATGATTGCCAATCAGTCAGTCAGTCAGTCAGTCAGTGAATCAGTGAATCAGTCAGGACACTCTCTTTTTATATTTATAGAGATTAAATTGTACTAACCAAACAAATGAAAGTAAAATGGAAACAAAACCCGCTAAATGTGTCTGGCATTTTAATTAAGTTTGCTATTATGAAGCAAACAGCAAACAATTTGTGGCATGTCAAAGAAATTTAAGGCGGATAAAAAAAAAATATTTTAAATATTTTACGAAAATAAGCAAGTACATAGTTATAAAATATTAATAACTTTTTTTTAAAAACTTGTTAATGCATCTTTAAAACCTTGCCTTTTCATTACAAAACACGCGCACACACACACCGAGAACCGGCAAATCTTTTGGGCCATTTTGTATGCCTCTGCCGCCCACACTCAGCCGGTTGTAACGTTTTTACTCTTTTGTACTCCAATGCATGCCACTTCCGGTCAGAGGAGTCAGGGCCAAAAATGTAAACGACAGGCGTGCCAAATGCAGAAAGCGCATAAAGCACAGACAAACATTGTGTGTACAACCATAAACAATGCCCACGTACAGAAAAAAAACTAACAAAAAAAAGAAGAGCAACAAAAGCGCCAACTGAATGGGGTTAACAAGTTCACGTCCCACCACCCAACCACTAACCAACAAACCCACTTAGAGCAAAAACCTTAAATCGAAAACTTGTTATTTTACTTAATTGCTTGTCCCTAGCATGGACAATTTTCATATTTGTCTAGCGACAAAAAAAGAATGGGATCAGGACTTTGCATATTATTATTTAATGGCTTGGCAAACAGAGTCCAGTGACCAGCAGAGCTTATGAAAATAGACACGCACAGTCGAGAGCTTGAGAGTAAAAAGTTCATTTAGGGTGGGCAGTGATTAATGGGAACTTGAAGAAGTGCAAAAGAGAGCTTTAAATGCATTTGATTCCCTTGCAAGAAAAAATAATCAAGATATTTCAAATCCTAGAGTAATCTCATCTTCCAGCATATTCTACACAATTCAAGGTTTTAAGATTTATTCTATGCCTTTCGAACTTCTATGATTCCAAATGATATTTCAATCCCTTTCAAGATCACATGTCTATTAAGTGGAGAGCTAGAGCAAAGAAATATAAGTAGACTTTTAGATATGTTGGAACAACCGCTAATGGTGTGCAATCAGACGCCATTCCAATCAGTGCGCATGGTCGTGGCTTCGAATATAAAGAAAGTTATCTTTCCTAGGATAAAACCAAGCTAAAATTATGATCCAACTTTGGGATTAAATTGTGTTCGAGTATTTGCTTAATTCAAAAATTTATGAGATTACCCCCAAAAGAAATGTAATCCTTCTTGGGAAGTCCAGCTAAACTCAGAGCTAACTGTCGAAAGGAAAATCATCAACTATATCCTCTTGTATGAAATACTTCAAGGCAGCTGCCGCAGCTAAACACAAACGTGATACAAGCCACTATTGCGAAATATTTCTGTTTGAAGTGTGTAAGCATTGTGGCATCATGAATAATGAGTTCTCGTCCTGTCGTTCTAGTGCGACAGCAATACCGTTGTAACTATTTCGATAGAAATGAACTAAATATATCAGGACACTGTCTCCCTTGTTTGTTTAATGTTAATCACACGTAATAAGGCGACAGGGCGTATACGTTATCTCAGAAACAACAAATTGCACAACACACACAATTTTCTATATTTACTTACTTTCGATTTGTTTATTTACTGTACGCTGGAAATTTTCATTTGTCAAAGGAAAATGAGAAAGACTAGAGCGGAAATTGTGTTTAACCAGAGCATTTTATGTGATTTTAGATTTCAACAGATTACCTTGTATGCATATCATGCACTCATTTCCTGACACTTTTGATTTATAAATATTGTGTGCAATTTTAATTAGGAAAAAGGTTTGTCATTTATATAAATTAGAGCGCAAATAAATTATTAAAATGGGAAATTGCAGCTAAGCAAAAGTATAAAACTAAACAAAACTTTATTTAAAGTCTCAAATGTAAAAAACTTTAAATTTGTTCCACTCAAAGTGATGACAAATGAAACAAATAACCAAAATGTGCACTTAAACGTTGTGCACTGGCAGCTTATATCCGCCTGACAAACAATAAATGAAATTTATGAGAATATACCAATTAAATGCATATTCAAAATCTGCACCATCTGTTGTGGGGGTCAAGGTGGTGGTGCCCAGAGAGACACAAGAGTATTAAAGGAATATGCTAGCTAAACTCATTAAATCTGCAAAATAATAAAATGAAATTTTACAGAATTTAGCATACTTTTTGGGGCTCCATTGTTGCCTATTTTCCCCCCTCTTGTGGCTAGTCTTGTTATCTGTTGCCTGTCGTTAGCCCGAAGCTCTAATTTGTATTTGGGCCGTTGAAAATAAGCAATCTGCAGTCAAAAGGCATTCCCTACGAAATTAAATTATATAATTGTTGGCCTGTAAATGTGAAATTTACCAGGATTATAAAAGTGTCTCCGTTTTTATTATAAAGCTGATATAATTGGCGAGGTTTTTGTTTTCATATTTTTCCAAGAAATTTGCTTGCTTTTCTGCTATTTTTATCTCTGCTGTGTGAAGTGGACTGTTAAAGAGAAGCCAACCAGCTGGAGGAATTTAATAAGTCCAATTAAATTAAAGGTAGGTCTGAATTTAAGTTGATAAGCTGTGCCTGTTCAAACTTGAACTTGAAACTTCATCAAGATCCTTGCTAAGTACGAAATATTATATTTAGATAACAGATGCACATACCAATTTCTCTAGTTTATTGCTTAAGCTTAGGCTGCTTAAGCTTGAATCTTGATTTTATTAGTCGCAAGCAAAGGTCCAGTTGCCCCAGCTTAGAATCGAGATCCGTTTGATGGTACGCAGCTAACGAAAGCCGGGGAGCATGGCTCGCTTGCATGCTATTCCGAACCCTGCTTAGGGTTCTACGTCAGGCATTACGGAGTAAACATTTCGTAGATCAATTTGTTTGGAGATTGTGAGCCGTCGAGCTGATTTATTTTAAACGAGTCAAATAAGTCGTTAGGGAATGGCAGTTGGTGAGTTTAATACAACCAGCCTCCTCTGTAATGTTATTTGTGTCCTTTTTCTAAAGTTGTATGCACATTAGAGCGGTCCCCATGTATATGAAATTTTTAAGGTCATGCTCTCACCCCCTATCTGATACTTTTTCATGTATAGTTTGCGTTTTTTGCGACTGGCGTCTTAAGTTTTTGTATATAACTCATACGCAGTGTTGCCTATCATATATTTTTTCATTTATAAATAGTCGGCGATGATTTTATTTATAAACTATTCAAATTTGAAAAATATGACAGCAATTGAAATGAACTAATAACTTTGTTTGTAAAAATTTGTATTTGGTGAACGTGTCGTATGATTAATATTTTTTACAACTTTGAGACTCTATCGCGCCCATTTAAAATTAAAATAAAATATTTTGATTTTCACATTTATTAATTATACAACAAATATTAGCTTTGGGAATGCTGAGACCTCCTTTTTTACATTTAGCCGGCTTGCACATAAATGACCTCGATCCGGCTAGAATTCGCTGGTTTGATAATCAAAAAGGTTGTTAAAAAAGTTGCATGGAGTCCTTGTCAGATGGTTTTTTTGGGGTAAAAATGAGTTAAAACATTGAGCTAAAGACCAGCTCATTCATATTTGATGCAATCCTTTTTCGGATTGAACATAGTTTGAGAACGATGAAATTTATGAATATCGAACATAAATCAATATCGGACATTATTATTTGGATTCGACGAAGGGATCAAATCTCGAATATCAATATAAAATTATTCCCGCGTGAGGTAAAGTCTGAAGTTCAGGGATATAAAAATCCATACTCAAATCAAAACCTCTCGTACTTGGTTTGGAAAACATCCGGGCTTGACCGTATTCTGACATCGATTTTAGCTTGGATATCCCGAGTTCCTATTTTGCTGTATTTACATTGAAAATTTGCGTAAATTGAAAAATAAAAATTATTATTTTAACAAAACTTCGCAAATTTTATGTGCTCCGGTTGTGTTTGTTTTAGTTAATTTTTTTTTCAGAAAAACTTAATTAACTGAGTACCTTAGGTAATTGAACACACAGCATGGCCACTTAACTCACTTGGCCATTGGCCATCACTTTTTGGGTCCCACTAGTCCCAGTAAAAGAACTCAGCTCGACGGAGCTTTCTGACAGCAGATTCTTATACTGCAACTGGTTGCTCGTGGCCAATAGCCGAGTGATCCTAGAATGAAAAGGTTGCAGTTTGAGTACCAGGACGGGCGGGCTGTTTTTTTTTTTTTAATATTTTTAACAAAATAAATCTAAATGGGAGGATGGGGGGCTGTGATCATAGTTTTGTTTCTCGAACATATATCAATATTACTTCGTTCTGTAAATTTTGTATTTGAGTTAAAAGATGTATGTTACTTTGCTCATCATTATAATACTAATGATTTTTTTTTTTTCATTTCATATTGAAAAAAGTGATTTTTTGACATTTCGCAAATTTGTGGGGGTAGTGAGCCACAAATTTATTTATTAAATGAAAAAATGAAAAATTTTTATAAATTTAAATGGAAAGTAAAAATTGACTGACGGCAGCCGGCTTGTTTTCTTATAAATGATTTTTTAGCTATTATTTTTTTTTGGCAACACTGGTTTAAACAGCTCACGCACGTTTCGTGTTTTGTTTCACTGTCAAACATCTTCAGTTTGGTCTATAATTTAAAAATGAATCGTTTTACAAACGTACTACGCTTGCAAATTATTGAATTTCATTAACAAAATGCGTGCTTTGTTAAGAAAGTTAATCGCGCGCTTCTTATATCTTATGGTCAGTTTAATCAACCCACTGAAGTGGCTGATTTCGCACCAAATTTACATTGTTGGACATTAAACCACCAACACGCTTAAGTATAGTGCGAACTGAAGAAAATATCGCAGCTCTATCGGCCAGTGTTAATGATGACCATCAATTATCGATTCGTTGCCGTTCGCAGAAATTGGGCCTCTGTTACTCAACAACGTGGAAAATTTTACGGAAGGATTTAGGTGTGAAGCCTTTCAAAATACAGCTGCAAGACATGAATACGAACGACCGGCCCCAACGGTGAATGGGCTCTTGGAAAGTTGGCCGAAGATCCCCTTTTTTTCCGAAAAATTGTGCTCAGTGACGAAGCTCATTTTTGCTCAATGGGTAAGTAAATAAGCAGAATTTTTGATTTTGGAGTGAATATGAGCCAGAAGCATTGTACGAGCTACCAATGCATCCAGAAAAAGTCAGAGTTTGGTGCGGTTTCTAGGCTGGTGGCATCATTGGACCGTACTTCTTCAAAGATGATGCGAATCGTAACGTAATTGTGAATGGTTGCGCTACCGTGAGATGGTATCCCACTTTTTTTGTTCAAAATGCAAGAGCTTGACTTGCATGAAATGTGGTTCGAACAAGACGGTGCCACATGCTATGTTAAAGCTCATGTCAAGCCCGCTTCAATTGACGCATTGGAAAACAACATTGAAGCATTTATATGTAAGATACCGGCCGAAATGTTGGAAAGAGTATGCCAAAATTGGACTAAGCGGATGGACCATTTGAGGCGCAGTCACGGTCAAAATTTGCATGAAATAATCTTCAAACATCAAATTATATGGACCTTACTATCGATTCAAATAAAGATTTTATGCATTTTTCTAAATTTTATGTGTTTTTTTTTTGGAAAACTTTTCTATAGCTCTTAATATACAGGTACTTTTGCAGGGGGCTGTTCTTTTGTTTGCCTTTTTTCTTCTATTGCATCATTGCAATATTCTCTTTGGAAGTCAAAACGGACTTTTTGGCAAAGTGGCTCACAACCCCCATATTTCACTTTTTTTTAATTGACGTCACATAACCAAAATTAAATTTTTTTTAAGTTCATATTTCTATCAAAAAGGCAATTGACCAAAAATATTTCTTTCGTACTTACTCTTGGAATTACGAAAAAGTTTTGAATAATATTTACAAGTCAAAAATTAAATAATATATATAACAAATTTCACTCGTCTGAGTTCTTTTATACAAAAGCTTAGATGGACTATAAATCAAGATTTTTTTCATATAAGCTTCTCAGGCTGTTCCCTTATCACACCAAAGCTTATATAAAAACTTAAACAAAAAGTTGGTTTTTTTTTGGTCTTAACCCCCCTATATTTTTTCCCTTTTTGTTTTTTAAAATTTTTGTTTTTTTTGTGGGAAGATGGTAAAAAAAAAAAAAAAAAAATTTTTAATTTTTTGACACAAGTCCATTAAAAGTTTAACTTTTATACAGCTTTCCAGCTAACGACCTCTTTATTTTGGTTTACAAATCAATTATTTTAAATCGTTTATTGAACCATTCTCACTTCAATTAATTTCAATATATTTCTGAAAGGGAAATTGAAATTCAATACTTGGAATTTGCTTTCACAAACATATTTTCGTTTGCTTTCAGCCGCTTTGCAGTAGCTTTTCATTTGGTTTCTGTGGGCTTAAAAAGTTCCCTCTGCAGTTGGCTTACACGGATGCTCAGCCACAGAAAGTAAAGTGCATTGGTTGGCTAGCCACAAACAGACGCACAGGCATATGCTGTTGCTTATGAAAAGTCACGTGTTTTAAACAGCTGCAAGTTTTTCTTAAAGTTTGCATAAAAGAAAAAGAAAACTCTCAAAATCAATTAAAACATTCGTGAAGTGGCTTATTTTGAGTTTAAGTTATTACAATAATAAGTCAACTTGGAGGAAAACAAAAACTAAAGCCCCCCCTCCCGCTCTCTAATGGTATGGAAAAAGGACGCAGCTGTCGTGAAAGCACAGACAACATTTAGATGCTGCAATTATATTTACATAGTCAGCCACGATGTCAGGCAAAGGGCGTGACAAGCCAAAAACATTTTGTATGAATAAAATGTATTTTACAAGCGACAAGATTACGCGCTTGGTTCTGGTTATCAAGCTCAATGATTTAGCTGGAAAAGCCGCTTAAAGGCAACTGAAAGGCAGCCTGAACTGCTAGCAAAAATTGTAAAGAAATGAAGAGGAGCAAACGAAATGTTTGACAAAGCTTAAAGCAAATGTTTGCAGCAAAAAACTCAAAAGGAAAAGACAAATTCTGCTTCATAGGTGGGTTAGGGCTTGTGGCTGCAACGAAAGCCACACACACACACACATATTACAAGCTATGGGTAATGTGGCATGAAGTTCCCAGTTGAATTCGTGCGCAACATGTAAGCTTACAACAACAAAAACAAACAACAATCACAACGTAATTCTACAAGAAGTCGGAGCAAAGCTGTTGCATACTTTTAGGCTAAGCCAAGGCAAAGAGCTTCTTATAATCAAGATTTCGAAAAATTTAAATAAAACAACAATTGAAATTACCTCTTGCTTTTCGTAACTTGTACTCACAATTTAACCAGCTTTCGGTTCCCTGACTGACTGCCGATATAAAAATGGCAAATATAAAAGTTTGGTCTTAAATGCAAATTAAGAAAATTTTACCGAGCTCGTTGTGCTCTCAAATAATATAGAGCAATCAAGTTGATTATTCTGTTCACCTTCTCCCTCCCAATTCATCCTCAAACTGGTTCGATAACTAATTTCAAATGCACTTAGCACCCTGGCAAAAACAACAAATATCCAGTTCGCAGTTTCCATCGTCAGTCCATTTGCTTGTGCAGACATAGACATGGAATTAAGGCGAGACTTCTGGTTGAGCGACTTGGCAATCAAAACTTACACTTTGCATACATGCAAGTCTTTGGGGTTGAATTTCCTGTCAGACTAAACAAAATTTAGCGCAAAAATTTCGAAAACTGCCAAAAAAATGTTTCCTCCTGTATTTTATGTTCTCGCTGACTACAATTTAAGCCTGGTTTTGCTTTCTACGCACAAATGGCCTGCAATTTTCACATTAAACGTTGTTTGAAATTGGGAAAAAGTTTGTATCGCTACAAAACGGTTAGGGACTAACTGCCATTAAATAAAATTTGTGGATCTCCTGTGTGTGTGTGTGTGTGTGTGTGTGTGAGTGTGTGTGAGTGCGTGGGACAGCTTCTAAAGTTAGTTAGGTAAAAGGAATTGCTTTGCCTTGGCCATAAACATGTTAGCAATTTGAAATTCTTACAAGACAAGAACAGGGGAGAATAATTTGTAATTACGTATTAAGTATTAAGAAAGGAGCTTTAATTTATTTAGTTTAAGTAAAGTCTTAAGTGTTAAAACTTTTAGTTGTTGCCTCACTCAGGTGGGTTATTCTTAAAGAAGATTCTAACATAAAACTTTAAAACGATTTGAGTGATTTCTCATTTGTTGGATTCGTCTTCGAACCGAATAAGTAAAAGATTTACTTTTTGAGCTCTTTTTAATTAAACCTCGAAATTTGCAAATTTTTTTGATAGATGAGATTAGTAAAAGGGATTTGCAAAAAAAAAGGAAGAATAAATCGAACGGTCAAAAAAATCTAGAAATTTGCACTATTTTATAATAAGTTTAGTTTATCACGAAAATATAATAGGTGACAGATGTAGACAGGTTGGTGGGATAAATAGAAGATTGACCTACGATTCGGCTTACAAAAATCCAAGGCGAAACTTTTAAATCAGCTTAATATCAGACTCTTTGCCAGTACAATATAATTAAACCGCTTCCAATCGGATCTAAGACATATCCTAAAAATAATTAAAGCTAATAACTTGAATTTTGTACTGCTGGCTTAAGTTCTAAATATTATATAAAGGCAGTTATGTTACTATTTCAAGATAGCTGAAAAGTAGGTTGAAAATACAGCAGCTATAAGCGAGTATCGATTGCGCACACTGCACCTGTGACACCTTCTGTGTATGCATCTTGCCGGTGCCGTGAGTCGTTTCGCATGGACTTTGTTTTTGTAACTCACTTCAAAGCGAGTTAATTGCGTTACAATTTATTATGCGTCTAAAAGACGACAGTTGTCGAAAACAAATGTCGAAGCAATGGGAGCACTAGCGCGACCACCGCTGGCTTAGAGTCATATCTCCGAAAATACTCAAGCCACCAGATTAAACGCGTTCAAAACCGCTTTGAATGAAATTCGGTGATGGATAGTGATTTTTGCTGCTCAGATGTAATTCAGAATTATTTGATCTTAGTTGAAATGTGAAAAGGGGTGACGATGCAGTAGGCTGTGTCACTCTGTGTTTCATTATTAAGAAAAATCGTGAAAATCAAATTGGAGTCCCCAAATTTGTGTGGGCGTTTGAATGTGAATATGCAATACAAAAGTCCGCTAATGCTAAGATGTGGTTATTTTTGAAACAACGATCGTTGTACGGACATATCAATTGCTATTCCAAATTGTTGTAATTAATCTCCGTTGATTTGTGTTGATTACATTGAATTGTTACTCTCCACCGACCTTAAGCCAGCCACTTTGACAAAAAACAGGTCGCTAAAACCCATATAAGGAAAATCGTTATCGTTATCGAAATATCGTGTTTCATCAATCATTTCAATTTGGCCTGTGCCAGCAACACGTGGGGTATTTGGGCCGTCGAACGAATGCAGCAACACAGAAGAACAGATCAACAATTACTTGAAACAAATAAATGTCACAACTGCGTTCTTCTCAATCACAAGAAGCACCAGCTTAACAAAGTCAACAACAATAATTAAAGCAGAGACAAGCGCGGCAGACAGATGTTAACACACGCAGAACAATTGACTGACAAGGCCAACAAGTACATCGAGCATTTACATCCGCTTTGTTTCTTCGTCTCGCAATGAAACATGAGCCAGATATCGAATATTCCGAAATTCCTGATTGCTGCTTTAACAAGAAATGTCCCAATTGTCTTGCGAAAAGTGCAACTACCGGAAACTGAGACGCCACCAGAGCCAATAAATGGCTTGCTCACGGATCCAGATTCAAACTCGTTTCTGAAGTCCATTCGTGGATTTCATTCATGTTTTCAAATGACTTCGTTCGGAGCAACTGAAATAATGCACAATACAGCGGCAATTCAACCTTCAAAGCCAAAGGCCTAGTGTACCATAAAGAAGGCTCATTGCTGTCAATGCCAAGCGAACCACTTACATTTTTACAAATCTACTTTATCGTATGGATGCACGTTGCGGCTACAATAACCTGAATTTGCCTTACGCCAGGCGCATTGTGGGCGAGCTGGCCTCCTTTTAAATGAGCACAAAGAATTATTGATATTGTGGGACAACCACGCTACTGTTTATTTTAATTAAGACCCGAAATATCCACCAAATTGTTTATTAGACACAATTCATATGGCAGGACAAGCAACCATATTAGAAAAATAGATTACTAGCTGAACCCTGCGCGACTTTGTCCGCGTCCAAGTTTTGAAGAAATCGTAGTAAGTAGAACAAATTGTATAGCTCTCTGAACACTGGGTTTGTATATGGGACATCCATATCAACTCGGCAACCCAACTTTTTTTATTTCCAAAAAATTTTTAACAGCTATTATTTTGAAGTACTATACATAGATGAAAATACCCCAACAAATTTTTCCCTACCCTCAAGAGTTCTTAAGATAACTTTTGAACGGTGTATCGGATTTAGTCGAACCAAAGACGGTTTTTTGTTATTTTCTCGTGAACTTTTCGATAAAAATGTGCGACTTCAACCAAAGCCATCGGAAGTATTTTTTTCCTTTAAAAAGGGCCAATCTGTATTTGATCCGAATATTTGTTCTCAGAAAGAGCATATTTTTATGTACATTTCACAATTTATTTCAAGATGGAAGACTGCCTGAGAGCGCGGAAATAATTTTTTTTTAGATTTTTTTTTTTGGTTTGACTGTTATTTCAAATATTATGACTGTTATTTCAAATATTATGACCACCGAGCTATAAAACTTTTATTACCCATGTAATAAGTCAAAATTCTGATCAAAGAAAACAAACAAATGAAGAAATTTTCAATGTTTTTCTATTATAATTGGTTAGTCAAAGTTCAAAAGTTTATTAGTGTCCAGAACGAGGCTTTCGTTGCGTCCGCTGCTTTTCCTTGGGAAAAACTTCGACATCAATTGCTGCAGAATAACGCCTGATAAGCAATCGATTATCCAATCCGATTATAGGGTTAACACTGTCAAATCTAGTCTTTAATTCTGCTTTCTCAGTCTCGTGCTCCTCTTTCGTATAGAAAAATACATCAATCCCTTGAAAATGATTTTTCCACCATCGATACAAAGCATCTGGAATAAGAATAGGATCACCATGATTTAGAGGCTTCTACGTCTGGCTTATCTTTTAAAAATGGCGCCAACTCCTTCACAAGCTCCTTTACCGTGGGCAGTTGCAAAATAATGTGCCTCAGCTTTCAAGCCGAAATCACGTTCATGATTTAAAAGATTCGCCATTAGGAAACGATTTTTATAATGTTGTGCCGCCCCGTCTGTGACATAGATGATTTTTTCAACGCCATTGCCTACATTCTTTTTTCACGTGTTCCATTATAGTCTTCTGTATTAAATGATAAGAACTACCAAACTCTTATGCAGGATCTCATTTTGCTCACGATAATAATAGACCACTGGACGGACTGTGCACTGATCGTTATTGAAGTGGAACGATTGAGCAGCATCTTGAGACACAAACGCGCAGTAGCGGATCCAGGGGGGGGGCTATAGGGGCTGAAGCCCCCCCCTTAGAGCCCAAATATCTTAATTCACCCAAAATATGCAAAGAGCAAAATAAGAAATTAAGAATTTTAGAAAAAGATGCAAATACTTAGACTGTTTTAAAAAGGCATAAGCAGTAGAGATTTCGAAATATCGATATATTATACATGTAGAATATATTTTTGGTGTGTATTTTTGTTAGTTTCGGCCACAAAAGGGAGGTTTTCTGAAGGCATTCTCTTGAATAGTTAGGTGACGGTGTGGCCCAGCGGTTAGCGTGCTGGGTGGGACGTCGTGTGTTCGTCGGAAGATCTAATAATAAAAGTTTTTACTTTTTTTAGAAAAAGCTTTTACACATCCGGTCACCTTCACCACCTATTGGCGCCAGCAGTGATGTAACTAGCCATGAAATAGCAAATTGACACTCAGTAGGTCTCCTGTGCTCACGTCGCCCATGTGATTGAATTTTTTCTTGAAACAAGAAATAACACAAGTTTACAAAAAAAGGCCATTTTTTGCAACAGAGAACTTTGCAACCGTTCCTTATGTATTTTTGGCCGCTGAACTCAGATAAATTGTCCGTTTTCTTTCAGCACGTCAGGTTCACGAGATATTTGCATTAGAGAGGTATCCTTACATTTGTTGGTCGTGTGGCCACATTAAGTGTCCTATTCGAACCAACTTTGTTTTATTGTAAGCTGCATTGAATGACGTTACAGAAAAACCAAACACGAAGTTTTGATTTTGCTGATAAGGTACCAATTTTTGGATTTGAACATTAAAAATGTGGGTTTTTTCAAAAATCAATTTTTTTTTGCAAGTTTAAGAAATTCTGTAAATTTTTCCGCTAATATTAAAAATCTTAGAAAAAAATAGTTGGTAGTCCTTTGTTTCTTCTAATTTCATTTATTTTCAGTTTTCGATTTCATTGCGATTTTAAAAGTTATTGTCCAAAAACCTTAAAAAAATTTTGTGATATATTAACATTTTTTTTAACAATATTTAGCCTTAAAATGTCTAAAAATATTCAAAAATCGATCTTAAATAATTTTTTTAATATCCATTTTTTGGTTTAAAAATAACTACCATGTTATTTTCAAGCTACAAGAAATTTTGTCGGTAAATGTTGTACAAAAAAGTCGAAAATTTGTATAGTTTTTGGGCTATAACTTTTAAAATCGCAATGAAATCGAAAAACTGAAAATAATTGAAATAAGAAGAAACAAAGGACTACCAACTATTTTTTTCTAAGATTTCTAATATTAGCAAAAATATTTACAGAATTTCTTAAACTTGCAAAAAAATCGATTTTTTAAAAAAACACACATTTTTAATGTTCAAATCCAAAATTGGTACCTTATCAGCAAAATCAAAACTTCGTGTTTGGTTTTTCTCATTCAATGCAGCTTACATTAAAACAAAGTTGGTTCGAATAGGACACTTAATGTGGCCACACGACCAACAAATGTAAGGATACCTCTCTAATGCAAATATCTCGTGAACCTGACGTGCTGGAAGAAAACGGACAATTTATCTGAGTTCAGCGGCCAAAAATACATAAGGAACGGTTGCAAAGTTCTCTGTTGCAAAAATGGCCTTTTTTTTGTAAACTTGTGTAATTAATCATCTTTTGATGTAACTTTTAAAAAAAATCAACAAAATAGCAGACGAAATGTCACTTGAGTTGATAATTCCTCGATTATATGGTCGTCAAAAACCCAACAGCTTACGCACGAGTATACGACGATTTTTTACCCGCCATATTAAATATTTTTATGCAAAATACAATTCTAAGAATGAAGCATCTAAAAGAAACTAGTAAGTATTTAGTATACCACCGTTCTAAACAACAATTTTGTAAAAAATCTCATCGATCGGCAGCGAACTATAAAGAATTATTATACAACAAAGTCGAGGAGGTCATTCACGGGTTCCTTTTTAATGAAGTTTTTAAATTTGCAGGTTTGTACTAAGAATATGTGAATTTTATTCGGCAATTGTAAAAAAATCGGAAAACGTTAAAACTTAACCACGTAGCTTAAATGCAATAGAATTTCCAAACTTATAAAACTAACCAAAATAATGTATGTACAAATTTAAAATATGTTTTACTTGAAGGTAAAATTTTAAAATATGCTCTACACATCCTGCGAAGTTTTTTAATGTTTATTGTTCAGCAGTTTGTGGATACTTACTTAAAAATCCTTCTTTACTCGCGACTTCAAAAAAAAAAATCGCCTGCGGCGCTATTTATTTATCTAGCTTTACCTTTAAACTAGGGATTAAGACCGAAACATATTTCGGTTTCGCTTGAGCGCCTTGAGGCATATACATATATTGGCCAAAAACTTTTTATACTCTGTGCCAATGGTAATGCAATGATAATGCAGTTGCACTCTAGAGGTAAGATAAAAATTGTTCAAAAAAATTACCAAAAAACAAGTTGTTTATTTTTACCTTGGGAAACTTATTACCTTCAGAGAATATCGACTTTTTGTATGAGATGATGTATCTATTCTGAGAAGCACAATAAGATCCGAACAATGTTGAGTGATTTTGAGTGCCCTTAGCCCCCCCCTTAGCCAATTCCTAGATCCGCCACTGCAAACGCGTAATTTTCAGAGAAATCACAGCGAACCAGAAACTTGCCTTCAGCCAAATTTTTCTTCTTCTGTTGCACAAAAGTAGACTGTTCTTTCGCGATAAAATGATGAGGCTTCAATTCTTTCAATCATTCACAAAGTAGATCGACGAATTCATGAGTTTGTAAGGTGCATTAGTCCGTGCTCTGACACACTCGATATTGCACAGTCTCAATCACAGCACTGGAGAGGAGCTTTTTTAGTTCAAGTGACAGTGATTCAACGCCAGGACCCTCGTTTCTCCGTTAATTTTAACAGATACTGTGTCTCGAAACCCTGGCATTTTTCGACTATTTTCTATGTAAAAGCTGCGTACTTTTTCCACAGTCTCACTTGATAGTGAATGACCTGCTTTGACAGTTGCCGAAGCAAAGCAGTCCTTTCAGTTCTCTTAGGCGTTTTGCTTTACACGGCTTTATTTCGTCGTTTCGAATTCGGAAGCTATCCTTCGTGCACTTCAAGACCAAAATTTAACAGAAATTTGATTAATTGTTTATTTTTAGGTCATAATATTTGAAATAACAGTCAAACCGAAAAAATATTCGGATCAGATTGACCCTCGCGGAGAAAAGTACAAAATACTGATTTTTTTAAAGGAAAAAAATACTTCCAATGGCTTTGGTTGAAGTCTCACATTTTTATCGAAAAGTTCACGAGAAAATAACAAAAAACCGTATTTGGTTCGACTAAATCCGATACACCGTACAAAAGTTATGATTTTTTTAAATTTTGCTTGTACCCGGTTTATCTTAAGAACTATTGAGGGTAGGGGAAAATTTTTTTGGGGTATTTTCATCTATGTATAGTACTTCAAAATAATAGACGTTAAAAATTTTTTGGAAATAACAAAAATTGGGTGGCCGAGTTGATATAACCTTTTTGTAAAAAAGCACATTCTTTTTTAATATCATTGGCTTCATTAGCTTAATTTTAAGACAGTTTCGAATTTACGGTTGACTAAAATATATCAATCTGGGAAAAAAAGGATTAAGAAAGGCATGAAAAAGGCAGTGGCCTGTACACATATTAAATTCTATCCCGTCCCGTCCTATGGGGCACAACCAAATTTTCAAGTCGAGCGGAAATTCCAGAGTTACAAATTATTCCCTTCCTGTCTTGAGAATGCTGAACAGACTATAGTATATTCTTCTTCAGAAGGACTTTGTAGTGAATTTTAGGGCCAAGGGACATTTTATTTATAGGTGCGCACCTATATACATTTGTTTAATATTAGATTTCCAGAATATTCTTTTCTGATCAATTTATGTAAATCAACTCGAGATATGTAACTATTTAAACCTGTGAAACAGAGGAAAATTCAGTTCTTAAAAATAGAAAAAATTAAAAGCAAATTTAACATTTCTGAATTAAAATCGGAAAATCATTAATATATTTTTAATGAAGGTCACAATTCACACTGCCCTCTGAGTTTTAATTTAAAAAAAAAGCTGTTTTGACAACACTGTTTTTTCTCCTTCAAACACATTTTTCATTGCGAAAAGTTGTTATGAATTTTTAGGCGCTTCAATCGATATAAATCTCTTAGATTATAAACTCAGAGCCTAGTTTATTAACAAAGACTCGCAAATGAGATAAGGAGACAAATAATTTTTAGCATAATTTTTAGCGTGAGCAGTCACGTCATGCGTGTCATCACTTTTCCATTGAGTTCACGTTCCACCACTAACAAGAGGCGGACCGCAGATAAGGCAATTATTACATCTACATACATTTGGCTTCTAGTTTGGTGTGATTTTAAAGTCTTTATTTTGAAATACGGTTAACATTTTGTAAAGCTGTCGATGTGTTTTGTATGTTACATAATTTAATTCAATTGGAAAAGGCCATTCTCAATTTGATTTATTGTTTGGTTTTGTGAAAAAAAACACACACATATACACGCACACAACACGCTCTCACTCTCTCTTGCGTTCTCAGCGATGTTATTCCACAACATTGCCTGAGCGCAGCAACCGTTATGTGCCCATACAAACCTTCATTGGCCTTTTTAGAAGATTGGTAAAAAATTTTCCAAATTTTCTTTCTTAGTGCGCGCCTGCATAACTAAACGAAGGTCTATGCCAAAAATCAGACCTGTACGATAAGACGTTTAGGCTGTGGCTTGATAATATGTCAGTCGGGCGTACAGAATTATATAAATAGATTAGTGTCTGCACTCAGAGCAAGATTGATTTAAATTTTGGACACGACCATCTCCACCCCCCACTATCAAAAAATGCTGAAAAATCCCACAATTTTTTAGATATCAAGTTCAAATTTAATATTCGCTTTATCAATAATTCCTTAAATTTTTATCAAGATGAGATAATAAATAGTCTAATTAAACAAAATGTTGCATTCTTTCCGGTTCGACCCCTCTGGAGCACAGTAAAGGTTATTTATTATTTCTTCCCATGAGAAACGGGTAAATCGAAATGGGTTTAAAATGGGTTGAAAATTCTGAGCTCACCTAAGAACAAGAATTTTTAGATTTTTGTTCTACCTCCTTCCTACCATCCCACCTCACATCCCACCTTAGTATTAGAAACTGCCCCGTACCCCACGCTCTTTGCCTTTAATAACTAATTATAAAATAATATAAAATGTATATGACAAGATGGGACCTTTGTTGGTCACTCCTCTGGGTTGTGAGCTGTAAAGCAACTAATCGTTTTGTTGAGGTAGCTTTCGCATGTTTGTATGTGTTTATTTCATTTTGTCATAAGCGACCTCGCTTAAATTAAGTCAAACTCTAATGCAAATTAATTTGCATGCATTATTTTGCTTCTAAAGCTGTTTAAGTTGCGAAAATGAATTGAATTGTTTTAGCCATACCAAAAAGTTTTCCCACTTTCAAGAATTTTGCGCTCAAAGAGCTGAACATTCTTAAGCAAGCGATAATTTTTGTTTTGGCTTAAGATAATTTGTTTTCAATAGTTTGCGCTTTAAACTTAAGAAACAAAAACCACAGAGTTCTTTAATAATGGTTAATATTTCTCGAAAAAACTAAATCTTGAAAATCAAGAAATTAGTTTTGCTTTGCTTAAGGCAAAGAAATGCTTGGTAATTCATTAAATGTGGCACGCTTGACACTTTCCACTGTTTCTGTTGTTTTTCACACAGTTGGCTGATGATCATTTATCAAATCGCCGCTTTGCCTTGTCAAAGTTGTCCAAGAAGAAGGATAAGGAACGAATGCTGCACGTGCCCGAATTTATGCAATGTTTTCTTTTTAAAGTTTTTGTTATGTGATTTATATTTAGGTTAACTTTATCATTCAATCAATCACTTTTATTTACGTTAAACTTTAGATTTAACCAACGATTTCAAGAAAAAGATTTGCTACACGGTCCGCTTTTGAGATGCGCTCTTAACGGTTTATCACCGGCTTCTGACAACATACGAAAGTCTCAACAGTTTTTATTCTAGTTTCGATGTCGAATCTGTTTATGTGTGGGTGTAAGTGTGTGTGTGTGTGTGTGCAGCCGGCATTTGGCCACTGGCAGCTGATTGTGCAAGTTTGAATATGCACGTGGCATTTACCAGAGCTTTTCATGGTGGGAGCAGTGAGTGGGTTTGTTTATGTTTTACAAAGGCCGAGAGGGGCTTGAAGAGTTGTGACATTTTTAAATGGAGCTTCATGTATAAACTTGTTGATCCTTATCGCATTTATCAAATTAAGCATGAAAAGCAAAGTTTGTAATTTCTGTTAATTTTTATATTTTGGACAAGATTTTGATATTGGCACTGGGGGACTTTTGAAGGACACTGCACTATTGGGCATTTTCCCAAAAATCAGGCATTTATTAATTACTTAAAAACTAAGCAAGATATTGCGGTCTAGTTTTTTGCCTTATATTATGTATAACGTTGGTCTATATGTGAAATACCCGCCTCAAAAAAAAAATGTATTTTTTTGTACAAGAAAAAATAGGTTTTTCTTGAATACATAAAAATGAATGTACAATTACTGACGCGTATTAAGAAACATATTTTTCGGTCGCAAACTTTATGGAATTTCGGGACTACTGAAAAAAAGGCTGCTTACTGTCATTTCTAACTGCACAATACTGCTTCCGTCTGCGGAAGACTGCAAAGGGATTTTGATTGGATGTGACACTAAATTTCGGATAATTTTTGCCTTTTAAGGCCTTGTTGAAACTAACTTATGAACTGTTGCATCGTCAGCTGGTCGTTTGTTATTTTTAACGAGCCGCTGTGCTTGCTTCTTTTACCAAGTTATCTCCAGCAGCTTGAGTCCAACGACCTCTGATACGCTTTAGCGTAATTGACCATCGGGAACGACAGGAACGCCACGATTTATTTATACAAATTAAAGGCACCAAAACATTACACATACCACAACAAGTAGATTCCATCAAAAGTTCGACAAAACGTTCTGTTTTTATTGATATTTGGCAATTGCAAATTGCAACAGAAAACTAGCACTTAACATTGAACTGTTATTCGTTAGCCTAACCTGACTTTAGCAGCTGCTCACCTAACAGAGCTCTGTTAAATCAAAATTCGTGGTATGTAACATTGTTGACTGATGTATTTGTGGTCTAGTGAGACAAAATAATGTAAGATTTGAGAACTTTTGGAAAAGGGGTATTTGGCCAAATTCCCTATAGTGCACTGTATTTATTCTTGCATCGATATGCTACATTATGGGAAACTCTGTCACTTTAACCAATTGAAGAAGTATGATTTGGGATTTTCCTCAACGGAGGGCTGATTACTCAAATAGCTTGGAGTAATTTTGGTTAAATGTACAACTTTCTCACCTAATAATGCGACTTAATGTCGCTACTCTTAAAATCCAATTTGCTCACAAAATATGGTCAGAATGTAAAAGTCTATTTTAGCAACAATAGCGACATATGGAAATCAAGTTTAGGGCATTAAATGATAGTTTACCAGACGCGAATAGTTTATAAGTAGTCTGGTACTTCTCTTCAATGCCGCACCTTATGATATAAGGCCAGCTATTTCAATCAATTTTAGCTTATGCTTTAACATCAAATATAACACGTTTTCAGGTTTCACGATTGAAAATTTGTGAAACTAGAGTCATTCACAGTTGTTAGAGTTGGCGCTTAATTGTCACAAAAGTAATGCCGTTTTTGTTGACTTTTGTCGACATTCACAAGGCAACAAAAAAATAGTTCTTTTTCCAACCAATGTGTTAATATTTTTCATTTCTCTATGGAACTTTGGCTGTTCATATTCCGAATCTGCAATCAGTCGGTCAAGCACGACTCTAATATACTCTGTACCTGCAGTAGCGGTGCTCTTTTTACATTAAGATTTAGATTTACATTACATTAATACATTAAATTGTGAACAGCTATTTGACAATGAATTTTGGTTGGACCTGACACATGGTTTACAAATTACTAAAAGGATTCTGTTAATATTTTAGATCTATATTTTAGAACATCCGTGAGGAAACTGCCTAGTTTCTCCCAATTTGCTCCGTTTAAAATGCTGAGGAACTCTTCCTCTTGCAGATCTTGTTTCCCGAAGTGTAATAATCTGTACTCCCGTTGAATTGGACACCTGGCAACAATGTGTTTGGTGTCTTCTCTTTCTGTGGTGTTGCAAAGCGGACACTGCTCGTTTTCGTTTTCATTGTGTGGGCGGTAGTTCAAATGCAGCATTTCTGATCTCACTTTAAAAAAAGCGATATTTTCGCAATCGACATGCTATCCTGGAAATAGTTGTTTGCTCCTAGGTCGTATGCCAGTCTGCTGTAAGTGATCCTTGTGAGGCTTTGTCGGGCTGCGTTTACATAGGATTGCCTTGGAAGAGCTTCGATGCTGGTCAGTATATTTTCATGCTCAATAGTCCATTTACTTTGATTATCTAAGGATATCTGAATGTTGTATCAGGATGCAAGCTCTGCCCAATTCTGAAATAATTGTGCCTTATGTTGCAATAAGTAGTCTGCGACCACTTTTGGGTACCGACTATCTGGCATTCTGAGTGCTTTTTTGATGTAATCAAAGTGAAGGCGCAGGGTATACAAAAAGAGTGGCGGCAGTCCAGTTTCTAGAAAGATGGCGTAGTTAGGTGTGTTCAAGGGCAGGACAAACATTTTCTTGATAAAGAATATCAGGCTTCGACATGCTACATCCTCGTATTGCTGGCCTCCCCAGATATGTGCTGCATAGCAAGTTATGGCCCTCGCCGTAGCCTGATACATCCTGTATTTCACGCTCGTGCTTACGTTCTTTCCTTGCATTAAGTTCGACCATGTGCTGTTAATAGCTACTCGCGTGTCATATTTGGCGTTAGGATTATTCCCAAGTATTTGAACGTCTTTACCACTTCTAACGGATCCCCAGCTAATTTCCACCTTTCATTTGAAGCATGTCGCCCGCCCCTTGCCGCACAATCATTACCTTTGACTTTTCAGCGTTGATGCTGAGGTTCCACAGTTGGCAGTATTTATATGTTGCGTTTATCATTCTTTGCAGCATTGCTGGGGTCTCTGCCATGATTACCATGTCGTCTGCGTACATGAGGATCTTAAATTTTTGGTCTCCAAGCTTGACTCCACCTTTCAGGTCACATGCTATGTCGTCGACAAAAAGAGCGAATAGGAGAGGGCTAAGAAGGCAACCCTGTTTTACTCCTCGGTTGGTCTCAAACTCCTCCGACAGGCACTCCCCATTCGATACTGTTGTTCGGTTATCTGTATACAGGATTTGAATTATTTTCAGCATTTTTGTGCTTATTCCCATGTTGCTGAGTTTTAGAAACAGGCTTCTCCTATCTATCGTATCGAAAGCAGCCTTAAAATCTATAAAGAAGAGGTACATTTTCATTCCTCGATACAAGTAGTCTCTTGCTGTGGATGTGAGCACATATATGCTGTCAACTGTCATAGTTATATACAATGTTAAAAACACCTTAAACAAAAATAAAAACCAAAAAAAAAAAAATAAAAATTTTATAACACTACGCTCCTACGGGGACTTGATCCACGGCCTCCACATTTTGTTAGCGAATGTGCAGTCCACTCTGCCACGGCTTTGGTTCCTCTCAGAGCGCCAAAGTGCCAACAGAATTCCATGCGTTCATTCTTAAATATGATTTCTCCACCACGTCTTGCTTTGAGCTAATAGTCGAGTTGGCTAACGTGTCGTCGTCTGTGTGTTGTTCAGTCTGTGCAGTCTTCGGAGATCCAAGGGTCTAGTCCCATTGTAAGTTAAGTAAAGAAAAAGTTTTTTAATGTTATCTTAAAATTAATTACAGTTTATATTCAAGTGGCTGTGGTGTGGTCGTGTGATCGGTCGGTGTTTTCCATACCCCCCTCCCCACTTAACTGTCTGTCATTCTGTGACACTCATTCTGAACGGCAACACGCCGTCTTCAATAAACCGCACCTTAACCTAATCTGTGTTTTCAACTAAATAATTAACGTGGCGTTTTAAAACTGACCTTTAATTGGAATTGGTTCTGACTTAAGCATCGCTTATCCGATTTTTATCATTTCTTCGCCAAGTCGATAAATAATGCTAATTACTAACTATCATTAGAAGGTGCGAACCAACTACATATATTGAAGACTGTGCGAGATATGAAGTTTTTTTTCCAAATTGCGGGTCCTCCCGAGTGCGTGGCAAATGTTTAAAATAAATTTGATCTGCCTGCAAGTATAGGAGGTATATGTCTCTTACATGTCAACCCTCTATCTCTGAGATCTATCTTTGGTACTACAGAATATAAAAGTGCAGAGCTCTGCTTACTTTTAATTACATTACTGAACTGACATCGACATACTTTGAAAAACCTTGATAGTCCTGCAAGTTCTGCAATACTTGATAGTCTACAGAACAAGTCAAAACAAGCAAATCTACATTGTAGATAATAAGTCTTCTTCTTTCTTCTTTATTGGCCCGATGCTTGCATCACAACCGTTTGACGGTCTCGGCCGCTGCAACTAATGTCCGCCAGTCGCTTCTGCTCCGTGCGAGCTGGCACCAGTTTTTCACGCCAAGCTTAGAAATGTCTTTCCGCACCTGGTCGTCCCACCTTAGAGGTGGTCGTCCCACCTTGCCTTGTCCCAGTTCTTTCGCATTCCTCTTGTAGACCATTTTTGCTGGAGCTTGATCATCCATACGGGTAACATGTCCCAGCCAGCGCAGCCGCTGTTGCTTTATGCGCTTGACCAGACTAGTATCCCCATAGAGCTCATACAGTTCGTCATTCCTTCGGATGCGAAAGTCCTCGCCAACTTTCAAAGGTCCATAAATCCTGCGAAGAATCTTTCGCTCGAAAACGCCAATCGCCGCCTCATCCGCTGATGATATTGCCCATGCTTCTGCGCCGTATTGCAGGACTGGGATGATAAGCGACTTATATAGCGCTATTTTTGTTCTTCGCTTGAGGTTTCTGCTCTTGAGCTCCCTACTTAGCCCGTAATAGCATCGGTTTGCGAGCGTGATTCTTCTTCGAATTTCCAGGCTGATGTTGTTGTCGCCGGTTATCATCGTTCCGAGGTAGACAAAGTCCTCTACAACTTTAAAGTTGTACTCTCCCATTGCAACAGATTGCCCAATTTGTGTGTACTTCTGTTTCGAGGACACTAGGTACTTCGTCTTGTCCTCGTTTACCGCTAAACCCATTAGCTCAGACTGCTTCTCAATCTCTGAAAACGCATTGCTTACTGCCTGTTCGGTTTTGCCGATAATGTCAATATCATCGGCATATGCGAGTAGCATTACATCTTTATTAAAGATGGTGCCCGATCTGTTGGCATTTGGGCACTGGCGCAGTATATACTCCATCAGCAGATAAAAGAAGTCACACGATAAGGTGTCACCCTGCCTAAAACCTCTTTTGGTATCAAAAGGCTCGGAGAGGTTCGTTCCTATTTTGACGGAGCTTTGAGTGCTTCTCAACGTCATCATGCAAAGTCGAACGTACTTTGCTGGAATACCTAAAGTAGACAGGGCTTCGAAAAACCTTGACCTTATCGGCGTGTCGAAAGCGGCTTTGTAATCGATAAAAAGATGGTGATTTTCGATGTTTCTCTCATAGGTCTTCTCCAGAATTTGGCGCAATGTGAATATCTGGTCTGTGGTGGACTTACCAGGTCTAAAGCCACACTGATAAGGTCCAATCAGTGTATCAACAAGCGGCTTTAGACGTTCACAAATAATGCGGGACAGAACCTTATATGCGATGGGGAGGAGACTGATCCCGCGGTAGTTGGCGCAAACTGCAGGGTCCCCTTTTTTAAAGATTGGACAGAGAACACTTAGATTCCAATCGTCAGGCATGCTTTCGTCAACCCATATACGGCACAGAAGTTGGTGCATGCACCTTACCAATTCTTCGCCTCCAGCCTTGAACAATTCAGCGGGCAGCTCATCAGCGCCTGGTGATTTGTTGTTCTTTAGCCTTCGTATGGCTAAACAGACTTCCTGTTGGGTCGGGGGGGTCTATCTCAATGTTGTCGATTGGTGGCATCGTTACTTCTCTAGAGGCGGCATCATGTTCGTCATCGCCTCCCAGTAGGTTGGAAAAGTAACTTCTCCATTTTTTAAGCGCCACTTGCGGATCTGTGACCAAATTCCCCTGTTCGTCTTTGCATTGTGCGACTCTGGGCTTGAAACCTTCTGTTAATTGCTTAATCTTTTGGTAAAATTTTCGAGTCTCACTCATGCCGAATAACATCTCGACTTCCTCGCGCATTCGCCTTTCCTGCTCCAACTTTTTTCTTCTAAAAAGGCGTTTCTCCTCTTTCTTTTTCTCCAGGTATCGCTCTTTAGCAGCCCGCGTTACTCTCGACTGCAGAGTTCTCCTGTAGGCAGCATTTTTCTCTGCAGTAGCGCGTCGGCACTCCTCGTCGTACCAAGACCGCTTTCGGGGGGGCTCGGAGTACCCGAGTATCTCCTTGGCAGCCGTACTCATGGAGTGCGATATACGCTGCCACCATTCGCATATATCGGAAGGGAATGGGGAGGTTTCCCTGAGCAGTTGGGCGAGTTTAGCTGAGTAGGCTTCAGAGGTCCCTTGTGATTGCAGCTTCTCGACGTTTAGCTTTCGACGTGTGCCAGAGCGTGAGGCATGTGCCACACTGAGCCGCGTGCGTACCTTGGCTGCAACCAGGTAATGATCCGAGTCTATGTTGGCTCCTCGAATCGCACGCACGTCTAGCACACTCGATGAATGCCTTCCGTCGATCACAACGTGATCAATCTGATTTCGTGTTCGTTGACCAGGGGACTTCCAGGTCGCCTTATGGATATCGAGGTGTTCAAATCTGGTACTACTTATGACCATGTTCCGGCCAGCAGCGAAGTCTATTAGCCTCTCTCCGTTACCGGAGGTTGTTTCATGAAGGCTGAATCGTCCGACTGTCGATCCAAAAACTCCTTCTCTCCCGACTTTCGCGTTAAAATCGCCTAGCACGATCTTTATGTCGTGATCGGGGCAGCGCTCGTATAATTGTTCCAGGCGCTCATAGAATTCATCTTTTATCGTGCCGTCCTTGTCTTCTGTTGGCGCGTGAGCACAGATAAGGCTAATATTAAAATATTTTGCCTTAAGTCTGAGCGCGGCTAGCCGTTCATCAACTGGTGTGAAGCTGATGACAGAGCGACGCAGTCTTGGAGACATGCCCGCTGTAGTGTATCTCCCAGGGGGGTGGTGGTTTCTCTTCTGTCTTCTCTTTTGGTAGCGTTATTATCTTGCTCCCATGTCCAATCCATCGCATTTCCTGGAGTGCGGTAACGTCCGATGAATATTTTTTGAGGACTTTCACCAAGGCGATATCATCACCATCTCTGTTGAGGGTGCGGACATTCCAGGTGCATATTCTCAAATCGTGGTCCTTAAAACGTTTGCGTGGTTCGTCGTCAGGGGGGGTCCGTATCCGAGGCATTGTAGTCGCAGTTTTCATTGGTGGAGATTTTTACGATGGTGGGTACCAAACCCGACGCACTAACCCTATATATTATACCCTGTAGGGAAGGGGGGGACGCCGCTCACGTTAGTCAGCAGCGAATGCGGGTGCACTGCCACTGCTTCCGGTGGTCACCACGAGGAGGTGTGAGTCGACTTGAGACGTAGATAATAAGTAAAATACACAAAAGGTGAAGGTTGCATTTGCTTGCATTTCTCTTAGATTGGTTGTTGTCTCCGCTAAGCAGTTTCACCAACAGGTTCTACTAAAATGCAAACTGTTAGCTTGACCCATGTTAACTCTGACACTGTTACGCGTACATCTGTCTAATCAAATAAACTTACTTGAATGCTTATTGCCAATTTCTCGGCGCATTTCCTCCGTACGATTTGTCAAATTTGGTTCAAGCGGAAATTGAGAAAATGTCATGTTTTCATTACGCATCTGTTTGCCCAAGGATTTCATCATCAGGAAGCAAGTGTGCAGGCCAGCCACACTGCGTTGTCCATCGCGTTCGTAGTAGAAAATGGAATTGGACCAATTGTGGCTGCCGTAAAATGTATTTAATAAAGCCGAATTGAAAATCAGGGTTCACTTACCGTTTCATCACATTTATGGTCAGCTCAGAGAGGGTCTCAAAGCTCAGCATGCCGGTGCGCAGCAACATGTAGAACTCATCCCCGCAATCGGTTTTCTTTTGCTCAAAATCATAGGTAGATCCTCCCACGGAGATTAGCGGCGTGCCCTGGCTATTGAAGTACTTGGTTATGCGACTGACGGCAGCTGAAACACACAATTTAAGCTTTTGGTTAACATCCAGCTGACCACCACACTCTACTCACCCAGCGAGTAGTCGCAAACAGGTCCAAATATCACCTGAGCACACTGCTTGATGATGCCATCCATGGCCTTAATCACACCCAGCGAAGCATCACATTTCGTATCGTGGGCCAGCCACTCGAAATCAATGTGCGACGGTATCAACGACTTTTTTATCTGCTGCTCGGCCACCTTGAGAATGGGCAGCACTCGCAGTAATGAGGCCTGGTACATGTCATCGTTGGGCAGCAGGACCAAGGCACGTATGGTGCAATTTTTTCCACTTGCATTACAAATGGCCTCACAGTCTCGTGCCGGTTCATCGCGGCACTTGCCCTCACAGCTGCAGAGCAGGCAAAGGAGCAGCAGCAGGCATTGAGTGCCAGCTCCACCTGAACCCTTGGTAAGTTTAGCCATAATTGCGAAAGCTAAGCAACTGGGAGTAGTTTTTTCATTTTGTAATTTCAGTCGCTTTGGCGCATTGATTTGGTTCATTTGCAAGAATTGGTCAGCGTGTTCTGCTGTGTATCGACCTGTGGCTAATTAAGTGGCTTTGGCTGCTCTCATAATTAAGCTGCAAGTGCTTGGCACCTTGCTGACTCCTTGGTTGATTGGAATGACAGAGAAGCAATTTGAATTATTAGTCATTGTTGGTAAAGAAAGGGCGAATTAAGGGGGCGTACATGGCGTATGATCAATGGGGAATTAAATAGCAATAGCTTTACTTAGTTCTAGGATCAAACTAAATAAGCTCTAATTTGGAAGGGCCTTTTCTGGCTTACTTTTCATGCATTTCAGTCATGAATTTAACACAGGCAAGGCCTGCTACATCAAAACCTTTGCTTTTTTCAGGCATGATTTCTGTACCAAACTCATGGGTTAGTTTCAAGTGTTGTACTGAAATCAGTCATGAATTGGAGCAATTCCCACTTCAGCATTCAAAGTTAGCATCAAGAATACATATTCAGGACAAATTCCGGACAAACGGAAAGTAATAGGTCGGTTTTTCTTTCGCCGCGACTGTACTTCGAGACGTGCGCGCATCGACCGGATTCGGTAGAGGGCGTTCCTAGCTAACGAACGAGCGACTAGTCAGTTGTCTCCGTGCACCTGGAAAAACAGGACAGGCATTTTTGCGAGACGTGTTTCTGTGAGTGGTGCAAGCCGTTAAAGCAGAGGTACTCGATTAAATTCTGTGTGAAACTAAGTCTATGACTCTCCGGGCAAATCCTGTACCTTATATGGAAGGAAATGATTCCTTCTCTCTGTTATCTTCATTTGCTTGACTATAGACTTTTTGCTCTACGAGTAACGGGTATCGAAACTAGTATATATAAATCAAAACTATTATTTTATTATCAAGCGAACCAAAGTTCGAACCAAAACCTTGGGTTCCATGGTTCCAGGAACCTATTCGCGAACTGAACCTTAGACCCCCGTATCTTGAAACCTTTTAATTTTGACTATTTGTATGTGTGTGTTACAGTAAACAATGCCAGCAAAACGCAGGGGTGACTATTTGGGCCGTCGAACGAACGCAGCAATAAACATTCGAAATGTTTGGGCAAGAATGTGGATGTGAGCGGAAAGTAAATGGGATGTGGGTGGGATGTGGGTGGTAATTAAAAGGAAACCCCACTAGAGATTAGAATCAATTTATATGGCCGGGCCAGCTATTAAACTGTATATATTCTTGTTCACGATTCGTTGGAGCAATGTCCTTTAACTTGTTTGTCTCTTTCTTCTCAAACTAGTCTCTCATTTTTAAAGCTATCAAGTTGAAATTTTCTTTTTACGACCGACTTATTTAAATTATACGACCGGATCGGCTGACTATAACTTACAGCTGCCATAGCAACAAATTGGTCTTAGTGAGAAAAACTTTTTTTTGTTGATGTTAACGTCTCCAAACTCAGCGATTATTAATATAATATGCTTTACACAGACTATATCTTATAGTTGCCATAGCAACAGTCGGTCGGAGAATGGGTTTTAGCAGAGCTTGCAAAATATGGTCAACCAAATTTCGCTACGCTGTCTGCTTACCGAAATAACAGGAAAAAATTTAACAGAGTTGCTCACTCTCTCAACAGAGCACTAGATTTTGATTTTCTAGTGTTTTCTGTTTCATAGTAATCGACGAGAGAAACACACAAAGCAGTCTGACTGTAACAGTTTGATGGGGACAATTTCGTTCGAGTGGTCAGCAGCTGAGGAATCGAGCCACCTTGGCCTACTAAATAAAATTTTGTTTGTTCATTTGCCTCGATGGCAATTTGTATTTTCTTTGCATTTTTTGCTCACCGGTCTACTCTTTGACCTCATTTAAAGAGTCGTACACTTCCAGGCGTTTAGCCGTCAATACCAATATTTTAAACATGGGGCCAGATAATATTATACCACATTCCCTGTAAAATTTAAAAAATATGCACTTTATTACAAAAATATAAGTTTCCGGAACTATACGCTCCACGCTTAATTGCCCTTTTCAAAGGCATACATACAGTTGTGATTCCTGACCACCTTTAAGTACATCTTCTTTATTTTGAAAAGTTTATAATTCTTAATGCCATTATAGGCTTATTATCAACAATCAACTGCGTCGATGTATTGTTTTGCCTTCTATAAAAGCACACTTACATGCATACACACTTATAGCTTATTAAGGCACACATACATGTTCAGAAGACACTTTGGACAAAATCTGCCCAGCAAAGTGTCTCAAGGAAACACATGAGCAAAGCCACCTAAATATCTCATTGATTGAGCAAAGAGCACTTTGTGAATAGTCAGAGGTGGTATGTCAAATCCAAGGCATACTAACCAAGGTAGGCTGAATCGCTCTCGCAGAACTCCGTATATTTGTGTCAAAGAGAGCGAGAGCGAAAGAGTAATATATTTCAATACAAAGCCTACTAAGCTACTACGTAAAACCAAAGAAAATCTAACATAGAAGCACACTCTGCTGCGTCGTCAACATTTCACTCAGAAATTAATCAGCTGTTTGCTGTCATTTTGGCTCTTTGAGTCATTCTTTGACACTTTGAGTTATTTTTGTGACTATGTGCGTCTCCCTCTAAATTTTGAGTTGTTACAATGAATGTTCTCTTTGTCAGGATTGAGTTAACATCACTCAAAAAAGAGAGGCGTTTCAAAGTGTGCTTCTATGTTAGATTTTCCTTGCTTACTGACTGAAATTTAACAAGTTGTCAAGAGAGATAGAGAGTGAGTGAGCCTACCTTGTTTAGTATGCCTTTTTCATACCCTCTAGTACGGCTGGGGTCAGTCAGTCTATATACGTCAACCCAGCGTTGCTCTTTGTACGGTGATGAGTCGTGACGCCTGTCAAAATTGTAAGAGAGAGGGAGAGAGGCGTACGCTCTAATTTTTTTCTCTCTTGGGTTGAAGGAACGTCGCTTATGTCGCTCCATGCATGACATTGGGTCGAAAGAGCGTGCCTTATGTCGCTCCATACATGGCATTGGGTCGAACGAGCGTCGCTTATGTTGCTTCTCTGCATGGCATTGGGTCGAACGAGCGTCGTTTACGTAGCTTCTCTGCTGGCATTGCGTCGACCTAGCGGGCCTGGAGAGTCGTTAACGTATTGAGCGGACATCCCCTTGCAAAATACGTCAGTCGAGCTCATTGTGAGGGAAATAAGCGTGCGTCGACGACTGTCACAATATCGTCGACGGAACGTTGATATAGCGTCGGACGGCCGTACTAGAGGGTAGTGTTTGAGAGTTTGTTAAAAGAGAGCACTTTTTGGGAGCTCTGGGTTTTAGTTGGATAAGTTTTGATTTTAATGATCTCGTTTTTCTTAAAATCAGCTGATAAATGCTTTCTTCTGCCAGCTTCCAGCTTAATAGTCTATTACCTATGACACCTTTGGATCGACTTTATTGTGAGCATTTTAAATTTCTATACAACGTGATATTGATCAAGGGCCCCCACTCCGCAGATATTCTGATTGCGTGCTAAACGCATATAACCATTTTTACCCCATCCAGTGACCTAGGAGTTTTTGATAAGCCAATATTGGCCGTCTATCGGATCGGTGCCGAAGCCCTTCACTAGCATGTAAGAGCGATGGCTTGTTATTGGGACAGTTTTCTTGAATGAAAATATCTTCTATGAAGTTGGAAAACTAGGAATTCCTATAGTGTGTGGATACCGCAACTCGTCCAACATTAAACACAACTTCGGCTTGGACGTATTCATTGCCCTCGGGTATGGTGACATAATTAAGCAGGGTGTCTCAACTCTGTGACGATTTATAGCAACAGTAGTCTCTAATGGACTTATAGGTTCGATAAGTCTGCTTGTGGGCTATGCCACCCACTTTCATGATATTTTTCCGTTTGAGTCCAGGTCTTAGGTGTGGTACGTATCATATGTATATTGCGCAGCAATAATCTTTTGAGTGACATCCTCCTCAGGTATCGGAGGCAATTGGGTTTGCTGTTTGATATCTGAATATTCATTAGGTCCCATTTGATATTTAACCTTGCACTCGGCATAAAGTTTGTTGTGTTCCTCGCAGAGCTTTTTACTCCGCTCGTACATGTGAAAGTGTTCTTGCTCTAAGGCATCAGTCAGGTGTGCCTGGTGGTATTTGGACTTAGAGTCAAGCCATTCCTAGAATGAATTGCCTTGAGATTGTCCACTGGTTATTCGAACAGTAAGAATTAGCAGAATTGAAAGCATTCTAAGTTGTTTTCTCGTCTAGGACTTAAGTAAATCTGAGGGAACAAATATCTTTCAGGGGTTATCTTAAGGCCAAGTGATTTATTTTATTTATTATAATCGGTAAAATCGATTGGAAATATGCAGCTCACTTAATCACTCACAATCTTAAATCAAAACTTTTTGCCCCAATTTTTTTCATTTAATAGAAAAATTTGATGACATTTGTTTTATTGGTTTCTAACCGCATGACTAACTGTTCGAGCTCTCCTACTTGTCAACTACTTTTGGTACACAAAAACCATAAGTTTACTGCTTGTCCAAAAATGAAAAAAAAAAAAAACAAACAATAAAGATAAGATAAGAAATCGCCATAGACGAACTAAACTTTGGCAGCATGTTAACTACCATTTGACATACAGCTCATTGCTGGGCTGTTCCTCCTCACACAATTTGTGTGATGTCTCAATTGGCCAAAGGCTAGTGAGTGTTCAGGAAAACCCTCCCTCCCACCAATTGTTATCAGCAGCCACCTGAATGCAGTGTGTAAACAAACAATTCCAATGAAATTGGCATAAACACTATTGGGGTCTCATATAGACGTACGTATTTATGTTATCAGCGGGATTCTATGGAAAGTGCAGCCAACAAGTGGAGAATATTGTTACGATTATTTGGCATTTCGAATGTTGACTCATCTAGATCAATAATCATTGATGTGTTATTTGATTTGCTTCTGGCTGGGGTGATTGGAGCCTATCGTAATTGGTAGGATGATAGAAGGAAAAAAGCGATTGTTTTGTTTTAGTAATTAAATGCCAGGCAAATCGGTTGGACTTTGATAACTTAGGGAAAAATGAAACGTTAACTTCACTCAGAAAATTAGTTTTTTTTTTCAATTTAAAGGCCTGATTCCAGATGACAAAAAAATCCATATCAAAACTACACATCAAAGAAATGTTCATGTATAGGTGGTAACTATATTGTAGGGGGTGACCTAAACTGTAGGATTAGGCTATGGAACTGCGCTAGGGCCAACAGCTTCGGCAATACCCTACATGAGCTTTCGTGTCTAGGAAATTCACCATCATGTACCCCAAGGATCCAACTTACATAACGGCAAACTTTAAATCAAATCCTTCAACCCTGGACCTCTACTTGACTAATTCTCCAAAAAGGCTCTCGGAGCCAATAGTACATACTGATCTCTCGTCCGATCACCTCCCAGTATTATGCAAGCTTAGCACTGATGCAAGAACTAATAATCTAAAATAATACTTCCAGTATTCGAAGGCAGACTGGAAAAAATTTAAGCGTGTCCTAGATAAAGCAACTCAAAGTAGTCTTGAAATTTTAAACACCTTTAACCCAAACCAGGAAACGGTTGACATCATGACCAAACATCTTGTAGAAGAAATAACAGCGGCTATTTAACAATCGGTAACTAAAAACAGTGTTAGATTATTACCCCGTAAACTTACAGCCGACATCAAGAACATCATTGCAAACAGGAATGGCGTACGAAGGCAATGGATCAGAACTAGGCAACCAATCTTCAAAGCCAGAATTAATCACCTAAAACAATGTAATAAAACAAAAGTTGGTTGAGTTCAACAATACTACTTGGAATCAAAAACTATCCTGCCTTGATAAAAATTCAAAGCCATTTTGGAAGCTTACTAAAATCATTAAAAATAAAAAACAATTCATTCCAAGTTTTACTCATAGTAATACTTGTTACTCTACAAATTCTGAAAAGGCGAATATACTTGCCGACATTTTCGAACGAAAGCATCGCCTAATTGAAGCTTATTCAGATGGGCCAACTTCAGAAATGGAACAAAACTCAATGCGAGAACTCAGTGCCCAAGATAATCAAACATCTGCTCCCGAAATTTCATTAGTTGAAGTAGAATCAATTGTTAAAACGCTTAAGAACAAGAAATCCCCTGGTATTGACCTAATACCAAATATATGCATCAAAAACTTGTCAAAGAGGGCACTTACTTTCTTAACCCTTATTTTCAACCACTGCACATTGGGCGGAATGGCCTTATTTTTGGCATAAAGTCCAAAACTATTTGTTAATATTTTTATAATTTTTTTATTATTTCCGTTAAATAAATGCCTACCCTTAATAAAAAGATAAAAGACAATTTTATTTTTGCCCATCCCTGGTCTTTGGCAGCGCGTTGAATCAGCTGTTTGCGCAAGGCTAGTTATGCCTTGTATGTGTTGGAAATTTTGTAAATGTTTGACTATTAGTCATTCTTACAAGATTATATATAACTGCATTTTGAAATATGCAAAATATTCATTAAGGTATGTAAAATATAGTGTAAAGTGGTTAAATTTGAGATGCTTTTGTTTCGTGTTGTATTTAATGTATTGTTGGAACATATTTCATGTAGAACCTAGCCTCAATATTTGTGTTTCGTGGAGCAGATCTAGCAAGATTCCGCCGTATTGCTGAAAGTGCTAATGTAGAAGTGTGTGTTATTGTGTTAACATTTATATAGAGCTGACAACTTAAGCGCATATTTGCGCAATTTCGAAATATTTTGACAGATTCAGACAAGGTCGATATTCGTTGTGTCAGTCACGCAAACTACCAAAAGAGGCTACCGGGCTTTTGGAGTCACCCCCATTTGAGGTAGCAGACGGAACAGCAGATGATGACAACGAGTTTGAAGTTAAAGAACATTTTGCATTTGAGTTAGAAGTAGATAATGTATAAAAATAAAATTAAAAAGTAAAAAAAAATAAAATTAAATTAAAAATTAATTAACGGTAAAAAATTAATTCGAAATTAACTAATAATATAAATAGCACATATATGAAGTTTCAACTTTCTGTCTCTAATTTTGGAGTTTATGCCAAAAATTCGCATTTCCGCCCACTGTGCACTGCATAAAGATTGGCTATTTTCCTTTAGCATGAAAAATTGCAAAAATAATACCCATTGCAAAACCCGGCAAACCTCCTGACTCACCTGAAAGTTACCGACCAATCAGCCTACTATGTGGGTTTTCAAAGATATTAGAGCGACTAATCAAAATCAGACTAAACAACCATTTGAAAGACAATTGTATTATACCCGATGTGCAATATGGATTCCGTGCTTCCCTGCCACAAAAACGAAAGCTACCTTTTTCACCAAAAAACTACACCCAAAGTTTTTCCAAAACAGCGAGATAACTCTTAACAACACCAAAATAAAATGGGAAAGCTCAGTCAGATATCTTGGCTTAAACCTTGACAAAAAACTCATTTTTAGCGATCACATTAGTAAGACTGGTGACAAAGTTAACAAGATGATCGGAACTTTATATCCGTTCATAAACCGCAACTCTAAACTATCCATTAACAACAAACTTCTAGTCTACAAGATAGAATTTTTACCCACTATTTTATATGGATCAGAAATATGTGGTGACAGCACAAAAACTCATGTGAAAAAACTGCAAACTGCACAAAATAAAATATTATAAATGATCCTGAGCCTGCCCTTTTCTTATTCCACAGAACGGTTACACTCTGATGCAAATATTAAATCGATATATGACTTCATCTCTCGTGCTAAAAGTAAATTCAACACAAAGAAAATTCTAATGACGCACTTATAAGTGCTGGTAGGTACTTCACCACTACTACAATTAGTGTTAGGAAGAGCTAGCCAAAGCTTAGCTGTAAGTCTAATTTTAAGTTTCTTGCCAAGGTATTTTTCCTGCCTTTTCCTTGGGTTATTCTAAATTAAGTACTCGAAAAATGTAAATTGAAAATCATATTGAAATACTTTATCAGATGTAAAGATGAATATCTAATCACTGACTACCACTGAACTGCTAGCTTTAAGCAAACTGTAAATATTACTGGGCAATAAAGCAAACCATTATTATTATTATTATTAAAAATAAATTTTTATGTTGAAGTTCATATGAATAGAAACAATTTTAAACTGTTTTGAAATCTGACGGCAAAGCAGTCTTATTTGAATGAAGTATTGTGCCGAAATTAAAATTTATGTCATCTGGAATCAGGCCTTAAGAAATAATTGGGTTTTAGGTGAGAGGAAAAAACAGAAAAAGTTTTAAGGCGACGCTGCACAGAGTCGGTTGACTCGGCTGTCTCTACCAATGTGGTTGTTGGTCTGCCCCCCACCCAACCTTCACCCACCACCCATTTCTACTTTTTTTCTAAGATGTGATTGATTTTAAAATAAGCATTAACAAGTTCTTGTATTTACTTTACTAGAAGTTAAACTCGGGACCCCTCAAATACTGAAAACACGGACGAATCAAAATCATACTTAAAAATGTAAGCAGTTTGTATATTGCCACTCAACAAGCAACAAGGGCAGTGGTCAAGTAGAAAAGACATTTGTTTAAAAAACGCAAAGGACTGGGATGAAGTCCCCGTAAGAGCAGAGTTCTTTTTCTCAATTTTAGGCCGATTTTGATTCCAGGTTGATTTTCTTAAATACAGAAAAAACTTCTTTGTGTACAGAGTATAAAAATATATATGCATTAGGTCAAACACCGAAAGGTGGCCCAATGAAAAAAAATATGTCGCAGCATTCCCAAAGCTAATATTTGTTGTATAATTAATAATTGGGAAAATAAAAAAACTGTATTTTAATTGTAGTAGAAATAGTAGTAGTAGTTCCATTAATAATTTCCCTAAAAATTGTTCCTCTAATATCTGTTGCCTATATTTTTGTGCGCTGACATATGATGATAGGCTGTTCCATGGGACATACTTGGGCCATATTTAGGACAAACTTGGGACATACTTGGGACATATTTTTGACATACTTGGGACATATTTGGGACTTACTTGGGACATACTTGGGAGATACTTGGGACATTCTTGGAACATACATGGGACAGACATGGGACATATTTGGGACATACTTGGGACATATTTGGGACATACTTGGAGCATACTTGGGACATACTTGGGACATAATTGGGACATATTTGAGACATACTTGGGACATACTTGGGACATACTTGGGACATACTTGGGACATACTTGGGACATACTTGGGACACACTTGCGACATATTTGGGACATACTTGGGACATATTTGGGGCATACTTGGGACAAATTTGGGACAAATATCTGACATGCTTGGGAAATATTTGGGACGTACTTGTGAGATACTTGGGACATTCTTGGGACATACTTCCGTTCAATAAGTTGATACATTCTTCCTCATTCAGATACAGTGTTCCGAGGCAAGCTTCCCTGATTTCTTGTAAGATTGGACATTTTCCCAAAAAGGGCATTATATCCTAATAATAACTAATAATCGCTTGCCATTTTGAGCCATTGACTAAAAAACTGTGATATTTTGTTACTATTTTTGGGTATCGTCGGTTCGGCATGTTTCAGGATTTAAGGAAATAGTCTAATGTGTATGTGAATAAGGGAGGCAGGGAGGCCAGTTTCTTGGATTGTGTAGTTTTGAGTATTCTGTGGAAGGTGGAAAACTCTTTTTATGAAATAGCGTTGGCTCCTTTCAACATCCTCATAAGATTCGGAACCCAATACTTGAGCGGCATAACACGAGATCGCCTGGTACATTTTGTATTTCGTGCTCATATTCACTAGCTTCCGTTTCAGCAGACCGTACTACTTATTGCCACTTGAGTATCCTTCCTCTTAAGCTCTGCGGGCCTTTGCAAGGTTATGTTGGTCGTCAGTGTGACAACTAGGTATTTCAACGATTTTACCACATCCAACTGTGTACCTGCAACGCTCCAATGTTCGTTTCGGGCAAATTTTCCTCTTCCATTTCGTACTACAAGTATTTTCGATTTTTCGCTATTAATAGCAAGTTTCCATGTATTGCAGTATGTCTGTGTAGTATTTATCATTTCCTGTGTCTTCGCCATCATGACAATATCATCAGCGTACATCAGCACCATAAAACGATGCGTACCTAGATTGACTCCTCCAGCCAGTTTGTCTACAATATCATCGACATAGAGGACAAATAGTAGGGGACTGAGTAAGCACCCCTGTTTGACGCCTTGGTTTGGGGTTAATCCTTCCCACACCCTTGTGGTGTTATTGTTGTATAGGCTCTCTAGTATTTTGATCATTTTGTTAGATACGCCCAAGTTGCTTAGCTTATACAGGAGGCTGTCCCTATTTACTGTGTCAAAGGCTGCCTTAAAATCTATGAAGAAGCAGTGCATCTTTTTTCCTTTGCTATTGCAGTAAGAATTTAAATGCAGTCAACTGCATTTACCCCATCTGATTTTCACTTAAGAGCTGGTATTGATTGGTAAAGTTGGCTAGGCGGGCAAGAAGTACAGACGCAAACACTTTCGTTGCAGCATTAAAGAATGAGATTCCTCTATAGTTTTGAGCTGAGCTTGAAAGCTGACGGGAACTCTGGAGGCCTCAAAAATATTATTGAAAGCTTCGGTGAGCTTTAAGAACAACGATTCAGAAGCATTTTTATAAAATTCAATGGGGACTCTATCATTTTAATTTAAATAAAAAAAAGCTCGCCACCTTCGCCAAATACATTTTTTACCGCGAAGTGATTAGTTTAGATCAGTGGTGCTCAAATGTCAATTGCCCTATCCCGTGTGATAGGAAGTCATAATTCTGCCAGCGTCGCAGCCGACACACGCATTGAGAGAGAGAATCCGTGTGCAACTTCTATAGTTGTTGCCTTGGTAGGGAGGGTAAAGATCAGTGTATCAATCAAGTATGAGTCCCATGACTGTATAAGTTTTAGCGAGAGTACTGGTATCACTCCTGGCATCACTCTTCTTCTCAATCTTTTCAATAACAAATATTCCTCAACTGTTTTGCTTCGCTTTTGCTAAAGTTTTTGCTTGCCAAAATTACTTCATGTTCTACTCCCTCTTGACCTCCTTCACACACAAATTTCTGTGTGTTTTCAAACCGTATTTTGTCACTGACAATAACCCCTTTGGGGAAAACACTCGACACAGTTGTCAGCTTAACAGCTCAACTTGAATAAATTGTATCGCCTGAAAACCAAGAAAAACATATCTGTGGGCGCCAACATTATGTGAGTTGCACGAGTGTCTATTTTTGGTCGGTAAACAGAAATCGAGCTCGAGACCCAACACAGACGGGGATACCCGCTTATCATTATGTAAACAAAGACGCCTCGCAGCCCGGGAGGCATTGGCAGCAATTAATAAGAATTCATCACTTGAAATTTGACAATCAAGAGTGCCAAATGCCACCGAGATATCTAGTTCTTTGGGTCATGTGCTTCAGATAAAAAATAAATAAATAGAAATGAACCTCATCGTGACTATTTGAAAGGAAAAAACCCCTACATCAATCATACGGAAACACGTTATTTGCATTTGACAGAAATAAGAAACTAGAAACTGAAATCAAATCAATTTATTAACTAATTGACTGGGACACCGGAGAGCGGCCCTTATCAGGCCAACTTCTGTTCTGCTCGGTTTATTTTTAGTTGTTTGGGGCAAAAATTAAATTAACGCTGACTGATTATGATCGCACCGGGCAACTCAAACCAAATCGGAGGCCGAATCAATCATGTTCCGACATTGAAGCGAGGCGAGGATGGGATTGTGTATGTGGTAAGCCCATCGACACTAAGCCCCGCACTCAGGCACATGGACACATTTTGCGGTTGTCTCTGTGTCTCTGTGCATTTAGTGAGTATTTGTTTTGCCTTAGTTGTTTGTATGTTTTTTGCTTTTATCAATCACTCAATGTGCGAAACCAACGAACCAAAAGGCCACAATTGGTGATTTGTTGGCCAATGAATGGAATTACATTATGAGAGATGGCAAAGAAGATTAAATCTCTTAACTCTTCATTGAAGAACAATGTGTTCTGGCACTATCATGCTCCCAGCCCACAGAAATACGGTCGGAAATGTTTCCTACTGGCTGGGAATTCGCTTTGGTTCGCTCAATTCTCAATACGCCATATTTAATACTTGACATTTGGTTCTCCACTTAGTACTCGATGCTCAGTAATCACTCACAAACCAGCAGCTGCTACGTCAAATGGCAAAAGCGGCTGACCTTGCAAAGACAATGGCGTACTCACAAGAATGTGCCAGAAATACAAAATATCTTCAAGTTTTAGTCCCCCAGTCGAACATTCATTAAAGAGCTTTTCAAAATCCCTCATGCTATTTCGTAGGGGACGAAAAATCTAAAAAACGACCTTCGAGCCGGATATTCAGAAAACTATCAGCCATGCTCTCAAGGCCTTTTTTTTTGAAAAGGAAATCAGACGCAGTTCTGCTTCGGTTTCAGTTGCGTGTTCTTAATATCGAATGAAATTGGCACTTGATACATAACAGAGAAACCATAAGCATAAGTAAAAACGTTTCAAATTGGACCAGTTGGAACTGAAGGGGTTGACGTGTCACACAATTCGAAATCTGTTTAGTTTAGAGTTTTACGAGTCCACACACGAGTCTAAGCAATACAAATGGATTTGCCGAATAAATGATAAAGATCGGATAAGCGGTTCTCAAGTTATGAGTAATGAGTATAAAAAAACCCCCCCACCCCCGCTCGGGCAACAAACACCGCATTTAACTTAACAAAGAGAGAGAGAGAGAGCAACTTAGAAATGAGCAAAGCGGCAGCGCTGCTTTCAGCTCCTAGTCCGTATTTTGAAACGCACAATGAGATCTGAGCAAAAACACCGAAGTAATTCACGAAACAAATTTTTTTAAGACACTGTAAAGTCACTGTCATTTCACTGTCAAGTCACTGCCAAGTCACTGCCAAGTCACTGCCAAATCAGTGTAAAGTCACTGTCAAAACACGGTAAAGTCACAGTCAAACAAACAGAACTTATCACACTGAATTTTCAACCCCCACATCCTCCCCACACCACAATTCAAAGCATTCAAATTTTCAGGGTCCATTTTTTACTGCACGCTGCTAAAATGTCAGTACCGACCGGATCCGATGACTATAACTAATAGATGCCATAGGAGAATGGGTCTTAGTGAACAAAACTTATGGTTTCCAATTAATTGTGTTTAAACTTGGCGCTTATTTTATTTATATGCTTTCAAACAGATTTGCAAAATTTGATCAAAATCGGATGACTATATCCTAAGGCTGCCATAAGACCCATCGGTCGGAAGAAAACTAGTTTATTTTCAATGCTAGCAACCCCAAACTCGGCCATTATTAATATTAAATGCTTTCAAACTAATTTGGTTAAATCGGATGACTATATCTTATGGCGGCCATAAAAACGTTTGGTCGGAAAATGAGTCTTAGTGAGAACCAGTGTTGCCAATTTGGCCTTTTTCCCGATAGATCTATCCTGTTTTTAAGTGCTTAATCCCCAAAAAATGTCAAACATTCCCTATCCTTTTTTAGAGCCCTTTTCCGGATGGAATCCTGGCCTATTTTAGAGTAATTTGTTTGAATGTAAAAATTAAATTATTTAAATTAATATAATCACAAAGTGATTGTTTTAGTGACCTTTTTGATTGAAAATCGTATAACTTTTTTAAGCACGATTTTTGGATCAATCTTCAGCTGTCTTCGCCTGTCCTTAGTGTGTTGGCAGAAGGTACCTCATGACAGAACAGCTATGACCGCTTGGGAATCCCTAAGGCAGGCTAGTAGCAAAAGGATCAATAAAAACTTTTAAAGCAAGGACGTCGACCCAACCATATTACTGGGTGATTTGATTCTGAGCATTACCTGTCTTAAATCAAAAATAATTTCATTGTTGAAGATCAATTTACGCAACACTTCGAATTCGAACCTAACATGACAATGTTAATAGGGAAGATGGATGATTCCACAAAGACAACCATTCGACATTACTGTTCGGATTTCGTGATTAAGATAATCAATCAGCTAAAGCAGTGGTATGATATTAAATATTATTTACTATTTTTCCACTACTTATAATTTTGGATTTGTTTTAGGTTGCCAGACAAATATGCATTTTCGGTGGATCGTATTCTACCATCAAAAAGATACTATGCTGCCGATTTAAGAGTTATTTGAAAAAAAAAACAGGGACAAAGGAAACAAAATAGTTGCTTTAAGATCTTAGTCCGAAGTAAAAAATATAGGGAGAGCACCTGCCAGGTTACAAGACTCTTTGTGGCCAACTTCCGGCTGACCCAGCTTTCGTTCGCCATAAAAAAACGGTATGCAAAAGAACCTTCGGCTCGCGAGCTTGGTGTCACCAGATCTGTTATCTGATGAGACATTGGCCTCTGTTGATCAGTGCCTCTTCTGATGAGTGCTGCATTCAAGCGGTCCAGTTGATGGCAGTACAGGTCAGAATTGAGCGTTCGGCCAAAGGGAGCAGCTCATAGTGGATGATTTCCTGCCAATTCCACCAAAACACAAAGAACTCGGCCAACAGGCTTGGCCACGTTTACGCTCACGACTTTGTTCACGTTTCGTGTGACCCCTATCGAGTCACCATCCGCTTCAAGAACAGTCGTTTTGTTGCGTTCGAAGCGTTCGCATGCATCCATTCGGGCAAAATTGTTTTTTTTGCGTTCAGCCGTGGCACTACATCGAGCTTCTTTTTGAATCCAAGCTTCTTCAAATGGTTTATAACGGTTTGATGACCCATACCCAGCTCTTGACGATCACGGTTTATATGCCGGTCTTTCATCAATCAGGTTTTATCGAATTTTCAGACGCCTCGACCGTAGGCATCTTCGATCACCTTCCGAACGAAAACGTTGAAACCATCGTTGTGCGTTACTGTATCGGGTCCATAAACTGCACAAATTTCATTGTCTGCATGTGCATTTTTGCCTTATCGTAGTAGTACTGTAAAATATGCCGTACTTTCTCTTTATTTTCTGTTTGCGACGCTATAACCACGAACGTCTAAAAACAAACAACAATAAATCAAACACGTGTTAGCGCGTGAAAAGAGCTTCCAAAAAGCTCTAGCGTGAACCTTTAACTACGCGCTTCACTGAAATACCGCAAGACTTTTTTATATTTATCATTAATTGGTTCCATGGCCATGACATGGGGACGTTTGTGGGGGATAAATTGTAGAAGTTGTTGAAGATGTGTTAAAACTATTGAATAAACAAATAAATATAAATAATTTTGTTGTTCTATTTTCAATCTTTTTTTAAGTTTTTCATTTTTTTTATCCTGTTTTTTTTTTCCAATCTGTCGGAAAAATATTGTCATCACTGGTGAGAACCCATCATCTAGCGAGTCTTATTCGAGCCGTTGAAGTAAGCCTTTTGTAGGAGTCACGGATAGGGTACCATTTTCTACCGACAAAAGTATTATTTATGATCAGAAAACGAGCGTCATGACATATTTTTACATGAAAAAATAGGGTATACAAACCTCGGCACAGAGAAATTAAGTCTTTTCGTTTCGCTTTAATTTATTTGATAATTAAAATCAGTTTAATTTTCCTCGATTATCTGTCTGCATATGTGAGTATTTGCAAGCTTTCAATCAAGTACTCAAATACAATTAAGGGTAATGGCCTTTCAACGTTATTTGACCTCATGTTAAGTAAACTTTCGAAGGAAAAGGAAAGGATTTTTGTGACCATAATAACAAACACTCATTGCAAACTTTCTAGAACTTTGAAAGTTTTTGTTCAACAATAAAAATTATTATTCTTCCGTCTTTGGTTTGTTTACCCAAACTTTAAGCGTGGGCATTTGAGCCGTTCTAAATTTAAACATAATTATGCATGCATTAAATATACATAAATAATTTAAAATTCTAGCTCAGGCAAAGCCTTCTCGCCAAAGGCAATTATTAATTAGGTGATGACAAATGGATATTTAAGTTTCATGCAAATGGCCAGAGATTTAAAACCGATTTGCAGACCTTTATGTAACGTTCGATTGAAGTTCATATAAATGGAGACACTTGAAACCCGATATCAATTGGTAGGCACAAATCGCTTGGCATTTCGTGTGTCCATATGCTGGGCGAACTTTTCCGTAATCTTATCACAGGCGACAAAGCGTGGTGGCGTAGATTGCACATTAAAAATAAACAAATGCCTATAAATAGGCATAATCGTAGACGGGTTGTCTTGGCGCTTGGTTTTTGCCAACGGTTTTCGATAAATTGATTGATATTGAAGTCGGTTTTGAAGTGTGCTCCTAATAGATTGTTCTACTTCAAACGGTATAATTTCATTAGCGTTGGCAATGGATCTATTATTAGGTATTACGAACTGAATAAGAGAGTCCAATATTCAACAATGCCAAGCCATAAATTTCCCCTTTCACTTCTCTGCACTCGCATAATCCACACACTTGACCACAAATTGTAAACTTTGTTGAACATGAATAGAAACTTGGGGCCAAAACTTGTGTAAATCAAACTCGGTCAATTGAGCCAAGCAAATGTAAGGGAAAAGTTAAACTTTGGCTAAAGTGAGGAGGTGTGAAAGTGTGACTTTTGACTTACCCAACCGCTGATTAAGTTGGCAAATTTATAATTCAATTTCTAAATGAAAACATGTTGCCTACTTCACAGCATCACAACTAGAAGTCGCAATCAATTGCAAAGCCAAGTGGATAAATATGAGCTAGCAGTTGGAGTAGTTAAAGTGTTTTAAGCTTGTTACTTTCACAAATGACATGTATTTAGTGCAGTTTGTGTAAAACAGAAATAAAACAAGAGCTGGGGTCAACTTGATAATTAATTTTCTACACAACCACGAAACCCTTTTCGGGTGAAAAATACATTTTGTTTTGGAACGCTAAAGCTTTTACTTCTATAGATGTAATTAAAATGTTAAATTGGTGGCTTAAGTGAGGATAATCAACACTCCCATGAACACTTTTTCTTTTTTATTACCTTTGGGTATAAAGTTTGTACGTTAAATGAACAAATCTTAATTAGAAAAGTCACTAAAACAAATTGCTTAACGTCAAAAATTCAAGAGAGCTAGAGAACAAGTTGCTCAACTATCAACAGTAGCGGATCCAGGGGGGGGCTATAGGGCTGAAGCCCCCTTAGAGCCCAAATATCTTAATTCACCCAAAATATGCAAAGAGCAAAATAAGAAATTAAGAATTTTAGAAAAGATGCAAATACTTAGATTGTTTTAAAAAGGCATGAGAAGTAGAGATTTCGAATTATCGATATATAATACTTGTAGAATATATTTTTGGTGTGTATTTTTGTTAGTTCGGCCACAAAAAGGGAGTTTTTTGAAGGCATTCTCTTGAATAGTTAGGTGTGTTCGCAGGAAGATCTAATAATAAAAAGTTTTTACTTTCTTTAGAAAAAAATCTTTTACACATCCGGTCACCTTCACCACCTATTGGCGCCAGCTGTGATGTAATTAGCCATGAAATAGCAAATTCTCAAACTTTGCCGTTCGGACACACGCCAAGAAATTGAGAGAAGCTTGGGTTGGTCCCTTTGAAGCAGTATAGCCAATTTTACATTCTCTTGGATATTACTAGTATTTTTAATATTACTAATATCCAAGGGAATCGATATTTCAACAACCTTAATCAGCAGAGAAAAGTATCTACAAACACACACCGTTGGAATATGGGTTGCAATATTACGACCGATCGTTGAAAATTTTGTGGAATATTTAATAATTTGAATAACCACTGTTCTTTACGTGGCAACAGTTTAGAGGAAGATTTATTCGAATTGATTCCTATCTTCTGTTCACCTTGCGTCACTGAGCGAACAGTTGTCGCTTGATGAGAATGGTTGTTGTATGCACCAAAAACATGAATGCGTGTACACATTCGCCGAGTTACTTTTATACATTATTGGAGAATTAGAAAAGCTTAAGAATGATAGAGACAGCGAGACATCATCAGAAGCGGCAAATCTCATGAGTGCGATTGGAAAAACGGACTTTCGTATCAGTTTGCATGTTTTTACTGCCGTCAATGCTGCAATTTTGACACTCAGTAGGACTCCTGTGCTCACGTCGCCCATGTGATTGAATTGTTTCTTGAAACAAGAAATAATTAATCATCTTTTGATGTAACTTTTAAAAAAAAATGAACAAAATTGCAGACGAAATGTCACTTGAGTTGAAAATTCCTCGATTATATGGTCGTCAAAAACCCAACAGCTTACGCACGAGTATACGACGCTTTTTTAACCCCATGTTAAATATTTTTATGCAAAATACTATTCTAAGAATGAAGCATCTAAAAAGAAATTAGTAAATATTTAGTATACCACCGTTCTAAACAACAATTTTGTAAAAAATGTCATCGATCGGCCGCTAACTAAAAAGAATTATTATACAACAAAGTCAAGGAGGTCATTCACGGGTTCCTTTTTAATGAAGTTTTTAAATTTGCAGGTTTGTACTAAGAATATGTGAATTTTATTCGGCAATTGTAAAAAAAATCAGAAAACGTTAAAACTTAACCACGTAGCTTAAATGCAATAGCATTTCCAAATTTATAAAACTAACCAAAATAATGTATGTACAAATATAGTCTTAGTGACGTGTACGACGTTTTTTGATTTAAGATAGGTTACTTGAAGATAAAATTTTAAAATATGCTCTACACATCCTGCGAAGTTTTTTAATGTTTATTGTTCGAGCAGTTTGTGGAACCTTACTTAAAAATCCTTCTTCACTCGCGACTTCAAAAAAAAAATCGCCTGCGGCGCTATTTATTTATCTAGCTTTACCTTTAAACTAGAGATTAAGACCGAAACATATTTCGGTTTCTCTCAAGGCAAATACATATATTGGCCAAAACTTTTTATACTCTGTGCCAATGGTACAGAGAGTGAATGATAATGCAGTTGCACTCTAGAGGTAAGACAAAAATTGTTCAAAAAAATTACCAAAAAACAAGTTCTTTATTTTTACCTTGGGAAACCTATTACCTTCAGAGCATATCGACTTTTTTGTATGAGATGATGTATCTATTCTGAGAAGCACAATAAGATCCGAACAATCTTGAGTGGTTTTGTGTCCCCTTTCCCCCCCCTTAGCCAATTCCTAGATCCGCCACTGACTATCAACAGCCGAGTCGATATAGCCATGTCCGTCTGTCCGTCCGTCCGTCCGTTTGAACAAACAGATCTCAGAGATGGTAAGAGATAGCGGTTTGACATGTATGGGACAAATGCTTCTTACACTTGCAGGCAGATCAAGTTTATTTTCAATTTTTGCCACGCCTCCTCCCGCCCCCGCAATTTGGAAAAAACGGTATATCTCCTACAGTTTTGAAAATAGACGAACCTTCTAGGGATAGCAATTAGCAAAATGTATCGATTTGCCGAAAAAATGATAAAGATCGGATGAGCGGTTCTCAAGTTATGAGCAAATAAGTAAACAATCCTCCCCCCACCCACTCCCACCCTTAAAGAGAGAGAGAGAATTAAAGATGAGCGCAGCATTGCATTCAGCTTCTACTCCAGGTACAGAGTATGTTATAATCGGGCTTGACCGACTTTCTCACTTGTTTATAATATAATCGAATGCGACAAATTAAAACTGGAGAAACATCGATGTTTTAGCAATAAAATTTAGTGTACTCAGACAAGCTTTCTGTCCAAGCTGGACAGAGTTAAATTCACTTCCCATTTTTTGTTTGTATTAGCTACATCTCCCATATTAGTGAGACCATTAGTGAAATAGTGGCATATTTTCTCCCAAAAATTTGGAAAGTGACATCTTAAACAAGTGAGAAAGTCGGTCAAGCCCGACTATAACATACTCTGTACCTGGAGTAGAAGCTGAATGCAATGCTGGTGCTGCGCTCATCTCAAAGTCTCTCTCTCTCGTTTTCTTCCTCTCTCACTCTCTCTCGCTCTCTCTCTCTTTAAGATTGTGTGGGGTTAGTTGTGAATGGGTGGGAGGGGGGTGGGGCAAGGGCGAAGTACTTTTTTGCTCATAACTTGAGAACCGCTGATCCGATCTTTATTATTTCTTCGGCAAATCGATACATTTTGCTAATTACTAACTATCTCTAGAAGGTACGAAACGTCTATCTTCAAAACTGTAGGAGATATAACGTTTTTTCCGAATTGCGGAGGCGGGAGGGGGCGTGGCAAAAATTGAAAATAAACTTGATCTGCCTGCAGCTATAAGAAACATTTGTCCCATACATGTCAAACCTCTATCTCTTACCATCTCCGAGATCTGTTTGTTCATACGGACGGACGGACAGACGGACAGACGGACATGGCTATATCGACTCGGCTGTTGATGCTGATCAAGAATATATATACTTTATATAGTCGGAAATGATTCCTTCTCCCTGTTACATACTTTTGCACAAACTTAATATACTCTATGTACCTTCGGTACAGAGTATAAAAATTGTAAGCATTTCTGACATTTCATATAAAGTTTCTATTTGGGGGCTTTTTGAATTGCTTAGGGTTTGGGATAAAATTTTGGATAAATGGTCAGACAGAAGTAAAATTCACTTTACCATTAAATTTAAACTATTCCACCGCGTAGCGACTTCTCGAATAATTCTACAAAAATTATTTGTAGTCTGGACTGTTTTAGTTTTTCATTGGTCACAGCACGTGAATTGAAAACTCACAAATCGCTTACATTTGGAAATCACGTTGTTAAGGCAGTGAATTAAAAACATTTCTTGAACTAAAGTGTGTTCAAATCATGGAGAATTTGCGAGTTTTAACAAATCGAACTATTTCGTGGCTGCAGCTCCTGGGCGGGAGGTCGTGGGTTCGATCCCGCCTCTAAACATCTTATAAAAAAAATTTTTTTGGAGATATAGCTATGAAAAAGCAAATTCTCAAACTTTGCCGTTCAAATTCGGCGTTAAACTGTAGGTCCCTTTCTCTTGTGCGAGAAGAGATTGAGAGAAGGTTGGCTTGGCCCCGTTGAAGGAGCTGTATAGCCAATTTTACAACTATTTGTATACTCTGTACCAAAGGTACATAGAGTATAATAAGTTTGTGCAAAAGTATGTAACAGGGAGAAGGGAACATTTCCGACTATGTAGTAATTAGATTTGCCGAAGAAATGATAAAGATCGGATGGGCGGTTCTCAAGTTATGAGCAAAAAGTAAATCACCCTCCCCCACCCCCTCCCACCCTTTTACAACTAACACCGCACACTCTTAGAGAGAGTGACAGAGAGAGAGAGAGAAAGAGATAGGAAGAGAAAGAGAGAGAAAGAGAAAGAAAGAGAGAGATGGAGAGAGATAAAGATGAGCGCAGCACCAGCATTGCATCAGCTTCTACTCCAGGTACAGAGTATGTTATATTCGGGCTTGACCGACTTTCTCACTTGTTTTACTTGGTTTACTTGTAGCATCTATACGGTTGAGCATCAACCACATTTTTACACAATAGGGTTTTGCCCAATTTCCTTTTTTTGGGATAGTTGCATATGACTTCTTGACAGATCCACATATTTGTCATCCTACCTCTCTTAAGAACGGCAAGTAAATTTTTGTAAGAAAATAGTGTGGCGTGTGGGTTGCAAAAACATCGACTATGAAAAATAATCATCGATGTCTGCAGCTTGAATAAAAACATCTTTACAGCTGCAGTGTTATTTATTTCGTTCAAATCTGAAAATTGTGTGAACAATCATATCTAAAATAGACATTCCCAAAATCCAAAGTTATTTAATTTAGTTCCGCCAAAACATTGAAAAAATGACTTGGAAAAGTAATATATGTTATTAAGTAAATCGAACCTTTTTAAAATCTGCGTTTATCCAGTTCGAGTTTAGGTTCAGAAGCTCAAATATTTTAGAAGTATCGGTCTGTGGCCTGGACTTAAGACTACAAAGCTACTTAAAAACTCTTCAGCAAACAGCTCAGTTGTCAAAAAAATCCGAATATGTCTCTTTTTTGGGGTAAATAAGTTAAGTTAAGGGGGCTGATTTACTATAAAGCTATTTCATCAAAGACCACGATTAGAAACTGAACCAAAAATGGTTTCATTTAAAAACAACAAAAAACCCTGTTTGGCAGGATTTGGGCTATTCAAACAAATCGACTTGTGTGGGGATCACACACACACAAAGACTTCTGTGACTTGCCGTTTGTTGCTGATATTAGACTTAGCTATAAGCCTGCCAATTTGGTATAGCAATGCTGGCATGAGATAGCTTTCGCTAACCCGCTAAAGACAGGCAAAGAGTGCTGATGATTGAATCGTGGTGATTCATGAAACAGCTGCACAGTAAACCAGCCTCCCTTGTGAAGAGGATGTGTCTTGATTTGGAAAACCAATGAACAAATACAAACTTATCAAACTTAATATTAAACATAGTATTTCTAACTGTAATGCTTGCATTTTTTGTGAAGTGGCACTAAACGGCTTGGTTACTAGATCAGGTAAATTTAAGCGATTTGAAACGGACTGTGCAAAGCCAAGTAGATTTGTAATGGGTTCCAAATCGATAAATTAAAATAATAAATTGCAAGGTAAAGCAAACCGCCATTTATACCAAAATCTTGATTTCTGTGGCACCCCGTAGATTCATAGATTTGGTAGGTCCTTCGAACTGGACCAATAAAGCGAACATCATAAGTGTGTATCTTCCCGATCAATTCCCATGTTTGCCCTTGGGGCTATCGTAACTTATTTTTCATCAGAAGTCATCATATTATCCGAAAATACCTTTTTTAAAGCAGAAAACTAAACTTTCCCGTTTTCAATTTAATTATAAAACTATGTTGTTTACCCTTCAGCAAAACGACAAAAACTGAAATAGAAAGTCTAATCATGAGGCTTCAAAGTTTAATTGGTTGCAACATTGTTCGATTTGATTTAATACCAGTGACGCCATCTCTTAAGATTCCTTTAAAAACTTTCTTGTGAAGATAATTGCATAAATTTCTAGATTTTTTTGCCATGAAATGAAAGTCCAGCATCTCTGCGGCTAATGTCCACATGAACATCCGCACCGCAATCACGGCTCTGAAGGCGCTTTACCACACATCCAAGTTCATGTGGGTGTTTGGTTCTTAAATGGCTCAGCAAGATAGGTCAAGTTAAATAACTGATTTATGGAAATCCAATAGCTACACAATGCATCGTTGGGGACATTGTAATGTCTTTCCCCCAAGTGTGTGTTTGTGTCTAACGGAACCGATAAAAACATTGTTGCACACGCCAAATATTGTGTATGCCAAACTGTTAACAAATTTCACAGATATAATTTTAAATTTATGCTCTGAAATTTAGCCCAGGGCCATTTGGTCGTTTGCAATAATTTGCAATATCATTTCCCTTTGTATGGCTGGAGGAGGAATTTCTAAACTGTGGCACGTAAAGTGAGAACTGAAGTCTGTCACAATGTCATTAACCCCTTATTGAGAAAAATCGGGGAGGAGTACGTTACCTGTTTTTAAGTAGTTTAAATAGATTGTTTACAATTTTCCTTGACTTTTCATTAATCACTTTTTTCACTCGACCAAATTCTGTTGTTTATTTTGGCCAATTTCTCACAAATCACACAAAATAATAGAAATTATAAAGCGCGCGCCCGAAATTTCCGTTTATATAAATTCCTTTTGTTCGCCCGCTTTTGCTGGTGCAAAATTGAACTGAAATTCGCGATTGTTTGGGGTAAACTGTTCTTTTTTTTTCTATTTTGGTCTTGTATGGGCAAACTATGGAAAAGCTCATTGATTAGGGGAAATAACGTTTCACCAATGTCCCCTAGAACTCAACAATGCGACCAATGTTAGTGATAAGAAAGCCCGCTGATAACATTAACAGTGACACTGTTAAATTACTGTTAAAAGTTTTGGTCGAAGCTAATAGGTGGGCGTTTTATGAGGGGGGATGGCCACGCCCCTTTTGGACGTTTGTTGGTCAGTTGTGAAAATATCATTTAAGTTGCAGACAACAAATTGCAGTTGATTAAATGGGGCAGTAGATAAGTTCGTAACGAGCGAAAATTAATTTAAATTGTTTGGGCTTTGGCTAAATTGTCAGTTGAGGCGGGGGATAATAAAGTGCAAGAAAGCGAAAATTGATTGAAGTTGGACAAAATGTTTCGAATTTGGTCATATTTAAGATCTAAGAGAAGGGCAAGGTTCTTGTCGGAGAACAAGTAAGTGCAAGTGGAGTATAAGCTAAAGAACGCTCGTTCAGTCCTTCTACTCAGACCATAGATACATCCCATCAACTTTGACTTTGAACGCTAATCAGTGATAGCTGTGAGGCGGTGTTTAAAACACGTATGGCATATTTGTGCTTCGGCGATGAGTGCCAATAACACCCGCTGTCGCTCGTGCGCCTAAAATTGCTTACATCCACCAGAAGAGAGCGAGTGTTTAAGGAATCACCCCAAGAACGCCCTCTCTCTCTCCCTCTCTTGAGATAACAACAACAACCATACGATATTTGCCGTTGAAGAGAAAAAATAGAAGAACACTCAAACAAAAAAGGTGTGAGTGTCGCTAACACTGACGAGTCTTTGATGTGAAACATGATCCTTTTTAAAGCTTATTTTCAAATCACAAGCTCTTTCAATGGTATATAAATCAGCAAGGGCACTCTTTCGAAATCAGAAGTTTAACGGGGAGTAGAAATATCAGAAACAAGATCACTCGCTGCATTATTCTTTCATTTTTTCAGGAAGTTTATTGTGCTTATTCATAGATAAATGATGATGTTTCCCCCAAATCCCCCCTAGATCCCTCCCAGATCCCACCCAGAATTCTGCCAGATCTCGCCCAGCTCCCTCCCAGATCCTCATCTAGATCCCACACAGATCCCACCCATATCGCTCCCAGATCCCGCCCAAATAAGATTCCACCCAATTCCCTCCCACATACCACCAGATCCTACCAAGATCACACCCAGATCTTTCCCAGAACTCACCCAGTTGCCCCTCTTCAGCATCTTTGCTACCTCTTTGCTTCCCCCATCTGCCCATCCTCTTGGGAAACTCCACAAATCAAAACAACACAAAATGTGATTGACGTCAGCGTCAAGTGACGTTCAAATCAAATTTTACTCCTACTAAAATCGACCGTACCGAAATTATAGATTTTTCACATCAAAAAGAAGCTCTCAATTTGGTATACAAATCAGCAATGGCAGTTTGTCAGAAGAAGAAAACCATGATACTACTAAAACAGTTTGATGCTGCTCTCAGTGCCCTGTCTTTTCAGTACTTAGTAGCACTCACTCTCCCTCTCGCGCTTAGAGCAAAAGTTGTGGGAGTACGCTCTATATTGTTCTCTCGTTATTGTTGTGGTTGTTTTCTCTGTTTTGATTTTTTGGCTGAGCCATAGGCAAAGAACTGTAAGTGAAATGTTGGGTGTGGGTGTGGGTTTGTGATCTTAAACTCTTCTCTGCCTCTCTACAAATTTTATTCCTGCTAAATCTTCCGAAATCTACCGAAATTAGATCAAGGAACGCAACTTTAGCCATATATTTGGGATCAGCATTCACTGTCTGCAAACATAATGTTAATGCATTGTTAATTAATATAAAGACAAGTTTCACCCCAAGTAACAGCTATATCGAAGTAGGCCTGGGCAGACTTTAAGTTAAGCTCTGCTTTTTAATTAATTAATATCTGTTTTATTAGTTGATTTGTTAATAAAATAATCTATATTTGTTACAATGCACAACGTGTGTATTTTTCGCCAAACAGACATCAGCTTTGCAGACCTCCCCATTTCCATTTAACACCACCAGCAAAACCAACGAATGCAAAACCACCAAATACCATCAGCACCTTCATCAGCAGTATTATCATCACCATTAGTTCCAGGTCTAGGAGTAGGAGTCGGATTTTGTGTGGTATTCTCAACAATTGTTTCCATATCCGAATATTGATCGATGTCCAGTTTATAATCAACCACTTCCGCTGCGTAAAGCCTGTGATTTTTCTCGATATTCTTTTTAGTCTGCTCGTAAATGTGAAAGTGCTTCTGATCTATTTCTTCAGTGGGATATTCCTTATCGTATTTGGACTTAAAATCATGCCATTCCTTGGATGAAACAACTGGAGGGTCCTCATCATATGGTCCGATATCCGAATACTCATTCAAATCCAATTGATAGCCAACCCTTCCCTCGGCATAAAGTTTGTGGTTTTCCTCAATATTCTTTTTACTCAGCTCGTAAATGTGAAAGTGCTTCTGATCTATTTCTTTAGTGGGGTATACCTTGCCGTACTTAGACTTAAAAGCAAGCCATTCCTTGGAGGAAACGCCCGGGACACCAGCACCAGTAGTTGGAGTCGGATTGATATGCCGTAAATAACCACCCGTACCTGCATCATAAAGCTTGTGGTTTTCCTTGATTAGCGTTTTCATCTGATCGTAAAAGTAAAAGTAATCCGGATCAAGCCATTCGTTGTACGAAAAGTCCGAAAACTGTTCTTCAGCAGCATCAGGTGCATTTGGAAAAGGAGTCCCGATTAAACCGATTCGGGATTGTCCACTGTTTATTAGAACAGTCAGAAGTAATAAAATTAAAAGCATTTTGCTTTGCTTTCGCTTACGATTCAAGTAAATCTGTCGCTGAGCTTAACTTGAGATGTCTTTATATGGTTTCGAATCGCATTTATGCACAGTGGGACAACTTGTATAGAGACTGCGACCAAAAGTACTTTTATTAGATATTTCGACTGTTGGCTGTCAATGATCGCTGATGGTTTGGTAGAGATACCAATGAAACAGCTCTACGATCAACTAGCCTACTGTGTGGTGCGTTGTGTTCTTGTGTTTTCGAGCAGGCATAATATAGAAGGTATGTAAACACAAAATCAAAGTTAGCAATTTTTTTTCCTATTCAGCTTAAGTTTCTTTCATTTTCGGCTGTGCCTGTTTTGCGTTTGTGTATGTGTGTGTGTTTTATGTGTGTCTCAATTGTACAGGTATGTGGTAGTCGGGTTACTCGACTTGTTTATTTTTGGCATATGGTAGAAACCACTGTGCAATGGGTTCACGGGTTATCTATTCTCTCGTACTAAAAACACTAAAGTTTTCGAGTGTCAAAATCAAAAAAAAAAAAAAAAAAACAATTACGATAAGCCATAGAAACACTGCACTGTGGGCCAGAAAAATCAAATTTTTTTGAAACTGTAAAGCTTGTGTGTTTATAATGTTTGCACAAAGAGAAACGCCGAATTCGAACGGCAATATTTGAGTAGCTTTTTTAGGGCTAGTTACTTCACAGCTGGTGCCAATAGCTGCTAAAGGCGAGCAATTGTGAAAAGGCTCAAACAAAAACAAGTGAGAAAGTCGGTCAAGCCCGACTATAACATACTCTGGACCTGGAGTAGAAGCTGAATGCAATGCTGGTGCTGCGCTCATCTCTAAGTATCTTTCTATTTCTCTCTCCCTCACTCTCTCCCTCTCTCTCAAATTGTGCGGTGTTGAGAACCGCTCATTCGATCTTTATTATTTCTTCGGCAAATCGATACATTTTGTCAATTACTAACTATCTCCAGAAGGTACAAATCGTCTATCTTCAAAACTGTAGAAGATATAACGTTTTTTCCAAATTGCGGGGGCGAGAGGGGGCGTGGCAAAAATTGAAAATAAACTTGATCTGCCTGTAAGTAAAGAAGCATTTGTCCCATACATTTCAAACCTTTGGTACAGGGTATACAAAAAATGGTGTGAGTGTCGCTAACACTCACGAGGCTTTGATGTGAAATAGGCTGCTTAGTTTAAGACCTTTTTTTTCAAAATTACAAGCTCTCTCAAAGAAGAAAACAAACAGGGTGTTGAACTACCAGATCCCGTCCAGTTAACCGCAAGTCCCACCCTGATCTAACCCAGGTCCCACCTATATATCACCTAGATCTCACCCCTCTTGACCTGCTAAATTTGGAATGCAGGAAACTACACGTGGCGTGCAAAAAAGCTAGGGCATATGTCAGCCACGCTCAAAAGTACAGGCAACAAGTAATGGAGAAAAGTTTCTAAGGAGATAAAGTCGCAATTAATGTATATGTAGTCCAGTAAATGTCATGTTAATATTTCCGAAAATTAGAATTCAAATATTATAATTAAGGTATTCACGACCACCCCCAATTTGTGCAATCACCTGAACCTGAAATCTCAAGTAATAGAAAAGAAACTATTTAATGACAAGGATTTCGTCAATGATTGCAAATTAAAATGCTTGTAAATAGGTGACAAAATTGTTGCTACTAATGGCTTGCCAAAACTTGTAATTGACAATTCGCCCATTGATTATGTAGCGCTGGCAAGCAACTTAGGATTCATTTTTACGATTACATTACTGCTTCTGTCGGAGAAATGTACGCACTTCTCAGACAATTGTATATTTCCAAAAACTTCATACCATCTAAATTAAGACTATGGATTGCTAGAACCTACTTGACTTCTAGACTATTTCGTGACTGTGACGCAAGAAGCCACACAAACTCAAATTAATATAAATTTTAAGTCTATTAATTCAGTTATTTTAAGATTCTTGTCCTGATTTTTGTAAACTTTCAAGGTATTAATTTAACTTTCGTGACAAACGCGATAATTTATAAGTCTCCCCTGACTTGTAGCGTTGGGATGTTATATAAATAAACGTTAACTTAATAAAATTGATCATTTATGTACTCTTAAATAAGCATAGCTTGCTTACCCACTTTGCTTGAACTAGCTTAAAAATTTTTCAAAAATTTTACGGCATAACGGTACGTACCGGTGTAACGAAATAAAAACCTAGGTACCGAATACCGAAATAAAATAAAACTAAAACAGAACCTTTTAAAAAACAAGTGAGAAAGTCGGTCAAGCCCGACTATGTCATACTCTGTACCAAGAGTAGGAGCTGAATGCAACGCTTCTGCTGCGCTCATCTCTAAGTTTCTCTCTCTCTCTCTCTCTCTTTCACCGCTTATCCGATCTTTATCTTTTCTTCGGCAAATCGATACAAATTATGAATGACTAATTATCTCTACAAAACTGCGGGAGATATGACGTTTTTTTCAAAGTTGCGGGGGCGGGAGGGGGCGTGGCAAAAATTGAAAATAAACTTGATCTGCCTGCACGTATAAGAAGCATTTGTTCCATACATGTCAAACCTCTATCTCTTACCATCTCTGAGATCTGTTTGTTCATACGGACGGACGGACGGACAGAGGGACAGACGGACATGGCTATATCGACTCGGCTGTTGATGCTGATCAAGAATATATCGCTCACTTACTTCAATACTGGCATAACTCAAAAAATACGATTTTTGACTTAATGATGCAGAAATCTGCGCGCTTTACTGTACTATTTTATGCAAAAATTTTCGTATTGCTATCTCTTCTACTTTCCATGTGAGATGAGAATATGTCGCAATATCATTTTCTAGGTTCATTTTCATGTTGATGCAAGAACGGCCATATCTCAGTTGTCCTGCTGTCGATATTGACCAAACATACTATGTCTTTCAGTTATAACATCATATTTTCAATGTTTATGAATAAGCATTCTAAATTTATAATATTTTACTTAATTGAGTAGAAACTAAAAGAACCATTTTTTTTTAGGTTAAATCCATTGAGAACTTCAAACGTGTTTTTCTCAAAATGGATTATTTTGAGTTATGCCAGTATTGAAGTAAGTGAGCGATATATACTTTATAGGGTCGGAAATGATTCCTTCTCCCTCTTACATTTTTTTGCACAAACTTAATATACTCTATACACCCTTGGTACAGAGTATAAAAATTGAAGCCCGAATTTCATTTAGAGCGATTAGAAAATAATCCACCCCACAGTGAAAGTGAAACTGTCATATTGATGGTCAGCCACCTGAATGCTGTGTGTACCAAATAATTCCACGAATTTGCTTGTTATCAATGGCATTCTATGGAAACGGAAGCATATTATTGGGATTTTTTGAAATTTGGGATGAAGACTAACTGATATGGTTTCTATTTTGTTTCTGGCTGTTTAAACTGTAATTATGACAAGAAAAAGGTTTTTTTCAAGAAAAAGGAAAGGAAAGGAAAAAGGTTTTTTTCTTGTATAGGGGGGCAAGCATTAAAAGCCAAAGTTTGAGGCTCGGAATTCCTCACCCACTAAAACAACCCCTACTCTCCGTTTCCCTCTTGCGGAACTACCGCTAAGTATTACTTCACAAGAGGGAGATGGCACGAAGGCCTTTACTAGATTCCTATCTAGAGGTTGAAGTCCAAGTGCGCTGTCGTTCAGCGCGATGCAAGGATTTCACCATATAGCAATAGGTAAAATAGGTGTGTTTCACAATTGGTAGGATGGTAGATGGGTAAAAGTAGAAGGCAACTATCTGCTCTTCTGCTTAATTTTCGTAATTGTATATTTTTGGCACTTCGGTTGGAAAATAAAACGAGAGCGCAAGTTAAAGTCGGCTCTAACCGACTTCGATATACCCGTTACTCATGAAAAAACATGTTTAACAGTGTTCCTGCGTACCTTAGGGTGACCATCCGAAAAGTATGCAAAACTATTTTAACTCGGCTATTTTTCACATTTTTGCTCATAGCTTGAGAACCGCTCATCCGATTTTTATCACTTCTTCGGCAAATTTATTTGTTTTGCTAATTACTAACTATCTTTAGAAAAGAAGAATCGTCTATTTTAAAAACTGTAGGAGATATAACGTTTTTTCCGAAATGCGGGGGCGGGAGGGGATGTGGCCAAAATTTGAAATAAACTTGATCTGCCTGCAAGTATAAGAAACATTTGTCTCATACATGTCAATCCTCTATCTCTTACCATCTCTGAGATCTATATGTTCATACAGACGGACGGACAGACGGATATGTATATCTGTGCTTACTTCTATGCGTTACAAACATTCGAACAATTTCAATATACCCTCTCCAAGGGTATAATAAGATTTGCTTTTCTTTTTAACCCAGAAGTTAGCAATGCATAGAAATATAATTTAAATTGAATGATTTCTCAAGCTCATGATCATTTTGATGGAGAATCGCCATCTTTTGTCTAGTTTTAGTTGAATTGATTGTTTTTATGGAAGCCGCAAAGTTTGATTCAAATAATTATGCCAAGCTGCATAAAAATCGGCTAAGAATCAGTTTCCTTTAACATCTTCTAATGACTTCTTAATACATCCGTAGGCCATTAAATGCTTACTTACACGGCGTATACGCAATTGCCACATTGCTCATACGCCGTGTATTGTTTGCGTGAACACGCATTTGGGCTAAAGCTGCTTCATTTCGTTTTGTGCTTTTGTTTGAATGCAGCAAACTTAATAGCATTTTAACGCCATGCAGCAATGCGAACGCCTGTCCGGAAGCGGATGCGGATGCGGCTGCGGCTGTGTGTGTGTCAGTGTGAGTGAGACAGGAAATGGTTTTCGAGTGCTCTCCTAAATGCTTGTGTAATTTCATAATTTCTGTTCTGCCACGCTGCATTATTTATTAATCGTTTTTGTTATAAAGAATTTATTCAGGCATTTCTTTTGCTACTTACAAACAAACGAACAAAATGAAAATTACAAAACAATTACCAAATGGGTGAATTACAATTTCAAGCTGCCATTTTTTATGTGTCCCTTGCTTAAGGTGCTTAAGTCTGACAATGGATTAAAGCTTTACAGAGCAATGTAAGTGCAGGTGGACTTTGTGTTACTTTTTTACGTTTTTTTTTGTTTTTGTTTTATTTAATACAAAATGAGAATAGCTAACATTTATCATTTACTTAAGACTACATAAGCGGTGCCTGCGTTGCCTCCGTTTGTTTGGGCCCTAGACTGCATTGCCCTCGTCATCGATGGCCTTGAAAACAATGTCGTAGACATGATCGACCAGTTTGGCCCATGTCTCCGCCTGACTTTCATTCAGACTGCAGGCAGCGGTCAGCACTTCCAGAATAATTCCCTTGAGTTGCTATAGAAACAAAGAATTAGCGTAATTTAAGGAGTATAGAATCCTCATACTCACATTATACGACTCCTTGGAGATTTGACGCGGTATATGATTAACGGCCACCTTGGTCCAAATTTCATCTATTTTCTCCATATCACCATCCTGTCCGAGCACCTGTATAGACTCATCAAAGACGCGAATAATGCGACCCGCATGAGCACGGAAACGCGGATTGGTCTATAAGAAATAAATGGAGAATTTTTAGTACCCTTTAGGGCAAACGCTTTACTTTCAAACCAACTCACACTCAATTCCTCCAGCGGCACATCGCGAAACGGAAACTTCTCCAAGTTGGACGGAAAGCGTGTAAAGAACTTTACTAAAATGGCAGCTCCAGAATCAGTGGGTGTGGCCACAGGAATTTCCCAGGTCTTTTTAATCACTTGCACTTCATCGCTGTTCATGTTTGATGGCCAATAAATGTGAATCTGCTAGCACTGAAATTGAAGGGTTTTGTGTTTTGGCTGAAATGAAAGGAAAAAATTCAAAAAATTTAGTCCTCAGGTTGTGTGAGCATTTAAATTATTTAAATTTTTTTTAAAAACAATCGCATGAGTACACAAATTAATGAATGTCACTTACAGATGAGCCAGTCTGCCCCCACACTCCTCACCCCTTAATCGACGGTGCACATAATTGTGGTAATTTGAGATGACAACGTGATCAGCAACATTCTTGTTCGCTTTGACGCAAAAAAAAATTTGTATAAAATTGATACTGAAACTTTTATTCGGTGACATGACAAAACGCCCACGGACATAAGGTCCATATGAAAAATTTCAATCACTACTATAAAATATAACTCAGAATTTTTCTGGGCCTTTTGACCGGACATAAAGCCCATGGGTGTAAAGTCCGTATTCAAATTTATGTGACATTAGATGCACCGTGCTGAATATAAAATTTATTTATAAAACAAATTTCCTCCTTTAAAATGGGCATAGAAATTCTGTCCCATTTTGCTCGCGTGATTCTTTTAGATTTTTGGTACAATTATTGCAAGTCTTGGTGAAAAATCACTGACTAAATGCCGTTTTCTCATGTTCCTGTTTTTGATCAAATCCAAATCTACTTGATTTGGCATCCAGGTGGTTTTTGTGCAATTGGTTGTCTCATGTAGGTTGATTCTCACTTTGGGCATTTGAGTTACGGTCACACCGGCAGGGTTGAAAACGTACTAATAGTAAGATGGCAGCGCGTCTGCACTCTGCTGTTTATTAGTGGCATTCATGAAAGCGATTAAGATTTGATTTAGATTTCGCTTATGGCTTAAACTTAAACCAAATCAAGATGTTGGTTGGCGACCTTTCTAATTCTTAAAAGTTGATTTTAGCTGGCTCTAGGTCGAGAATAAAAACACAATGGTTTTCAAGGATTATTTTCCAATGTATTTCGGAAGCGCATCGGCCTCCGTCTTCAGGGACACTACAAAAACAATATGTCAATTATCACAATACGTTGAAAAAACGTTAATTTACATACAAATTTATGACACGTCTGTTCCGCTTGACGTGGAGTTCAATACTAAATTATTGCTAAGAGAGTCTGTATAGGTGCGCGCAGGTGTCAGTATCAGTCTTGTAATTTAATCTCTTCTCTGTTTCTGTGGAACTGATGTATAACATTTCAAGAGTAAACCGTTTCCTATAGTTACTCTCCTGTTGCAAGATTGTTGTTCCTTCAAAATTCGGTGAATGTCCGCTCTCCATACAGTGTGTCGCTAGTGCCGTTTTTTGTATTTTCGTTTCGTGTCGAAGTTTGTAATCCGATTTATGTTGTGAAATCCTTGTTTTGAGTTTAGACTTTGTTGTTCCAACGTATAGTTTATTGCACTTGGTCTCCAAATCTCCATTGCATGGTATTTTGTATATCACATTGCTTTGGTCGTCTTTGTCTATTTTGGATTTCGTCTTGTTGTAAAAGTTCCTCATTGTGTTTGTGGGCTTGTGGGCTGTTTGTTTGGTGTATTTGTTGAAACACTCAGATTTCGCGAAACGCTCTAAGAGTTTTGGAACGTAGCTAAGGCTACTAAATGATTTCGGTTGTTTATCGACAGTTGGTTTTTTGATCCTATTTTTACCAATTAATGATTTTATTGCCCTCATTCGGAAGTCATTATTTTTTAATGTCAGTTTAATTTCGGAACTTATGTCATTATGGTAGATTTCGTCGCTAATATTCAGCATCCGTTGAATACAGCTGGCAGCCGTATTTATTATCATATTTCTTGGGTGTTTAGAATAAAAATTGATGATTCGTCCTGATGCTGTCGGTTTCTTGTACCATTTTATTTTTAAGGGTGTTTCCATGTCTGTTAATAGTGGAATCTAAATAGGAAAGTTTTCGATCTATTTCTATCTCCGTAGTGAATTTTAAATTTCTATGAAAAGAGTTTAGTGCATCTACTGTGTCCTGAATATCGGCTTCCTTAATAATGGCGAACAGATCGTCCACATATTCTGTTAGTAGTATTGGTGGGTGCTTGAGTTTTTTCATTGTGTTGTCCAGAAGTTCTTCCATCACAATGTCTGCTATAACTTAATTACTTATTACTACTTACTACTTATAACTTAAAGTATCCATTTTCCATTATGCAAAATTTAACAATTTCTATTGCGCAAAACGCTAATGTGTACCATATGGGTGTATGCGTCACACGTACGCAATGCGTGTTCATAATTTTCCAACACACATTAGCATTTTACTCAAAAATTTGTGTGGTGTATTCAGCTCTGAATACAAAACATGAATTTCAATATGGAGCACGAACTAATACGATTACAAGGTAAGGTTAAGCTTGGCCTATATGTTGTTGTGGTTAATTTTTTAGCAAGCATAGGTGAATAACAAATGTATGTGTTGTGGCTGCTTCAGCGCTTTGCAAAATGACGCACAATGCGAGGGGTTCAAACGAAAATAGTTTTAAAAGAGGCTTTTCACATCCGCACCACCACACTTGACGATTTCTACTATACTGATCACAACAATTCGTGAAATATTTTTTGGAATATGAAAACTTTGAAAATAAACTTTTATTATTATAAATCATTCGGAAAAAAGTTTTACATGTAAAGCTTTTCCTAACTCGCAGAGTTTTGCAATTATCTACTTCCGTTTTATGTAACGTCACGCCAGCACATATTTTTGCTTATAACTTTTAGTCCTTTTGGTCGATTGAAGTCATAGTTTTTTTCTGACTTAGTGCTTCTTAATTGCTACGCAAATATTACAAAAAAATTTCAAAAAATCCATGTTTTTTATATTTGTGCGAAATGTTTTTTCGTACAAATGTCACATCACGTCAGATTGAAATTGGCTATGACAAACAACGGACATCCGGACCATTTTAATATACCCTCTCCAAGGGTATAACAAATACGCACTGTTATTAAAATTCATTCAATATCTTTATAAGTTTATTTCTATCTTGCTTATAATATTAAAATATTTCATATCAAAATATTTTCGATAATGTTCCATCTCTAATCATCTCCTATACGGGTCATGCTTTTGAGTTCATTAGCTGGCCCCGAACCCTCTGCGTTTCACCTCTGGCCCTTCCGCCACCCCAAGTAGCGCCCAATAAACTTGTGGGTCGCGCACTCGTTTACACAAATTATCATTCCACTTAGTTTTGCATTTTGAGCGGCACACACAGAGACACAGATATGGGGAGAGTATGTAAAGAGAGTGGGTAAGTGGGAGGTTCTCAAAGCGAATTGCGGAAATGCAAATACACGAAATGAGATACAATTGTCAATCACAAATCAATCACCAAATCATAAATATGTAAAAACCAAATGAAAATTTGATGAATAACAAATCGAAAAGTTCTTTTTTGAAGGCAGCAAAACAAAAATGTAAACTGAGAGTTTATTAAAAATTTAACAACTGACAGTCAGACCGCAGGCACACATACACACACACACACACAGAAACTCAGAGCAATGGAGTGAGGGAGAAAGAAACGAGAAATAATAAACAGATAGAATAACAGGAAAATGGACTCAAGTGCAAGCCGCAGCAGGTGGCCGACATGTTATTGTTGCTGTCAAGGCAGGGGCCTGAGAGAAAGAGAGAGAGAAAGGTAGAAGATTCTACTATATAAATTTACCATCTCTGGGTAACCTTGTCTAGTACAAGCCCCTTTGAGGCACATACAGTATGTCTGTGTGTTCGTTTATAATATCCTTCATGCCCAAATGGCCTGTGGCTTTTGTGGTTGTTGTTGGCAGAGGCCTGTCAGTGTATACATGTATGTGTGTGTGTGTGTGAGTGCTGCAGTCAAGAGTGAAAAAACCAGCAACAAATCAAGCGTTTGCCTTGTATCCACACAAATCAGAAGCGGAGTCGGGATTCAATGCAAAAGGGTTCAAAATATCTAAGTGAGGTTTGACATGTATGGGACAAGAACATCTAACACCTGAAGGCAGATCAAATTTTGCCACGCCCCCTCCAGCGCCCAAAACTTGGAAAGATATGAAAAAAAAACACTGAACCGAACCAGCCTCAAATACAGAAAGCTTTGCGTCGCTGACAGAAAAATAAATAGGATCAATACTAATTTTACAGGGCCGATTAATTCGTCCTTAAAAATAATTTGATACGATTAAATATAAATATTACAAGCCAATATCAATTTTATATGCAAATGTTTCATATTATATTAATACGAGAAGGCAGTTCCGAAGTTTTTATACCCTTGCAAATGTTTTACTATATCTGAGCTTAAGAACGCCAGCATTCAAATTAACAATTTTCCTAAACAAAACCCATTTCCGACGATAGTTCCTATGGCAGTTAAAAGATATAGTCATCATCATATATCTTTACAAATAAAAGGTTTGGTCAAGTTTGCAAGAAAACAAACAAGCTTTTCTTACTAAAACTAGATTTTCGACCGATCGTTCCTCTGGCAGCTATGTGCTATAGTCGTCCGATCCGTCCGGTTCCGACAAACTTGCAGCGAATTTGTACCACAAGACTTCGTGCAAAGTTTGGTTAAGATAGCTTTAAGACTGACTGGAGGAGTACCACAGAAACAGAAAGTCATGGCCATATCAACTCAGCTCATCACACTGATCAAGAATATATACATTTTATGTGTTCGGAGATGCTTCCTTCTGTGCGTTACAAACTTCTGGACAGTTTTAATATACCCTCTCCAAGGAGACATTTGAAACTGGAGCGGTTAGAGCTTCAATTCTTTCTGTCTTTGATGTGTGCAGAGCTGAGTGAAACTAAATTTTAAACACACAGAAAAAAGCAGATCCTCGTAGAATGGATATTCGAAAAATCCACTTTAAGATTCATTTTATTAAGTATCCTTTTCACATTTTTCAGCTCCTTTGGATGAAGAATAAAGATCAATAAAATATTTTTTTTCTGATATATCCTTTTTAAGCGAAACTAAATCGAAAAAAAACATAGGTAACTATCGTGTACAAATGGATACCGAAAATATCCTGAGGATCATGAAAAACTATCCTTCTTTTTCTCAGTGTACCGTTCTGTCGTCATGCTTTTGAATGTACCTAAAATAAGTTTGAATCTTTGCTAAAAAATTCTTAAATCAAGAATATAGAGCAACAAACAGAGAGAACAGAGAAAAAAGAAAGAAAGTCGGTCAAGTCCGACTGTAATATACTCTGTACCTGGAGTAGCAGTTGATAACAACGCTACTGAGTAATAGATATCAACACCACTTGCGTAGAGCAATGAGGTATTTTCTAACTGACCAATAGATGACGCCATTACTGCCACGCAATTGGAAGTAACTTTGTTTTGTTCATAACTTAAGTAGAATTCATTCGATCTTTATCGTTTACTCCTTTGTGTACCTTTGCTAAAGAGTTTAAACTTATTTTAACTTATTTTTTTCTTTTAACCAATTCAAGTACTGGTTTCGTTTACACAAACATTAATCGAAATCAAATCAAGAAACCACAATGGGAAATTTAAATTTTTCAAACAAGGCCTCAAATGGTAAACAAGTTTGCTTTTGAACCCTTTTAACCCCTTTTCAGGCTCCCACACTGTGCTGTTGTGTGTGTATGTATGTTTGTATGCCTGTAAGGACATTGAGCGCTTAATTAAATTAAGGCAAACTTGATGGACAGCTACTAGACAGTAAAGGTAGGCAGGCCAGGTGTTGCTAAAGTGCCGCTTTAGCCTTGTATGTATGAGTGTGTGTGCGTGTGTGTGAGATGCTGCCACTCAAGTCTCGCAGTGGGTTAGGGCTGCACTTCCTTAGAAAAACAAATATTTATTTAATACATCATTTTAACTAGCAAAACAAGTTTTAGAAATTACTTTTAAAAATAATTTTCACAAATTTGCTGAGGCACACCGTATTTCCATATGCTCATCACAGACATAAAGGATAATGACTGCCACAGACAACGACACTTGTTTGCAAGGACACCAAGGAAATCCATAAATTTAAAGCACACTTTTGTGCGCCAAAGAAATATACACAAGTATTTACATACTGCGGATCAGCTGTTGCTTGTACCCGTTTGACTTGACTTGAAAACAACTTAATTAGCTTAAATTCTTAATTATTCACCCTAAATTTTCATAATTCCTTAAGCTTGGCTGCGTTTGTGTTTGTTGCTGATTTGATATGTTTATTATTTATATTTGTTTTTTTTTTTTATTTGCGACTTTGTTGAATACAAATTGTAAGTAATTTTTGGTCGAACCGAACGCGTTGCTTTCAAATTGAATACTGAGCGCGTATTTAGCTGCTGCTCTCAGCCGGCATACAAACAGTTGGGTACATGTGAGTGTTGTAGTGCGCGCCAAAAAACTTGTGAGAGCAGAGAACGTGACATACAGAGAGTACCAGAAAGGGAGGGAGCGTATCAAGGCAGAGGCGTGCCTAGGAGGGTCATACCATAAACACATACAATTTCCTGTGGGTAATTTATATGCCAGTCAAGAGTTATGGTATACAAAAGGGTTACCTTTAAAGAAATATCTACAGCTGCTGGGACATAAATGGTTTCACACAAAATCAATAAGAATAACCAATATTGTTCAAGTGACACCTGTAGACCGGCTGAAGTTACAAACAAAATTTTGGAGAGCCAGAGAACAGTACCCAGAGGAGAGAGAGAGAAAGAGAGGTAGTGTGCTTGAGGTGCTTTTACTAAGTCAAGCCAAGCTTTCTTAGCTTTTTGTTTAAATGATTACAGATGAATAGATTTTATTATTCTATAACAATGTGCTTAAACAAAATCTAGGAGGATCGAAGCATAGTAAACACATCAACAAAGCAACTGCCAAGACAGAAAACTCCATATAAAAATAACTGCCAAAACAAAGGCCTTTGGTGTCAAAAGTTCTGTATGCTATTTTTATAGAGAATTTTTCGCTTTGGCAGTTCCAGTTCCTAGCTTTAGTGTCAAAATCCAAAGAGCCTTCAGCGTCAAATGGTTTTATGTAGTTATTTTTTAATTGTTGATTTTTTTTTTATTTTAAAAAATATACCTTTTTGATTGGAAATGTCTTCTGAGACAAGTCATTTTCAATTACAATAAACTTTAACCCATCTTGGAACCGGTTTGGTTCGGGTTTTTTTGGGTCCGACGAACCAGACCAAGAACCGAACACTTAACATATTGGACTCTTCGAACCTGAACCCGAATCGAAAAATTAGGAACATACAGGGAAATATACAAATTCCTTCAATAGGTAGATATATACTATCATCGTCGATAATGGAGCGATTATGTTGAGAGCAGGAGAACTTTCAAATGAACTCTGCAGAGAAGAAAAGGAATGCAATTATCAAGAACGCAATGTTCATACAGGTTTCTCGTTTTAATCAAATGCATTTATTGATTTGGACAATGACCAATTAACCTCAATAGATTTCCTGGAGGACTTTATACTTACAGTTCGTTGTGCTGTACACACTCTAAGTTTAGTAGTCAACGATTTTTTTAAGGAAGTTCAGTTTGACATTAGAAGAGTTCGCGCACTCTGAATGAAATCTTTTGCATATAGAAAAACTGAAAGTCCCTTGCTAGACTGTTAACGCGATTAAACTCATCTTACAAAAAGTGCGAACGATTAAAAAAGTTTTTTCTTTCGTTTTTTAGAAAATAGTTTTGCTACGGACAATTAAAAGGTCACCTTCAACCAGACAATTTCCACAAAGTGATTTTTTATTACGCTTGGTTTACATGTCGAGCAATTGATTGGCAAAACATTGCTTATTACTATCTAAGTGCCTCGATAAACGTTCTTCTATTATGAGCTCACTACCAATATTGGTTGCAGTGTTCTTAGACACATTTCCAACTTTGTTGGAACCAAACCAACCAAAAAAGGTTGTAAAGTTCACACATGCTAAACGCCAAGAAAAAAATTGAAAAAAGGTGTGGTGTCGATAACACCCGTTGTAGGTTTGATTGCTGTATAGTCAACAAGCTCTCTCAGGTGTGAATTAAATGAGCATTACATTCCTTTGAGAAACAAGCAGCTACCATATGTAAGATCAATTAAACAGGATTATCCTAAGCAGGTCTTATTCAAGATCTTTTAATGATTAAAATTAGATAAGTAATTTAGGGAAGACTCAGAAATGGCTCATGCAATTGCTCAAACAGTGATTGATTGAAAAACGAATCGAAAAATACTTCCAAATGACTCAAAAATAATACAAAACACTCTTGATGAAGAGTCGCAACTCGGGTACCATTTTCTTCCGACAAAAGTATTATTTACGAACAGAAAACAAGCGCATTTATAGCGACTATTTTAGTCAGAATTCATAAAAGGGAACAAGTTCACTGGCTGCTGTTTTCTTCCTTCTTTTCTGTAATGCTGTTAAGGCACTGTCATGTTACTGTTTAGTAATTTTTAATCAAGTCACTGTTTAGTCACTGACAAGTCACCACTAAGTCACAGTCAATTCACTGTTGCATCACTGTTAAGTCACTCTTTAGTCACTGTTAAGTCACAGTTTAGTCACTGTAAAGTCACTGTTAAGATTTGTCAATCTCAAATCACTGTTGATTCACTTCAAGTCAGTGCTTAGTCACAGTCAAATCACTTTTTAGTCACTGCAAAATCATTGTTGTCAATTTCAAGTTACTGTTTAGTCACTATCAACTCACTGTTAAGACACTGTTTAGTTACCCCCACTTTCCTCCTCCCACTTTCTGCCTCTTTCCATCACTTTTCCTCCTCTTTCCACTTGTGACGTCAGCGCAGCGCTGTAGCGTCACGTGACGCTGAAATTAAATTTTACTCCTACTAAAATCCTTCGTACCGAAATTAAAGATGTTTCACATCAATAAGAGTATACCAAATCAACTTTAAATGACTGCGAAGAAGTTTATGATAAACTCAGTAAATGATGTTATAGATTTCTTCAAAAAATGTCCAATAGAACATACATTGACAAATCTAAAACACGAGAGCTCAGTTATCAGTTGAACAAGCCTTTTCATCAGGTAAGTTTGATCTTATTGATCTAAGAGCGCGTATAGATGAACAGCTCCTAAAACCTAAACTTGGCATTTCTTTAAAGATGTAAATATCAGCTAATGAATTTTATAATTAAAATTGCTTTATTGAAATAAATCATATTATTTAAAAAGTAAGTATTAATAAATAGAACATTTTCTTTTGTGTTCAAGCAAACCGTGGCTCGAATCAAAACCTTGGGTTCAGGGGTTCCAGGAACCGGTCCACGAACCAAACCTTAGACTTTACACCGAACCTTTGACAAAATTTTTGAGGTTGGCAGCATTGCTTTGAACTTATTTAATTTGAAACTACTTTTTCGATCATGATATCTCCAGTTATACTCTACAGATTTTGGCGGCTTCGACAACCCTAGTAAATTAGCTTCATACATCTAACTAACCTTAAGTTTTAAAAAAATTTAGGCTAAGAGAAGTAATTATCATACAAAACTATTCAAGAAGACATACCTCAGCTGATACCAATTAAATACCTGAAAACAATACTAAAGAATTACACTAGACATCAAGGACCAGTTAAGAAAGGATTATTAATGCAGCGAACTCTCTTTTCGTCACAACTTGTTTTCCAAAGTGTTTGTTGAGAGATTTTTAAAACTGTCCAATAGAGGGCGCCACGCGCATTTTAAGTATTAATTCTAAAAATCCTTTTATAGTATGAAAAAGAGTTTAGTCAAGTGTCAGTTTTTCATTTAATCCACACATGCATTTATGTTCAAAAATATTTTTATTACGTAGTTGCACGTGGAATCATTAACATTGATTATCATGAACTTGTTGACTTTGGCTGATAATAAAAGCCATTTAAAACCTATTGGTTTTATAAGATAGCAGGGAGCTTCCTTGAGAGGCATAAAGTAGGTCACAAAGTTGTTGAAAAATTTCAAATTATATAATCAACGCCTGACACATTTTGTTTTTAAAATAGCTTTGACCCATATGGAATATTTTAAGGGTCATGAACATAGGGACCAAAACCAGTCGATGGGAAAAGAGCGGCAATCCTGACTAAGCTGGCAGCTAAGCTAATCGAAGATTAAAATGAAAATAATCTTTTGTAGAAGCTGGAATCAGCCGGCTAAAGTTGACAAAGATAAGATGTTTTTATATGGGACAAGGTCTTTTTTGAGTCGTAAAATGTTAAAACTTTGATTGTAAACCTAAACTTATTGTTTAAAATTGAAATAGCTGAATCACTAACGGGGCGCCGCGTGTTCAGACTAAACCCAAACAATTGTCCATTCTGTTCTATTCACTAATATTTTCACACCCCACGGCTAGCAACAAATGATTTCCTATTGCACTTTTTCTTATCAATTTGTTTGTTATATTTTGTAGTTCGACTTGAATTTGTGGACGTCAGTACTCGTAGCTTATCGGCATTAGGCGATAACATCAATTTAAAGTCAACTCAAAGACACACAAAAAATTTTGTTTATTCCGAAAATCACACCACCCATTCGGAATGTTTAGATTATTTAGCGATATAATAAACACTTCACATGTTCAACTCACTTTAGTTTTAAGTTTTCTTTTTAGCCGAATAACGAACCGCACCCAGCACCGTTAAAATTCAAACTGACCAGCATCGCGGACTTGCCGTTGATTTTATAGACGATTTTCGAATCGACAACAACAAATAGTGTGCGTGTGTGTGTGTGTGTGTGTTTGTGTGTAGACGTAACCACACTGTCTTCGTGCTCGTCGAATGTTTCCGAAAGATGGGGCAAATATTGCGTTGGCAGAACTGTGTAATCAATTAGAACATTTAATATGGAAATATTTAAATTTCGTAGGGCCAGAGGTCAAGTTGAATATCAAATATTCGGTTAGTTGTGAAATTGATTAAACTTAAACACCAAAACTTGTCGTGTCGAGTGCTTGGGCAAGTGTTATCACTTGGTTTTAGGAAACTTCCGTTGGCTTTTAATGAAAATGTTGCATGTCTTATTTCTAAAGTACATGAATATTTTTATGTGATAATTTGTGGATTCACAATTGCGGAATGCGAAGCAATGACATCATTTTGTAATTTGAGAGATACAAATCTGAACGCAACCGAGTCAAGTCGAACCACTAGTTCGTGCGTTTAAGCCGAGCTCCGTACCAAACCTTTGTTTATTTCAAAAGCTGCCAATGAAAACGGATCGCTTAGCTTCAGTTTATCGATTTGTTTAAAAGTCTCTTCAGCTGCAGATTATTACACTGAGAAAATAAATCAATCTAAAGAAAAGATAATACTGTCAAAACCGAATAAAAGAATATATTCCCAATTTTATTCTGAAACCAAAAATCTTGTGGAAAGTTGGCTTATACACTGAGAAAAAAATTTATCTAAAATCTAAATTGAATATCTCTTTTTTGAGAATATTGCAAACTTTTAAGAACAAGATTGAAAAAACCCTGGAATGAGCTAAAAAATCTCATAAACAGTATTTATTATCGCGCAACTTATCAACCCTCCTGCAGTTCTGTAAAGTTTCAGTTGATAAATCTTATGATATATAAAGAATTATTTTGCAAAAAGAAAAACACATTAACTAAGAAAGTCGGAGGGAGGGGGCGAGGAAAAGTTTTAAAATAAACTTTAACTTCTTGAAAGAGTAAGTCATCAGTAATATGTATCGATTTTCGGAAGAAATAATAAAGATCGGATGAGCGGTTCTAAAGTTATGACATAAAAAGACTACAACCCCCCCTCCCCAACAACCAACACCGCAGTTCATTCAGCAAAGAGAGATAGAGAGATAGCGAAACTTAGAGATGAGCGCAGCAGCAGCACTGCATTCTGCTTCTATTCCAGGTACAGCGTATACTATAGTCGGGCTTGACCGACTGTCTCAATTGTTTAAGTTTTCTAAAATAAGAAAATAACTTAAAGAAACATCCGATCTCGATGAAAATTTAATCGATTCATCAAAATATAGATATTTTTGTTAAAATATTTGCCGAGAACCATTTTCTACATATAAATATGTTTACACTTTTGAACCGCTTTGCAAATTTACAAACCAACCGGCAACGGAAAGAAAGACTTTTTAGACTTAGACTAAAGCTAGAGGGGCATAAAAATGATTTAACGAGCATTAAACTTAATTTTTGTTGATATCTTTTAAACATGCGCTTATTTAAATTAAGCAAACTGGAATATTTGTACAGTCAGACAAAGTATGCACGAACTCTGAATTTCAAAAAGGAAATAATAATTAGTTTGAAATAAAAGCTTTACTAATTTTGACTCTTATCATCAGACAATTTATAAATTGGTAGAAAAAATTGAGCTAATTTCAATCATTGTCAAAATTTTTTAGAAGGAATCTCCTTTACAAAGTACTAAGCAACGAGTTCTGCGAATTGAGTACTGAATAATGAGCACTGAGTATCGAGTAATGAATGTCGAGTATTGAGTATCGACCACTGGGTATCGAGAACTGAGTATGGAGTGACTAACGCTCAGCAGCAGTAGCAGTGCTGAGTAAAGAGTACTGAGTATTGAATAATGGGTATCAAATACTGCGTATCGAGTACTGAGTATTAGGGTGTCCTATACACTCAGAAATAAACGAGAGGCAGAGTTCTAGACCGATTGGGATAGAATTTATACCGTTTTGTACTTGGATTTTTTTAGTATGTTTTGTACTTGGATGTACTTACTTAAATTAGGTACAAAACATACAAGAATAGAAAAACAATCGTTAATATTACACAGTGCAACATATTAATTGGTTACGCCTTCGGACCCCGATTTTTTTAAGAGCATACCGAAACTAAAAAAATCCCCAAAGGACTTGGCCCTATCACATCGTAAAGGTTTTTTTTTGATACCCAACATATTTTCACCCCAAACTGTTTATATATCATAAACCGTTTGGAATTTTGTTTTTATATCTTAGGCAAAGTTAAAGATATAAACTAGAGGAAAAAAAGTCATAAACAGACTGACCCAAAAAATTCCCATCTAGTGCTTCAAAAGTGCAAAAACTTCGAAAAAATTGAAAATTGAAATTTTTTCATATTTTTCGCCTGAAACGGCTGAACTGCGGGAACTTTGAAAAACCTTTCTTCTGCGAAATTATCCCAAACAACAATATAAACAAATCTCTAGTACACGCCAGCTTCATACGAACACCCCTTCATACCGATTTGTTACTATAAAAGTTAGAATAATATTAAGACAACAAAAAATCCCTTTCGCGGCAATTAATTTTTTGTTTACTTATTTTCGCGATTTGAAGACCAAAGAAAAATTTTAAAAATTTTAAGTGTGAACTATCTGAAAGTTTGCATTCAGATGATAATTTTCAGATTTTTTAAATATTTTTATTACCAATATCTTTGGATAGCAAGCAATTGAAAATAATTAAATTTTTTAAATAAATAAATTTTCAAATCGACTTTAACCGCGAATTAAGAATATTTCACCAAAATGCTGAAAATACGTATATACTATTTTACTACAAGGAATACGAAAAAAATGATTTCGATCCAAAAAAAATCCCAGTGGGCGATTTTTCATGGAATCACCCATATATATTCTTGATCAGCATGACGAGCTGAGTTGATTTAGCCATGTCCGTCTGTCCGTCCGTCCGTCTGTTTCTATGCTATCTCCGTCAGTTTTAAAGCTATCGTAACCAAACTTTGCACGAAGTCTTTCGGTACAAATACGCTGCACATTCGTCGGAACCGGCGGGATCGGATGACTATGCATATAGTTGCCATAGGAACGATCGGTCGAAAAACAAGTTTTAGTGAGAAAAACTTTTTTGTTTTTAATAACCAAGTATTGAGGATAGTGTAATTATAGAGTATAAAGTAACACTTACTTACATACAACACTGTGAATCGAGTACTATTGACTACTGAGTATCGAACACTAAGTATTAAGTACTTGTATAGAGTAATAGGTTTCGAGTATAGTGTACTAAGTATATAGAGTATAAAGTAACACACACACATGGAGTACTGTAAATCTAGTACCAACTATTGAGTTTGGATTATCGATTACTGTCCATATCAACTGTCGCTCTCACAGAGCTTAGCTCGTCCCAGGCGTCTTACCCACTCTGTCTTAGGACAACAGATTCTTTAGCTCAGAATGAGCTGACACAAGGAATAGAAGGAGAAACCTTCTGAATGTGAGTGTTGGCGTATATGGAGAAAAGCGTTCGGCCACTGCGAGCGAGGCCAATCGCTAACCTAAGCTGACCACGCATATATGTATAAGTACATCATTGTTATTGCGTTCGAATTTATAAGAGACATAGGAGAGAACGAAAATAAAGACAAATAACAACAAAAGCTTTGAGCGAAGCTTGGCTTGGCCCCTTTGGAGGAGCTGTATAGCCAACATTTTTACATTTACAACAACAAAAGCGCTGCTGTGAAAGAAAGAGAAGAAAGATCTCATATGAACTGTATACAGTATACGCCCCAGCTTTCTCTTTAAGTAAAGCCGCTACTTACGGAATGGGCTTGGGCACCCCAGCTATTGTTTCCCATACGTATTGACTACTGTATTTCAAATGAGAGTTAACAACCATGTTTGCTCGTCTGCCTCACTCATTGTTCATTCAACTCATTCCCATTGAACTTTGTATTTAGAATTAATTATACAACATTTTTTTTGTTTCAATTTTTTATCACTTCACCGTTTCCTGTTTGAACAAAACTTTCAGGCCATTGTTTATGCCAAATTCGGGGGTAATTATTAAACAGTCGAGACGGCAATATTAATGACAAAAAATATTGTCTAAGCAAACACAAATTGTTAATGGCAACGAAGCAAAGATTTAGCAAGCCCGAACCGATATGTGTGATTCGAGTCACGTTGACATTAATTTGAGGACGTAAATAAACAAACAAAATAATTTATAAGCTGGCAAGTGTTGACTTTACTTACCATATGCTATTTTTTTTTTTTGTTGTTTTTTGTTTGCAACTTTTGTTTGAACTAAACCTGAGCAGCAGCGAATGCAAATGAAAACGAACGAAACCAAAACAAACGGATGATCCCCCAGAGAGCGGGAGAGTGGGAGAGGCAGAGCGCTGAATGAGAATTTGGATATGCTGGTGGGATATGTATTCAGCCGAAAAGAGATCTCGGCAACTGGAGCAAAATACATTTTAGTGGCATTTTGACAGTTGCCGCAGTCAGTTGGCGGCGGGACCATGACGAGATAAAACGTAGAAGAGAGATAGAGAGAGAGCGATAAAATTAAATATTTATTTCATTATGGAGGCTGCACAGCCACAAAATCCCAGCAACAGCAACATTGACAGCGACAAATGCCAGAAGCTCAAGAGATTTGTAATCGTTGGCCTCCTCATTACCATTGGCATCTTGAGTTGGCATTTCTATGGTAAGTTTGCTTGAAAGAGCAACAAAAAGCTTAAAGAGATTGTTTTGGTTCTCAGAGTATTTTCACAGCAAACCGTTACCTCAGGCACCAGACGATGTCTTAACCTTATCCAAATCTCTGTACGCGGAAGAAACTTCCTCTAGTCCGTATTTGTACAAGGTGAATCTTCAGGGCAAAACCACTTCGGGAGCGCATGATGACCGAGCACCCAAAAAGTAAGAGGGTCACGTTTTTAACTACACTCAGAGAAAAAATCACGAAAATGTGTTTCCCCTAGCCTCTTGGAGCTTCATCAGGATTTACTTACCCGCGATTTTAACTCCACCACCGCCTTACTTCTGCGTCTCTTTAATAACTATGAGGTGGATGTTGCCGTGCCGGAGCATACCACATCGGAGC